>CM066329.1:150034844-151234844 GCA_033807585.1 Hydrophis major | reverse complement strand
GGGCTGGCTGGGTCCTGGCTTACTTCTACAGACCCATCCTATATGGCCTCTTTTCTGCACACATGGCAGAGCGCGTCGAGGAATTTGCATTCTGACCGGGGATGGCTTGCTCAACACCTGGCGCATTGGTACTGTGATTTCTGGCGTTGGTCCCATTCGGACCGAAGTCGATGGACCTCTTCCTCGTCGCTGTCTGATGACGAGTCGAGGTCCTCGTGGTGGGCTGTTTCCAGTTGTCCCTCTGACTGAGGTGAAATGTCGCTGGCTCGTTGGCGAACCGTGGTGTGTGTGCAGCGCATTTGGGCAGCTAACTTCCTGGTTGCTTCTGCTGCAGTAGCTTCAGCTATGGCGTCTTTAAGGGTGATGTCGCCCTTTGCCATTAATTTACTCTGAGTGCCTGGTGCATCTAATCCCAGAACGATTCGGTCTCTTAGGGCTTCTTCTAAGTCGGTAAACTTGCATAGGCCTCCCAGATTCCGGAGATCCGCGATGAAATCAGCAACGCTTTTGCCCTTCTGCTGACTTCTCTGATAGAATTCATGCCTTCTCACGAGCATTGGCACGGTCGGTGCGTAGTGAGCCCTTAGTAGTGGTTCGAGGACGTCCCAGTCCATAGACTTTACTTCTACCGGTTTTGCTCGTGCCTTGGCCATCTTGAATACGGTTGGCCCACAATGAGTTAGGAATACCGCTCATTTCTTTCTGGTAGTGGCATCCTTTAAATTGTTGGTTTCCAGAAACATCTGGAAGTGATCCATATATGAGTCCCAGTCTTCTTGTGCCGGGTCGAATGGAGCGGGTGGTATGATGCTATCGGACATGGTTCCGCCGTTGGTGCGTTCAGCCACGTGCTCGGTTATGGTTCTTCATTGTTCAGCAAGCTCTGATGTCTCCACATCCCATCCTCGTCGCCAGTGTTATGTTCTGAGCATGGGTGCAAGGATGGAGACGAGCCAGTGAAACAGTAAACTTCAAACTCTTTATTTACATGTTAAACAGCTCAACCGATGGCCACGATGGGCCCCTTTATATAGGCAACTCTTAACTTATTTAACCAATGAAAACACAGGGAGCGCTAGCTCCATTAACCAATGGAAGAGGCTCGTTAATAGCCAATCAGATTCTCCTGAATGGACCAATCTGATGCCGCTATTATCGGCCAATCAGAAGTGCAGGGCCTGAACCCTGCACTTTACTTCAAGCTCTTAATGATCTTTATTAAGCATTTATTGATTCACAACATATGGCAAGGTAAGAAAGCGAGAATAAAGTTAAAACTTTCGCAAGATGCTAGAATAAGAGGAGGATTTGGTTTGCCTAATTGGGAGTTGTACTACCAAGCTACAAATTTGATGTGGGTTAAGAAATGGATAACATTAAGAAATGCTAGATTGTTGACATTAGAAGGACATGATCTGTTGTTGAAGTGGCATGCTTTTTTATGGTATAAAGGAACTAAAACACAGGGGTATTTTAGAAGACATTATATACAGGAGTCTCTGTGGTTAAATTGGGAGAAGACTAAAAGGCAATGTTATATAATCTAGCTATCGACTATTGAAGCATTTTCTTATCCTATAATATACAAAAAGGAATAAACAGTTAGATATGGTGAAATATTGAATGAAAAGGGTGAACTTAAATCTATGCAAAAATTAGAGGAACAAGGTATAAAGATGAATTGGTTTTCATATGTGCAAATACATTCAAGGTATGATAAAGATTCTAAGATAGAAGGTTTCTATGATAAATTGACTGATTTAGATAAGATTTTGACAGGTACTGATGAAAAGGTGATTAAAAAATTGTATGGATATTTATCAGAAATTAAACTAGAAGAAGAACAAGTCAAAGAAACAATGATTGCTTGGGGGAAGAATTTTGGATATGGGATTAATCTAGAGAAATGGCAAAAATTGTGGTCTCAAAATTATAAAATGACAATGTCAACAGCATATAAAGAAAATTTGTATAAGATGTTTTACAGGTGGCATTTCCCCCCAACAAGAATAGTAAGAATGTTCAAGAACAAATCTGACAAATGTTGGAAATGTCATCAGGTACCTGGCTTATATTACCATATGTGGTGGACTTGTGCGGATGCCAAAAAATATTGGACTAAAATCCACACATGGGTGGAAAAAATGACAAAAAACACATAGACTTGAAACCAGAGATATTTTTATTGGGAATTTTACCTGAAATATACAGTAAGGAATTGAAATATTAGATTGTAAATGTATTAATAGCAACTAGGATCGTATTTGCTAAAAACCAGAAAAATGAGAAAATACCAACACAGGAGGAAGCTATTAAGAAAATATTGGAATGTGCTGAAATGAGATTGACATTTGAAAGCAGAGAACAAGAAGATAAACAATTTTATAAAATTTGGGATCTATTCCATCAATGGTTAGACAATAAAACATGGTAATGAAATATGCAGATTTTTAGAACATAATGAATATATAAAGATGTATTTTTTATTATATCTACAAAATGATTATAGGATAGATTTGAAGTGATAATATGAACTGTCATAAAACAAATTAATTAAAATATAGATTATCTTATAAAACACGAATGAATAATAGTATAGTCAAATGATTGATTAACAATGATATTAATGTATTTAGGAATATTTGATTGACAACATGAAAACATATACAATGTAATTGTAATTGAAGACTATGAAGTGGAAGCACAAAACAATTTGTAAACCAACCGACATACTGTATGCACATATATGGAAGATGGTTTGATGTTTTTATGTTGTGTTTATTTATGTTTGTCTTAAAAACAATAAAACTTTTTTTAAAAAAAGAACTTTGCAACTGGACTTGTGCAGTTTCTTTTAAGATACTCCAACCAAGAAAGCCAGGGATAAGAATTGGTTTTCAACTCATGAATATGAATAAACCACAATTCCATGTGAATCAGATAATTTTAGCCTATGTCACCACCTCAATAAGATAATATCAGGTTTTTGTAAGAACAAATTTTGTCACATTTAAGTAAGATCTTAGCAGTGCTGCCCACGCTCGGAATTCCAGAATGCTGACTCAGCATTTTATGGGAAATGGTAAGCAAGGTTGTTCAGACACACACTGAACATTTCTGTAAAGAAACACCATAAGAACTAAAAAACTTAAGTCTTTTTCTGAATTAAGTGAAAACCATGTGAACTGCCATCCTGTTCATTTCACGTAGATCTTTATTACAGAACCTAAGAATAAAATATCTCCCAAATCTGGAAACAGACTGTTTGGTGATCCAATCTTAAAAATATGCAGGGTTCATCCACACAGGATGACTCAAGTAAAATCATAACGCTTCATAGTTGGTTCAAGAAGCATTTAATTATGTTAACTGAGTTAAGACTTTGTAACCTCATGACCACTTCCACAAAGATGGTACTGGCAAGATTTCGTTATGACAATGATTCCTCCCCAATAGCCACTTTGGCAAATGGGCTAGAGTTTGGCTTCTGTGGTACCCAGGCCTTTTGTTTCAGTTGTTGAACAACTCCCTCTTTTTCTTGGAGGATGATTGTGTGGGGCTTGCAATCCCTGCCCTAAATTGACCAAATTTGGCAGGATCTGTAGTATGGTTGACTAGGGTGTTTTGCCTTGCAAATGCTTGGTAAAGTTCAAAGTTAAAGCTGATCCTCTCTGCTGTTGGCCTAGTGAAGTATGTTGTGTGAATCCTGCCATTGGGAAAATTTGAAAAGGAAAACTGGGGGGGGGGGGCATACAGAGCAATGCCTTCCATCTAAACCTCAAAGTATTTGGTTAAGGCTAGAATGGAAGGGTTTTCTTTGCTATGTCATTACACAGGACTACCTAAGTCAATATCTTATGTCAAACAGTGGCTGACCAGATATATCTGGAGAATTTCCAAGCAGAGGTTGAAAGTATCAACATTCTTCCACTGTTGTATCCTTCATATAAAACCCCCTTGCTTGCACTACAAAAATGGCAACATGAGATGAAAGTGACTCTAAATTATAGTGACCCTATATTATACATACATATATATATCCCTCTCCCTACCATTGGGATGCAAAGATCCTTGGTGTCCTGTTGTTGGGAACAGATTCGGAACCTGAGTTCACAGCAGGCTCAGGATGCCTCTATCATAAATGTTTTCCTGCAGCCTCCACTGAGGTGCCTTATCTCCCTAGCCTTCTGTTTCCTCCTCCTTCAATACAGCCAAGCAAAATATGAGTGTTTTAGGTTAGGAGGCTACAAAGAAAGCACATGCCGGAAAAGGGATATTGGCAGTTCCAAATAAGGGATTATACCTAGGAAAGGCCTATTAGTGATTTCAGGAATGTTGAGTTAGTCGCTTAAGCAAGAATAAAAGGGGATCCCTAAATCTAAAATTTCACTTCTCCATTCTTCTTCTGGCATTGCTGTGAGATGGTAATTGGAGGCATTAGCATTTAATTAAGCATTTCCATTTAATTATAAAGACCATATTTTAATAAATAGTTTAAAGAGCAGGTATACCATTGATTAAGAAAAGGATAGGCAAAGGACCATACCAAAGTGTCTTTATGTTAAATGTGCTGTCAAAGAGAGGAAGGAGAAGGGGAAATACTTCATACCTGACCTCATTAGACATTCATTTCCAAATATGCCAGCTTTGAGCAAGCATTGGTAGGCATTTCTTTCTCCTTAGATTCAGTTGCTGTCAATAAACATTTTTGGGAAGGATAAGAATAGAAATATATAGTTCTTAAATCTGTGCCTTGTGTGCTCCAGTTAGGTCACATAGAAAATGTGGAAATTGCATGATTTAAGATGCAAGACACAGGACACTTGTTTTCCTGTTCCCATCCATCACCACCAGCTTAGAACTAGCCAGAAGAAAGCTTCTGTTCACACTTGAATGAGTCTCTAGGTGGACACAAATCAAGTAATTAAGTAAAAGATTCAATTTACTGATAACAGCAATCAGAGTACTTATTTGAACTATAGAGCCACAGTATAACAATATAAGACTGCATATTTTGTAGTCATTGAGTGTTCCACAAGAGGGGAGCATTAGAATATAAAACAATATGAAAAAGGGTCTTGGATGTGTGCGTTCTCGCCGTCTCATGTGAAATAGTAGAGAAGATAGAGAAAAAAAAATTAAGATTAAAATGTAGCCTGGAAATTCTTAATATAAGATTGTTGTCAATGAAGTATTAACCATATATTGTACATATCTATAATCAATTACTGACTGGATTTTAATAAATTGTTTTCATATTGCATATTTCAGAGAACTAGAATCCTGTCCCTTTAATGAGGAAAATATTCAGAGGTGGCCAATCTCTATCCACTGATACGACTGAATAAGTTATATATTGAAGGACATGTTTGTGAAATATTATTTGGGACAATATATGCTAAGTTATTTGTTGCATTATTTGAGCTAACCCTTTTAACTGAAAGGAAATGTGGGAATCTGTAGTCCCCAAGTGACACTGGACTTCCTATCAATCATCTTTGACCCTCTGGCCATGATTATCTGGGGTGGCTGGGAGAACCCAACAACATTCAAAAGACAATGGGACCAGAAAGATTCAGGAAGAATATAGTGCAATCTTCTTCCACATGTTGCCTTCAAATGTGTTTAGACTGCAATACCGCCCACCCCAAATCAAACAGATTTGTAACCATCAGATTAAAATAAACCAATAAACTGGTTTCTTGATCCTCCAATGAGGATATTTCTTTAGAACACCAACACTTAAGATGGATGGACAACAATTAATGAGATGCAAAAGGAAAAGACAAACATTACTTATTATCAAGACAATAGCTAAGAAAAGTTGAAGCATACCTACTGATTCCAAATAGGGTCTGAGCTATGTTTTAAAAGGAAACCACATCAACATATGGACAGGGGCATTAGGACAATGAGCTGAGACACCTGCTTTTTAGATCCGTGTCCCTTCTGGCTGGTTAAAGCAGCCTGGGGAGTTCTAATGGATAATTCTTCCTTGAATGAGGGGATTGACCCTTCACATCTTGAGAAGGTGTTGGTTCAGCACATTTCTCAAGAAGCCATCACTGGCACCACTATATTGGACAATTTATGACTGTTAACTAACTTCCCCTTTTTGGGAAAGACGATTGAATAGATTTTGCACAGCAGCTTCAGAGGACCTTGGAAGAAGCAAATTATCTGGATCCCTTTCAGTTAGGTTTCGGATCTGAGATGGAAATATAATAAGTTATGCTTTGAGACAATCTCTGATGAAAGTGGGATGGAGATTGTGCATCATCCTTGCCCTATTTGACCTCTCTGCAGCTTCTGATACAACCATGATAACCTTCCTGATTTGCTCAGAAGACTGGGAGTAGTCTGCATCAATTGTACTGGTTTGCCTCCTTTCTCCAAAGCCAATTCCAATCAGTAGTAGTTGGGGAGGAGAAATCTCACACTTGATCACTATTATGTAGGGTGTTACAGGATGCAGTGTTTTCCTCTTTCCTCTTTAACTTTTATACGACACTCTTCTTTGAGTTCATCTGTCGCTATGGCATAACATAACAGCAGTATGCTGTTGATACCCAATTATATATTTTTGCCCCTTGCAAATTAAACAATACTATGAACATTTTATCCCGGCACCCAGAGGTTGTAAGGGTGTACATGGAGAACAACAGATTTCAGCTTACTCTGGCAAGATTGAAGGCCATTTTGGTTTAGGGCTTCTGGCTTTAAGACTATGCCATCTTTGGTGTTGGAATGGATGGCATTTTGCCACATTGACCCAAGTTGCAACCCGGGGATCCTCCTGGACTCATGACTCCTGCTGAAAGAGCAGATGGTAGTTATTACTTGGGGGCCTTTGCAGAGTTTTGTATTGTGTGCCTGTTGCTCTCTGTCACTCATGTCTAGTTACCTCCCAATAAGACTACGGTAATGTGGTCATCATGACTAGTTATTTCAGTGGAGCTTCACGATGCTATTTTAGAGATCATTAAAATCTCAGTTTAACATGCCATGTAAAATGTACTATGTATCAACAACTCTACATACCATATGGCATTTGGTTGCAGTTTTTTTCACCTTTAAGTTAAATTAGCTCAGGGTGACTAGTAGGAATATATCAGTTTTCCTCATAGGACACAGAAGTGATGTGTTACTGATTTCTTCTCACAGTCTACAGCCACAGCCCTAGAATTCCCAAATAGTCCTTCATCAAATAGGACCAACTCTACTTAGTTTTCTATAACATCCAAATGTTGCCTCTGCATTCATTTTTTAAAAGATATTATCAAAATGCCCCAATGAAAATATATACTGTTTTTCATGTTAACTGAGAAAATCCTCCCTTTGATCTTTGCAATTACTTTGGAAAAGAAAAAGTACTGTACTGATCAAGTAACTGAAAGTTGTTCCTGCTGCAGTATTTAGAAAATTACTGAAACTTATTTCTCACTTCAGCTAGTACTTATTAAATTGTGCCTTAAATTAATTATATATTTATTTATACCATTAAACATTGGTGAATTTATCAGAAATATGACAGGTCTTCTTGTATGATAGTCAGTGGAACAGGACAATAAAAGTAAAATCCATCTGAATATCTTAAAATTGGTGGATATGGGTTGTGCACTCAACTTGTATTTAATGCATTCTTGATATACAATAGACCTATTGCAGCAATAAAGAAAAAGGTGAATATATACCAAGTGTATTTCTGAATGTTTATTTATTTTCCAGGTAGAAAATAGCATGAGGAAATATTGTTTTCTGCCTATATATGGATTACCTATGGCTAAAATAGCTGTTAAAAGTCAGTTCATCTCCTCAAAAGTGGATCCTAATCATAGGTTTTAGTTACTAAATAAATACTGAACAAAAAAAGCAAGTCTCTGATCATTGCAAAACAAATCATAGGAAGAAAAAGACTCAAACACTATTCTATCCCATTGTTTTGTAAAGAGTAAAAAAGAGCTTGTGCCTGCTTTTTCATTTGATGTCAACGAAACCATGCCTGTGACTAATGCTGCTACTTAAAATAACTGGTTAGAAATATTTGATAGATATCAACATTGCACTGTGAGGTTCTTGGTACACTACAGCTACTCAAGAATGCTGGGGTTGACACCATCCATACAACTCCTGAAATTGAGCTTACTTGATCTGATATGTACATGAAACAGTTCTTCATTACTGGAAGGGCACTTTGGATCCAAATCATAATAGGGACATATACCTTTCTTATATTAATACTCTTATTTTTCAATATCATTATCTTGGGTAAATAGCTTCTAGGATGATACTTCTTAATGAAAAATGTCTAATAGTTTTCTTTTAGAAGTATTTTTATGGGGTGGTTTTAAGAAATTTTCAGCCAGAGGCAATGCTGCTTATCCAGTATCAACAAGACCACCAAAAATCCAAAAAGATGAAGGTCAAAGTAGCAAGGCTCTAGCCAGCTTGGAATTCTCCCTCAAGGATGCAGGAAGCAACTATGTCAATAAACGACATGAGCTATAGCACTGGAATCAGACACAATACCCTCAGAAGTTAAAAACAAACAAACAAATGAAAACATCAAAAGGTATTTTTGCATCCTTTAGATCAGGAGTGTCAAACTTGTGGCCCGTGGGCCGGATGCATCAGGTGCTGGCCCCACCCTATTTAGTGAAAGGGTAAAAAGTCCCAATACATCACATGATGCGTGTTTGATACCCCTGCTTTAGAAGAACTCAACTGCAAATCAGAATGGGTGGGATAGAAGGAAAGAGATTTAAGCAGGTGAGGAATTACCAAGGTAGGAGACTCCTTGCATCTTAATCTACAGAAAGTATCTTTTCTGGCTCCCTATAGCATTAATGAACACTTCAATGCCTAAATGGACTTCTTTTTTATATGCTTATACCCAGTTATTATCAATGTTATTCAGAATGTCTTCCTCCCTCTCCAGGTGTTAGGATTCCAACTGCTCAAAATTGCTCCAGTTTGTAAATTTATCCTGTATTTTGCTGAGGCAAGAAGCATCTCAGAATCAAGCCTAGATTTTCATCCTATTTCTGTCACAACCAGATTTTAGGTTATCCTCAACCCAATAATTAAAACAAGGTAAAAGAAAAACCCAGAATGCAAAGTTCTGCTCAACTTTTAATCCATTAAACAATATTTAAAGTTTAGTCTTCATAATGAAGCAGGTAACTTTGGGATAATCCACAGTGTCTAGTTGCCATGATGCCAGGATAGAACAAAAAAATTTCAGGACAGAAACAGATGACATAAGCCTTTACTCCTCAGTATTCCAAATTTGACTTGGATGTAGTTTTAAAGTAGCATTTTTCTCTTGTATTCCTGTTGAATGTTGCTGTTGGCTTTAGATATCTGAAACCCATTTATCTCAAGTGACTGAAGAAACAACATGGTGTCACCTGCACCTACTTGTTTATATAAAAGCTCTTAATTAGCTAGCTTAAAAAAAGATAATCGGTTTCAAGTCAGCAGACATTCACATACAGTATTAGGCAAAGTTCTACTCACAGTGTTATTCTATCACTGATGATAAAGGTTCAGAAGTTAGTGAGAGAACACAGCAGCAGGGGAATTGTGCACAGAAGGGTAGTCTGCTGTGTGGCCTGAATAACCTTGAAATCTGTTTTATCTTAATTACACATGTTTTATCTTAACTATACATATTTTCCCTTAAGCCAATTTAAAAATTAAGCTGCAAACAAGAGCAACATAAATATGACATAAAGAAGTGGGGGGAAGCACCAGCAAATTGACAGGATCCATAAAGAGACTAAATTCTGAAGGTGCACAAAAGATTCAATTTGGAAAGAGCTATTTGTAATCATCCCCATGTGTCCATAGTGATCTCTAACTCTGTTTGCAAATTGCTTGATTTAGAATCTTTCAACTTCTTTCAACTTTGGAAGCCTCCTGTTCCTGTTGTTTCCTTCCTCGTTGCAAGCATTTCCTTCCAGTTGCAGGTGAAGGCTGAAAGGATGGGCCCGGGAATAATCATTGTTTCTAATTTAGTACAAAGGACTTCCTGTTGCTCAGACCTCAAAATAATTAGCTACCCTAAAAACCAAGGCCTAGCATGGACATGAACAAAAGAAACCTTTGGAGAAAGAAGTTCTGTCTTGCTGTTCTAATCCTAAATAGCGGTGTGCGTATATATGTATAAAATTGAAAACTAAGCAAATATTATCAATTTCATGACATGTCAGTATCTTCAGTTAAGATGCTTTTCTTATTTCTGAGAAAATACAGTAGGTGCAGTATAATTTCTAAGAATATTGAAGAGTATTCTTACAGAGATTTGTGAAACTGACTACACCATCATCTCTTTGATTTAAATTAATCCTTCAAAGTGTTCTCAGCTGTTTCGCTAGCCCTTTAGGAATTTAAGTTCAATGCTTATCTTTGGACACTGAACCCTTTGGTCACCCTTATAAACTAACATTAAAGAACTTTAGGCAGTTTATCTCTCTTTCCAATAGACCTCTGCGTCTTTTCCATTCATAAAATGTTTTCAATGAGAAAGGAAGAATGTGAATTAAGGCCAGAATCTCTAGGAAATCCTCCACCAAGGGGAAATATAACTCTCCCAGAATTGTTCCTTTGTGCCTGTGGTTTTCCTAGGTTGGCTGAAATTGTAATTTGTTGAATAAAACAATTTTATTGCCTATTGTCTGTTAACATACATTGAAAAAAACTATAGAAATTACACAATTGTTCTTCTCGCCTGTGTTTAGTTGAGTAGACTATGTAGTGATGACCATACACACACAAAATAAGGCTTGAATGAGAATGGTGAGAAAAAAGCAAAAAAAACACCAGTCATTAAGATGTGCAGATTTATTCAACCATAGGCAAAATATAGTTAATTTTTGATTTTTGAAATGGACAATTCTGATATATATTGGATCACCTTGCCTGCTTTCAAAGCAAATAAAAAGGGATCTCTGATCCAAAATTATTTATTCTAGAAATTTGTGGTTTCAATTTAAGAACTTCTTAACTTCTTAAAAGATAAAGACTAGCTCTATGACCATATTTTTGGTTTTTTGCCCAGTATTTTTCTTCTACTCTGTGATATATATTGGCCATCCAATTATTTACACACAACATAAAGCCAGATATGGCCCAAAGGTTTTCCAAAGCTGTCACCACAACAGAGGAAAAGCCAATTAAAATGATCTTATTTAAGAATTTTGTTTTCAGAATGAACATCACTATGCTTTTATGAAATTTCACAGCTTATCTATTTGTCCACAGTGGTGCCTATGATACTTACTTAAGAATTGCAGGCCTCAAAAGAGACTGGAGTCCTTTAGAAATATATGTTCATTCAAAAAGTAGTTTTACTTTTTATTTGCAAAGCTGAATTTTGATAGCCATGAGTTGGGTGCTCAAATATTTTTATTGAATTTAATGTCTTACTTTAATAGGAAATTTTAAAATAACACTTCTTTTAACATCAAGTAGCAACTTTTGTTGAATAGATTGTGGAGGCTTTTTAAAGCACCAATATAAAGAAAGGAATTCTATTGATAATAGGGTAATTCTATTTAAATCAAATAGTGGCAGATGATCAATTAGTTAAAATTATGTATTGCATGTGTAATTTATTTGTAAACAAAAGTACACACAGAATGGCCACAACTGGCAATTTCTTGCCGAGTGACATCCAGTAATTTCATCTTCAAATGGCACTTGCTTACTACAAGATACACAGAGGAATACAAATGTGCATTTCGTTTGGATTTGGATCTTTCTGATGTTTCCTGTTGCTGATTGGTTTCATTTACTGTTCTCATGTAGAAATCATTAGGATTGTATTTGCTACTTGATAATTTATTTTTACTTCTAATCTTATTTCTTTTTGTTATCTCTCTCTCTCTCTCTCTCTCTCTCACACACACACACACACACATACACCTCTATACTCATGCTTGACTTTGATGATGTTCACCTTTTCTTATACAGCTTAGGACAACTGACCTGGGTTCTCCATTTTATTCCCACAACAACAAACTTATGAGATAGGAACAGTTAATAATAGGATAGGATAGGATAGGTATAGGATAGGACAACACAGTTGGAAGTGACCTTGGAGTTCTTCTAGTCCAAACCCCTGCTCAGTACTGTTTCAGACAAATGGTTGTCCAATCTCTTCTTAAAAACTTCCATTGTTGGAGCATCCACAACTTCTGGAGGCAAGTTAATTGTTCTAACTCTCAGGAAATTTCTTCTTAGTTCTAGGTGGCTTCTCTTCTTGATTAGTTTCCATCCATTGCTTCTTGTCCTGCCCTCAGGTGTTTTGGAGAATAGCTTGAGTCCCTTGTCTTTGTGGCAATCCCTCAGATATCACTGCTATCAAGTTGAGAAAGAGTCACCCAGTAAACATCTTCAGCAAATTGAGATTAAATCTATTCTACGGCTCTTGATCTAATCTCTTTTTAAAATAACTCGGTTAGTAAAACAACTCTAACAGCAGCAACAAGCAGTTTATGCACATACTAGCCCACTGAGATGGGCTGTGTACCATTTATAGAGGTCTTCCCAATGGAGCCTTACTCTTGGGGCTAGATCAAAGAGATATGGCAGGAAAGTAGCATTTTCCAACAAAAATCCAAACAAATGTTCCTATGCAAATATTCTCTTTCATATGAAGGTAGACCATCAACAAGGGCAGCAATTTCTTAGACTTCAATAGGTCTACTGCATGACTTTGCTATGTAGTAACATGGATACATCATGAGAAGTCCATCTCCATGGCACAGAATGACTATCTGCTTACATGTGAAACTGTTGAATAACTTGTTGTTTTATGTTTTCTTATATGGTATCTTGATCAATGACAATGACAATAATGAAATATTGACATCATATACTGTTTCCTATCTAGCTACAGCACTCCTGTGACTTTTGCCCAGAGTTCTGCTGAGGAACCAAAGTTTTCCTTTTCTCATTCTGGCAATGGCAGGAATAACATCCACATGGACTATAGGTCTCTATTTCTATAGATAACCACTGCTGCTGCTATTATGGACTAAGCCAACGCGTCAGTAACAACCCTAATAGCTTTACTTTAACAGCAGGATCGTAATCCTGCACTTCTCATTGGCCCGCGAACAGCGAGTCATGATTGGTCATTTCTGGCCAATCTGATTGGCTGACAGCGGGCCTCTCTGATTGGACACTTGTTAGAGCGGTAAACTCAAATCATTGGTTGTTTTGACAGCAGCCAGCCCTATAAAAGAGCTGCTGCTGCCCAAGTATTTTGCTCTGTTCTGAAGTCACGAATAAAGAGTTGAAGTCGCGGTTCGATGTCTCGTCTCCGTTCCTTGCGCCCATGCTCAGGACTTAACACTGGCGACGAGGATGGGATGCGGAGATGATAGAGCTGACTAGATATTCATCGAACAAGACAGAGCACGTGGCTGAGAGCGCACGCAACAAACGGCAGAATGACCAGTGGCGCCATACCACCTGCTCCATTTGACCCAACAAACGAAGACTGGGACTCGTATATAGACCGTTTCCAGATGTTCCTGGAGACCAACAATCTGAAAGATGCTACGCCTGGCAAGAAACGAGCGGTGTTCCTGACCCACTGCAGCCCTGCCGTTTTTAAAATGGCTAAAGCACTTGCCAAACCGGCAGAAGTGAAGACCATGGATTGGGATAACCTCGTGCCGATCCTCCGGGCCCATTATGCACCCACAGTACCTACACTGATACGAAGACACGAGTTTTACCAGAGGGACCAACGGAAGAACGAGAGCATTGGGGATTTCATAGCCGACCTCCAGAACCTGGGAGGACTTTGTGGTTTTGAAAACCTCGAGGAAGCCCTGAGAGATCACATAGTTCTGGGATTAGATGACCACGCGTCGCAGAGCAAAATCATGGCAAAAGGAGGCATCAGCCTTGCAGATGTCATTGCCAACGCTACTGCCGCAGAAGCAACCAGGAAGTCAGCCGAGCAAACGCACTGCACCGCCAATTCGCTAACGATAGTCCGCTCTCCTCTGAGAGGCACGCTATTACCGCCCATCATGAAGACCTCGAGTCATCCTCAGACAGTGAGGAAGAGGAGGTCAACTGGCTCCGCTCAGAACGAGAGCAGAGGAACCAGAGACTTCAGCACCAATGTGCTGGTTGCGGGGCAAATCACCCGCGATCGGACTGCAAATTCCTCGATGCACTCTGCCGTTCCTGTGGGAAAAGAGGCCACATTGCAAAGGTCTGCAGAAGCAAGCGAGAGTCCAGTCCAAGCCAGAGGGAGAATAACCTCCGCCGGGAGACAGGCAAACCACCTGGAAATCGGGACCGCCTGAACCACCAATGGAACAACCACTACTACAGAAATCAAGCACTTGCCGCTTCCACGAGACGAGAAGTGGCACACCAAACTATTACTATCAGCCACGCTTCATCGCTAGATGCAAGAAAGATCTGCGTAAAGGTCACTATTGAGAATCGACCATGAGTGATGGAAGTCGATTCGGGGTCATCCCTATCGATGGTCTCCTGGAAAACCCTCAAACAGCTGATCCCTGCCATCTGTCGCCAGGACCTCAGCACTCAAAGAATCATCCTAAAAGACTACCAGGGAAACAGAATTCTGGTTGTCGGTTCCAGCCACATCCAAGTATCCTTCAAGGACCTCACTGTGACGCTTCCCCTGACTGTCGTCGATCGTGATCAGCCCAGTTTGTTAGGGTTACAGTGGTTCGCCCCACTCAGAATTGAACTAGCTGGCATTACACCAAACCGGAAGCGATGACTGGGAAGAGGCCCTCATCCAGGAATTCCAGGATGTGTTCACAGGAACATTAGGCAAGTACAAGGGGACCCCTATATCATTTAATCTCAGTCCCGAGGTGGCCTCCATCCAGCTCAGCAAGCACCCACCGGAACCAGAGCCAGGACAGAAACCGGTGGAACAGTGCAGATCAAGCAGACTGCTGAAGCGACCTGCCTACTTACGAGAATACGTCACTCCACCCTTCATACGGAACCTAGGGGGGAGGGGTGTTATGGACTAAGCCAACGCAACAGTAACAACCCTAATAGCTTTACTTTAACAGCAGGTTCATAATCCTGCACTTCTCATTGGCCCGCGAACAGCAAGTCGTGATTGGTCATTTCTGGCCAATCTGATTGGCTGACAGCGGGCCTCTCTGATTGGATGCTTGTTAGAGCGGTAAACTCAAATCATTGGTTGTTTTAACAGCAGCCAGCTCTATAAAAGAGCTGCTGCCGCCCAAGTATTTTGCTCTGTTCTGAAGTCACGAATAAAGAGTTGAAGTCACGGTTCGATGTCTCATCTCCGTTCCTTGCGCCCAAGCTCAGGACTTAGCAGCTGCCACACATCAATGCACATGAAGGCAGGGTGTGGAAAGTGAGGAATGAGAATCAAGGTCTGTAGCATATGAGTGCAGCTACATCAGGAACTGGGGCAAGGAGGAATAGGGATAGAGAAGCTACTGTGAAGCAATAAGCATATAGTGGGAGAAGAGAGGAAACGGGTTTGTGCCTCATGTATGTTCTCTTCTTGGGGAGCATTTTCAATTTGGTTGCTGCTGCTACTAGACAAGTTCTCATTGAAGAGACCCCTGTCTCTTCATAAAGCCAACTTCTTCATCCCCAGAGTCTAGATCCAACTTTTTCCTCTATTCTCACAAAAGGAGGGGGTAGGAGTACCTTGGTGTGGGAGTGCCTGGGGATGGGAATGTCCTGGATTTAGCCCTCTAACTTTCCTAGCAACTCCCTTACAGACAGTGACAACCTCCAAAGAAACAGAGAAGGAACAGATAAAGAGAATAAGCTAATCAGTTTTTCTCTTTGTTTTTGCACAGGACACATGCCTTAATTTTGAGGCATAGCCGGAAGAACATTGTTTGCATCATTTTTCCAAACAACAGGCTGTCTTCACACTTTGAAGACAGGGAGAAAGCAGCATGTCACTGGACATGTGTGGACAGTCCAAAGAGTAGTTTCAAACACACTTTAGATTGCACATTGTTATTTCTCAAACATCAACTTGAATATAATAAGATCCTTCTCCAAACTCTTTGACTGTAAACTTTTCCCATCTTTTTTTTTCACCTCTTAAAGTTGGAAGAGGGAGAAATTGAATAATTGCATTGTGTATTCTGACTGTAATGCCAAGAATATTAAGTACTTTACAAATAAGAGTATGTAAATTAACCAGACCTGCTGACCTCTCAGTATTGTCACAAGGAAGAATGAACCTGTGCTATGCATGTATCAATCTCAAAGTTCAAAGAATCATTTTTTAGCCCAGATTAAAAGACAAAGAGATGAAAAATTCCATTATGATGAACTCACTGTAAAACAAGAAAAGATCTTTGTCTCTTGAGGCTTTTATCTCTATAGGATCAGGATGATTTAATTTTTATTTTCTGATAAGCCTGAAAAAATAGCCTTGAAAGATGAGTATGAAAACAGTAATTTTTAAAAAGGGAATAAAAAAAATATAGGGTGGGAATGGAGATTCTATCTGTGATTATGTGTAACTAACCAGCTTGATTTACTGGATAACATGTCTAGTAAGTCTAGATTATGAATACTCAAATATAACCTAATATACATACAATCGATATTGTGTATATAGGTAATACATGGGCAGGAAAGAGTTGCTTTGCTGCTAGAAGAAAAGTAAGAAGAATGTAGTGCCCATAAAAGATAGATCAGACTACTGACTAGTCTGTCTGTACTGTAAAAATAAGTATCTAAAATGATTTTAGTCATACAAAAGACTCAGGAATGAAGTAGGGATCGCTTGTAAGCAGCCTGAATATCTCAAAAAATAAAATAAAACATTCCTTTGGAAAACAGAGCACACACAAATGGTTTGATCTTATCTTATTATTCTGACTTTGTTTCTAGTGAGATCTTAAGCAGAAAAGTGTTAATTTAAAACCCCCCAAGTTTATTTAGTGTGCTCTCTGTGTTTTTGTTTGACACAGTGACACACCCTCTATGCAGTTCAGGCAATAAAGCCTCCCCTTTATTTTATGTTTACTTGATCTATTCTGGTATGACAATCTTAAATATAGAATTCTTTCCAATTACCATGTTTTGACATGAATATTAGATACCAGCAACAGAGTCCTGGAGCAAAGGAGAAATAAAAAAGGAAAGAGTGCACATTGTGTATGCTGAAAACACTCTACTTCAATATAATCAGGGGAAAAAATTCAAACTAGTTTTGTCCTTTGCCAGCTCACCTATTTTTTTTACAACACATTCATTTTGATTATTTTAATGACAGAAAGATGATTCATAATCATTCACACAGAGAGACCACAACTTTGAGAAGACAGCCGAAGCAGACAATCTTCCACAACCAAGGATCAACATTTCTTAAACAAACAATTGTTTCAGCTCCTAAAGACTATGGCAAGGGCATGAATGTAAATGAGTGAAGTTTTCATGAAGCAATAGGTGTTCCCATTTTCCATGCTTTCTTCACTCTCATTATTTCTACCAAAGAGGAAAGGATGATTAGATGTTTAAAATCCACAACATACTGCAACCATCAATATACAGGAAAGTTCAGCCATGATTGTGATGTCACCAAGGCACAACCCTTGTGTTCTTCTTAAGAGAAAATTCCTGTTAGTCACATTCTTCCAGTTTACATTACACAGTAGCAATCAAAATCCCACCATAATCACCACTACCCAGAAAAAAAGAAGAAAACATCTTCTCCAAGCATCTGGAGAGCTTCCAATGTTATAGTGTTTGTGTAGACACAGCAAAAAAAATGTATTGAAAAGCCTAGAAAGACTGCTTGGTCACCATGACATCAGACATGTATTAAGTTCCAAAGCCTGCCTGAATTGTGAAGCAAAATGAGGCCTGACTTTGGGTTAAGTATCTTCCTAAACCAGGTGTGTTGGGTGGAGGAGACTGAGGGAACAGTCATCTGGCAGGATGTTTTTTGCAAACTGCTGAACAATCTGTGCAAAGGGATTGGGCGTTGGTTCTTACCTGACACGCCCCTTCTCGGTGAGCCGCGAGGAGCATCCAGAGAGTGGGATGTGCTTCCGAGTCCTCTTCTTGCAGGCTGAGCTTTAGCTGAGGAAACGCTCCACCCCCTCACGTGACCAAGTAGCGTTCCCCCAGTTTTTTGCGATAACGAGAAGAAAGGTTAAGAAATCCTTCTAATCAACTATTGGTTCCTTGGCTGAAACTAGAGTATCCACCAGATGGAGGAGTTAGGGTGGGGCTGGATGCTCCTCGCGGCTCACCGAGAAGGGGCGTATCAGGTAAGAACCAACGCCCATTCTCCCTCGAGCCGCTCGGAGCATCCAGAGAGTGGGACATACCAAAGCTTGGCTGTCCTACGGGTGGGACTCCGTCTGGGCTGGCAGCCCTTCCGGGTCACTGATGACCCTCTATAGGACTCGTTGGCCGAAAGAGGCCTCTGCTGAGGCGTATAAGTCTATTTTGTAATGTCTGGTGAATGGGGATGGAGAGGCCCAAGTGGCTGCCCGACAAATGTCAGCAATTGGGGCTTGCGTGGCCCAAGCCGCCGAAGTAGCTGCACTCCTGGTGGAATGAGCGGTTATTCCCCCAGGAGCGGGCAGAGATTGTGATAGGTAGCACCTGGCAATAGTCGCCCTAATCCAGCGACTGATGGTTGAGGGAGAGACTTGAACCCAATGTCCTGGGCTGAAAGGAGAGGAAGAGGGATTCTGATCTTCTCAGGGGTTGTGTGCGCTTAATGTATATGCGCAAGGCCCTTCTAACATCCAGGGTGTGCCAAAGGGTTTCCCTGTCCCTCGAGGGTCTGAGGCAAAAGTTTGGGAGGACCAGTTCCTGAGACCTGTGGAAGGGAGAGTTAACCTTGGGTAAGAAGGTGGGGTCGGGGCAAAGGACCACCCGATCAGCGTGGAACACGTATAAATCATTTCTGATTGACAGTGCTGCTCTTTCCGAGACTCTACGAGCAGAAGTAATGGCCACTAGAAAACTACTTTAAACATTAGAAATTGAAGGGAGGACTCCCTCAGAGGTTCAAACGGGTGCCTTGTAAGCGAAATGAGGACCTTGTTGAGGTCCCATGTGGGGAACCTGTGAACAGTCGGAGGGCACAAGTTGGTGGCACCCCTGAGGAAAGCTCTAACCCGGGGGTGATGAGAGAGAGAACTAAAGTTATCAGAAGAAACAACGGTTGAGAGGGCAGTGACCTGCCGTCTCAGGGTGTTGGGGGCAAGCCCTTCACGTAGGCCTTCTTGAAGGAATTCCAAGACCTGCGCAATAGAGGGAAAGAGGGGGTCAACTTGGAACCCGCTACACCACTTGGAAAAGCCCTTCCAAGTGGCATCATAAATTCGTGTGGTGGAGGGTCGCCTAGCGGCCAAAATAGTGTCAATTACTTGACTGGAGAATTTTTCTCTTGTCAAACAGATCCATTCAACCTCCAGACGGCTAAATGGAGCCATTGGGGCTCCGGATGCAGAAAGGGCCCCTGAGGGAGGGAGATCCTGTCCGGGGGGGATCCTCCATGGGGGCGCTACTGAAAGATTGCGGAGGTCCACGAACCACGGTCTCCTGGGCCAATAGGGAGCCACCAGGAGCAGGTCTGCCTTCTCATGAATGAGTCTGTTTATGACTCTGGGAACTAGCGGCAGTGGAGGGAAGGCCTATAGGAGCCCTGGGGACCATGGGCAGCTTAACGGGTTGTGGTTCTCCGACCCATGAGACGGGTACCTGGAGAAAAACCGTGGAAGCTGTGCGTTGGACGGGGAGGCGAAGAGATCCATCCTCGGGAGACCAAATATTCTGGACAACTCCTAGAATAGGGATGGATGGAGGCGCCATTCTGCTTGATCCACCGTGGCCCTCTGCTCAGCCAATCCGCCTGGATGTTGGAGATTCCGGAGATGTGTTCGGCTTTTAGTGTGAGGAGGTTGGATTTTGCCCAACGGCAGAGGCGCTCGGCCTCCCTCATCAACTGAATAGACTGGGTGCCTCCTTCCCTGTTGATATGGGCTTTAGCTGTGGTGTCGTACGTGAGAATAAGGACGTGACGCCCGCGTACCAAGGGGAGGAATCTGAGCAGGGCCAGGTGGATGGCGTGAAGCTCCAGCCAGTTGAGGCTGCATCTTAGCTTGATCGGCGACCACTTGCCCTATGCCGAGAGCGAGTTGACGTGAGCGCCCCAACCGGATAGGCTGGCGTCCGCGATGAGGATTAGCCACTGAGGTTCTGAGAAGAGGTGGCCTCTGTTAATGGCGGGGTTGGTCCACCAGAGGAGGGACGTAAGGACCCTCAGAGGCACCTTGACTCTGGACTTCGAGTTGCTTCTTCCGGATCTTTGGGATGAGAGCAGGAACCACTGGAGGGATCTGCTGTGTAAGCGGGCTCAGGGAATAATTGAGATGCATGAAAACCATCTTACCCAATAATCTAGAAAGGTCAGGTAACGCCACCCTCCTTGATCGCCTAATCTGTTTGACCAGAGCTTTAATGCTGAGGAACCTCTCCGAGGAGAGGAAGACCTTTTCTGTAACCTAATCAATTATGGCTCCCAAGTGGGTGATTCGGGTGGATGGGACCAGTTGACTCTTTTGCCAATTGATGAGGAAGCCGTGTGCCAGGAGAGCGGAGAGGGTGGCTCCAGTGTCCCTGACTGCCTGGGTCTTGGACGGGGAGAGAATAAGGATATCGTCCAAATAGCAGTGACGGTGGACGGGAACGCTCCTGAGGTGAGCCTCCAGGGCCGCGAGGACCTTGGTGAAGGTCCTGGGGGCTGAGGCCAGACCAAAGGGGAGGGCCATGTATTGATAGTGAAGGTTGTTATAGCAGAACCTAAGGAATTTGTGGTGAGAGGGCCGGATTGGAATGTGTAGGTATGCCTCCGAGGGATGTATGGGGATAACCAGTCACTCCGCCTGGTACCGAAGAGAAATGATTGCAAGGTGTGCATTTTGAATTTGCGCTGGATAAGGTGGCGGTTTAGCTGTTTTAAATCTAATATATCTCTGCATCCCCCAGAATACTTGGGCACCACAAAGAGGTGGGAGTAGAATCCTCATCCCCTCTGGACCAGTGGAACGGGTTGAATGGCCTGAATGTCAAGCAGGTGTTAGATGGTTGCATCCATTAGTGCACGTTTGGCGGGATCTCTTGAGGTGGGGGATGTCATGAAGAAAACAGCGGGGGGTGGACCGGAACTCAAGGGCAAGACCAAACCTGATGGTGTCCCTAACCCGTGCATGGGAGTGGATTGTCCCATTGAGTGGCGAAGTGTCTAAGGCGGCCGCCGATGGGGAGGGAGGAAGAAATTCTATCTGGGTTGGTGGTAGGGTCTCCCCCCGATCCCCTAAAGGGCCTCTTATGGTTGCCACCCCATTTGTTTCTGTCGCCTGTCCGAGCAGTCCTGAGACCGGAAGGAAGGGGGTCTCAAGTATCTGGGCGGGAAAGGGAGTTGGTAGAAGGGGCGGGGTAAGCCCCTCCGAAAGGGCTGAGGGCCTCTTGTCTCTGGCCTCCGACAAAGGGAGGGCCGGTACTTCCTCTTGCTGTGGCCCACGACCAGCAGGGGTTCCAAGGCCAGGCCAAACAGTTTGTCTCCCTGACGGGAGTAGTGGCCAGCTTGACTTTATTTTTATATCCGCCTGCCAGTGCTTGAGCCGCAGTAGGCGGCGAGCCATGACATGTGGTGTTATCGCTCTGGAAGAGAACCTTACCGATTGGTAAGTGGCGTCAGCTGAAAACTCGGCTGCGGCCACCAGTTACGCTATGTCTTGGTGTGCCCACACATTGATGCGGGGACGTTCTCTCAGCTGCCGGAGCCAGCAGATAGAGGACCTTGTGAAGAATGAAGCGGCCCTAGCCGATTTAATGGCCCAAGCGTCAGATAGATGGGCCCGGCGTAACGCCAGTTCCGTCCGCTTGTGCTCAGGTTTCAAGGCCTCTAAGGCCTCACTGGGGATAGAGGAGGAGGCAAGGCCCACAATGGGGTCGTGAACCTCCGGGATGTTTAGAAGAGTAGACATTGCTAAATTGAGATTAAAGAATCTCTTGTCTTGGATAGAGGGTGTAGGGGGGGGCTCCCATGGAAGCAAGTTGCTTTGGTTGGGATGACCTCAGCTTCCACCACTGGTTGTGTGAAAATGGAGTCCTCTGATCTCTCTGAGGCGGGGGGGGGGGAAGTCAGAGGGAGACTGGGGAAGAAGACCAGAGACATTCTTGGCCTTAAAGAGGAAGGATTTGGACACGTGTGGCTTGAACAGCCCCCCAAATACGGGTTGGTTGGGAGAAGCCCCCTCATCCTCCGACATCTCCCCCTCCATGAGGTTCGCCTCTAAGAGGGGCTCACTATAATGGGGGGATCCCATCCGGGAGTCCTGTACCTCTTCTCTGAGGTCACCAAAGTCCCCTTCTTCCTCCTCCTCCTGGGCCCCTACAGCAGGAGGGATGTCCCTCTAAGAGAGTACCTGACCAACCAGGGGATCTGGCTGTGGTGGCCGGGAGCCCATGGAGAGAAGCCTGATGTGGCATGTGCTGCAGGCCTTCCTCAATGCCCTGGCGGATAGTCGATTCCATCCAAGCCTTGATGTGGGCTGGAACCTCAGATGTAGAGTGTTCTTCCTGATGCAGACCAGTGGCCGTAGGGTAAAGGTAGCTTCAGGGGTCTGTCTGGTCAGTGGTCCCGGGGTCAAGTGACCCTTAAGTGGGCTGCGCCTAGACAGGGAGAAGGAAGGGCTGGAGGCCCTGAGCGGGACTCGCTTGATCGCCTATCAAACTCCTTTTCCAATGCCTCATGGCGCCTTCAGGCATCTCGTTGAGAGGCCTTGGAAGGCTCCTTGTCCTGCCTGCGCAAGTAGTGGGACTTTGCCTTAGCCTTCAAGGAAGGTCGTTTAGAGAGATTGCCGTCTGCCATTTTGATAATTATAATAACATAAGGTTCCTTGTCCTGGTGATAATAATAGTAATAATAGTAAAGGGCGGTTGGCTCGCCTGGAATTGGCCTGAGTGGGGCCGAGTGAGGTTTGAGCTGGCCCGCTCCCCCTTTTGGAATTTAATATGTACAGTGGTAACCGGTGGTAAGGAATAAATATATATATATATATAATATGTACAGAGGTGTAATCCTCTGATTTTTATTTTTTTTATTTTATTTTATTTAGTTATTTATTTATTTATTTATTTTATATGCTATCTGCATGTAAAGGTTATCTGTGTATATATGTGTAAACATGTATAATTTCGTCTGTAAATTTTTCTCTCTTACATTTCTTTTCTCTCTCTCTGTCTTTTTTTTTATATATATATATACAACAGCAGGAAAGGAACCAAAGAGGTACCACAGTACAGGCCGGATTTACCAAATAAACGCTTGAGGCCTAGAAGGAGAGAGGCCTCTGGCAGCAAGCCTCCAGCAACAAGCCGGAGGGGGGGATGCTGCAACTTCGCCCCGATAGAGGCTGCGGGAGGCCAACAGAGACAATGAAAGCGAGCCCAAAGGAACGCTAAAAGCAACTAACTCTTGACCCAGGGGGTCTTGAACTTTTGCTTCCACCGCAGCAGCAAGGATCAGAAATAACAATGGTGCCCGACCATGATGCGGCCCCAAGATGGCGGCCGCGAGCTGAGCAATGTCGGGCACCTTCGGGACGGCAAGGAGGGCTTGTCCGGTTAGCTCAGCACTCCTGGTGCTCTTAAGGAGCGACTAGCCCTCCCGGTCGGCGTTTAGGGTGGGGGGGAATCCAGCAAAAGTTGCGCGCCACAAGGCAGCGCGGAGGCAGCGACGCAGTCTAATAATAATGGGGGGGTCACGCGAAGCGCTGCGAACCCACCTGCTTAGCCCCTAGGGGCGAGGGGAGACTTCCCCTAAGTCCCAACCCTTTGCGCAGGAGGAAGGAAAGGAAATATCAGACCTGAAAATGAATCAGCCAAGGAGCTCCTTCCAATAACAGCCTGCCTCTTCGAGGCTGAGCAAAAGACTGGAGGAACGCTACTTGGAGTCACGTGAGGGGGTGGAGCATTTCCTCAGCTAAAGCTCAGCCTGCAAGAAGAGGACTCGGAAGCACATCCCACTCTCTGGATGCTCCGAGCGGCTCGAGGGAGAAATGGCCAATTACAAGGACCATATGTGAATTTCGGAAATGCTAATAAATTGTGATTTTTTTTCTCCCCCAAGGGGTAATAACGGATAGTCATTTATCCATAGACTCAGTTAGCTTACAGAACAGTGGTGGTATTCAATTCTTTTTACTACTGGTTTTGTGGGCGTGGTGTGGCGGGTGTGGTAGGGGAAGGATAATGTAAAATCCCCATTCCCACTCCACTCCAGGGGAAAGATATACTGCAAAATCTCCATTTCCTCCTCACTCCAGGGGAAGGGTACTTTAAAATCCTCATTCCTTCCCCACCCCACTAACCTACTTTCCAGCTCCATTCTCTGTGCTGGGCAACAAAAAAAGACCCAGCCGATCAGCTGGGATTCCGATCAGCTGCGACTTGGGAGACAGTCAGAGGTGTATTTGCCAGTTCTCCTAACTACTCAAAATTTCCACTACCGGTTCTCCAGAACCTGTCAGAACTTGGATGAATACCACCTCTGCTACAGAAAGATGCCAAGTGCACTCGGCAACTGGTCAGATATGAAGAAGCAAGGATGGCACTGATTGTTTGAGATATCTGGTATAAATTTTAATTTGCAAACATATAGATATGCCTCCAATCTGAATACATCAGAAGGTATTTGGGGAAAAGTGAACCCCCAAAAGAAAAAGAAAAAATCTCACTTAAATTTACTAAGTATTGCAAAGGCTACTGATTTGGAAAAATGTTTTGATATGTGAATGAACTTTGGGAATTTGAAATTCCTGTAGACAGGTATTTGGAATCTTAGTGGAAAGAATCCAGGGTTTAGAAGCACATAGATGGACTGATAAAGAAATCTGGATAGGTAACATTAAGACTGAGGACATATTCATACTTTCATTGGCCCTGATTTTGGTTGGATTTCCCCAATAAACAACCCAAACTAGTGAAATGAATAGAGAAGTGATAAACACTGTACATGACTGATGAAATGACCAGAGAAATAGCTCAGTGGCATAATGTGAATGTTAAAGTTTCAAGTTCAACCGGAGGTATTCCCAGATTTTGGTAAAAAATCAAGACTAGCAGCCATCAATCACCAGAAAATTCCAACTAGAAAGACAAATAGTTTGACCTGTATACAGTATATTCTATATTGTGGTTGCCCTTAAGCCCATTTGAAATATATGCTCAACGGAGAGTACAAAGGGTGTTTCTGCATAACAGTAGAGACATCTGCCTATATTTCACATCTAAAATAGCCTAAGGGGCACAGATGAAATGTTCTCTCTTTGCAAAGATACAAACAACTGACATGGAGAGTCATTTTTCATCTTATAACCAATGGCTTTGAGGAGTATTTCTAACTTCCTCCTTCTGTAGGACGACAGTGAAATTGATATAAACAGAAACAGACAGTTTTTACAGACGTTGCTATTTTGGAGTTTTGTTTGTTTGCTCCCTAGTCACTTTGTAGATGCATTTATTTTGGTGTTTTGCATTCTGTGCAAGGTAGTGCATATTTTGCAGATACAATAACAGGTTATTTAAAAAGCAGAGCGGGGAGTGGGAAATAACACTAGTAGTTACCACCACTGTATACTAAGCTTCTGGGTGTATTGTTTAAATTCAAGGAGGACTGTTTAAAAAAAGATCTGAAAAACTCTCAAGATAGCATATGTTGGGACTTTGGAAGAATGGATATTATCTTGTTTGAAAAGCAAAGATGTAGTTTTGCAAACTGCTCTGAAAATGAATTCTTATGGAGAAGATCAGATTTTTCAAATGTCCCTTGTTACATTGATTTATGTTTTAAAAACTTGTCACTAGAAGCCATAAAGCAACAACCATCTATATCCCATTTTGTCAACCCTATTTTTCTAGGGTATTGTGTGCTTTTAAATTAATTCAGAAAAGGTATTTCAATATGAGTCAGTTCATTAAAGCAGCTACATCTTTTATAGGCTTGAATGAAAACCTGAAAAAACATGCAGCTGCTTTAAAGATCTGCTCTTTGGTACTGCCATTTATTCCTAAACATTCTTGCAAATTATTTCCAAAGCATACACATTCCTATTTTCCCTTTTAATGGTTTATTTGTACATTTCAAACTGACTTGAATGCAATTATTTTAAGTAATGAGGTGATGTGTTATGGAAAGAGAAAGAGTTATCTAGAACAAGTCTAAAAAAATCAAAAAAGAAATAACCAAGAAATATACAGTGCTCTGCTTCCTTTTTTAAAGAAGAGGGAGACAGGATAGATAGAATAGAATAGAATACTTTATTGACCAAGTGTGATTGGACACACCAGGAATTTGTCTTGGTGCAAATGCTCTCAGTATACATAAAAGAAAAGATACATTCTGTTGTGAATGAATAAAAGTTAAATAAAGTTTTCTTGAGCTTGAAGTCAAGTGCAGGGTTCTGGCCCTGCACTTCTGATTGGCTGTTAATGGCAAGATAGGATTGGTCCGTTCAGGGGAATCTGATTGGCCATTAACAGGCCATTCTCATTGGTTAACGGAGCTAGCGCTCCCAGATTGCTATTGGTTGAATAGTTAATAAGTTGCCCATATAAGGAAGGCTATAGCAGCCATCCACTTTGAGCTGTCACACCATGTAAATAAAGAGTTTGAAATTCACTGTTTCTATCGGCTCGTCTCCATTATTCGCACCTATGCTCCAGACTTAACACTGGCGACGAAGGTGGGATGTGGAGATGTCAGAACTGACTAAACAACGAAGAAGACAACCGAGCACGTGGCTGAAACGCACAATGGTGGAACCATGTCCGGCGGTGTAGTACCACCCGCTCCATGTCCGGCGGTGTAGTACCACCCGCTCCCAGCGCAAGAGGACTGGGAGTCCTACATGGACCATTTCCAAATGTTCTTGGAAACGAATAATCTGAAGGATGCCACAACCGGGAAGAAATGGGTGGTATTCCTGACGCATTGCGGGCCGACCGTATTCAAGATGGCCAAGGCGCTAGCAAAACCGGCTGAAGTGAAGGCCATGGACTGGGACGTCCTCGAACCGCTACTAAGGGCCCACTATGCACCGACCGTTCCAACGCTTGTAAGACGGCACGAATTCTACCAAAGAAAACAGCGGAAAGGAGAAAGCGTTGCTGATTTTGTTGCAGACCTCCGAAACTTGGGGGGCCTCTGCGATTTTGCCGACCTAGAAGAGGCTTTGAGAGACCGAGTAGTTCTAGGATTAGATGCTCTAAACGTGCAGAGCAAAATAATGGCTAAGGGTGACATTAGCCTTGCTGATGCCATTGCTGAGGCTATGGCAGTGGAAGCGACCAAGAAGTCGGCTGCCCAACTACGCCGAAATCATGCTCCGACACACCAACCAGCTGGCGAACTTTCACCTAAGTCTGAAGGACAGCTTTCGACGGCCCACCATGAGGACCTCTCTTCGTCGTCAGACAGCGACGAAGAAGAGGTCCATCGACTGCGGTCCGATCAGGACCATTACCCGAAGTCCCAGCAACCGTGCGCTGGCTGCGGGGCTAACCATTACCGCTCCAATTGCAAATTCCGTGACGCGCTCTGCCACGAGTGCCGGAAACGAGGCCATATCGGATGGGTCTGCAGAAGTCTCCTAGGACCCAGCCAGACTTCGAAGGGGGCCAATTTTTGCCAATCGACAGGAAACTGTCCTGTAAGGCGAGAACCAGCAAACCACTCCTACAGAAACCGACCCGTGAATCACCTAATGAGGCGAGAAGAGGCTCACCAAACAATCACTATTGGCCACGCCTCTTCATTGGATGCCAAGAAAATTAGAGTAAAAGTGGACATCAAAAATCAGCCTTGCCAAATGGAAGTCAACTCGGGATCGTCTCTTTCAATGGTCTCCTGGAAGACCCTCAAGCAACTCATCCCTACTATCCGGCGCCAAGACCTTCAATTCCAAAGGCTCATGCTAAAAGATTACCAGGGGAACCGGATTCCAGTCATAGGATCCAGTCAAGTCCGGGTTTCGTTCAAGAACCGCACAGCGTACTTACCCCTGAAGGTGATCGACAAGGACCGGCCTAACCTGTTAGGCCTGCAATGGTTCGCACCACTTGGCATTGAAGTAGCAGGCATTAACTGAATCGGCGGCAGTGACTGGAAGGAGGACCTTGCCCACGAATTCAAGGATGTCTTTGCGGAAAAGCTAGGCGAGTACAAGGGGACCCCGATATCATTTAGCCTTAATCCAAAAATAGCTCCCATCCGCTTTAAACCTCATCGAGTTCCGTTCGCACTAAAGCCGAAAATTGACAAACAGCTTGATAAGTTGATAGCCCAGGGAGTGCTTAAGCCAACCGATCACTCTCCCTGGGAAACCCCAATCATGACACCAATTAAGCCAGACGGCTTAATTAGAATTTGTGGGGACTACCAAGCCACCCTAAACCACGCCCTGCAACAAAATTCATATCCGGTGCCGGTGGTACAGCACCTACTCCATTCCCTGGGGGGCGGAAAAGTCTTCGCTAAACTAGACTTAGTTCAGGCTTATCAGCAACTGCCAGTTGATGAAAAAACGGCACAGGCACAGACAATTGTAACGCACCGAGGTGCCTTTAAGTGTACGGGGCTCCAATTCGGAGTCAGTGTAGCCCCGGGGATCTTTCAGAGCCTAATGGAGAGACTCTTGCAGGGGATCAAAGGCGTTGTCTCCTACTTTGACGATGTGCTAATTGCTGCCCCCACTCCAAAAATTTTACGGGATCGTTTAAGACTGGTTCTCCAAAAATTCCAAGAAACAGGCCTTAAGGTGAAGAAAAATAAGTGCAAGCTTTGTACAGATCGTGTTGAATTTTTAGGATACTTAATTGACAGTCAGGGTGTTCACCCTACCAATAGCAAATTGAGAGCAATAAAAAACGCTCCCAGACCCCGGAATAAGGCCGACCTCCAGGCGTTTCTAGGCCTCATCAATTTCTATGACGTATTCTTGCTGCACAAGGTGACTGTTGCTGAACCTTTACATCGCCTACTGGACAAAAAAGCAAATTGGGTATGGGGTCATAGAAAAGAGCAGGCGTTCCGTAATGTAAAAAAGCTACTAACTTCTGACTCTGTACTAATGCAGTACAATGAAAACTTACCATTAGATATCACATGTGATGCATTGCCTTTCGGAGTGGGCACCATTTTGAGCCATGTATTGCCTAACGGTAGCGAAGCCCCTGTTGCTTATTTTTCAAAAACACTCTCGAAAACCGAGCAAAATTATAGCCAGATTGATAAAGAAGCCCTGGCAATTGTATCGGCTGATAAAAGATTCCATGAGTACGTGTACGGCCGGGCTTTTACTATAGTGACTGACCACAAACCTTTGCTGGGGATAATCGCTGGGGATAAGCCAACCCCCTATATACTATCTTCCAGGATGACCCGCTGGTCAGAATTCTTGGCTGCCTATAATTATCAGCTACAATACCGCCCCCGTAAAGCTATTCCCCACGCCAACGCGTTGAACCATGCACCGCTTCCAGAGACCATCAATGATCCCGCGCCAACAATGACAATGTTGCAGATTGAGACACTTCGTATGCAGCCATTAACTGCCCGTGATATCGCGACAGAAACAAAATGCGGCCCCATCTTAGCACAAGTCCTCACATGGGTAGAACGCGGATGGCCATTGGACCAAGTACCAGACGACTTCGCACCATTCAAAAGTCGTCAAACAGAGTTGTTTTCTCAAAAGGGCTGTATCATCTGGGGCGATAGAGTCGTTATCCCAGAACGACTCCAACAGGCACTACTAAGAACCTTGCACGATGGCCACCCTAGCATCGTGCGCATGAAGGCCCTCGCAAGAAGCTACGCGTGGTGGCCAGGCATCGACAGACAAATCGAATTGTGGGTCAAAACTTGCCAGAGATGCCAAGAAGTAAGCAACGCTCCACCAAAGGCAATCCCAACTGAACGGGAGACACTGCGGGGACCCTGGTCCCGTATCCATCTAGATTTTGCTGGGCCGACCAAAGGCCACACCTTCTTGTTAACCATAGACGCCTACTCGAATTGGCTCGAAATCCACCAAATGAGGAACACGACCACCGTAGCGGTCATCAAAAGACTGGAAAGACTGTTTGCAACCCACGGATTACCAGACGTTCTGGTATCTGACAATGGCCCCCAATTTACCGTGCTGTCCTTTGAGCAGTACCTGGCTGACCGCGGTATCCGACATGTGCTTACTTCGCCTGCGCACCCTGCAGCCAACGGTAGGGCTGAGCGCATGGTACAATTCATCAAGAAAACGCTACAAAAAATAGACTACGACAACATCGACGAGAAAATCAACAAATCCTTTTTCTACAGCACATCACACCTCACAGCGTCACCAACAAAACTCCTGTCGAGCTGCTAATGGGACAGAAGCTCCGCTCCCACCTCGACCGGTTACACCCAGCCTATGAACCGGAAAAACCACTCAGATCCAGCGGCCGATGCCGTACCTTCCAGGTAGGGATTTAGTATTCGCTAAAAACTTATCGGGTGATCCGCTGTGGGTAGAAGCGACGGTAATCCGTGTAACTGGCCCAAGATCATACCTTGTACAGTGCCCTGATGATAGTCTAGACTTTGGAAGCGCCATATCGATCAACTACGATCAAGGCTACAGTCAGGCAATTCTGAACTCCCTTACAACCAAACTGGGGGGGGGGGGAGATACAGAGGAAGACAAATTTCAACTAGAGGAAAATGTTTTTGAAGGGAACGATAGTGGAACAGAAATGCAGGAACAAGAACCAGGGATGGGAGTGAGTTAACCTCAGGGAGTTGCCGAAGATATTGGTGACAACGGAAATGCGAACTCTGAACCAGAGGCACCCCTTTCGCCAAACAACGCTCTACCTCAACAAGAGTGCAGCCAAATGCCAGGCACACAGCGAAAATCAAAAAGACTAATAAAACAACCATCCTACCTCAAGGACTACGTGACCACGCCCCGTAAGCAGAAGCCGGGGGGAAGGGGTGTTGTGAATGAATAAATGTTAAATAAAATTATCTTGAGCTTGAAGTCAAGTGCAGGGTTCTGGCCCTGCACTTCTGATTGGCTGTTAATGGCAAGATCGGATTGGTCCGTTCAGGAGAATCTGATTAGCCATTAACAGGCCATTCTCATAGGTTAATGGAGCTAGCGCTCCCGGATTGCTATTGGTTGAATAGTTAATAAGTTGCCTATATAAGGAAGGCTATAACAGCCATCCAGTTTGAGCTGTCACACGATGTAAATAAAGAGTTTGAAGTTCACTGTTTCTACCGGCTCGTCTCCATTATTCGCACCCATGCTCCAGACTTAAGACATTCATCAAGAGTCAAGAATCATAAGGTACAACACTTGATAATAGTCATAGGGTACAATAAGCAATCAAATCATACTAGGAAACAGTCAATATAAATCATAAGTATACAAGCGACAAAGTTACAGTCATACAGTCACAAGTGGGAGCGGATGGGTGATAAGGAGTGATGGGAAGATTAATAGTAATGATAGTGCAGACTTTGTAAATAGTTGGACAGTGTTGAGGGAATTATTTGTTTAACAGAGTGATGGCATTTGGGGAAAAAAACTGTCCTTGTGTTTAGTTGTTCTGGTGTGCAGTGCTCTATAGCGTCGTTTTGAGGGAAGGAGTTGAAACAGTTTATGTCCGGGATGTGAGAGGTCTGTAAATATTTTCCCAGCCTTCTTTTTGACTCATGCAGTATACAGGTCCTCAGTTGAAGGCAGGTGGGTAGTAATTGTTTTTTCTGCAGTCCTAATTATCTTCTGAAATATGTGTCTGTTCTGCTGGGTTGCAGAACCAAACCAGACAGTTATAGAGGTGCAGATGATAGACTCAATAATTCCTCTGTAGAACTGTATCAGTATCTCCTTGGGCAGTTTGAGCTTTCTGAGTTGGTGCAGAAAGAACATTTCATAGATTAACAGAGTTGGAAGGGACCTTGGAGGTCATCTAGTCCAACCCACTGCTCGAGCAGGAGAGTCTATTCCAAATATTAGCCTCTACCTAGAATCGAACTCACAGCCTCCTGATTGTGAGGCGAGAGCTCCACCTCTAAGCCACCGAAGCTGAACTTTTTTGATGATGCTTTTGATGGTAGGTGTCCATTTTAGGTCATGTGATACAATAGAACCTAGAAATTTGAAGGTCTCTACTGTTGATACTGTGTTGTCTAGTATTGTAAGAGGTGGTAGTATGGTAGGATTTCTTCTAAAATCTACCACCATTTCTATGGTTTGAGTGTGTTCAGATTGTTCCACAAACAAGTTGTACAACCTCCTGTCTGTATGCAGATTCGTCGTTGTCTTGAATGAGACCAATCACTGTTGTGTCATCTGCAAACTTCAGTATTTTAACAGATGGATCATTTGAGATGCAGTCATTGGTATATAGGGAGAAATGGAGAAAGCACACAGCCTTGGGGGTCACTGTGCTAATTGTACAGGTATCAGATGTGATTCTGCCTAGCTTCTTCTGCTGCTTCCTAACTATTAGGAAGCTTATGATTCACTTACAAGTTTGTTCAGGTACCGCTAGCTGGTTTAATTTAGTTGGAAGAATGTCTGGAGTGATGGTATTGAATGCTGAACTGAAGTCTACAAAGAGGGCCCTTGCATAGATATTTGGAGATTCAAGGTGTTGTAGGATGTAGCACAGAGCCATATTAATATCTAATATTAATCATATAGTGATTAATATAGGATCACATTGTGCTAATTCAATTTTGGATCTATCTATTACACTGCAAGAATCATACAACTGGAATCCAAGACTTTTCATATAAACTGTTTTTGTATCTTTAGAGTGTTTTCATATTTGTTGAAAGCACTATTTCTACATATCAATTGCAATGGGAAACACAGGAGACGATTTTGCCAGATGTTGTTTTAAGTGCTCATCTACTGAAACATACCACAAAGACCCAAAGAACACAAAGTGTTCTATTTTTATAACCTTGTTTCCCAATGGGAGAGGAAAATGTAAGAACATACCTGCCCATTTTTTAAACACACAAGAAAAAAAAAAAGTTCATCTCTGCTATCCTCCCCCCACCCTGACTTCAACCACAATGATGATAAAAAAATTTAGTCAAGAAAGCTAGACTAGATATGCTTACATTTGCATTCTCAGATATCATATTCCCTAATGCCCTGCAGTAAGTTTAGAGCCCATTTAAGTCTTTGTTATTCTGTATCATAGGTAAATTCCATTCCGTACACATTGTACTGGCAAAAATGCAAAGAACTCTGATTTGGCATATGGCTTCTAATTTTGAAAATCTTAGTTAAACTAGAAAAGGCCAGTGGTCTTACAATAGGATATGCATGAATTGCCACTGCTGGATAGAAATATTCAGCTGTCAACAATATTACATAGAAAAACAGAAGAAACAAATGCTTCTTGCATTCTTGGTTCAACTGCTCAGAATAAAAACAAAGCCTAAATTATAGAATCATGGAAATTCTGGAAAAGACCTTGGAGGTCTTCTGATCCAGCCCGAATTTCTAATTCAGGTCTAATCGCACCTTGTAACTGGGGTGAAACAAAAATATGGTAGCCAATCACTCATATTAGGTGGTTTGTAATCATATCACAGTAGCACAGGGGTTCAGGAAATGCTAAACCACTGCTCATAATTTGATTTTGGACCATGCTTGTGCAATGGTGGGATTCAGCCCATTTGCACCACTTTGGGAGAACCGGTTGTTTAGTTTCTGAGCAGTTTGGTGAACTGGTTGTTGAAAGAAATCATTAGAGCAGAAAACTGGTTGTTAAATTATTTGAATCCTACCACTGTGCTTGTGTCTTCAGGGTTATTCAGAAGTTGCTTGAGAAAAGGTCATAGGTCATAGGTCTAGAATAACACTGAAAGAGCTTCTCAACAGGGACGAAAAAACTATAGTCCTAAACATCTTTAAAAATATATTTTATTTATTTAGATATCTTTGAATCAATGTTGACTTAAGCAACATTTTCAGAAGAATTGCCATTGCCTCCTTCCTGGGCCTGAGAGAGTATCCAGCCCAAGATCACTACCTGACTTTGTGTCTGAGGTGGGAGGACATTTTCTCTCATACGTTTCTAGACTGATGCCTTATTTATTACACCTAACTGGTTCTGCACTATACCAAACCACAATACTGAACAAATACATTTATAATGGAATGAAATTCTATTTGCTAATGGGACTTCAATTTAATATGTGCTCATTAGATTGTTACCCACAATATCTCCTGTGTGTTGCTGCTTTTAAATTATTTGCCTCCAGTCTGCACTGGATATAAAAATGATCTGGAAGGGTGCAATTTTTTTAAAAAAAAGCCGAGCACATGGATATAAAGTAATGGAAGGATCTGCTTTGCTCCCCTCCATATATGTAAGGATATAAAATGGAATAGTGGGTAATAGGTTATCAATTATCTTGGGGCTAGATGTTGAAAGTTGAAAAATAAAGGAAATAACTACATCTATTTTGATTCTTATCTGGTCAGATTGCTTTGGATTCTCAAAGCATGCTTACTTCTAAGATCTTCTTATATATCCCTGTTATAATTAAAAGAATTATTCAAGCTGTTGAATGCTTTGCACAGTTTTCTACATTTGACATGTTTTATTGAACAAGCCTCTATTAGCTGAGCTCACCCAACATGTTAAGCCATAAGCCATAATTTATCAAGCACAATATTTGGCTTTCCTAGCATTGCAAAACAAAAACTAAGCATGTTGCATTATGGGTTTAGGACACCTTATGGTTGTCTTATGCAAATCAGACTTTATTTTTGTCATCACCAGTTTTCAGTATTACATATTCATTGGCATTCATTTACCTTGCAATGCCCAATTCTCCACTGAATCCAGAGAAAGACAAAGATACAGAGAAAGTAAAATGATCACAAGAGTTTTCACGAAACATATACTAGGCTGTGTAATTTCAGAATGTCTCTTACTCAGTTTATTAGATCAACCTTTTCAAACCTGATGCCCTCCAGCTTTGTTGGACTATATACTTTGGTGGTATTCAGCAGGTTCTGACCAGTTCTGGAGAACCGGGAGCGGAAATCTTGAGTAGTTCGGAGAACCGGCAAATACCACCTCTGACTGGAAATTTTACAGTATCCTTCCCCTGCCATGCCCACCAAGCCACACCCACAGAACCGGTAGTAAAAAAAATTGAATCATACTACTGCTTTACACCTATAATTCCTAGCATTAGATTTTTACATACCTCCATCTATGTTTATAGAGGATCTAGAAGTACCTTTGGGGGATCTACAGTACCTTTGACAGGTATTATATGAGCCTGTCCTGTCACAGCAAGGAGGCAGCAAGCTATTCTGTATCTAACGTGGAAGAAAAAAGTACTTTGTAAACAAAAGTTAGTTTAAATCTGTGTTTCAAGAGATGTCTATATGTGAGAATTCACATGTGTATATTTGAGATAAACACGATTTTAAGATCACCATCATCCTATGTTTGATCTCCCAGAAAAAAAAAGAAATAAACAAAGCTGTGCCACATTGATGACATAATAAAGAACAACAATAGCTTCACATATCTAGCTAAGATATGGTTTGTTTTTGGCACAGCTAATTGGCAGCTATTGTGAAATATTCAATCTGCAACATTATTGGAAGAATTAATGATTTTCCAAGAGTGTTTTCTGCATTATTTTGGAATAATGAACATTGGAGAATTTCAAAATCAAATGCTCCTTGTACTTACTACCCATGAAATCATTCACCAATTCCATCCAAAAAATTGGATTTAGATGTACACTGTTTATTTTTTGGTCCCCTCTAACCATGATAAATTATAAACGATGTTCTGTCAGTAAATGGAGGGAAAAAATTAGTACATGGGGAAAAAGAGACTAAATCAAGACCTTAAGTTGGGCCGTGTTAAAAGGAAAAATAGGATAATTTCAGTTGGGGGGGGGGGTTTGTATTTGATTTGGAATTCTAAACAGTATTGTGAATTTTATTCTATTCCTTCTGAGAAACTCAGAGCAGAAAATGTATCAAGGCTGGAGTACCTTAGAAACTGAAGCTTCAAAAACCAAAACCTAGAAGGAAAAAAGGAGAGCAATCAACTGAAGGCCAAAGGTGAGGTCATCAAGCAATTGGTCTGTTCTCACTAAGTTAGCCTTTGACCTTCAGTGTGATAGTGGACACTGTTTTGTGACCAATACTGAGCCAAAATTTAGCTGCTAATCTAGCTGACTCCAGAATATGAGTGGGAAAAGAACTTGTCCCTTGCTTTCATTTCAGACACCATTTGTATGGCAATCTGACAATGTCAATAAAATATTTCTTTCAGCCTCACTTACATTCTTTGCCTATCAGATGGACTCTAACTAATATATATTTCTACTTGCTGACTAGAGATCATACAATTATGGTACCGAGGCACCCAAAGGTTGTGAGATTGAGGAATGTAACTTTGTGGAATGGAGAAATCAATTTCTGGCCTGGGATGTTTACAGTTTTTCAGCAATTGAGAGATGCAAAGACTAGTGACTGAAGCAGGCAAAAATGAAGGGTAATCGTGTTTACAACAACATCTGTATAATTAAGTTTGAAAAAGCTTTGCAAAAGCAGTTTAAAAGAAAACAGCACCGTTTAATCTTCCTGGAAACGAGGTTCTATGCTCTTTTTCCTTACCATTGGGAATCTGTAACCTTTTGCATGCAATTATTCTAATGTGCAATGGATACAACATGAAAGAACCTTCACAACAATCCAGGACCCCAGGTAGCCAATATATCTAAATGCACTTTCTTCAATAGTGAAGTCTGCACACAAAATCATTTAGATTCATTCCACCAAGTTATGTGGAAAGATAGCAGCATGAACCATATTACTGAATATTTAATGGCTTAATTGTTGATTAAGCATTGTATATGATGAAAGGAATTGTGAAAATGAGAAAGAAAGAAAGAAAGAAAGAAAGAAAGAAAGAAAGAAAGAAAGAAAGAAAGAAAGAAAGAAAGAAAGGACTTCTTAAAAAAGAAACATTTAAAACATTTTTTTTGTAAATTTTATTTGAGTTTTCACAAAAAGAAAAAAAAATCCAAATAAAACATCTTTTTTGAAAGTAGTGTAATCCCGGGTTACATTTCTTCGTACAGACACAAATTCAAGTTCATGCTCATTTTTATATTCTATTCCATATCTTATTACTATTTTACATTTTCTGCATAGCTTCTCCCCTCTTTTAATTTTCTCAATTTATTTTAATTATCTCATCTCAATTCAAATAATTATATTTGTATTTTTTGTCTGTCCCGTTTCAATTATCTATTATCTTTTCTCATTAAACAAAATTTCTCCTGTAGTTACTGATTGGAGTATGACACCTTTATATCTTTTAAGTTTATCCATTTAACTCTTATTTATGCTTCAATGTATACCCTAAAGTTATAACATTCAATATAATACATAACTTCCATTCGGATTCTGCTTGGTACATTCTTAAAATACACACTATATTCTTAAAAAAAGAAAAAATTATAAATGTATATAATTAAAACAACACATTCCATTCCAATTCAATTCTATCATTAATATTAATATTCATTAAAGTCTTAACTTCTTTAACATTACTTTTCAATTAAATATCATACTTCTATGGGAACAATTATAAGCTTTCCATAATTAATTCCCCCCCTCTTCACTTATATTTTATAAAACATTAACTAATTAAAATGTTCCCGTTCCTTTCTAATTCAATTTTCTCATTTATTTTATTCACAAACATTTCACTAAATTACACTAACTATTTTATCCATCATTTTAATCATACATTGTTTCCAATTTTCTAAAGTTATTCCTATTACTAATATAACAATACAATCTAATGTACCTTTACAGAATCCCTTTTTCAGTTAGATTTTCACCCATTATCTCTAAATAAGTCCTGTTTCTCTATATCTTGCTCCGGTCCTTTGAAACTTCTTTTCCTTTCCTTCTTCCCTCTCTTCTTCTCTTCCCTTTTTACCCCCTTGTCTCTCTACCTCTATTTCTCTCTTCTGTATTCCCCTTTTCTGTTGCTTTCCAGTATTATACTTATTTTTTGAATTATTTTTCTTTTCTTTGGTTTTTTTTTTTTAAGTCTTAAATTCTCCATTCTCTTTCCCCCCTTTCCTTTTTCTTCCCCACATAAAATTACTTGTTCATTAAAGATGGCTTCTTCTTTGTCCAGTCTTCTTGTTTTGCAGATGTTTCTTGTTGTTTCTCATAGTTCCAAATCTCCATTTCTTAGAATTGAAAAAGGAAGCCAAAAGATCCCTTCCCTTCTTGTGCATCTTCTTTGTACTTTTTAAGTTCCATTTTCAATTCATCCAGAAGTGGTGCCATTGTATAAATTTTTAAACAACCACCCAATTAATTTTAGTCATTCAAATGTAATAACCAAGAATCCAAAGATCACCAAATAATCCAAATACATGCAAGCTGTTTCTTTTTGCTCTTTTTTTTCACTTTCTCTTCTTGGGGTTACTGTTTAGTTACAAAGTTTCAGTTAAAATGTATCTTTTAGAAGTCTTGTTGAAGTTTTACTGTAGATTCTTTTTAATTCCAGCTCTCTCTTCCAGATCCTGCCCTTATGCTTTTTCTCTCCCTTCCTGCTTATGAAAAAAAAAATTAGTGTCCAGAAATCTTTATTATCCCTTTGGCATTTTATTTTATTTTCAGCTTAATTGCCTATTGATGTCAAAGTGGATTTTTCCGATTTCTTATTTAAGTTTCTTAGTTGTCAGTATAGGGAAGGAGAGAGAAGAAAGAAAAAGCCAAACCTTTCCCTTTTCACTTTCCTTCGCTGCTTCCGACTCTTCTTTGGGAGCGATGTTATTTTTGTAAGTTTAAATTCCAAGATACCTTAGTTGTTGCTTTTACAATTTAACCCAGTCAGCCAAAACTTTCACTTCTTATCTTCCTCCTGCACATTCTTTTCCAGTCGAGTTCTTCTTTGTGATGGCCATTTCTGACCACCGCTGCAACCGCCTTCAGGAAAGGGAGTAATGGCCAGCTGAGGAGGAGAGATGCGACTCTCCTCAACCCTGCTGGCGGTCTCCCCCCTCTTCACCACCTCTACGGGGTGGCTTAGCCCTGAAACCAGCTGGCTCGGGGTGCTCCAGCGGCGAGCTCAGAACGAAACCACGCATGATCACGGATTTCTGTCTGTCGCTGAAGACACTTCAAACCGGAAGCTCACATTTAAAACATTTTTGTAGTTATTTAGCCAGCAAGAAGTAATAAATGGTATTAAAAGGCTTCTAGCTGTTAAGAATACTTACTACTTAGGGGTTTTTGAATTTTTTGGCAAATTCAAGCATACTGCACACTGGCATGCTACGGTAAAATGGGTTTGGATAGACTATGACTTAGGATATTGTGCAAACCCTGCTAGTGTAGTAATGATTCAAATGATCAGGAGCAGCACTATGGATATGAATAGAGTGCTTCTGGGAACCTGTTGGTTTAAGGGGGTGCCAACGGGTGTTTTCTGTGCGTACCCATGGAGCTCCAAATCACTTTGCCTTTTGAATCCAGTTCTCTGGACAGCCCTAATAATTGTATAACGTGTCTTCTGATGTCAGATACCAAGTCTAAACTGTTACTCAATTAACGATAGGTTATTATCCTGTGTATATACTGCCTCTGAGATGGCTAAACAAATGTATTTCCCCATTTAACCAAAAGGCATCTACTCATTAAGGTCTCATTTTTTTGCTTATTTTTTTCCTTGCACATTACACCTAAATAGAGTCCTGCTGCATCCCAATTCTCTTCATCTTTCAATTTTTAAACAGCTAATTATTCCCCATTTTTTACCACCACCACCCAATTATCGGTACAGTTTGAACTTGCTCAAAACTCATTTTTTATCAAATGTATAAGGCTGCACTTCTCATGCAAGGTAACTCTGGGAAGCACACAATAAAACCAAGGGTTAAAACAGTATACACAAACCAATTAAAACATATATAAGTAAAAAACTGAGGTGATGAAAGGGAACACAGTAGAATATTAAACATGATGCAGCCAATACTTGGGCTCCCTGTTGGTAGATCTCCAGACTTGCTGGAAAGGCCATGTTTTAAGGAATTTGTGGAAGGTAAGAGGGTCAGGCTGATCTTACCGGGGGGGGGGGGGATGATGTTCCAAAGGATAGATGTAGTTGGGGACAGGTGGTTGGTCAGATAACTTGGCCCCATGCTATTTAAGGATTTAAATTGGACCCTGATGGAAATTGGTTACCAAAGCAGCTCAAGGAGCAGAGGTGTAAATTGCATCCTTCCAGAGCACACAAAACCTGCCCATGTTGTTGTATTTTGTACCACTTGAAACTTCAAAGGGCAAACCCATGTACAGTTCATTACAATAATCCATTCAGGAGGTGACTATGAGCAGAGCTCACAATCCAGGAATCATTTTGGCAAACTCGCACATGACACAAATTTGCACAACCTGTCCAACCTTGAGCAAGATTTGTGAATCCAGCAGGACTCTCAGATTGCCCACCTCATGTTTCAGGAAATGCCACCCCATCTAGTACTAACAAGGGTAAAGTCCCAGACACAGAAGGCCCTAGAACCTAAAGCCACTCAATCTTGCCAAAGTTCAGTTGAAGCCTAGTTATCCATCCAGGCCCAGGCACCAAGACATCAACATCACCACTTAATTTGCCAGGGACAGACAGATATAATTTCAGTTTTATCATTGTACTAATGATACCTCACTCCATGGTGACAGATTATCTACCCTAGCAGTTTCATGTAGAATCGTAGAAAACTGGCAGTAGAAAAAGATGCAATGATTCATCAAATCTTCCATTTGAGTTTTCTTGTTTGTTTGTTTTTCTTTAGTTTTAATTAATTTATTATTATTTTTAATTAGTTATTTAATTTTTTTCAATGTGTTTATCCTAAGAATGTAGATTTAGACAAGAATGGAAAGAGCGTTCACCCCTGTGGCACCCCACAAAGTAGAGGAAGAGAGAAAAACTTCTCACTCCCAATTAACATCAATTGGTATCAGGCCCATAGGAAAGAAGAAAACCAGCATAACACTCTGGTGTCCACTCCTAATCCTTGGACCCATTCCAGAAGGATATCATAGTTGGTACCATGGTACTGAAAGCCACCGAGAGGTCAAGTCAAGTCACACAACTCCCACCAGAGATTATCCAAAAGCACAACCAATAAAGTTTCCATCTCAGGTTTGACCTGATACCTGACTGGAAAGAGGCCAAGATCTATTAAAACTGCTGTGCAATAAGCTTCTCCACAATCTGCTCTAAAAAAGGAGACACTAGACAGAAGTTGTCCAGTAAGATGGGATCCAACAATGGTCTCTTGGGAATGGGGGCAAACCAAAGGCTCTTTTAAGATGTGGAGGAACAACCTCTTCTCTCAAAGATGAATTCACCACCACTAGAACCACATATCATCTACCAGGCAGTGTCAGCTAACCATGAGGGGCATTGATTTAATGAGTAACTGGCCAAGCTTGCAGTCATAAGGACCCTGTCCACTTTTCAGGCCCATCATTTTCAAACTGTTCCCAGATAATATTGCAAAGCTATGACATCGGCATTTTTCACCAGATATGTGCCAAAGCTGGTTTCTAACTGGGAAGGAAGCAGAAAATTACTTTCTATGTGATTTGTACCCCATCCCAATTCCCATTCAGAAAGTTAAAGTTTTAGAAAGTATCAGCAGCAGTATGTCTATTTAGTTTGTGTTGCAACTGTGCCACTCCTGATGCAAGATTGTATTGAGCTGAGGTCAGGAGCATCATTTCACACACTGGTGCATACAAATTAGCTCTTCAATAGGCATTATCCATATACCTTAAGGAACTGAAAGAGACGAGGTACACTATAGACCAGAAGACTCGTAAGAACAGTTGTAAGAAGATGTTCTATGAAGATATTCTATCATCCATTTCCCTAAGCCAGAGGTCTCCCAAGTTGGCAACTTTAAGACTTGTGGATTTCAGCTCCCAGAATTCTCCAGCCAGCATAGCTCCTGGGAGTTGAAGTCCACAAGTCTTAAAGTTACCAAGTTTGGGGACCCCTGCGCTAAGCAGCTAAGCTCCAAGACTGGGTCCACTCTGAAAGCTTCAAGTACTGAACAAGTTTTCCTAGTAACAGTAATCTTTGGTTCATACAGACTATTCCTCTGAAACACACCTAGTTTCCCAAACCTCTTAAAGCTGAAATTGGCAATCTGGGCTAACACATTTTGTTCCATGCTGGGGAACAAAGCTATGGGAGGGCTACAGCTGGCTTGAGGTCAAATATTAGCTGGCTGTACCAACACCCTAAACCTAATACTAGAGAAGCATCAACCAGTATAATTTAAATAGAAAGATATGTATACATTATTGTAAACTCTTCTAGCCTGTTCCTTGACATTTTGCATAACAAAAGAAGAATCAAGGGGCTTGGAGGAAGAGCGGGCCAACCAATACATCCTTTTAAAGAAACGGTCAGCTCTGACTAATGTATAAAAACAAACGTTAAGACCAAAGGAGAGAATGTTAATATTACACACAACTTAGAATAAACCAGTTTTTTTTAAAAAAAAACCAACTCTGGTGTGGGCCTCTTAAAAACAATCACCATGGAACTGAGAAAAGCAGCAGGCTTGCAAGGTTTTGGAGCCATGCCCTTCCAGTTGACAGGAGATGGACTCAAAGATAAGAGCACACAGGGGGGATTAGAGACTGAAGTCCAGAACAGATTCTTGGCACAGAACTGAAAGAGAAGTCAGTGCCAGAGGACAGACCCCTGATGGGAGGGAAATGCCATCCTCTCTTTGGTTTTGTTTTCCATCTCCGCCCCTAATTAAAGCTCCCTCAAAATGCTCAGGGGAATGACATTTCCTGCTCTGGGGCACTCACTCTTCCCTGTAGCAGTCTTGTTTTTGGGAAGTGGTACAGTGTAAATAGCTTAAGAATAAAAGCCATAAACAGAAAAAATTGGGGTTTTTTTGCAGAAAAGAATCTGTAAAAAGCCCTGGCCAACAGACACAATGAGAAGCAGCTCAACCAAGAGAAGTGTTCACCTTCAAGAGGAAGACAAGGGACTTCAAAATTTTTCTCTCCAAGTTGCAGAGGAAATTGAAGAAGAAAAGGCATTGTGATTCTGCACCATGACAGAAGAATTTAAATAACTTGCCAGTGGATATTATTTTGTATTTCAGAAACCTAGTTATCAGTTGATCTGTCATGGGATGCCCTCTATGTTTTTCACAAGAGTTGACTGAAACAAAGGAAAGGCAGAGGTGTTCGAAAGCTAAAATCCAGGTGCAAAGAAACCTAGTATACTAATAAGGAACATGTGATTATGTGCCATAATACTCCTAGTGACCACATAGGTCCCTCACAATGTGTCCCTAACCTGGCCTTTCAACATTGCATTCATTGCCCCTGTGTCTGAGTCTATCCACTTTGCAAAGAGCATGCGCCCCTACATTTTAACTTGTCTTGCTCATGACGATCCTGTGATCCTCATCCACATGTGTTTACTTAGAAACTACTTCTACTGTGGCGTAAAGGGCCACATTCTCAGGTAATTCTCTCATTCTACAGTTCTCCTCCAGAACATACAACACATTTAGTGAGAGTTTCAAAATCTTATTTCTAATTCTGCTTGCCAATCATTTCTCTGAACTCTGCAAATGGAGGACAGACAGATTATAAAATCTTTTATTTATCTAAAATAAAGAGGGTTCTCTACACCTTTGTCATAAAGTGATAAAACACTTGTCATGCTATGGGTGGTTATTCAAATTGGATTCTGTCACAAATAAAGTTGTATTCTACCTCACACCAAAAAGAATGATCTACATTTCTAGTTAGTGTCTCTGCTCTCAAATATTTTCCAAGCTGTATTGATTATTGTCAAGCCTACCACTCTATTTATACCCCATCTCTGGGGCAGTTCAATCATTAATTTTGTTTGTTTGGAAGAAGGGATATGCTAGCATTCTAGATTTAATTAACTTTTAAATTAGCTGTGTTGCTTGAAACTCAGTGTTTTCTTTAGATAGGAGGATGCTGGTCTTTAGGGTTTCAAGAACTATGTCAAGCACTATTTGGCCTGAGCCTACCATGGAGACTCAGTTCAGGTTGCTGAGAGCTGGAAAACACAGTAGCTCCCAAGACAGAAAAGCTCCTTCTATTACAGTGATACAGGAACTGAAAGAACTTGGATGTAATACCAGGAAATCCTGCTCTAGCTGATGCTTCCTCAGGTCATCTAAATGAAGAGCTCCACCCAATTCTAGGATTTAGTCCATTTAAGCGTTTTATTTATCTTAAGAATGCTATTGCCAAGTTGATGGCTTAAAGTCACTCAGTCCCTGTGAAGTAAAAGTTTCAAGCTAAGCTTTGATATGCTGGGCCTAGCTAGCTAATTTGCAGTCACTTTCCAAGTTCTGGTGGTCAAATCCTGTGCAGAGGTGGTATTCAGCAGTTTTGACCAGTTCTGGAGAACTGGTTTTGGAAATTTTGAGTAGTTTGGAGAATCGGCAAATACCACCTCTGACTGGAGATTTTACAGTATCCTTACTCTGCCATGCCCACTAAGCCACGCCCACAGAACTGGTAGTAAAAAAATTTGAATCCCACCCTGATCCTGTGGCGCTTTTTTTTGTGTGTATTGTCCAGTAAACTTGTAGTCCTCTATTCAATTACCTGGGAGAGAGTCTCCTTGAACCCTTATTTCTAACTATGTCCTTACTTCTCAGGAGACATGGCTAATGTTGCAGGATCAGGACCATCTTCTCCACATTTTAATATTTTCAACAGCTTTGGTTCAGAATGTTAAACACAGGCATGTTGAAGCTTGGTTATTTCCAGCCCTGAAGCAATGATAAGCTGGAGTGTAGGCAGCACTTTTCCTAGAATTCCTCCTCTATAAGAAAGAGTTTATTATCAAAAGCAGTGAAAACATTGGTGAAAAGTTGATAAGAATTTAAAAAGGAGTTAAAGCCCCAGGAATGTGGAAAGGCTGTTTTGCATTTGTATATTATGTTACAAAGACCAGATCCTTCTAGTGGCAACAATGGCTGCTATTAAAACAAAGCCAACAAATGCAAGATAGCAGAAAGAAAGAGGTTAATAGAACAAAAATATCTTGCTGTTGCATTAGTTTATGGAATCTACATCTTGGATATTACTCTCCTAAAAAGCCATGATCTCCTATCATCCAATCTTGAACATTCAATTAAACAATACAAAGGATAAGTTTTTAGTCCTGTGAGTAACAGTAGGTTATTTGTTGGTAAGGAAAAGCATTCAAATACAACTTATGTTGGACAGAGTAAAACACTGTCCTATCCCTAATCCCTAAAGGAGGATTTTTTTTTTTTTGTTAAATAAATTATCTTGCATTCCAGCTAAACTAGGCTTCCCAGAGCTATATATCCAACCCAACCAATTTTAAAAAATGAAGTGGGTTTTTAAAAGCACTTCATAAAATGAAAATACAAGAACAACAAATAAATCGGACTATCAACAATCAGAATCCCACAGTCAGATTTTAAGCAGTATAAGACTTTTTTTCTGTGGGTTTGTGCATATAGGGTAAAACAGTTAGGCCTCCATATATAAAGTAATGGATTTCACCATCTGCCTTCAAACAGGAAATAAAAGCCCTTTTAGGCAGGGGTGGACATTTCCTATACCAACCATCAGAAACTAGATCCCTGCAAACAGGGCTTCTCCTGGACATCCCTTGGCATTGTGCAGGCCGAGATAGATCATGGAACAAAGATGACATAAACATCCTGTATGAATGTAATGCTTTCCTCATCCTGGCTTCTTCAGTTGTAATGGGGCTGACGACATCCCAGTTACTATGGCGAAATGCAATGGAGGCAAGGACAACAGCTATTTCAAAACTAAAGACCCATAAATAAGATTTGCTTCAAAGAGGTAAAAGACTCCATTTAACATTCTCCTTGGTAAGGTTTGGCTAAAGTTTACCTGAAATCCTGACACTGGTGCTCTAAATTTTACATAAAGATGTTTTTCTGAAGTCTACCTAACCCTACAGCAGGGCCCCCCAAACTTGGCAACTTTAAGACTTGCGGACTTCAACTCCCAGAATTCTCCAGCTGGACTTCAACTCCCAAAATTCTCCAGCTGGCTGGAGAATTCTGGGAGATGAAGTACGCAAGTCTTAAAGTTGCCAAGTTTGGAGACCTCTGCCCTACAGAATAATTTTGAAGCTGTTATCTTTAAATAAAATAGCTGTGTTTTCTTTGTCAAATACCCTTCCATTGGCTATATAGTTATATAAAACAAGAGTCCTATGTATTCTCCATGCAGAGCAGTCATGTGGGGATGACAAATCCCCCCAGCCCTTTTGTCAGAACAATTTGGAATATGGATGTGGCTTGTGTACTGGTTTTCCTTGGCAATGCTGAGTCATTGTCTTTCATAAAATGATCCATAGTTTCTCCACTTTGGTAGCTTTAGAATGTATGGATTTCAAATCCCAGAATTCCCAACTGTCTGGGGAATTCTGAGAGTTGAAGTCTACATATATTAAAGCTACCAAGTTGGAGAAACATCATATTAGAGAGGCACTCAGCCTGGAAACCTGTCTGTCCATAACACACAACAGCTGTGTGGCAATGAAACACTTTTCCTAGTCTCACAGAGGTAGAAAGCCTGAAATAAAAGCATCCAAATTTACCATTGCATTATATTAAGTAGTTCTCAAATCATCTGAGAACAGGATGGGAAGCAGTATTAGTGTGTTTCCTGGCCGAGTCTGTCATATCTGCCCCCTGTAGAACACTGCTGATGAGTCAGGTGCAATATGAACACCAGCGCTTATTAAGGCACTTCCTATAAAATGTGAGGGAGGTTATTGTCCTTTAGCAGCAGCTCTGATAAATGGCATTGAATTTGTGAATAAAGTTAGAGGAATGTTTTCTAGGTCAAAATCTAGAAGCTTTGATCATGTATAGTTATTTTGATGATACAGACCTCTACACATTGCCTCCTATTATCTCACTTTTTTTTTCTATAGCATGGGCAAATTTGCTTGAACCATCAGAATTATATGAATCATTCATGATACATCTAATGATATGAGTTCCCACACTGCAATATATATATACATGTATTTACATTGTGCATTTCGTTTCAAGGAAATCAGCATGAGACACATTTGTCTCCCACTCTCCCCAAAATTATTCCAAGAGCAACTTGTGAGATAGGTTAAGCCAGGGGTCTTCAAACTTGACAGCTTTAAGACTTGTGGACTTCAACTCCCAAAATTCCTCCTCCAGTCATGTTAGTTTGGGAATTCTGGGAGTTGAAGTCCACAAGTCTTAAATTTGTCAAGTTTGGAGACCCTTGGGTTAGGCAGAGATATTATACCTGGCTCAAAATGAGCTCAGTGAGCTTCAGGGATAAGTGGGCAATTTATTTCTGGATCTCACTCAGTTTCATGAGTTCAATCAAGTAAGCAAAGTGACACTGGTATTAGGTGGAAATCACAGTGTCAGCACAATTTGCAACAGTCACATTCTTCTCATCCACCCATTTGGATGTTTTATTCCCCAGTTATAAGGTAAAAAGGCAAAACACTTTTGAGATCCAGGCCTGTACACCTTCAAGCATGATATGGAAGGAATGTTTCAGATATCATGTAAAACAGCACATCTCTGCTACTCATTAAAGCACTCTTTCTTTCTTCTGGCTTCCACACAAGCCTGATAAATGAGGAGCTTGCTTTAAAGGGATAATCCTAAAAGCAGACACAACTTTCTTCAGGCTAATGAAAAAGTCTAAAAATGGGTGGGATCATTTAGTAGACAGAATAGGGGTGCTATCAGGCATGTACAAGGTCTGAAACAGTTCTCCAAATCATATTTGGTAGAATGCAACAGTTCAAATAACAATTATCAGCATCTGCGAGGACCACAGAAAACCATAATAATATCAAAATGACAATGCATGCAAAGGATGTCACCTTGTAAATTATGGCCTATGCAGTCTGATATCTGACAAAGGGATGACTGTCATGGTTTTTACTTCCTGATAGTTGTACACATTTCATCATCTGCTGCTTGTGCTTTCTATTCCTGCAGACATCTGTGATAATAGTACTTATTTCTTGAAGACATTCAAGTCCTAATTTAAAATGGTATAACTATATGCAAGCATGATTACAATGTTCATCAGTGCTGTATCAGCAACAGCTAAACAAGAAATTCTGCCTGTCATCTATTCCAGCTATGCAATTAGACTACATTTTCCTTCTGAAAATTGTTAATTTGAGGTTACACAAGTTCTGATAAGTCCCTCTATTGTATTACCAAATCCTGTGGTTATCAGCAAATAGAAAGAAGGATCCAAAGGATACTTGGTTTTTTTTTCTCCTTTGATTGACTTTGCTGACATCAGCAGCATCTATAGCTAAAGAGAGAAGGACTGAAAGCATAAGCAGAGCTTGCCTACTTGACAATGAAATAAGTGCTACTGAGTAATCAAAAAGCTATGCTATTCTTGGCTAAAAGCTCTCCCGCATGTGAAACTTTGGATCTTCAGTAGCGTTTGGATTTATTTCCACACTTTTGTTCTTATTTGGCACAGCTGATAATAACATTTTCTTATTCATATATTTAGTATGGGTAGTCCTTGACTTACAATCATTCATTTAATGACCCTTCGAGATTCCAACAGCACTGAAAAAAGTGACTTATGATTGTTTTTCACACTGACAACAGTTGCAACATCCCTGTGGTCATACGATCAAAATTCACATGTCTGATAACTGGCATGTATTTATGATGGTTGCGGTGTTCCAAGGTCATGTGATCACCTTTTACAAGCAAAACCAACTTAACAACTGTGTTACTGACTCAACAGTTGAAGCAATTCACTTAACAACTATGGCAAGAAATGTCATATAATGGAACAAAATTTACTTAACAACCGTTTGCTTAGCAGTGCAAATTTCAGGCTCAATTATGGTCGCAAGTCAAGGACTACTGATATAACCCACATTTACTTTGTTATATTACACATAAATATAACTTGAGTAGCACTACAGATTACCCTCCATTATTCTATACCTGGAAAAATGCAAAACATGGGGGAAATAATAATGGAAATGGAAAAGGTTGTATGTATAGACTTTGCATGGCAGAAATGTAGGTATACATCTTATACTTATACCCATGAATATATAAATAGCATTAGGAGCAAAAGTTAAATATTTGAAATTTCTTGGAGGTTTGTCATATTATCTTTAGAAAAAAAGGAAGATCTCTGTGGTGACATGAAATCTACACGGTAAAATAGTGCAAAGACAACTTTTCTGAGTTGATGTGAATAAACATTCAGCCCATTTCAATTTTCATTTCACACTTCCCTTTTTTTCCCTAGTACTCATGTTTGCATCTTAATATACATTTTCAGAGCCATATAGAGAAAAACAAATATGGGAGAAATGGCTTTAGATCCCTCTATTATTATTATTATTTTTTTTGGGGGGGGGTATTGTAAAGAGTTGTCATTGCAATGAGTTTTTGACTAGTGCAGTAGGATCATATCTAGGGGGAAACATTGCAACAATGTGGGGGAGAGCTTTCTGCTGTTCTCAGTAACAGCTGAGGAGTGATCTTATCCCTTCCCTTCTCATTTCATAACACACACCCTTGCATTTGGCTGCATTTTCCAAGAGGGTGGAATTCCCATAGTGGATTTTAGGCAGCTAATCAAGAATGATTCAGGATTCCTCCCACCCAATACAGTGTCAACCTTCTTCTGGGGCTAGGCAGGTCCATATGTGCTTAATAGCCCAAAATGTTAAACCCAAGCAAGTAATTATAAGGTCCCTTACATGACATCACTCAGCTCCTGATAAAACAAAAATGAATATACAACTGGGGAAAAATTAATGTGTGATAAATTAAAGGCATATATTGTCCTTCAATTTAAACATCAAGACTTTGTCAGAATGACAGCACAATATATCTTCCTTCAGAATCAGTTGCTTAATTCTTGACCATAGCACTTTTCTCCTGCATATGTATAAAGTCAGGAGGTATGCTCTTAAAATATACTGCAAAGAAAATCATAGTCTGGGGAAGTATTAAATCAAGAAAATGGCTAAATTGAAAGAATTTTCCTTTTTCAGTTGTGTAACTGTTCCAGACTTTTATATATATATACAGCTATTCTCAGGTAAATACAAAGACATTTGCTTCTGACTCTCTTACACAGAATCTGGATATGAGTTCCCACATTTTTGTAATTGCAGTTGTCTAGAGTAGGGCATTTAAAAACAGTATTTTTCATTGGCTTAATTGGAACTTAAAACATGTCACATGAGGGTTGAATCACAAGGGACACACATCCAAATACATAATACTCATTATGCTATCAAAAGATTCTGGGCAGCCTCCTCTAGACTCATAAAAATGCTCAAGGCTTATACTTCAACCATCCGAAACAGTAGATAAGTTTGTTTTGACCAGTATATCCAGAAAAGAATCACAAACAAAACAGTGCTGTACATTCAGAGGCATCCACAAGATCCAGAGCTTTCATAGCAATATTACATCTATCCCATTTTATAAGTTTGTGTGATCACATGATACAAATACAAAACAGGCAGGAATTATAGCATTACCCTTCAACATCACTTTCATCAATCTAATGAAAACAGTAAGAATTTGTAGATGCCGTCATCTAGAACAGCATTGCTCTGTGATATGGCCTCCTTCCAACTTTTTCTCCTGTGGTTCCCCCTGTCCAGATACTATTCTTGGGTACAAACATGGGGCAGTGACAGGTACATGTTCTGGCATCAACAAGATAGTACTAGCAATATAATACAATTTGCGTTTGTGGGGTCCCCTCAGCATGTGCTGTGGCCCTGTTACATGTTTTAGAACTGTGGCCTCCTTGAAATATCCTAGGGCCCCAGTAGGCCATATTGCTACCAGTTGAGAACAGTGATCCAGAAGACACCACTTCGGGGAATAAGATGTATCTAATATACTGTATAATTCTGCTTCCCATTTGCAAACTAGCTACCCCTGCAGATTCACAAGCAAGAGATAAAGGCTTCCCCTCACTGCAATTCTCTCTGTGAACTTTTCTCCAAGAATAAAAATAGTTTTCAACTTACAATTACAATCAACCCCAAAATTTCCTTTACTAAGCAAGACAGCTGTAAAAAGTGAGTTTTGCTTCATTTAACCTTTTTTTACCACAGTTGTTAAATGAATTACTGCAATTGTTAACATGGTTAAGTAAATATGGCTTCCCCATTGACTTTGCTTGTCAGAAGGTCGCAAAAGGTGATCACATGACTGCAGCCATCATAAATATATGCCAGTTGCCAAGCGGCCAAATTTTGATCACATGACCATGAGGATGTTACAACTATCCTAAGTATGAAGAGCAATCATAAGTCACTTTTTTCAGTGCCACTGTAATTTTGAACAGTCACTAAATAAATGGTTGAAAGTCAAGAACTACCCGTATCTGCAGCTTAGGCAAAAGTAGGGACCTCATCACCAACCTTTCTTTGTTTTGTCTGGAAGCATTCCAACTCTCTTCTTTGCATGCTGAAGCAAAGTTGCAGTCCACCTCTTTCCCATTATTTATATATACCAAAGGATTCGAGAGCAGGACAAGTTCAGCGGGGAACAGAAATACAGTAAGTTATCAACATGTCAGCCAGCCAGCATAACTATGGGCCCCTTTTTTTCAAACATAACTCATTATCACAACAGATACAAACTTAATGTAAACCATTCCAAACTTGATTGCAGAAAGTACGACTTCAGCAACAGTGGTCAATGCCTTGAATGCACTACCTGACTCTGCTGTTACATCCTCAAATCCCCACTCCTTTATCCTCAAACTACTATTGACCTCACCCCATTCCTAAGAGGGGCATGCATAAGCCCACAATCATGCCTCCTGCCCCTATCCTATTGTCCCCAATTATTTGTACCTATTTCCTGTATTTATACTTATGTTTGTTCTTATATCTATTATCTTGTAAGCGATTGACAAATCAAAATTAATTAATTAATCAATTAGCAATTCACTTAACTTAATTAATTAATTTGATCCAAAACCTTTTTTTATAATGAAGATTATGAAATTTTCCCAAGAGGAAGTAAAATGCATTTAGGAACAACAGGACATTCAGCAAAGGACATCCTCATTTTATACAGATTACAGTAACTTGTTTTCATAGGGTTTAGTTAAAAGACAATGAAGTTGCTAGTATCAGTAGTCTTTCAGATTATTCTATCAGCTCTGGTTTAGGCTTGGCTCATTCAGTGACACTGACATGGTTCCACAAAGAATGGATAAGTACTGGTAATTAAGTACATTATTATATTCAATTTATAACCAGATTCCCAGTTTCTGCTGGGAGGGAGCATTTGAAACTGAGGAAGATCATGACAAAAATCCACTTAAATACTGGTAGTTTTAACCAACCATGACCTTTGCTCCAGTCTAATAGGTACCCAAATATTTCCTTTCCCTACCACAGCCTATCTATGCTACTAGTCAAATACCTTACCTGCATTCAGACACAGAAAAAAAAATCCTTTTATCTTGGAAATAAAGTTAGATAAGGTAAAACAGCAGTTCAATCAAAGAATCAATACAATGATTGCTAAGTCGTTTCAATCTCTCCACAGACAACATGTCTGGACTTTATGACTCTAATACTTTCAAGCAAGGCTTTTATCATGCAATCACTCCATTGCTGCCTTTCATATGTAACCATTGTGTGTTTTCTCCCATTTCTTGTATTTTCTTGTGCAACTGTAAATTATTAAGACTAAAACACAGAATAGCTATAATATATCTTGGCAGCAGCATCTAACTGAAAATATCTCAAGAGAGCTAGATCATAGACAATATAATGACCAGATTTGGGCTAATGTCACATTTAACCTAGATTTTTATACCCACAACAACCATTAATTGGGCATTTAATTATATAGTCAGGGGGATCATGAATCTGTAGGGAATGCATGAAATCTATTCTTCTACACACTTTGGAAAGAATTCAAGTTACCCTATTTACTTATTACCCTCTGTTTCTCTCACATGGCTCCCATCAAAGGAAGATAGGTAGATAGGTTTTGGAAGGATATCAAGATTTTACATTATCATCCCTATTTAGAGCAGTCCAGATGCCAATAGCAATTTATTATAAATCTTGTTCCTTTTAAGTGTGTGAGACATTGAACTTACCACAGAATAAAAGCAAAAGCCAAAGAAGTCTAAAATACAGGCATTCTGTAGCGTTTAAAATAAAGCAAGGTCTATAAACAGTGGCTCTTCAACAGGAAGTTGCCATAGTAATAAAAGACTTGCGGAGAAGATTAGAGACTACCACCTTAGGTTGATATGCCCTATTCTTGATATGCCCTTTCAGTAGCTCACCCAAGATTTCTGTTTCTTACTTCTCTGTAATACTTGTTTTAGAGATTTAGGCTTGAATGTTCATACCCTACTTCTTCAAGGGAAAGGAGGAAAGAGAAGGCAAAGGAATACACACAAATTGATTCTAACCTTTTTTTTTTTTTTTGAAGGCGTGAATATTAAAGACCTGTTGGAACCATCAGCCTGCAGAAAAGTTCACAGTAATGCTATTTTAGATGCTGTAAGTCACAAAGAACAGATGCGTCCAAAGAGGAGGAAAATATAAGACATTGCTACTCCCAACTCTAAATAACATACTCAGTGATATTTTAGATAAACAATCACCAAGCTTTGGCTACCTACTTCCATTTTGCAACCTGTTCAGAGGGTCAGAGAATGAGTTTGTGACTATAAATGTATAAAAATGGATTAAAAAGAAGATCCTGCTTAATCCTAACTTGAAAAGAAATCAATAGCTCTAGGGAGATCTGTTGTAACATTAAAAATGACTAAGTGACTGATCCAAAGTTGAAAACTACCAGCATTACCATTTATTTAGCACAATGTAGTGTTTAAGGTTTTGCACGGGAACTGAATAATGCTGGTTCAATCTGCGCTCAAGCACAAAAGCTGCTAAAAATCAGGAGTTTGATCAACATTTTTTTTATTAAAAGGCATAAACGTGCATGAGACAAAATCAGATAAAGTAGGTTGATTTCCATCACCATAGACTAACATTTCTCTCCTGTAAAGCATGCTGTTACTGTGGTCACTATTTCCCAGTCTAATTTACAGGGTTAAAAAGAAGGAAGACATGTGACATAAGTTGCCTAGAGCTTTAATAGAAAAGGATAGTTATAATTATAATACAATGTAATTTAATGACAACAACTGTATTCCAGTCTATATATAAACAGTTTGTGCCAGTAACTTGGAAATCTATTTCATTATATTTCAGAACATTTTCAATATTTAAGTAGTTTCTCTACTGGGATCAAGGTGGTAAGTAAAATATTTCAAAGAGTTCTATTATCTGTTCTTATTACTAGGAAACATAAATGTTTTCTATTTCAGAAGGTTCAAAAGTCCAATAGGCAAACATATGTTTTCGGTAATTCGTCGTCAGGCCAATACATTTACATGAGAAGTGTACAGTTAAGTCGTGTCACGAGTTTAAGCGGCATGGTCTCGAGCGGGGCAACCAATCAACTTGGGGGGAAGGGGAAGGCATGCAAGGTATAGTTAGCGTGACTCATAACGGCAGAGACAGCGGCGCGGGCCAAGGTGGCGCATGGCCTTCAGTGTGGGCTGGCTTGGGCCAAGGTAGATGAAGTGTCTGCACGAGGGCCTTCTGGCAGCATAGCACCGGACGCCTTATTCGAATCGCCACGGCTTCAGCAGTTGCGAGGACGCGTTGACGGAGACCTTTCGTGTAGCTGGCCGGTGTCCGGTACACAACTTCAAATGCTTCTTTAGCATCGGCCTTGTGGCCTGTTTCAACCAGGTGCGCAAGGATGGAGCTGGAGATCGACCTCGTCTCCCCTCTGCTCAGCCAGGCGGGTATGTGTTCGCGAATTCTCTTTTGTAGACGTCTCGTTGTACGGCCTATGTAGTCCGCTCCGCAAGAGCAGGTGAAGGAGTAAATACACATAGATGTGGCCTGCAACGGAAGACAGTCTTTGCCTCCAGCTCGTAGGAGAGGAGAGCCGGAAAAGAGTACTCGCAGCTTGGCTAATAGGACCGTTTCTGGCTAATGTCTTTATGGGCAAAGTCGAGAAACTATGCCTAGGAGAATGCATTAACAGCCTACACTTCTACCGCCGATATGTTGATGACATTTTCGGCATAGCAGATGACCACGCCGACCTCGCCGAGATAGTCCAAAAGTTTAACAAAGCACACCCCTCTCTAACCTTCACGGCCGAGAAAGAATCAAACAACGAAATGGCATTTCTCGACGTTCTCCTGCGGATACGGCCCGATGGAACCATCCAGCGGGCGGTTTATCGAAAGAAGACCTGGACGGGACAGTATATCAATTTCCATAGCTTTGTCCCCCTAAGCCAAAAACGAAACCTAGTCCAGGGCTTAGCAGCCAGAGCCAGACGAATCTGCTCTCCCGAAACTCTAGAGAGAGAACTCGAGCATATCAGAAATACACTACGGGAGAATGGGTACCCCAACCGCTTCGTTCTGAGGAACATGAATGAACGGCCTAACAAGATTCCTGAACAAACTGCCGAGAAGAAAAGCCTCTTCATCCGACTACCGTTCCTGGGTGACGCAACTAGCGAACTGTTGAGAAGAAGACTAAAAATGGCCCTTTCCCGCGCGTTTTACGCAGCCAAGCTGCGAGTGCTCTTTTCCGGCTCTCCTCTCCTACGAGCTGGAGGCAAAGACTGTCTTCCGTTGCAGGCCACATCTATGTGTATTTACTCCTTCACCTGCTCTTGCGGAGCGGACTACATAGGCCGTACAACGAGACGTCTACAAAAGAGAATTCGCGAACACATACCCGCCTGGCTGAGCAGAGGGGAGACGAGGTCGATCTCCAGCTCCATCCTTGCGCACCTGGTTGAAACAGGCCACAAGGCCGATGCTAAAGAAGCATTTGAAGTTGTGTACCGGACACCGGCCAGCTACACGAAAGGTCTCCGTCAACGCGTCCTCGCAACTGCTGAAGCCGTGGCGATTCGAATAAGGCGTCCGGTGCTATGCTGCCAGAAGGCCCTCGTGCAGACACTTCATCTACCTTGGCCCAAGCCAGCCCACACTGAAGGCCATGCGCCACCTTGGCCCGCGCCGCTGTCTCTGCCGTTATGAGTCATGCTAACTATACCTTGCATGCCTTCCCCTTCCCCCCAAGTTGATTGGTTGCCCCGCTCGAGACCATGCCGCTTAAACTCGTGACACGACTTAACTGTACACTTCTCATGTAAATGTATTGGCCTGACGACGAATTACCGAAAACATATGTTTGCCTATTGGACTTTTGAACTTTCTGATGGGAATATTTACCGAATTATTTCAGAAGGGTTGCAAAAATGGAGCTGAGAAACTGAATTCCAACACTGTTATTCTCTGAGCTTCTGAATGGCAAGCCTTGAATTCAGGGTGAGGATAGTCACTTCAGAGAGTGATGGACTTTAAATCATCAGCCCCAAGCAGCAAGGGCTATGAACAGAGATGATGGAAATAATAATCACAACCTCAGAAGGACACTGGATCTTCACTGCTACCTTAACAAGAAACAGTGTAACAGGATAAGGGCCAGAATAGAATTATATGGATGCTCCCAGATAGGAAATAGGCCCAGAGTCATCACCATTTCCATGTTCTACAAAGGAAGTATGCCATTATAGACCTTTTTTGCTTTGTAAGGAAAGGGAGTTAGGCTGGCTTTTCCAGAATTACAGTATTATTCCACTCTGATTTCAACCCCACCAAACCAAAGATCATATTAGTACCACCCATGGTAAGTAAGATCATATTAATACCACCCATGTAAACAGGAAAGAGGAAATTTATTTTCCTATTTCTTGGTGCCAGTGACCTGAAAACCCAATATAGCTGCTACAGTACTGTATTATCATGTTATTTTCTACTGAAACTCATCTCCAGTCAAAAAGTTTGCCTGTTTTAGCAGAAGCCAATGGTGGTCAAGTGCAGAAGAGGGTTTATTTATAGTCACATATCACAAGGAACCTGTCAAGGCTGTCCTCACAGCTGCTCAGACTATTGTCGGAATGTGCACCCTGTATACAGAGTAGATATACATAGTATTTCCAGACACGAACAGTTAAGATTCCATTGAATGCCAGTTGGGGGGGGGGAGAGAAAGAGAGGGAGAGAGTAATCTGCTACAAAGACTTTTAAAAAAATCATGCTGACATCTGTTAATCAGCTCACCAAGACAAGAATGTCTATATCACACCCAACAACTGTTCTATGGATGTCACTTATAATAAAGTAATTCTTATTACCTCTGTATCCTTCCGATCAAAATTTTCCCTAAAGTTCCCTCCTATGAAGTATGAGCATATATCCATCCATCCACTTATTTCAGAATAATGCTTTGTGAAGCTTATGAGAGGGACGTAGCCTGCAAAAACCTATGCCAGGATTAATTTCCTAGTCTAAGTAGTTACAAGATCTGGTTCTGTGAACAGATCTGTCTGTTACTGCCTTATGGATGAGATTAAAAAAAGGGCAAAATTTGCATTTTCTCTCCAAATGAGAGATATAAGGAAAGTTGTCAGGAGTGACAAAGCATGGAAAGTGTTTCTTGCTGTCACTGAAATATTGCAATAAAAAGTGTAACCTCCCCCCCCAAAAAACCTTAAGAATAAAGATACAATATCCTTTTATCTTAGTCCAGTAGTAGAACTGCAAAAGTCAGTCTCCTCAAATATGGATACATCATCTCAACTACTATTTCCCAACTTAGGACCTTTCAGTAGTTAAATCTAACATCTGGATCATTCTGGCTAAGAATTATGGGGATTGAAGCTCAAAACATCAGAATTATTTCATCTTGGGGAAATGAAATCTTAAAATACAATGGGATCCTCTGAGCTTAGTTCAATCATTACCCAACTAGGCAACATCTTCAATGCTAGGAGAGAGTGGGGTTTGTCACAAAGCAAGCCACTGTATTAAAGCAGAGAGCAAAACCCAAAGCCCTGAAGAAGTTTCTTAGTTGGATTGTGAAACATTAGCAAGAAAACAACCAAACTCAGAGAGTGCCAACAGTTTAATCTTGAGCTACAAATGTTCTCTTCTCTTGGTAATCATAAACTATGAAAACCAATGTAAAGATCTTCTGGTTGCACAATTAGTTGTGAGTTTGCCTAAGAATACTTAAATTGACCTTCTCTCCCTCACCCCTCCTTTGTTTTTGCTTTATTCTGCTCCTTATATCTGAAGTGAAATTATGTGGACACTTGAGACATAGTATTTATTTGTATATTTATTTGGATCCCACCATAACTCAAAGTGGCAAACATATCCAACACACCCTCCTCCTCCTCCTATTTTCCCTACAACAACAAACCTATTTAAATGAATTGGCTGAGAGTGACTGGCCCAAGATCACTCTTAGGTTTTCAGGGCTAAGGAAGAAATAAACCCCCCAGGTTCTGACTTTCTAGCCTTAATCACCAGACCAAAGATGCTCTCTGTAATATGAAAGATGGTCCCAAGATGCAGATTCTTATAACACCATGATAGCTAATGGATATTTGGCATAGTGATACATGAACCCAGCACACACAACTTTTTTTTAAAAAAAAAAAACCATTCAAAATTAAGAGCAGAGCTCTTGTGTAAACTTCCCCAACAGGGTTCTTGTCTCCAGGTGTGTTTGCATTACAGCTTCTCAAAATTCTCAGTAGCAGAGCCAACATTATCTGGAAATTCTGGCAGAGGGAGTCCTTAACATATTTGGGGGACACCAAGTTGGAGATGAGCTGCCCAGAAGTCAACGGGAACAGTCCAGACTGATTTTCCTATGAGCCTCTCTACTTAGCACCAACACCATCATTTTCAACAGCTACTCCAAAGTAACTGTAGCCAAATGAACTCAGAAATAGGACCCAGGTTGACCCCTCTGTAGAATCACATAACTCAGGTCCAAAGTCTCATCTCCTTTGGTCAAGTACTTTTGGATTGGCTTATCTAATTTGATACTTACAAAAGGGAATAAATATGGAGTCAATATGGCTAGATCTCCTTGTATACTAACGCCCCTCCTTCAAAGGCTGAAACACCATTCCTGATCCCTTTCCTGAGGATTTTTCTCCCCTCATGCACAATGCATATGTTCGCAGATGGAGCCATGGTCTTAAGAATGTTCTGTCTTTTGGAACACAGGTTGCCTAACACATGTCCCTCTATCATTGTTCCTTCTCCACCTCAGACAGGGACGCTTTGACATTGTCTATGGAGATTCTCAGTCATTTGGGTCATTATTGTCCCAAGAGGCAACTGGACTTTCTGTTTTTTTTCTTTGAAGACATTTTGCTTCTCATGCAAGAAGCTTGTACAGCTCTGAGTGCATCGCTAAATGTCCATGGACATTCTCAGTCATCCAGGTCATGGTTGTCCATTAGGTGCTTTTTCAAGAGGCAACTGGAACTAAAGAAATTTTGGAATGAGAAGCAAAAGGTCTTAAAAAAAATAATAATAATAATCAGAAAATCCAATTGCTTCTTGGGACAACCATGACCGGGATGATGGAGACTCTCCAAAAACACTTAGGGATGAACTCAGAGCTGAAGAAGCTTCTTGGATGAGAAGCCAAACCTCTTCAAAAGGAAAAACCACAAAGTCCAGTTGCCTCTTGGGGAGGAGGGGGGAAGCACCTTTGGGGCACTTCAACGTCGGCAGAGTCACTGTCCGAGCAGAAAAGAGGTCACCCTCGACGATGTCTGCACCGAATCTCAAGCGCAGCCCCCGACGGATCCAGCAAAGGGGAAAGAAACAATGCTGAGGCCCGCAGCCAGCCAGCCAAGGAAGTTCGAGGAGCGCCATTTGGCAACCGCTTGCCTCCGCCTCCGGCGCACAGGTCACACAAAGACCTATGAAGAAAACAACGCCACGGTGGAAGCTTTTGGCCCGAACCCTTTTTAGAGTCTCTTCCACACCGGGATGGGGTGTGGGGGGGCGACTCCTCACCATTCTGCTTCTTCTGTCGCGAGGTCGTCGCGGCCGCCCCTTCACAAACATGACACGCACGCGCACGGACGTAAACGCTTCTATGTACACACACACACACACACACACACACACACACACACACACACACGAGTCGATTTGGCAAACATTTAGGCTTCCGACGTTTCCACACACACACCAAGCCGAATCTTGCGCTTCTCCCGCGCCCACCTATTTATTTTTCCCACCCGCCCTCTTCTTTTTTTGTTTTTCCCCCTCTCTCTCCCCACTCTCCGCGTTCGAGCCCCACAATGGAATTGTCCCCACGCGCAACGTGTGGCGAATGCGAGCTCGCGTGGGCGTGGCTCTCCCCTGGTCCCCATCTCCGTCTCCGGACCCAACCGATGGCTCTCGCTTCATCAAGGGACAAACTTGCCGCACTTGTGCCCAAGAAACGAAAGGCTCCCTGTGGGCAAACGGGTGCAAACCCATCCGTGGGGAGAGAAAGCGCTCGGCGTCTTCGGGATGCGCTACAAGCCTCGGCTGGGTTTTAAAGCCCACCACCACCACACCCCTATTCCCACCAGCCCCAGATACTCTGCCTTCCTCCTAAAGCGGCGCAGGAGTCCATCGGAACCAGGAGAGAGGAGGCATTTCAATCTTCGGCAGCAACACAACAGCAGCGGCGCCGTTTCCCGGGAGCACGAATTGACGTTTCCCTCAGCCCGCCGGTCCCGTTAAACAGATTTAAAAAAAAAAAAAAAAAAGACGCCTGGATGCTAAACCGGAGCAACCCTTGACTTACCGCTGAGTCTGTCCATGGTCCCGAGCATGAACGGCGGGAGGCAGGTCGGGCGGCACGTGCGCCCCTGCCGAAATCGCTTGCCCACAGCCGGCCACTGAGCGCGGGGAAGCTCTTAGCCCGGCTCGCCTGGTCCCCGAGTCAAGCAGAGGGATGCGCGCCGCTCCACGGCACACACAAATGTCAACCTCTCAACCGGCTCCCTCAAAACAATCGCTGAGCAGTCCCTCCCTAGCGGCCGCTTCCTCCACCTCGGGAAGACTGCCGGGTCTTAGCGCCGTTCTGTCGAGATGCGCCCTTCGCCGAGCGAACCTCCGCCGGTGCTGAGTCGACTCCGCTCGCTTGCCCCGCCCTTCCGGACCAGGTGCGACCGTCTGTGCAGTACACAACAACAATAGCCTCTGCTCTCTGGAACGCGTGTGTGAGGGGGCTGCTAGCTCGTGGCGCGCGCTTTCCCCCCTCCCTTTACATTAAAGGGGCATCCCCCCCCCCCCATCTCCTCACTCTGTTGGTACGTGCCTGCCCATCTTCAGCTATGTTTGTCCAGGGTCGCATTTCCGGCATTTCCAAAAATGCAAAATACTGTTCAAATAAATACGGTATAAGATGTATATACTAGTGGATCTAAATGGTAATTTTAGGATAGAACTGACCCATAGGATACATCTTTGTATACATTTTCTTTTCCCCGCCCCCTTTTCTGTATTTGACACCTACCATTTGGAGTAAATTAAATGGAGTAAAGTAAATATTCCCAGTGTTCCAAGAATCTATTTTCCTTATCATGTGTTAATTTTCAAATAGTGTTCATGCTTCATATAGGAAACTCTAGGCATTGAGGTCATAAAGACTGGGACTTGTGTGATTAATACACTTGGAATGTGCTTTGCCACTGAAGAGTGTAGGAGACTACTTTGTTTTCTCTAAGTAAGAAAAATGCAATGCATTGCCTGAGCAGACATTATGCAGGTTGTTTTCAAGTCTCTTCTGGTGTATCCCAGTATAGGCAACCTCCTCCTAAGTAAAGTTAGGGCTTCTCTCCAATGCTGAATTGAAGCTCAATCTGCCCTTCTTTGGTTCAGCAAAAAAACTATCCTGGCTTGAAAATTGCTCTCCACACCACCAATTCTGTCTCTACTGTACCATCATCTGCCCACTACCTGAATTCTTTCCTGGACAAAACCTAACACTTGGAGACCTCCTTTTAAGCTAAAGCACAGCTATTTCACTTCTGGGCTAGGGATGAGATGAAAGCAAGGTTGCCAGAATATTGCTAGGGCACATTTATAGCATAGTTAGCTGAAGGCAAGAAAGGTTCTTAGAAGTAGCAGCACCAAGGCTTATTATATACATACAAATGGGGGCAGAAGAGCCAGTTTGGTATAGTGATTAATGCAACAGGCTCGAAACTATGAATTGCTCTGCTTTAGGCTCCAATACAGTGAGGTGTCTTTGGGCTAGTAACTTTCTCTCAGTGCTCAGAATGCAATGGCAAGCCACTTCTGAAAATCCTACCAGTCAGCAGGAACCAATACTGACATGAAGGTAAGGCAAGAGGAAAAAAGATTGGGAGAAAGGATATACAGTATTACAAACCTATCAAATGCTGCATTTTCTACCCAGATAGGTTGCTGAATTTCAATGGGATTCAGTTAAGGGCTGCTTGCCCAGAGTGTTTTGTTGCCTAAGAATGACACAGAATTCCTTTAAAATAGAATTCTTTATTAGCCAAGTGTGATTGGACACACAAGGAATTTGTCTTCAGTGCATAAGCTCTCAGTGTACATAAATATATAAGCGATGAATATAGCACATACAAACCCACCCTGTCTTGTAAACACCGCTCCAAATGCAGAATGTGATTCTTCTAGTACTTCCATCATGACAAGTGATGGAAAAACATCACCCACTACATCGGTGGGCAACAGCCAAACAAACCAAACAGAGGACAGATACTCAGTCTTTGGCCATTGCTTTCTGCCATGCAGCATCTGCTAACGGGGGCAACTATTCTGATGGGAAGGATACCTCTGGAGGGATGTCTGTAATGTACTTCTCCATTTCTGAATGTCTGCCAAACAGGCTATCTAGAAAGTCTGATAATACATCTAATAGCTGGGAATGCCTGGAGGCTCTTTAGCATTCAAGGACAAAGGAGGAATCCATGCCTGATACAGAAGTACAATAATAATGAAAGTTGGGAAGTTTGGCAGCACAGATTATCTATGCCTATAATATTCTCAATAGTAGTAAAGAGTGACTAATACAGATAGTCCTCGACTTATGACCACGATTGAGCCCAATATTTCTGTTGCTAAGAGAGACATTTCTTCAGTGAGTTTGCCCCATTTTACTGTTTTGCCACAGTTATTAAGTGAATCATTGCAGTTGGGGTAAAATAATAACGTGGTGCTTAAGTGAATCTGACTTCCCAATCGACTTTGCTTGTCAGAAGGTCACAAAAGGGGATCACATGACCGCTCCAGGACACTGCAATGGTCATAAATGTGGGTTAGTTATAAATGTCTGAATTTTGATCACGTGAGCATGGGGGATGCTGCAACTGTCATTAATGTCATTTATATGGACTGTTTCCTAGTATGATTTGATTGCTTATTGTACCCTAGGACTATCATTAAGTGTTGTACCTGATGATTCTTGACTCTTGACGAACGTATCTTTTCTTTTATGTACAATGAGAGCATTTACACCAAGACAAATTCCTTCTGTGTCCAATCACACTTGGCCAATAAAGAATTCTATTCTATCTAATGTGAAAAATGGTCCTAACTGACTTTTTTCGCTGCCGTTGTAACTTTGAATGATCCCTAAATGAACTGTTGTATATTGGGGTCTACCTGTTTCGGCTTGTTAAAAGAAAAGAGAAAGGAGAGAAGAGGAGAGGGAAGGGAAAGAAAGGAGAGAAAAGGAAAAGAAAACCCTTTCAGCATTTCTTAGCACCTTACTGAGAAGCAATACAAAACCAGGTTCTTGGTATGACTCACAGACCACTCAGCTTGAAACCATACCTCATCATTCACTTGAAGGTTTGTCACAAAGCAGCCAATTTGGTGCAGGAAGCTCCCCCTTCCCCCACCTCTCATATTGTGGTCATGCAATCTCTCCCTCAGGGTGCAGTCATCCTGTTGGCAGTGATTCACAGTCTGAGAGGCAAAACTCAAATCTGTTTTGTATGAAATATTAATCCCAGGTAAATATGCTAGATTTCAGTCATCCATACACATTTCTTTGCAAAATTATTGTCAGGGTGACTTCAAATTTGGCTTGAATTTGGTAGTCTGGATTTACCATCACATTGATTGATTTATAGTGTAGTATGATTGCCTTCATTTTCTCTATGCTGCATTTTGGGGCATCTATTGTTTACATTTTTACATGCTTTTAATATGCACACATTGACCAGATACAAATAAAAGTTAAATGGAAATTGAAAAAAACAAGAACTGTGAAACGAAAGAAGAAACAAAACTGAATAGAAGAATCTATAGGACAATAAGATTTTTTAACACCACATTCATATATTTAACCATCATTTCTTTTCCCAATTGCTCCTTTAACAATTTCATGAATTAACAGTGCCACTGTAAATAAGTTGTTGTTGTTATTGTGGTTGTTATTCATTGCACAGTCAGCCAGATGTTCAGACTGGATTTGGCATTTTTGTCTACCTATCGAGTCCTTACCAAGGACCTGGGATAGGCAAAACTGGATGTTTGATGGTGTTACAAATATCGCTGCAGGATGGAAGCTGTTCCAGGTAAAACTGCCTTCTGCAATTGACTGATGGAAAATTTGTCAATGCCTTTGGTGTTCAAGTGGTGCTCCAGTTGACTGCACCCAAGGTTGTTGTTGTTGTTGTTCTTGTTGTTGTTGTTGTTGTTGTTGTTGTTATTATTATTATTATTATTATTATTATTATTATTATCCCTCTTTTTAATGATGAAAATATTTAAAGACCTGCCTCCTATTTTCTTCTCAACCCTGTGAAATGGATTGGACTGGGGCTGGCCCAAAGCTGAGTGGTTTTCATACCTAAGGGCGGGATTCTAAAATTCACTATCTCCTGGCTTCTAGGCCAGCATTTTCACTTCAAGACCAAACTGGCTTTTTGAATGACAAATGTATTTGGTTCAGATTTTAAAATTTAAAAAGTTCTTAATTAAACCTGTTGGTATTCCACAATTCTAGGCAACCTAAATTCATTTTCCAAAACATCAGATCTTTCAAAGGGCTAATAATCAGCTGGTATACTGTATTTTGTATGGCGGTATATTTCAAAAACCTGTATTGTAATAAAGACTATAACTAAACTGGAATATCTAACCTACAATTTGTCTGACAAGCGATCATGGATTTTTTTCATGGACTGGAGGGGGCATGGTTTCGTAGACTGCCAGCATCCCATAGATGGGGGCTTTGCTTGTTTGCATGGCCCAGTTACTGGCATGCTGCAGACTGCTGCTGGTCCCTGGACTAGGATTTGGAAACCCCTGTCCTATGGCCATCACAGATGGAAAGCAGATCTTGGATCAGATCTTGTGACTAGACACAAGGAGGATAACATCATGTTCAGGAATGGGTAAAGACCAGGCTGGGCATGCCTTCTGGTTTATAAGTGAGATATGTTGAGAGAATCTGTAGAGAATTCAACAGCTTCTTCATCTTGGCCCCAAGGGGCAGAGTATACTAGCAGAACCTTTCCCTCCCAGAGGACATCCTTGTTATTGTGGCTTTTGGCAGTAACAATGTTCAACCTCCTTTGCAACAGTTTCCTGAAACACATTGCCCTATAGTTGCTCCCCATCCCTGTCCTTCTTTCTTGGTCTTCTCTTGCACCCTGCAACAGAAGGGGGCCCTGAGCAAAGCTCTGCTTGCCCTGTGGTCCCCTCTGGTGATAGGCTACAGTTTCAATCATCTCAAGAAGCACTGCCAAGGTTGGGAAAGGTAGGAGTTCATCTGAAGACATTTGATGAAGAATTAAGCATGCTTAATGAAGCATGATGATTAATGTCCTTATCAAAAGAGTACATTCATTTTAAAAGCTATTAGCCTCAATCCATCATATTGCTAGTGAAGAAGATGATGCCCACACCAAACACATCCAGTTTCTACTTGGTAAATTCCTTGAAACAATAGCATTTGGATAATCCTTGAGCAGCTACATTGGTAAAGCAGCTACACTGGTATTACAGCACAGCCATTGGTTTGATAAATATTTTCTGTAGATGCAAGCTTTAAAGTGTTTGCTTCTGCATATTTCATAGGAATGCTGTAGGATATAGGCAAACAGCATCAGATTCACATTCCATATATAATGTTTACTTGTCAAACAGGAAGGCTAAGTTGTTTTTGTTGTCATGGGATACTTTGTAAAGTAAGTCATTAGAGCTGAAAAAAAAGGTATGATTATCCAAAAACTTCACCTTTTATCTAGAATTTCAATTCTACTGTCTCAGCTTTTAAACTTAACTGACTTTCCTTTGGAATAAACTAACATCTGAAAATTGTTTTGAATTTGAAAAATGTTCCATAAATATTAAGTCAGGTGATGATTTCAGACTATTTAATGGAAATCTATACTCCAGTCTTGTATTACCACAGTACAGCTTTCTTCCATGGAGCAGAAGATGTTTCACAGCAGTTATGGCCCACCTGGAACTCAGCACATATGTTAGATGTTATACTTCTCAGAATTCTCTGACATCAATACAAATCAATATAAAAATGACTAGACAAATTTAATAATGCACTAAATGAAACTGAATTATTAACTCAATATTGTAAATATTACTTGATTGCATGAAGAAGTTAGGATCTGTGCTTACTGGCCAGAGATTTCCTTTCATTTTGTTGTTGGCACCTCTAAAGCAATACTTTGACATAACTTGTAAGAATAGGGTTATACATTTTTACAGGAAGAGCATGAAAATTGCTGATATGCTTAGGGGATGATGAAGAGCTATACAACTTTCTTAGCTAATATGAGTAATGCAATATACAGTTTCATTTGGTAAAAAGCAGCATTACTTTCTATATATAATCAGCATTCTCTCAGCTAGAGTAAGTAGATGTATAATATAGAATTACTCATTTTTTCCTGGGGAAAATGTATTGTATTCTTATATAATCATTGATTTCAGAAATGAAAAATAAAACACTGGAATCTTAAAATTATGAGTTGGAGACAGCCTTTTTGACCATCTACACAGTTCTGAACTTGACATTGAAGTAGAAGAACATCACTAACAAAATGGCTTTTCTTTAAACAGAATCAAAACCGGATACCAACAAAGATGCCATACTAATATGGCATTAGGCTCTAATATGTAAAAGAAGAATATATTTATTACATTAATTTAGATGCCATTGTCTTTCCAGGAACTCATACTCAGTACATACAGTATAGAAAGAAATGCATTTGCCCATCTTGTTGGAAATCATAGATTCAGCTTTGGAGCCAATTCATTCAAAAAGGAAAGAAACAATAGGAAAACAAAATGAGACAACTTACAATTATTTTGTTCAAACAGTGTATTAGGTAAGAAATTTCTTTTTCTTTTAAGAAAGAACAAACATACAATCTCCCAAATCAAAATATTCCATGAACATTTCTTAATTTAGGAGTTGATCCTACTGATTTGACACAATAAGAGCAATATGGCCAGTGACCATAAAAGGCCAGACATACTGTATGCAATTAAATTAGTTAAATTAAAGATGAACAAGACATTTCAAGTGGCAAGGCTTTTCCAAACTCCTTTTTCTCTATAATCCAAGAGTTTTTATACATATTTGAAAGTTCAAAATTTGATTCCTAATATGACTGCTTTTTCCGGAAAATATATGTAAAACTCACATAAAAGTTCAGATGTAATGCTTTGAACACAACATCTGCCCTGGTAAAGCTTCATTCTTTTTCTAACAACCATAGCCAAAATTTATTTAAAGAACAATGGTGACAAGGTTCACATATCAGGCTAAGCCATAATATAGTTTATTGGATTTTAGCTTAGCATATTATGTGAATCAAGTCACTGTATCTTCTAAACTATGGTTAATGTCTTGCCACTATTATGAATTATTTAACAAACCACTGATTAGGGTATAGAACTGCTTTGTTTGAGAATTGGACAGTGGTGCCAGTTATTCCCTGTGATTCCCCCCCCCCCTTTTAAAGTTTGAACTAGTTTATAAGGTTAACCTCTTTCATAGCAGTTTTTTTAATTGACTGCTTAAAGTGACTAGCAATAGAAGAGGAAATTGAAATAATGGAAAGGAGGATAATTTATAATTTAGTGTATATCACAGATTGTACCTCCAAACTAGCTTCTACAAACCTGGTGCTCATTGTTCAGTATGACTTCTGGAAATTTTAATCCAGTATGGTTGGAGACCACTAGATTGGGGAAGGCTGTGTATAGACATGTAAATGATATCCAAAATTGTGTTAAAATACCTAAATATTTAGGTGAGCATATAATTCTGTTTTCCAAGGAACCTAACTTCCTATTCCCTGAATGTAAGAGTATCTGCTGAACCAGAATGAATTTTAGTAAGCGTTTCAGTGCACTGCTTTCTACAGATCTCTGAAGAGGAATGGAAGACAACTGTGTACTACTGTAACTCAGAGAAAAAAGAAATTTTGGAAGCTAATATTTATTTGTGGAAAAACCATTTTAAAGATGGTTATAATAATAGTATATAAAGCCTCTATATAGAAAGATTATCAAACTGATTGCTGGATGCTGCAGGGGGGAACATAAAGCATAGGGATGCTAATCACCTTAAAGCCCATTCTTTTAATTTCCAAGAGTCATTTGGATACCTGCTGTAAGAAAAAAAAAAAAAGAATGCTGACTGGATAAATTTTCTTTATTTGTGCCCTTTGATACCAGCATGTTTAATCACACACACACGTGTGTGTGTTGTGAGATCTTACACCAAGATTTAAACATGCTGGTATCAAAGGACACAAATAAAACCAACATCTATCCAGCCAACATTCATTCATATATGGGGATCTTTGGTTATTCGGGTTTTCTCCCGCGTAAGATTGGAAGTATCTAGGCAATGTTTCGATGAAGTCTCATTCATCATCTTCAGGCTTGGTCTTCATCTTCAGGCTTGGTCTTCAGCTCTGTGCTTCTCAGAGTGATGTGAGCTTGCATATATATATATATGTATATATATATATTCTTAAATTCTTGTGGGTATTTACATGTATGGTATTCAGCTTTGTTTGGGTATTTTCCCATATCATTATAGTTGTGCTTTTAAAGTTGTAGCAACGTTTCAGCAGAATCTCATCTGCCATCATCAGGCTTCTACATTGTGTTCGTCTGTGAGTCAACTATTAACAATTGTAAAAGTCTGACTCACAGACGAACACAATACAGAAGCCTGATGATGGCAGATGAGATTCTGGCAAAACGTTGCTACAACTTTAAAAGCTGAATGCCAGACATGTAAGTACCCGCGAAAACTTAAGAAAACAAATATATATATATATATATATATATATATATTCATTCTGAGATTTTTGCGGGTATTTGTACGTGGATCTTTGGTTATTCGGGTTTTCTCCCATGTAAAATTGGAAGTATCTAGGCGACGTTTTGATGAAGTCTCATTCATCATCTTCAGGCTTGTGTCTTCGGCTTTGTGCTTCTCAAAGCTGAAGACACAAGCCTGAAGATGATGAATGAGACTTCATCAAAACGTCGCCTAGATACTTCCAATTTTACATGGGAGAAAACCCGAATAACCAAAGATGTGTGTGTGTGTGTGTGTGTGTGTGTATAAATATGATTAAGATAGTGAGGAAAATAATAGAAAAATGCAAAAGATATTTGTTGGGCTACTGTTAGAAACAAAAGGCAGGTTGAGATAAATCCTTGGCCTGACTGAGCAGGCATACTTCAAATATTCTGAAGCCATGGGGTGGAGGGGAGTTGTATATGGATGACTGGCTCTGTCAAAATATGCCCCCAGTTCCATCATCCTATCTCTCCAGACTTGCTTTTAACAAGCTCACGGTGAGCTATGATAATAATGCCCAAGGTTCTCAACATTGATGGAAGAAAAAGAAACAGCTCAGTATAAAACAGGTTCCCACATCCTCCCCACAGTTGAAAAGTTTCCCAAAGAGCAGTTACTCCTTAAAACAAAAAAAAGAATAAAAGAAACAAAGAGCATAAAAATATCTGTGAGACTTCAGTTCACTCTACAGGCTTCCAAAGAGAACAGCCAGAGATTCTACTCTGTACTATACAGAGCTTCTATATAGAGATATTTATATAGTTTTTATATATACTGTTTTCAAAATAGCCGAGCCTGCTTCTTCAATTCATTTCTTTTCCACAAAGCCAGGCGATCAAATTCAGCAGTAGTCATGCCAAACACCTGGTAAAATTCCTCTGGGGACAGATGGCGCTGTAAAGAGAACAGGGAAGTATGCTGTTATACAAGTATGGCTAATGTACAAACGTGACAACAGGCACCTGATTTGAAAGATATGTAAACTCTGAGGCAATATTTAGTTTACACCATTGTATCTTTGGGCTCTACATTTGAGGTTGCACCAGATATGACCCATCTCTCATAGTAATCTGTTGGAGTTTATAGCACAATTATTTACACAATTCACTTTGATGGTTTATTGAAAAGACTTTCATACCAGAGGTGGGCCTTGATGAATTTGGAGATCTAAATATTGGAGTCACTCAACCCAGCCCATTCTCACCTACCTGTTCCAATTTGCAGCATCTAGAGTTACTGACACATCTAGAGTTACTGACATTCAATCAAACATTTGGTGTACTTGCATGTGTTCTTATTTTTCTCTACAAAATACTTCTAGATTCAAGGTATTGTGTCCCCCTCCTCCTGTTATAATATTAACTTCCCTGTAACACACAAATTTGTATGTTCACAGCTTTTGTATACAGGAACAGAATAGAGGAAGGGATGGTGATAAACAAGCCAAAACTTCTAGGAGTAGAAACAGTCAAAAGCATCCATATTTTTGATGATTTGTATTTCTGCTATTTGGTCTTTCTTTCCAAGTACTTCTTACCATTTCTTTACTTAGAACAAAATCGACAATAAGAAAGCTAAGCTGATTATTAAAGAAATATAAATGATATATTTTGCATCCACAGAGAAATTATCAAGATGGACCATAAAACTGTAGATCAAAAGGTCCATCTGAAAACAACCTGAGTATTAATTACCTATAGACAGGAAAAATATGTTGCAAGGACCAATGGTTCACCTTGTTTTTCACAAATGAGGAAGGAAACTGATTTAGAAATAGCATTTTGTCAAGCACCAGAGACATCAGGAGATTCAGGCAGTTCAAAAGACTATAAAGATTTATTGCAAGGTTAAGCTCTCTACAAGTATGTGAGCTACTAATGGTTGAGGGAAATTGATGGGACGTAAGAAGGCATTCAAGGTGAGCTAGACTTAGATCTCTTATGGGCATGCAGGGCCCTATGACCAATGATGTGTTTGATCCCTTCCTTGGGCTCAGCCTGGTCATTTCATAAACATATATGATTCAGAGCAGCCATGAGAACAGTGTAAAGGCAGGGAATCTTTTGGTTGTTAAGGCTGCCATCTAACATGTAGGGGAAGAAAGAATGCTGCAGTGATTTCTCTTGCTTGCAATGAGTTCAGTATTTCCCCCTTTCTTGGTTAGTTCTGTCTGTCTGTCTAACTAATCTATCATCTTTTATCATGTATCAATCAATGAATCAATCAGATTTATAAGTTGCCACAATATTGAGAATATTGAAACAGCACACTCATTAGTTACTTGTATAGTTAGGCTGAATATAGGTATGTATGTTAGGGTATGTATGATTAGTTTAAAAGTGCTTACTTTGCCCTTCACTTAACTGAAATCTATTTACCAGTAATTTAATAGTCTGTCTCTAATATTATATAGTCACAGATGTGATTTTGAAAGCATCGGGGGGGGGGCAAGATCCAGGAACCGGGGGGCAGCAAGATATGGGAACAATGGGGAGGGCTAGCATGACTCGCAGGCTTACCTGGGAGCAGGCAGATCAGGGCTACTAGTTGGAGTGCAGGAACCACATGGGAAGGCAGTTTAAAGGCAAGCCACGGGGACCTAGTGTGCTGTGTAGGAGGTGAGGAGTGACTGGGTGAATGAGCACCGGGTGGGCGGGGCAAGTGAGCGAGCGATGACTGGGCGACTGGGTCGGAGCATGGCCAGCCAGAAGACACTACAGGTTCAGAGATCTACCCCAAATCATTGCTGCCGGTTTGCCCAAACTGGTGTGAACCCAGTTGAATACCACCACTGATCTGTCTATACAGAATGTCTTTATGGTAAATCTTTTCTTGGATCTCGCTGACATCAAAAATCAATTTCAAAGGTTCCAGAAGTATTTGAAGGTGGTTTCCAGATGCTGCATTTGACTTACCTCTAACCGAGTTCTGTCCACATCTTTGGGTAAGCGATTTTTTCCCCTAGTTGTCACCAAAAGCAACTCATAAGGGTATATCTACAAAAGAAGTGGGGGGAAAATATGATGCTGGATGAAAGAATCAGAAAAATAAGGTTCTGGTGAACATAGTTTTGAGAAAATGTATGACATGTATGGGAGCTTCCACACCAACATTTTGCATCATTTTAGGATCTAGTTTGAATCCGATCAATCTCACAATATTTTCTATTTTGGGAAGTGGGTTTATTAATTTTTGAGTCTGTTCCAGCGTATGGTTCACAGCAATGCTGGTATTTCCTACCTATTGAAATGCAACATATCTGTAAAACTTGTAAATAGTCCATTTTCCCTTTGGGGAATAGTGCTCATACTGCTTTTTAGCACCCAGCCTTAAGTTCCACCAATAGATATTTAGCATCCTGCTTGGTAGTGTCATATGATCTTCATCACAGTGTTCTGTTGGAAAGGTTGCCAGCATGCTTAACATTTTGCCTTTACAAATTTAGAGGGTTTTTAAAATTGCCACAGAGGAATAGTGGAAGATGGTCAGAAAGCCTTTACAGGGAACCAGCATTTTTCTTTACATTTTAAAGAAATGATCTTCAGACAGATTTTCATTAAAACCTTTTGGGATTCTTTGTTTTGGAAATGCTAAAGAATTTCACATACTATAAAAAACGGGTTGTGATGCTACTAATTTGTTTCCTTTTCTGTGTAATATGGTGACGATGTAATTTTTATTACTCCATGTCCCATGGTCGCTCAGGGGTTGGGACATTGATAGGATGTCTTATTTTTCATATCCTATTAATCAGCTATAAAGAAAGAGAGTATTGATTTTCCACATTTTTTTCACCACTTTGCAATCAGTAGAAGTGAAGATAATCATTGCATGTTTCCCAACTTTCTTTGTGAAGGAGTTGGGATAAAAATGCTGGTGGGTATGAAAAATTATTTAGTTATTTACTAATTTAATTAGATTTAAGCACTTCCCAATTGCAATATGCTCCTGGCAACTCCCAATTTAACGCATGGCATAAGAGAAGTACAAGAATATTTTTGGAAAATTTTACTGCTTTCTCTGATTAAAATACAGTGATCCTATTCAGTGTAACACTGATAGTTACAGTTTCTATTTGCTCAGAATAGCAGCAGCACAAGTGATGCCATAATGATAACAGAGCTGGAAGGGAGGTTTTCTAGTCCAATCCCTGCTCACGCAGGAAATCCTATACTATTTCAGACAAATGGTTGTCCAATCTCTTTTTAAGACCTGCAGTGTTGGAGGAGTACCCACAAATTCTGGAGGCAAGTCGTTCCACTGATTAATTGTTCTCACTGTCAGGAAATTCCTCCTTAGTTCTAAGTTGCTTCTCCCCTTGATTAGTTTTTAGTTTGGTTCTTCCCATTGCTTATATGCTCAGTTAAAGCCCAAAAGATATGGCAATTTACCTTTTATCAGTTCAGCATATTATTAGTAATATGCTATAATTATTAATTATAGTAAAGTAATGCCTTTCTTTGTAAGAAACATGGTAGACTGTAGCTCAGTAACAAATGTTTCACATATAGAAAAAAAATCAAGTTTATTTCTCAGCCTCAGACGGACTCAGGAAAAGATTTCTGTTTGAAATCCTGCCAGTCAGTATAGCTCATACATCATAATATTTTTAGATATATTGGATTTCAATTATTATACTTTTCTATCAGCATATACTTTAGAAACTGAAGTCAAAGATATTTGAGCTGGACCAGGTCACAAAATGCTAATTTGCAGAAAGACATTTTATAACCTGTACTTATACCTTTTCAGTGTGAAGATGCTCTGGGACAGGATTGTCAAACTCAAGGCCTGGGGGCCGGGGCTGGCCCTCAGGGTACTTACATCTGTCCCGTGGGGCCGCCCTGGAAACAGCAAAGAACTGACATGTGGTGCCTCTGCCAGTGAAAATGGAGCTTGTGAGGGCCACATGCAGTCCTCCCGAGCTCTGTTTTCACTGACAGACGGTTGCAGGATGCCATCGTAGCCAAAAACAGAGCTTGGGAGCCTGTTTTGGCTGGCAGAGGACTTGGGCGACCACAGGCACCACCGACATGTGACATTGAGCTAGCCATGCCTGCCTCCTGGCCACACTCCCCCTGGCCCACAAAGGTCAAACACAACCCAGATGCGGCCCTCAATGAAATCAAGTTTGACATCCCTGCTCTGGAAGAATCTGATTCAGGCTGATATTGCCTCAAAGCAACAGGGCCAGATATCTGTTACCAGAAGAGACTGGGGGAATCCAGGAATCTGAAGGTGAATTATGATATTACAACCCATATAAAATATAACTGTAATATATATGGGATTTATTTTCATTTGTTTATCAGCAATTGAATGGCAGTCAGTATTCTTGGCACATCACAAAGAAGTTTCCAGCAAGTGTTAAAAATAAAAATGAGAAGCAATAATGTACAGCAACATTTTCATTTTCATCCTTTCCTGACTTCTAATATCCTTTACTTAATTCCTCTTTATTTCATTTTACCTTCTCTACAGTATACTTTACCTTCCCTAGAGCATTCAGTCTTTCCACAGCTATATCTATTTAATTCTTCAAAAGCACACATTTTCACAAAAGACATTCATTCAATCATTCATCATTCATTCATACAATTCTTTTTTTATCAAACAATTCTTTTTTATATTTGAAATTTATATTTCAAATATAAGGAGTACTAGGATATTTTTCTAAATCATCAAACTCAGCTCAGAATAATCCATATATATAACTAGTTCAAAGTTTCATAACTCAAAGTCAGAATCTTTCAAAGCTGTGTTAGTTTATGATCATGGGAATTCAGTACACCTGAAGTTCACAATTTAGGACTGGGTTGTATCTTTTCAGGGGAGCTATAGCCAGAGACCAAGGGAATGTGAAGTGAACCTAATGAAAACAATACAATGAAACTTGTAATGTTTTCATTATTCCTTTGTGCATTTTGGTATTTAGATTTTTAGGGAAGGTGTGTACATTAAAAGGAGACACGGTGGCAATAGGTTTAGAAGCTCCTGAAAGAGAAATAGGCATTGATGATGCCTTTATTCAAACAGATGCTATTCAAAGAAGCAAAAGGGAACAAGATCAGATTCTCTTTTAATTCGGCTATTAATGCAGCTTCCCTGGTTGCTATCCATGATTCTAGAAATTTCGTAAGGTTCTTGAGAGCACGTTACCTTGTATTCTGAAAAAGATAAGGCAGAGAGAAGGTGGGAGACAAAAAGAGATAAGTCAGTCTCCAGTCCCTTTCATTCAACAATGGCATCTTTGGCAATTTGCAAACCCGCTTGTTGTCACTTAAAACAAAACAAAATATCCTCCCCCATTGATACTGTGGGATTTGCAAAATTAGGCATTATTGGGGCCTGCTTGACCATAATAGGGAGCAATATAGACTACCTTTAAAACAATCTAAAATAAATTCATTGTAAAGCTGAATTTGAAGATGGGACTCTCTAGATATGGAGTATAGATTTGTTTAACTCAGTGTTTTAAAAACTTATTTGGCCATGAACCATTTGAGGGATTTGAATATACTTATTGAATACATATGTGCTTTCCAGAGATAGAAGACTTTTATCCTGATGCATTTGATTAGAAGGTTATATTTAAAGAATGAACAATTCAATCTATGAAACAATAGAAGCTAATCATAATAGACCTGTGTTGCAAGTGCTTTCTTTTACAACTGCCACTATGTGTCAACTACAATTGTGTTTACTATCCACAAAAGATTAATAGGATGTTTATGCTTCTGTTAATCACAATTTCCCTTAACATAAAATCTTAAAATTTTATGTCAGAAGCCAACAACATGTGAGCTTCATATGTCATTTGAATCTAATCAGTGTCATATTTCCTATCATTAATTGTTGGGCAGACTCTGAACTGCAAATTGATTTCATCAGGCACCACAATTTAACTTGTAATAACCATGGGCAATTCTGTTGCTCTTTTGTAAAATTTTGAAAAAGTTTTGGAATCTCTCTTTTCAGAAATATTTTCCTAATGTATTAAGAACACAATCTCTGACCAGTATAAATCCTGATAGGAGAAAATCTGGGAACACACAAATTAAGATTTTGGTGCAGGCCTCAAGAACACTGTATTGATTTAGTTAGCACATGGATGTGCCACCCAATCTTGGATAATTTTTGCCTGCCAAAAAGCAGTCATCATCATAATACATTGATAAAATTCAACCTATCAGTTAGCAAGTCTATGAATCCCCCCCTTCCCAATTTCTGTCCTACGTTATTTCACTCACCTCGCATCCCCCAGTTGACGGCATGTGTGCTGTCATAGTGGAAAAGTTCAGCGCTGGGAGGCTGCATAAAAAATTATAGTGTGGAAGAAGGAATGGTCAGTAAATGGAACAAGAATAGAATCTTGTTAAAAATCCCTCCATTCTTTATAGCTGCTTCTAGCAAGAAATATATACAAACACATACTTGGTTCAATAAAGATGTTCATAAACTTTTCCTGCTATTTGTGTATACTGACAATAAGAGTGAAGGATAGGGGGAGATTAATCAGAGAAATAGCATAGGATGTGCAGTAGCTAGGAGGAAAGAATAAAACTTTGTGAAGATTCTCAGTCATCTAGGTCATAGTTGTCTCATACAGGTGAAACTTGAAAAATTAGAATATTGTGCAAAAGTTCATTTATTTCAGTAATGCAATTTAAAAGGTGAAACTAATATATGAGATAGGCTCATTACATGCAAAGCAAGATAGTTCAAATCATGATGTGTCATAATTGTGATGATTATGGCTTACAGCTCATGAAAACCCCAAATCCACAATCTCAGAAAATTAGAAGATTACATGCAATCAATAAAAGAAGGATTGTACATAGAACAATATTGGACCTCTGAAAAGTATAAACATGTATATGTACTCAATACTTGGTTTGGGCCCCTTTTGCAGAAATTACTGCCTCAATGCGCCATGGCATGGAAGCTATCAGCCTGTGGCACTGCTGAGGTGGTATGAAAGACCAGGATGCTTCAATAGTGGCCTTCAGCTCTTCTGCATTGTTCGGTCTCATGTCTCTCATCTTTCTCTTGGCAATGCCCCATAGATTCTCTATGGGGTTCAGGTCAGGCGAGTTTGCTGGCCAATCAAGCACAGTAATCCCATGGTCATCAAACCAGGTTTTGGTGCTTTTGGCAGTGTGGGCTGGTGCATAGTCCTGCTGGAAAATGAAGTCAGCATCGCCATAAAGCTCGTCTGTGGAAGGAAGCATGAAGTGCTCCAAAATTTCCTGGTAGACAACTGCGTTGACCCTGGACTTAATGAAGCACAGTGGACCAACACCAGCAGATGACATGGCTCCCCAAATCAACACAGATTGTGGAAACTTCACACTGGACTTCAAGCATCCTGCAGTGTGTGCCTCTCCATTCTTCCTCCAGACTCTGGGTCCTTGGTTTCCAAATGAGATGCAAAAGTTGCTCTCATCAGAAAAGAGGACTTTGGACCACTGAGCAACAGACCAGATCTGTTTTTCTTTAGCTCAGGTAAGACGCTTCTAATGTTTCTTGTTCAGGAACGGCTTGACAAGAGGAATATAACATTTGAAGCCCATGTCCAGGATCCGTCTGTGTGTGGTGGTTCTTGATGCACTGACTCCCACCTCAGTCCATTCCATGTGAAAGTCCCTAACACTTTTGAATGGCATTTTCCTGACAATCCTCTCCAGGCTGCGGTCATTCCTGGCGCTTGTGCACCTTTTTCCTCCACACTTTTCCCTTCCACATATCTTTCTATTAATGTGCTTTGATACAGCACTTTGTTTGCAATTACCTTTTGAGGCTTTCCCTCCTTATGGAGACTGTCAATGATGGTTTTCTGCACAACTGTCAAGTCAGCAGTCTTTCCCATGATTGTGATTCCTACTGAACCAGACTGAAGACCATTTAAAGGCTCAGGAACCCTTTGCAGGAATTATGGCTTAATTAGCTGATTAGAGTAGGACACTTTGAGCCTAGAATATTGAACCTTTTCACAATATTCTAATTTTCTGAGATTGTGGATTTGGAGTTTTCATGAGCTGTAAGCCATATTCATCTCAATTATGACAAATCACGGCTTGAACTATCTTGCTTTGCATGTAATGAGTCTGTCCCATGTATTAGGTTCACCTTTTAAGTTGCATTACTGAAATAAATGAACTTTTGCACAATATTCTAATTTTTTGAGTTTCAGGTGTTTTTTCAAAACTGAATGAGGAGGAGGAGGAGGAAGAAGGGGGTGGTGGAGGAGGATGGGAAGTTTATCTAAGTGTCATCTTATTGATTGTTCAAAGTGAGATGTTTTAGCCTTTCAATAATTCTCAAGCCTTAATAAGATTGTTTGGTTCTGAAATAGGTTACATTAACTAAAAATTGTAATAGTTTTGAAGTTAAAAGATTAGTTCATGAATAGTCTTATCCCAATACACTGCACCCTTTGTGGAACTGTTTTTTTTTTACATTTCCATTGATGGAAACAGTCTGTATTTGTGAAGATCCTAACTTTCAGATTAATAGATTAACATAATTGGAAGGTACCTTGTAGGTCATCTAGTCCAACCTCCCGCCCAAGCAGGAGACCCTGCCCCATTTGTGACAAATAGCAGTCCAATCTCTTTTTGAAATCCTCCAGTGAGGAAGCTCCCTCAGCATCCAAAGGTAAGCTTTCAATAGTACTAATGGGCACAATATGACTCTTTCCTTATCCCTTCCATCTCTCAGCTATATCAGAGAGCCTCCTAATTCTGTCAAGAATTAGCTGACTTCCAAGGGAAGTCAAGAATTAGCTGACTTCCAAGGGAATCTGATCCAGGATTTATTCCAATGATGTAAACTTTCCTTTCATTTAGCAATGGATTGTGCTACAAAGCCATAAACAGGCTCTATGGAATATAGTAAATAGACCTGAGCTTAGATCATGAAACTGCTTCTCCAGCAGAAACTTTATGCACTGGACAAATGTGCTTTCCACTCTAGTTAAAGAAGCCATTCTGAGGCACCAGCTATTCTTATATATTCAGGAGTGGCTGTGGTTTTCTAATCCCAAACTCCCACTTGTAATCTAATATGTTCATATCTTCACCAGGAGTCTCGCTAACTGTTTCTTAGCAACTGCCCAATACTCTCTCAGCATAATGCTTGTGGAAGGACATCAGTCTCATTTCTGACACCAACATGACTCTCAACATTAGCTTAGAGAATTCCTGATTCTTACAATGAGAAATGATCATGATGAGGAGGGCAACGTTAGTTTTATTAAAATGGCAGTTTTCAGACAAATAATTGGAAATACTTCCACTTGGGGTTGAAATCTGTGGCTACTCTTACCCTGTGGAGCCCATTCCTTCTGTAAGCAGGAAGAGAAGCAGATTTTGAAATGAGGGGATCTGAGGGGGAAAAAAAGAATGGGCAAGTCAGAATTTCTTCAAATAAATATGCAGTAGACTGTGATTCTTTACCAATTTCTTCATCATTAGCTGGTATTACTGCTAAAAGGTGACTAGTCCAAAGTTGTCTAGTCAGAGCAAGGATCTGATTTTGTTCTTTCTTATGTCTGACTAACTCCTTATTTATTTTACCATATTGTCTGAAAGAACTGCACCCCCCAGAAAAGCAGAATAATTTCACTGAAGGCAAATAGGGGAAGTTATTCAGAACATACAAACCACTCCTATGAGTTCTAAACATACATTAATGAAGTAAATCACAGATAATAATTCCATGAAAGCTGCCTCCCAAGGTGGTATATCTCAGGTTTACCTCAACCTGAGAACAGTAGCCTACTTCATTCTGTTTAATAAATAGTAGGGTTGCCATTTCTTCTTTACTTTTGAACATTATAGATGCACATATGAGAAGCCATACATCACTCCATAAATATCACCACCTAATTATGGGTAAAGAGTCCCATAATTCATCAAATCAAATCAAACCCCATTAGAGAGATAAAATGGATTGAACATGAAGCAAAAGAGTCAAAAAACACATACCACTGTCTGCCAGGTAGTGTGACCGGGGTGCTATAAAAGAAGACAAATTAAGATATCAAACCAATATATAGGAGCATCAAACTAGATACATTCCTGCAAAAAACTGTCTTAGGTGATGGCACCACTATGACAATAATGTCATGATACTGTCCAAGTGGTAGGTGGCATTGGATTTTCTTGTATCTGGGTAGAGTTGGGAGTTTCTTGTTATCTTTTTATTTTGTTTCAGAATGACAATAATATTCTTATCCTGATATACTCTATAAGCTGTATAAACAACAGTGTACACAAAATAAATAATGACTTTAGAGAACTCTGGATGATTATATGTTGCCAGCAGATTCTCTGACTCCCACATCACAAAAGCCATAACACACATGGATACCCACATCCCTTCCTTCCCTCCAAAATGTTCCTGCCTGCAAACTAATTGGTGGAAAAGAATGCTGGGGGAGGTGAGAGAGAGAGAGAGAGAGAGAGAGAAAGATTTGATATGGAAGCATTTGCCGGTGCAATCTTCACAGATTTCTGGGCAGAGTCCATTTTTCAGGAGCTCTGGATCCAAACCATTCATTATTTGTCACCTGACTCTGGATAATGAACTTTAGGCCTCTATTAAAGTAAATAAACAAACAAACAAAAATCAGCAATCCTGAAATTTGCCAATTATCAAAGAGGCCACTGGTGCTCAGAGTGCAGTGCATACCTCTGCAGTAGTTTAATTGGAGCTCATTCTGAATATTTTCCATCACTTATCTATTTGCCACAATCCTACTTTTAATTAACCGGATTCTTCCTAACCAGCCAATGACTACAGTTCCCTCTCAGTGCAGAAACCAGGCCAATCACTTATGCAAATCCAGTTTCTGCACTAAGAAGGTCTACAAAAAAACAAGGAACTTGCAAAAGAATACTGGCCAGAGGGGCCACCGAATGGGCCTTGGGGTTCCTGGGAGGAATTATAAGCAGGAGTTTCAAATCTCTCAGAAAACACAGCACTGATGAACCATGAGAAGTAGTTATGTGTAAATTCAGGCATGTCCATTTATATGACTCTGCACATGATTATGATTGCATGTACAGACACTGGACCCCATGTTTTATATACTGCCATATATCAGCATAATTGTAGTATACTGTATGTCTTGGTCTTAAATTGTTGCTTTTATATAACATTTTCTACTCAAAACCTTCCCCAGACCACATACTTCTGCCTTTTCTATGATCAAGAGTTGAAAAGAATGAGTTTTGAGTGAGATTTTTGTTATGTATGCCAGGTGACTATCTCATTTATCTGCTCAGTCCAAGACTGCTTTGCATTTATTTAAGAGTGGCAAAAAAGTGCACACACATGCCAGGTCTAGTTTGACTTCAATAATAATTTAAAAATGAACAGCTGCTCAGCTAACAACAGTCCCATCTGGTGGTCAATTAATGCGATTGTTGGTGCACATTTGAAATTCTTCAATGTTCATTCATACTATACTTGTCTATCAAAATAATGTAGGTGAGATAAAGTACTTCATGTAATAAAAATCTCTTTTGATTCCAACTGTAATAAGGCCATTCAGGTGTATTAGAGTGCAAAAGTTGACTATTGCAACAAAGTATATATAGTAAATCCACATTGCATCATTGAAACAGAGATACATACAAAGTATTCATATTATCAAAGAAATTCAAGTGTTTTGGAACATCTGGCTTTAGTGAGTATGATTTTATTGTTAGATACTTAGTCTTGACCTCAAACACTAGAGAGCAGCCTCTTGAATTTTATTTTAGCATCCTGAAATACATAATTAAAACAAACCACAGACAAATGCATCACCTAACCTGGTACAGTATGTGTGGCACACAACCAATAGGGAAACAACAGGAATCTTTTCAGACATCTAGTTTATCTCAGCAGTGGAAAGGCTACTTCTTGATGTTCCTTAGTACTACTAGGGGGATAACTTGGATTTGCAGGAATTACTATGAGGACAGAGTTCTCTAATCAGAACAGGGGCAAACAAGCTTGGGATTTAAGAGGCAATTAACTTATAGAGAAAATAGAGATGGAGTAGAGACAGCGGTCATGAATTGGATATATACATGAGAGAAAGGGCATGTTCAAAGTTGCATTTGAATTATTACCAGTTAAAGGTTTTAAGAATTTATTCTTTGGTGTGTGTGTGTTTTTTAGCATGGCAAAAAATAAAATAAAATCAGATGGTTTGATCAGTCAAAAACATGCAGTACAAGAGCCAGAAACAGTTATAAGCAAATGGATTGATTGCATTTGGTCACTCTGAACATACAAAGTTCTTCTTCCATGACTTCTGTTATTTTCTTTATTTTCAGGGGTCTTCTTTCTCTAAGGCCACTTTCACTTCCCACTAGTAATTTTTAATGTGGTCCAACATTTTGAGCTGATATAAAACTTGTTTTCATTCCTATTACATCACTAGAAATTATGTTAATTGCCTGTTGGGCATTTGGTCCCAGACTCATCATCCTTTACTATGTATTTGTATGGAGCAAGTAAAATCTACCTGGAACAATCACATCCATAGTTCTATTCAATTATACACATTTCTTCAAGTCTATTCTTGGTTGTCATTGAGCTGCTAGCACTGGAGCTTTCCAGCGCTAGCATGTTGAATATCTGATCTCATCCAGTGGTGGGATTCAAAATTTTTTACCACCAGTTCTGTGGGCATGGCTTGGTGGGTGTGGCATGGCTTGATGGGAATGGCTTGGTGGGCATGGCAGGGGAAGGATATTGCAAAATCTCCATCCCCACCCCACTTAAGGGAAGGATACTGTAAAATCCCCATTCCCCCCTCACTCCTGGGAGAAGGTTACTGCCAAATCCCCATTCCCTCCCCACCCCACTAACCTGCTTTCCAGCTCCATTCTCCTGTGCAGGGCAACAAAAGAAGACTTGGGTGGCAGAGAATAGATGGGGGCGGGGCCAGTCAGAGGTGGTATTTGCTGGTTCTTCAAACTACTCAAAAATTTCCGGTACTGGTTCTCCAGAACTGGTCAGAACCTACTGAATACCACTTCTGATCTCATCTGATCTCAGCACTCTGGTGGGAGATCGATGCTCTGGGATCCTCACATACAATCATGGTTCCTACAGATGTCTATTCAATCTTTCACTGTTGAGATTTCCCCCAAAAAACAGTTCTCTGCTGGCAGGCAGAATGGTTGTGATGTGCCTGTTGTTGCTTACAGCCATTTAAGGAGCCCTCGTAGCCTGCTGTATGAAGAGCTTCTCTGCTGCTCGCTGAGCTGCGGGGAGGTGTCCAAGGGTCCATGTATGAATTAGCACGGGCCTTCATTTCTTCCTTCAGTATCAATCGGCCAATTCCCGTCTGGATCTACATATTTTAAAAAGAAAAAGAAAAAACAAGGGTGGGAGTCATAGAGACAAACTTTTTCTTTCAGCTTTAGTGTAGGATTTTAAGCATACCAAGCATACATGCATACAGACATATACATGTGCATTTAATAAGGAGCATCTTGTTTTTACAGAAAGGTCTGCTTAAGACTAATATTTGGTTAATATTAATACAACGACCTACACAACTATTACTATACAACATACTATGTCCAAAAGCAACATCTTGTATGAGATAGGGTGGGTGATGTCATTATTTATAGCAACTATCAATGTTAGATGAGGTGGAGTTCAATTTTCATATTTTCCAGCCAACCATATGAATTTTGGAAGACCAGCATATCTGATAGTTCATCAGTTTTGGGTAGGTGGGTCTACCTCATCACAGAGGAAGGTGGCTTTATCTGAGTCTATACAGATAAATAGCTGAAGTCTTTGCCAAGTTGTGAATCCTCCTTTCAAACACACTAAAGGTCGGCATAGAAAAAACACTAAGTTTCACTACTCCAAGACAAAAGAAAAAGTATTGTCTACACCAGCATGACAGCAAGGGCAAAAGTTAATCAGAACTGAACACTCACTCTGTGCATCCCCCGATCAAAGCTATCTTCTTCTCCTCCTGATGAGAATCTTCGAACTCGAGGAGCTACAAAGAAATATAGTCAAAGCATTCAATTTGGCATTTGCCCAATGTCAGAGTAAGGCAAAATGTTATTAGGGATGGGCCTAAGACAGATTTCTGTTGCCTTGTGTAATCTATTCTTTTTAGCAGGGCCATTTAAGTCTGAAGTGCACTGGAGTCAGAGTAGAAAGTCAGGGTGCTGTTAGAGTTGAAAGTAGGTGGGTCCATAATAAAGGATAAATTTTATGTAATATCATTTGTATTCATATATCAAGACATTGAATATGTACTGTCCAGCCATATATGCAATATTTCCCTTCTTATGTCATATTACAACTTGGTAATTAACTTGGGCATCTTGGATTTGCATCCATCCAAGGCTTTCAGAGAACCAGGGTTATCTGTCATAAAATGCAAACATTTTATTGTCCTCTTTTGGAGATCTCAGATATAATCTCCCTCAATATGTTCTTGACATATGGGGTATAGTTGTAATATAAAGATTTTAGTGTCCTGAATGGAAAATGTTACCTTTGGGTGAACCTTGAAAAGTCCAATACTCTGTTTCTGAGTGATAATATGGATCTGGTGAATAAGCTGGACTGTATTTGGAGGTCTGGGTGATGTCTTCACTAGTTTTGCTTTTTGTAGCTGCAGAATGGGAATCTGAAAAAGCAACCAGGGAAAGAATAAGCAGAAGTGGAAACCAAACCCATTAGGGCTCAAATAATATAAGACAGCAGATGACCAGCCCTATTGACATTCATCCTGGATGTCCCAATATATAAACTGGAGGATCAGATGGACAGCTTTTCATGCAAAAGCCAAACCCACTTCCAATCCACTGCTATGTCATCATAAGTGTTCTATGGTGTTGGATGTGAGATATGGGAACAATGTCTGAGAGATATGGAGAGAAAATGACTTGGATTCAGACTTGGCATCTCCTTCCTGCCCAAGCTCTTATAACTAATCCCATTCTTTATGTGAAATTACAATAGATCCAATTAGTTCTACTCCTGTTAGGACTTCATAAAGTAAAAGAGAACAATTCTGTATCGTAACGTAAGAAGTTTGTCTCCTGTGTTGTTTCTGGCTGCTTCCAAAGTCAACTGCAGAAATTCCAGTCTAGATTGCAGTGGGTTGCAACTGGTGTTTAGTCTGTGCTATGGCCACTGCAAGCCCTAACTGGTCATGTCCTTCCCAAATCATGCAGGGAAGGTATGTGCCTAGCTTTTGATTCAGAGATTATTCCTTCATGTTTTCCCTTTCAAAAAACTTCTTAGCAATGAAGAATTGAAAATTTAGCTTCATAGCGAAGTTGCAATATTCCTGTGTTGCAATTTAAACATATTTTAAAAAGAAAAAACAAAACAAAACATTGCAGTCCTGTAGGCAGACTGGGGAAACAGGAGAACCATGCTGGACAAACCCATTTGGACAAAAAAAAAAAAAAAGACTGCCTGCTGGTAGGTGTTTGAATGGAGCATTAACTTCCAAGGTTGAAGTACTTGAGTGAGTTAATGGGCTATCATTAGATAAACAACAGATTTTAAAAATCCAAACAGCAACTGTAGATCAGTTGAGAACATAATTGCTGTTAGGTTTGTCAGATGAGTGACCAGCTGGAGGAAGAAGGGAGGGACCATGACAGACACTACAGCCAATCAGAACTGGAGCTGCTGATAGACTGGAACAAAGCTCTGAGAACATCTATTTTGAATGGAAGCTGGAAAATTCCAGGCAAGGGTGCATGTGCAAAGGGTGCATGTGTGAAGAGTGGGGCAAAGATGATGTCATCTATTCCTGCAGCCTGAAAGCAGTCAGTGGCCTATACTGGCAATGAGCCAAGCAGAAAGTGTGGATATGCCCATAGAGGAATGAAATTACTTGGTTTGCCATTTGCCAGTAAAACTTGCCCAGCTAAATCTGCATCTGCCAAACTGGAGCTGTAGCCAGGGAATGGCTCCAGTTCTGCAATTGCATATAATTTAAAAATAGAACAGGCTACAATCCATGTCAGCTGGTGCCATTTTTAATTCTTTGCATTCAGGAGGGTTATAATTTATTTCTTGTAGATAACCCAATCTCAGTTATGAACAGGGAAGACCAGGAAAGACTCCTGGTTAAAACTTTAGAGCCCAATTGCCAGGTTTTCCTTGTAGATATCCCTTCATTAGGTGGACCAATTCATTGGCTTGGTATGGGGTAATATGTCAAGTTTCCATGCTTTAATGTCCCCCCCAAAAATGGGTTTAGATTGAGTAGGTAGCAGAAAGGGAAGAGGAGGAGAAGGAGGAAGAGGAAGAGGGAGAGGAGGAGAGGGACTAGGCAATGGAGCATTCTTAACTGCTAGCAGAGCTGTGATAGCAACTAGCGTTATCTGTTAGAGCGAGTATGCCATTTATCAATTTATATTCAATTTATATTCTATTCTAATCTCACTTGATCATGTACATTCCAAAGCACACAGCCTAGATGAGCTTTCACCTCCTTGTTGATATCATCCAAGTGATGTCAGCTATTGCACCAATAGATTATATATATAGGCTTTCATGTACGTATGTATGTATGTATGTATGCATGCATGTATGTGTTTTTGTAGATTTTCACGGGCACAGGTATTCAGGTCTTGGTGTGTTTGGATCTTTTCCCGTGTAATATTGAGAGAATCTTGGAAACGTTTCAACGAGGTCCCACTCGCCATCTTCAGGCTGGTGCTTTCGGCTTCGTGCTTGTGCGAGCAAAGCCTGATCGGAACTGCCGCCTCTCTCTATATACTGGTGGGGAGGTTGGCTGTGTTGTCATTTCTTGATTGGTTGATGGAGTTGATGTTTGCAGATTGGCTGGCTTTTTCATAAGAACATGTGTGACTGAGGTATTGGCTGTGTGTCTATCAGCCTCCTGTATTGTAACGACCTGGGTAATGGGCTGTGTGATGACCTTCTGAGTTTATTGTTGTGACATTCTGGGTCTTGTGCTGTAATCTCCTGGGTCATTGGCTGTGTTGCAACATCCTGAGGTTTTGTGGTGTAACCTCCTGAGTTCTGTGATGTGATATCCTGAGTGGGTGGCTGTGATGTGACGTTCTGGGTTTTTGGTTTGGCTGTGAGTTTGAGGCCTGGATATGTGTTCATGGCGTGTGTCCGGTTGCTTGGTTAGGGGGTCAGGGTGCGTGGCAGCTGGTGATGCAGCTGTGGTCTGGTTTCACAGATGAACACTATACAGAAGCCTGATAATGGCAGATGAGATTCTGCCGAAACGTTGCTACAACTTTAAAAGCACAACTATAATGATGTGGAAAAATACCCGAACAAAGCTGAATGCCATACATGTAAGTACCCACGAAAACTTAAGAATATGAATATATATATATATATATATTTTCATAGATTTTCACGGGTACAAGTATGTAGGTCTAGGTGTGTTCGGGTCTTTTCCTGTGTAAGATTAAGACTAAGATTAAGCACTGGCATGAAGCCAAAAGCACCAGCCTGAGGATGGCGAGTGGGACCTAGCTGAAATATCACTAAGATACTGTCAATCTTACAAGGGAAAAGACCCGAACACACCTAGACCTACATATATATATGTGTATATGTATGTGTGTGTATGTGTGTGTGTGTGTGTGTATAGATCTTTGGTTATTTGGGTTTTCTCCCGCGTAAGATTGGAAGTATCTAGGCAACGTTTCGATGAAGTCTCATTCATCATCTTCAGACTTGGTCTTCAGCTCCGTGCTTTGAAGTGGGAGAAAACCCGAATAACCAAAGATCCACATACAAATACCCGCGAGAACCTCAGAATATATATATATATAATATTTTCTTAAGTTTTCTCGGGTACTTACATGTATGGTATTCAGCTTTGTTCAGGTATTTTCCCACGTCATTATAGTTGTGCTTTTAAAGTTGTAGCAACGTTTCAGCAGAATCTCATCTGCCATCATCAGGCTTCTGTATTGTGTTCGTCTGTGAGTCAGACTTTTACAGTTGTTTCAGTTTTAAATTTGGGGCTAGCTTACCAGCCATCTGGAAGCTAGCCCTCACCAACATACGAGTCCCAGCCATGAAAACCAACACCAGACCTAAAACAATGTGGGATACCATCGCCAATCCCCCTCATCAGACCCAGGCCCAAGCCCATCCTATAAACAAAGGTCTATCACCATCCAGAAAACAGACCATGGCTGCTTCGCCAGCTGTCCCACCCCTCAACCCCAAAACCAAACAAGCTGACACACACCAAGAACACAGACCCAGACCCCAAACTCGAAGCCAGACTAAAACCTAGAATGCTACATCACAGCCACCCGCTTAGGACGTCACATCAGAAAACTCAGGAAATTACACTACAAGAACTCAAGAAGTTACAACACAGCAAATGACCCAAGATATCACAGCACAAGACCAAGGATACCACAGCAATAAATCTCACAAGGTCATCACACAACCCATTACCCAAGCTGTTACTACACAGGAGGCTAATGGAAAAGAGATCAAAACACAAATGACCCAGGAGATTACAACACAGGACCCAGGATACCACAACAAAAGAACTCACAAGCCAATCACACAACCCATTACCCAAGCCATTAAAACACAAGAGGCTAATGGAAAAAAGATCACTACAAAACAAATGACCCAGAAGATTACAGCACACGATCCAGGATATCTCTACAACAAAACTCACAAGGCCATCACACAGCCCATTATACCAACATTAACTCCATCAACCAATCAAGAGGCAGCAGCACAGCCAACCAGCCCAGCACACCAGCCCCCCCCCCCAGTATATATAGAGAGATGGCAGCTCCGATCACACACTGCTTGCCCTGGCATGAAGCCGAAAGCACCAGCCTGAGGATGGCGAGTGGGACCTCACCGAAACATCGCCAAGATACTCTTAATCTTACACGGGAAAAGACCCGAACACACCTAGACCTATCTATATCAATATCTCTAGCTATCTTTTTTAATATCTATATCTATCTACATCTATCTATCTATCTATCTATCTATCTATCTATCTATCTATCTATCTATCTATCTATCTATATCTACATACATACATACATACATACATACATACATACACACACACACATCTACACACTTTAAAGTTCAATTGATGGGGAACAAGTTGAGGAGGGAGGAAGGAAACATTAATCTTGGAGTCAAAGTGTTCAGATACTACTTAAATAACTATGTTATGTTGTTTCTGAAAAGTAAACAACATAAACAAGGAATTTATCTATATTGGAATTCAGATGGCGGCTTGGGATTTGGTTTCTTACATTTGCTATTTTCATGGGGAGAAAGTTTGCAGTGGAGCAAACGGAAACCTAGCTAGGAATTCTGTCTGGATAAATCATCAAAGTCCCCCACTCTTAACTAGGATCCTAATTCTGATTTATCACTGCTGAAAGCTAATTATTTTTAAAATGTCTGATTGCTTGTGTAGTATTTAGTCCAGAGCTGTCAAACTCACGGCCCTCAGACTGGATGCATCATGCGCTGGCCATGCTCATGCCCGATTTAGTGAAAGGGGAAAAAGTCCAGATATGTCATGTGACACCACTGTGATGACGCAAGTTTGACACCCTGGCCTAGTCCAAGATGACCCTTACAGAATAAGGCTAGAAAAAAAGAAGTTAGTTGCTACTCAACTATGAAAACATCCATTCCAAGTTTCCATCTCAAAGATCAACAGCAAGTAAGAAAAATTGAATGGAAATTTACTCCCCTTCCCACCTCTCTGTCTTCATATGCATCCATAAACACACCCACCCACAATTAAAAGCATTTATCCATTTATCTGTTTGGGCTGTAAGGTTGAAGGGGACAATAACAACTTTGAGAGAAAGCTAGACATGATTTGGGGGCCATGCTAAGCATTATGAGAAATATGTATCAGCATTGCTAAACTGGATTCTTTTATATAAGCAGCTGCAAGTCTCTAATCTCCCAATCTGGATGTATCTATGGCAATAGACTTCAAAATTATATTCCTTTTTTTGAATGTTTTAATTAATCCATGTTGCTTTTATTTCAGATCAATGCAATTTGTTCCTACTGTAATGCTCTAAAGTGAATATGTAAATTGAATTAATAGATAACCAACTATTAAATATATACCCCCTAGCAAGTATTTTCTTAAATATATACCCCCTAGCAAGTATTATGGGCAAAACTCCAGGTTGCATGCATGCAATTTAGAAAGTAAGTAATCTTCATTGTGTGATTTTGGGTAAAAAACTCTGCATCCAAAAAGAAAAAGAAGAAGCTCTATCTGTAAATTGCCAAGAGTTCATTTAATGAACAACTAAGAGATGTGAAGTACACAAACTTCACGTTTTGCTGTAGGAAGTTAGAAGGTTCTCAGAAATTTGCTGCTTCAAAGGTGAGAGTGAAAGGCAGCTACTTACAATGTGGTGGGGTGCAGTCAGCCAGCAGGCAGGGAGTTATGAAGATAGCACATTAGGAAAGGGGGAAAGAAAGAGAGGAGGAGACACCTGGTTACCACATTAAAGGAAATGTCACAAGTCTTCTAAAACAAAAGCAGACTGTTGAGAAGTTCAAAGGAACCTCCTCCTTCAGAGCTCCACCTCCCATAACCTCAGAGCTCTGTCTCCAAAGGTGATAAAGATAATTGGTTCCTGTAACTTTTCCTGCCATACAAGAGATGGGATACTCGGCTTTGAAGCAAGCTCCTTTTTGCAAGATCTGTGTCTGCATCCTCACCCGAAGTCAAACTATGTTTCTGACCTGTTTTACAAATAGTAAAAGGCAGAGAATTGGACTGGATACTCTGGTTGGTGCTCATTGGTCTCCAAAAGCAGCCAAGTAATCATGATTCATGCAACTTTTTAATATTTATATGTTTTGCTTATCAGTTTGGTTAAGTTTTAGTCTTCAAGCATTTTATACAGTCTTCTAAAATTAATGATTCTTAAAATTATGCTACACTTTTCTAGGGACCTGTAAATAGACATGCCTTTTCTGCTTAGTTGGGAGGGTAGGTAGCTACAAATCAGAGATAAATGTTTTGGACCTATTCTCAACTCTTCCAGCAGCAAAGAATTTTATAGGATTGGGATATTTTTCCACATATCTATCTCATGATGCTGTAGCAATTTTTAAAGATCTGTGATAAATTCATATGGCTTGTTCTTTTAAACATATTAATACCTTAAGATGAAGCCACAGAAAAGTACAGCGAGGTCCCTATATTCACTTTGTGACATTTTTGCTTCAATATATTTTTTTCAAGTTCAAATTTGGACTTACCGTTCCTTCTCTCATCACTTTTTTTTTAAATATAGAAGCCATCATATCCAACTATCTCCTTAAGCCAGCCTAGAGTCTTTTTTAAAAATAAAATCCATTTCTCTTCTGTACTCCTATGTTTAGCTCATCACACAACTAAATAACTTCTGAATTGTCACACAAGGTTAAAACAGTGAGGCTCTTTTAGTTCATCTTCTTGGCTGAAACTCTACATTTTGGACATCTCTTTCTTTGATTATTGCAGACTTCTCCCTGCTTCCCATGATCCCAGCTTGATCTCTCAATACTTACAGGTGAAACTCAAAAAATTAGAATATCGTGCAAAAGTTTATTTATTTAATGCAACTTAAAAGGTGAAACTAATATATGAGATAGACTCATTACATGCAAAGCAAGATAGTTCAAGCCGTGATTTGTCATAATTGAGATGATTATGGCTTACAGCTCATGAAAACCCCAAATCCACAATCTCAGAAAATTAGAATATAACATGCAATCAATAAAACAAGGATTATACATAGAAAAATATCAGACCTCTGAAAAGTATAAGCATGCACATGTACTCAATTCTTGGTTTGGGCCCCTTTTGCAGCAATTACTGCCTCAATGCGGCATGGCATGGAAGCTATCAGTCTGTGGCACTGCTGAGGTATTATGGAAGACCAGGAATGCTTCAATAGTGGCCTTCAGCTCTTCTGCATTGTTCGGTCTCATGTCTCTCATCTTTCTCTTGGCAATGCCCCATAGATTCTCTATGGGGTTCACATCAGGTGAGTTTTCTGGCCAATCAAGCACAGTAATCCCATGGTCATCAAACCAGGTTTTGGTGCTTTTGGCAGTGTGGGCTGGTGCCAAGTCCTGCTGGAAAATGAAGTCAGCATCCCCCATAAAGCTCATCTGTGGAAGGAAGCATGAAGTGCTCCAAAATCTTCTGTTAGACGGCTGCGTTGACCCTGGACTTAATGAAGCACAGTGGACCAACACCAGCAGATGACATGGCTCCCCAAATCAACACAGAATGTGGAAATTACACACTGGACATCAAGCATCTTGCAGTGCATGCCTCTCCATTCTTCCTCCAGACTCTGGGTCCTTGGTTTCCAAATGAAATGCAAAAGTTGCTCTCATCAGAAAAGAGAACTTTGGACCACTGAGCAACAGACCAGGTCTGTTTTTCTTTAGCCCAGGTAAGACATTTCTGATGTTGCTTGTTGTTCAGGAGCGGCTTGACAAGAGAAATACGACATTTGAAGCCCATGTCCAGGATCCGTCTGTGTGTGGTGGTTCTTGATGCACTGACTCCAGCCGAAAGCCACTCCTTGTGAAAGTCCCCAACAATTTTGAATGGCCTTTTCCTGACAATCCTCCCCAGGCTGAGGTCATCTCTGCTGCTTGTACACCTTTTTCCTCCACACTTTTCCCTTCCACATAACTTTCTATTAATGTGCTTTGATACAGCACCTTGTTTGCAATTACCTTTTGAGGCTTTCCCTGCTTATGGAGACTGTCAATGATGGTTTTCTGCACAACTGTCAGGTCAGCAGTCTTTCCCATGATTGTGATTCCTACTGAACCAGACTGAGAGACCATTTAAAGGCTCAGGAACCCTTTGCAGGTGTTATGGCTTAATTAGCTGATTAGAGTGGGACACTTTGAGCCTAGAATATTGAACCTTTTCACAATATTCTAATTCTCTGAGATTGCGGATTTGGGGTTTTCATGAGCTGTAAGCCATAATCATCTCAATTATGACACATCACAGCTTGAACTATCTTCCTTTGCATGTAATGAGTCTATTTCATATATTAGGTTCACCTTTTAAGTTGCATTACTGAAATAAATGAACTTTTGCACGATACTCTAATTTTTTGAGTTTCACCTGTATCTAACATTCTGCTGTCCAAATCACGCACTTCTATCATTACTCTGACTTCTTGTGACTCTTCTTCATGTTACATTCTTTGATTTCTTGTACACAATTGGGTCTTATTTAAACCCCTCTAATATGTAGATTTAAAATCCTATAGGGTTATCACCCCCCTTCCACAAATACTTCTTTGTTGTTTTCTAAAACAACTATTCACAATTTTTCACTTTGCTGTTCAAGGTTTTCTCTCCTGCCAAAGTTCTCAATCTGCCTTCCTTTCCCCCCCGTGCTTCTCTTTTCAGGTCCTTTTGTAAAATACATTGTTCCCTTTGGTTCTTGTTCTTCCCTCCATGGAAAGCATCTAGTTTCATAAACTGTAGAGTTTCAAGCTAAGGAGCAGCAGTAGCACAACCACAACATCTAAAGGATCTCAGTAAGCTATATGGTCCTGCTCCAGCTCATATTCTTCTGTTTTAAAAGTTAATTGAAAATAAGAATTATACACTTAAAAGCAACATGCTATTTGCCTGCATGAGTTACACTGTTGAGGGTTTACTTTTTCTGAACACACGGAGGCACCCTAAGATAAGAGATCTAGCAAGCCAAACTTTTCTGCTCAACCCTCCTCTCACATTTCTGAAAGGCCATTATACTTTCCTTCTTTTTTCAAAGTCTATTATGTCCAGGTCTGGCACCGCCACCAACTTTTGTATAGTTTATTGAGCCACTTCCAATGCACACCACCAGACCTAAGCAGGACTTTGGTTTATTCTAAGTTGCATGCCCAAATATATGTTAAAGCCATGCCCAAACTGTACCGTGTCTTTTATAGATGGGTGGTTTCCGGTAGATGTTACTCTCTGCAGCAGCTGGAGGCAAAGAAAGAAAAATAATGAAGGAAAGAAGGAGATAGCAAAAAGAGAGGAGCCAGAGTGTGTAGCTTAGAGATGCAGGAACCTGCCTGTCATTCTTGAAGAGGGGTGGTGGGAATCTTCTCCGTATCATTTTGGCAGCAGAAGTGAAAAACATATATGATATAGAAAAGGTTAGCATGATTCCTGTACTAATCACAGGAACCACCAGATTTGCAAATAAAATTGCCTGTCCAAGATTACATTGCCTGCTTACTTTGTCTCAGTACTTTCCCATCTTAAGATAAAAACAGCCTTATCTTAAATACCTGCCGAGCGAACTTAGGTTGGGAGATGGTTTAAAGGGGTGGGGGGTTGGAGAAGGGATTAATCCTCTTGGTGTGCTATTTCAACAGATTTAAGACAGTGAATGTGTGCGTGCACAAGAGGTCATGCTGTGAGCATGCTCACTACTGACAGCATGCAGGGTCAGGCAGACAGTTTTCCTTCTAGCACAGTTGGTAGCTGGCTTCAGCTCAGGAGATGGGAAGGCCTCCTTTGGTGGGTACTAATGGCCATTGTCTCCTTGTCTGGCAATGGCACAAGATGATTTACGAATTGGTTACCTAGAGATACAGGGACAAAAAACCCCCATCCTCATCCAGGAGTCAGCCTTATTCTCTTCAAAGAAGAGAGAAGCAAAGCAAGCTGGGATTAGGAGCTACTCTCTACCAGCACAGCAGCTTACTGATGGGCTGATCCAATGTATAGGCAAAAGGGCCATCCATAAAAGACATAAGCCAAAGCTACAAGAATGTAGCCGTCACAATGTCTGTTTCAGTAGGGAAATACTAGGGCAAAGAAACTTCTAGAAGGCCAATGAAGGCAACTCAGCCCAATTACACCAGCTGATCTGGCCTAATTCAGGTCAGTTTCACCTTCCTGCTCTAGGTATCCCTGGAGATTCCCTGCAGAATACATTAAGGTCAGGAGATTGCCACAAACATTAAGTGAAAATACTTAATCCCAAACTGTACATTTCAAGCATTTCTACAAGGACCAACATCCATCTGGAGTTTGATTAGGAGATGAATGAAAAATAATCAAATCCCAATGATTAAGTTTATCAGCTGACTGACTCTTCATGTGTGACCTTAATGGATGCCAATGGGATCTATGGAAAATAAAGATCTTCTGCTTCTTCCATATCTAGATCAAACTTTAAACTGCTAGAATGAAGTCACCTTCTTGACTTTGTTGTTGGCCCAAAGTTATCAGTACAGACAAAGAGCAAAACCAAGAAAATGGACTGTGGTTTCATTCCGATAGGAAGATGTCTGTCAAAGGAATAAATCTCAAACCTAATCTGTGCTAATTCTAGACCAGGGTTCTCCAAAGTGGTCGATGTGGATCTAATCATTACTGTTCTTTTACTGCTATGGTTATTATTCATAGTAATTAGTATAAATTAGTATTTATTAAATTATATTCATATAATAAATGCTTGAGGGTTGATGGACAATCTGTAACTTCTTGAAGGGGTTGAGGAACTGAAGAGTCCAAGGACTCCTGTTCTAGAGTAAATGAAGGAGGGCTCCCATAGCTGCCAGCTTTGGCATTGAAATGGTCTTTACATGTTTTGACCAAAGAAATGAGGCTCAATTTACCTTGTGAGCAAAGCTGGTTGCAGATTGTGCAGGCAGGCAAGTGGGGAGGGCATTCCGTTCTCTACCTGCACATTGATCAGGGACAGAGGTTGACTTCCTTCCCTCCCCTTCTGCAGGAGGGATGGGGCCATGGCCCTTACCTGGGTCTCTACTGCAGGAGAGCAATCACCTGGCAAGTCCAGAGAGATCTGGGGGAAGGGTGCAGTGGGCCCTGAGGGGAGCAGGAGGGGTATACGATAAATTACGTGTCAAGGATGTGCAGTGTAGAAAAGCTCTTAGCTCTTAGACGAGCTTTGCTCTCTGGTCCTTGAGGTAGGAGAAGGTGAGGAAGAAGACAGTCTTTCCTTTGTGCAGGGAAAAAAGCTGCAGGGCAGAGGAAAGGGAGTTTTTCAAGGAGAGAAGGCTGCAGGTCTTGTTTATGGATGGCCTTTACCATGCAATTGTAGCTTGCTGCGGCCAGCTTACCTTAGGCTGGCAACAGCACTACTCATGCAAATAACATACTTGGCACAAGCATGCAGTCTAAAAAAAACAAAAAAGATCCCATACAGCACTCCTTCCCTGGCTGGCCAGAGGCCTCCAGAGCCTACCTGGAATGTGGAAATGCTTAGGAGCTTGGTATGAGGTTGCTGTAGAAGACCTCACATCTAATTGGCTATAGTAGGGGGAGCTGCGTCCACTCTCTGTCCCTTGAAAGAGCAGATTGGAGGGAGCAGCAGAGAAGAAAAGAAAGAGGCAGAGGAAAACTGGTGTTAAACATGATATTTTAGAAAATTAGCAAGCCATCTGTGAATTTATGATGGGAATACATGGGTGGAGGGAGGTGGTGATCATAATGGTGCGGATTCTTACACATAACAAGAAGCCTGGGTTGTTCCAATCATTCCTAAAGTATTTCAAACTCAAAATAACGTGGATTTTGAATTTGGAAAAAAGTAATAATTCTGAGTTGGCAAAAGGGCTGTTCCTAGCTCAGAACCCCATTGGATTGGTTGGAAGAACCCATCCTGAATTCAGGACAAATATTTTGCACATCCATAGTTGCTGCTTCCCGCATCATCTGCTTCTTTCCATTTATACTCTGCCACAGAATTGCCACTCTGAATTTGCTTAAGAAAAAAAGAAAATGGAGCATGATAATGGAGTGAAGTTCATCACAACTCATTGGCATCCCGAAGACAGCTAAAAAAAAAAAAAAAAAGGAGCTAGGCATTTGCCTACCATTCTGTTAAGGATGGATCCTATGCAATGGATGACACTGTATGGAACCCTCCTTGTCTCTTTGATTTCATGTTCGGCCTGTTCTGGATATAGAAAATGTTTTGGCAGATGTGTGCCCCTTGGAGAGAAGTTGCTCTGTCCTTCTAGGAATGTACTAAAGCTGAGTTCCGTTGGACAAAGGACTCTATTTGAATCCTGATGGAGACAGCCATGCCCTACCTGAGCGGTAATAATGATGTGGAGAGCGTGAGATGGTGGGAGATATGCCTTGGCGACTGTAGGTGGGTGAGTCTATGTAGCCTGGACTGGATGCTCGCCTCTGCCTGATGTCCATGCTCTCATAAATATCCTGCAAAAAATGCAAAACTTTGTTCATAAAAGATCCAGTCCCAGGAGGGTCAAGGTGTATATACATTAGCAGTGCATCCTGGCCCTCTGAATATTATATTCCTTTCCCAACTGAGGGCATTTTGTCCCTTTGCTGAATAGAGACTTCTTTTATAACCTCAAGGCTTAGCAGTAAAGCTCGATCCTTGGTCTTCCACAGCTTTTTCCAAACCCAGCTCTCCTCAAATTCTCTTTCAGCTTATAAAGTAACCCCAGATATGTAAAACCCACAATTAGTCCTAAGCATTGTGTGATTACCTGAGAATATGGAGACAAGGTTCCAAGGGACTACAAGTGACAGAAGGTCAGAGACAAGCCGCCAGGGAATAAAGAGCAGGAAAAGAAAGAGAGAATTGGTTGTTAGAGGATTGATCTAAAGGTTCTGTACCACAAGCCATTTCACCTTCCCCCAAACTACAACCTTCTCAGAATTGCCAAGGCAATGAGAAAATCTGGGAGAAAGAGATTCCAAAACACCAAAGAAAGGGAAGATCAATCCCATAACTTTTCCCATTGTTGCGAGAAACGCAAGAAGGCAGCGCAGGGTTTCATTCCGTTCAATTATATTCTTGTCACCTCAAAGGGATGCATGTGCCTGCCTGGATTAACCTAGATTAATCAGATGCTATTAAGCCCTGTTCTCCTGGACTCTCCCTTTTACAACCGTTTAAGTCACTAAGAACCAAATCTTTGCCTTTGAACAAACCTCCTTTTGAAAGTAATGCAAGAGAACTTGAGATATTATTACTCAGTTCTTAGGTAGAACATAAGGTAAGAAATGAAACTTAGAGGGATTCTCTTAGAACAATTATATGTGGGAAAATATAACAAGGGCTGATTTGTGAATGTAAGAGAACAATGGAGGGCCACAACTTTCTTGTATCAGACTCACATATTCCTAGCAGGGTATGACAAACATGTAGAGATTAAATATTTGCATGGTTCCCTCTGAATCATATTTTTGAAACTAACAAGCTTCTCCTTAAAATATTAAAATAAGTCTTTAGCACAAATTTCCTTTGGAGAAGTAGGACTAGCTCAAATACAGAAATAAAAAGCAAAAGGCAAAATATTAGGTGGTATCACTTTTTTTAAAAAAAAGAAAATCCTTAGACCATTTCTGAAGGTCTGATTGCACTGATCTGGTTCATTTAAGTTACAGGCATAGTCCAGAGCACAAGTAGTCCTTGCTTAATGACTACGATTTTGTTACTAAGTGATATGGTCATTAAGCAAGATATCATATAATTGTGGCAGACACATGACTTCATTTCCACTGGAGTCATTAAATGAGTCACCACAGCTTGTTAAGTGAGAAACCACGTGACTGCAACTTGTGATTTTATGCTGGCTTCCCCATTGTCTCTGTTCATTGGAAACCAGAGGCAAAGTACACAAATGGCAGTTGTCTGACCACAGCATCTTGTGACAGTCATAAATGCCTGAAAAAGTCATTGCTTTTTCAGGGCCATCATAATTTCAAAAGATTGCTAAATGAGCCAATCAGTAAGTGAGGTCTGTTTGCATTGCTGTGCAAATAAGAAGCATTCTGGAGTGTCAAGAGGCAGCTGAAGTAGTGCTGGCAAAGAAGTCACTACAACTGTACACAGATTAAGTGCTCAAGTTCAAGTCTACACCATCAAGCCTACACCATGATTGGATGAGTGGCAAAAGAGCAATATTTCCCCATGTATCCTAATGAAGAAAATAGAGTCTTCTGTGACATCAGCTCTGCTACTTGTAGATTAGATCCCTGCTGCTCCAAGTGACCAAAACCCTCCAGAGAGGAAGTCAGAAGGATAGAATAGATAGTTAAATGGGGATGGTGTATAGGTATGAAAGAGGTTCTGATACAATCTCTACTCCAGCAGCCAGCACTTAAGTATATAACTATCCACCATCCTCAATTCAGTTCTTTATCCAAGAGCTGGAGGGTGGGAACAGGAGGGTGGAGAATGACTGACAGTAACTTAGTGTTTGGGGCAGCCCTTGATGAAGTTGACCCCTGATTTATGGGCTGTCTTATAATTTGATCCTCTTATTAGGCCACTGGAAGAGATCATCCACTCTATGGATGATACTTAGCTTTACACTTCTACCTTGGGCTGAACAGGAGATGTTGTTAAGTTCCTTCCCAGTCCCTGGAGGCTATTAGGGATTGAATGGAGAAAAAGGGATTTAGACTCAATCCCAACAAGAGAGCACGATTGTAGGTTTAGAAATTGAGAAATTTAAGTAGAATATCATCCTTGGCATTGGACAACTTTATGTTCCCCTATGCAGAGATCATCTATAATCTGGGTTCTTTAGTACATACAATTCTGTATGAAAAGCAAGCAGAGGCCATGACTAGGCGACTGTTATACAACACTATCTTGTGCATCACTTACTATCATTCCTAGCTTGGGAGGTAATTGAAGACAATTACATATGTTTTTTTTTCATATTTGGATAACTGCAATTTGCTGTACATCAGACTGTTCTTAAGAAGACACAGTTGGTTCAGAATGCAGTGGGTTGAGTATCAATCAGTGTGTTGTGGTTCACCCATGTTACACTATTACCTTGGGAGCTACCCTAGTTCCTGGCAGGTTTCTGGATGGAGTTGAAGTTATTAGACATGTGGGTTCTTTATAGTTCAGGATGCGGATGTGTGTGGAATTGCCTTTTCTGGTGGAATGCACCGCCCTAGTAAGGTAGAAAAGGCTTGCTCTCATCCCACTGACACCAGAGACTCTGAGAATGTGTTAATCCACCTTCTTTAAAAGAGCCAACTCCTAGAGACAAGGACAGCCTATGTCTTCTAAAGAGTTTTTGGAAAAACTAGATACTTGAATGACAACTGAAAAAGTAGTACTGGGATATGTTTGGGTTTCATATTGTTGCAATACCTATCAAGTTTGATTTATTCCTCATCCATGGAATTGAACAACTGGACAATGTAATGGATTCTCTGTGCCCTTACTGTGGCTAAAAGACTCATATTGCAACATTGGAAAGATAAACATATGGCTCCATTTATTCAATGGATTGAAAATTTGATTACACTTGTAATGTATAAGCATATTGTATAAAATGTAAACTTTGTATGGATAAATATAATGAAATATTTTATTTATTTGTTCATTTATTTATTTAATTTATATGACACCCATCCACTGTCAAGCAATTCTGGGTGGCTTACAAGCACCATGAAGACAAAAGTACAAAAGATTAAATATTAAAATGAACAGAGATTAAATACGTGAAAGAAACAAAACACTATGCGGTGGATCTTCTCTTTAGTCCACTAAGCAACATTCCTGCAACATGGAATGCCCTCACTGGGGCCAGTCGACAGAGCCAGGTTTTGAGACTCTTACAGAGGGGGTGAAGGTGGATCTCATCTCAAGCAGCATGGTGTTCCAAAGGGATGGAGCCACAGCAGAAAAAGCCCTTCTCCTTGACCCTCGCCAGGCAGAATTCTTTGACCAATGGAGTCTACAGCATGTCCCTTCTTCCAGAAGGAGAGGGGCTGACCAATAACATTGAGGTGAGACGGTTCCTCAGTAGATTGGACCAATGCCATAAAGGACTTTAAAGGTCCTACCCAATACCTTGAATTGGACCTGGAAACAGACCAGCAACCAGTGCAGTCTGTGCAACAGTGGTATTACATGGGTCACTCTAGAATGAATGCAGGGCTTCATCCTGCACCATCTGTAGCTTCTGTATACCCTTCAGGATTAGGATTAGGGTTAGGGTTACCCTAACTCTAACTCTAACTCTAACTCATGGGACTCTTTTATACAAAATACAGCAGGTTAAAAACATAACTATGGAAGTGTTTATAGATATAAAACAAAGCTATACCTCCTGTTCTGCACAATATTTTAAACAAGGATACTGTTGTTTCCAAGCTCTGCTTTAAGTTTCTCCAAATGTTTCATTTTGCTTGATTTAAAAATATCCTGGCTTCCTTGGAGATGTTAAACCAAAGGTGTCATGCCTTCCTTACTAATAGCACTTCTTTGTAATTCCAAAAATTGTCCAGGAGTGAAGGTCATGCCTTCATTTGCCAAGGAAAGATGGAACATAGGGCTCATTGATTCTTTCTATCATGGAGATATCATATATCTCCAGTGAGATATATGAGTGCAGCTGGATCAATGGGTATCATCTGTGAGAAACTGGGATAAGGCGCTTAACAAATTTGTGATCTGATCTGATGGTTAATAAGGAGCCAGTTAACATGGGGTCTCTGGCCTGAGTTTTTCACTGCCTTTCCAAAAGAGGAGCTGTATTTATTTTGTTGCTTCAGTCATTTATTGCTGTGAAATATTTCTGATAAAGGTGGTTGCCTATTACTAAAAATCACACTGTCTTGTACCAGTCCAAAAGTGCTGTCTTCTGCCAAAGATCTGGTATGTTTCTGTCAGAAACCCCTCCGTTTAATTATCCATTCTTTTTTTTTTTTCAGCAGAAGCCAGAAGGCTGACGCTGGACTGGCTCAGCCTGGACATGTACCCCACCAGTAACCTAAAGCAAAAGCAAAAGCTTTTACAAACAGACTGCACATAGCACAGTAACATTTCCAGATAGGTAAGAATCTTATCTCTAGCCCCATCAAGAACAGACTCACACTTGCAGATCTGCCTCATTTTCCACTGCACCCTCTGAGACATCCATCCTTCTCAATTCAACAAGGACGCATTGACGTGTTGGATGTAAGAGCTGTCCAGGTGCATTTGAAACTGAGGCATAATTTTTGTGCTTGTTCTATTAACCACAAGCGAATTCTTATTTGATTCAACCTTGGTCAATTGTTACTCCAAATGAATAATATGCAAACTCCTCATGTGGCTTTTTTGGTTTGGTTCTGTATGTTCTGTCTATCCAGCCATTGTGTATACTTAAGATTTAGCAACCATCTGTGATTAAATAAACAGTGGTGTAATGTTTGTCCTCAGTCCACTTTCCAATCTATATTTGGAAAATACTTTTGTGTTTTCCATGCAAATAGTAGAATCTATGCTTTTAGTTCAGTCTCACCTGGATACTATTTTAAATGTTTCCTTTTTTTGAGTAAGAGATAGTTATTGTGAATCTCAGGCATTGAAATTAATGGGTTTTACAGCCAGAGGATATAGACAAGTCTCTGCTTCCAACAGAGATGTCATTCATTGTGTACCATCCAGGTGAAATGGCTTAGAAACTGTACCTCTCCATAGCTATATCTCTCCAGTGTTTCATCTGAAGTATATCTGTGATAAGGTTCATAAGAAATGAGGTCAGGGCGTTGCACCTCGTAGATGGCTTTAATCTTGGGAAGAGCAGCCAAATCTTTGTAATTAAGGATTTCATTATCCACTTTAGCCTATGGAAAGGGAAAGATATAATAGACAACCACAGAAAGAAAAGGAACAGGCTCTTGAAATGCAAAGGAGAAAAGATTACATCAGAATGCAAGGTTGAAGGAAACTTCAGAACAAAACAGGGACAGATACTTATGATGAAGGTGAAAAGAAGAAAGGAAGGCATTTTGAAGGAAATGCTAGAGCTTTCCCTACATAGATGAAGCAGAAGAAGGAGCAGTTGGCTCAGGAATGAAAGTGGTGCAAGCTTTTGCTTTGACGACATGCATCTGAGTTCTTCTGTAAGACAGATGATGCTCAAAGGCATAGTGGCATTAAGCAGATAGATATTCAGGGATAGGAACAGACAACTTAGACTGAACTTGCCAAATGCTTTCCTTGGCACAAATTTGGCTTGGAAATCTGTTCCAAGTCTAAAAGGGAACAATCCTCAATAGATATTTTATTTTATGGGTTGCTCTCTCCTTTTCATCTCCTCTGGGATTCACAGGGCATGCATTTCCAAATTACTCCTATTTTGGGTGGTGGTGGTGGGGCCTGCCAACCTCAATTCTTGGTTTTCCATGTTGCTTCTGCCTCATGTTGGGTATACTTACACAAATGACTCGGTTGGGGGAACCAATGCTGGAGCCAGGAGGGGATATGGATGTCTCTGAAGTTCTTCTGTGCTGTGTACACAGAAACCGACAAGATACTTGTTAAAGTTTCCTAGACTTTGCTTACTCATAACATTGAAGAAAAACTTCAACTTATGCTGACGAGAGTTGCCAATATAGTAATGGCAAAAAAGTCACATACTGTCCCTGCATCTTTTCCTTCTGCTCAAAAAGCCTTAATCCCTATTTGGTATATTTGGCTGCATTTGCTACTTGCCACTCTAGGCTGCTAGCTCACTTCCTCATTCCATGCATATCATAAACACTCAATTTCAGAATTAAGTGTTCCAGCCAAAGCTATCAGTTACTACACCTTACATCTCCCTCCATTACTTTCAATTAAAGCTAGTATGCTGGAGGGCCGAACAAGATATCATAGTATAGATGAGCTGTCATCAACTTTCCTTTTGCAATAGGTTACTTTCCAGAAACATTTGGTAAAACCCAACCGGTTGGTACCTGTGCTCTCCAGTTCATTGCATGCCATTGGCAATCACTGATTATCATGAAGAAAAGCAACTTCTTTTATTTCCTAGATACTACTGAGGAGAAGACACAGTGCAGGGAGTCCTCGACTCATGACCATAATGGAGTCCAAAATTTATGTTGTTAATTGAGACCTTTGTTTAGTGAGTTTTGCCCCATTCTATGACTCTTGTTGCCACAGTTAAGTGAATCGTTGCAGTTGATAAGTTAGTAACCTGGTTGTTAAATGAATCTGGCTTCCCTATTGACTTTGCTTGTCAAAAGGGGATCACATGACCTGGGACACAGCAAAAGTCATAAATATGAATAAAGCATCTAAATTGTAATCACATGGTCATGGGGATGCTGCCAAGGTCATAAGTATGAAAAATGATAATAAGTCACATTTTTCAGTGCCATTGTAACTTTGAACGGTCATTAAAGAGTTTGGTCACTTACAAACTGTTGTAAGTTGAGGACTAGAGAGAGTGTAGAGAGTAGAGAGTGTAGAGAGTGAGGAATTTTGTGTATGAAACTGAAACATCTTCTGTAATGTATAGTTTTGTGCTGAGTCTCCCATTCTCCTTTATAACTGGCTAGATTGGCTACACAAAACAATTCTATTGTATGGGCCTGGATAGAAAGATGGCAGCTGTACAATATTATGTATAAAATTTGCAGCTTAGACCAAAAATTAGGTTACCGTAGCTATACTGGTGTTACACCTAGATTTGAAGCTGTGCATTTCAGGTAGACAATGAACATATACCAAGCAAATGCTGAGGTAAGAGAATCTTGTTTTCTTATTATGAATTTACAACAGAATCTGGTAAAGACAGTCAGAATATATAAATTTCAGGAACAGGTATCAAGAACATAGTTATGGTTTAGATCCCTTGACTATAACTGAAAAGATATCATTTTTATCTTATTCATCATGCACACAAGAGTTCAGATCCTAAAATTCAGTTCTATTTCTATTCACATTTATCTAAAAAAATTATTTGGCTAACTTGCAGTCTACCCTTTTTAGCTAATACCAGCATCCACAAGTAAAATTTGACTAACTACTCTTCCCCAACTTTATTTTACCTTTAGCTTCTTTTCTGCTCTTGCTGCTTGTTTGCAGATAGGATGCCATACTTCTGAACCTGCAAAGGAGGAAGAGGTGTCAGAACTACAAGCTGCCCATCTGCATGTCTACCCTACCCAACATCACCTAAGATCATAAAGAAAAAACACCATCAAAATCTTTTAATATTTCTTTTATAAGCAGGTGCTCCTTTTTTGCAAAAAGATCCCTTGATTTTTGTCAGCTGATAACACCACAGGTATTTTTGTTCCAAAGATTCGATTGCATTGGACTATTTTTGAATTGCAAACAGGCACTAGGAAAACTTGGTCCTTTGCCCACTGTCATCATTTTAATTCCTCAGACCATTAAAGAAAATTTCAAAGTGACCCAGAGTTGTTTTCAACATAGCCCAGTTCAGAATGCAAATAACCCCTTCCAGCTGACCAATGGGGGAGCATAAAATGGTTTTCCATCCTGCCAAGCTGTAAAAATCAGTACTATTGAGTAAAATGGGAAAGCTAATAAGGCAAGCCTCTCTGTTTAGAATGCAAAAGAAGAATGAAGGCTGGTCTCTCAGCTTTATGCTAGTTGACATTCCATGGGGAATGTGGAGAAACTAGGAGCATTCATTGCCAATGTAGCATTAAGTAAACAAATAAATACTGTCAAATGCTTTGAGAGTTTTAGGTCTCAGTAATTGGTAGAAATGAACAAAATACTGAATTTTTGATACTGTTCACAGCTACTGTTCCCTTATTGATGTATAAAATAACTAAGGATGGCCATTTATAGGAGAATATGAATTAATGACCTCATACAAAATACTATCTTTGTTGGAGGTGTGCAGCTTAATTTGATAGTGGAATTCTTGGTGGTCTCTGAGCTTGGTTGTTTGCTTTAGATATTTTCTTAACTAACTACAGTAGCCAGATAAGATATATTCTCTTCCACTGGAACTTAATTGTACTTCTTGTCTCTCCCTCACAGCTCTGGGCTTATCACATCTTTCTAGGTCTGACTGACTGAGAAAAGTTGATGGAAGGCTGTAATATAAATACAGCCGGGCACTAATTGTTTAGATAAACTTTGAATCAGTCTTTACTCCTGGATATTTCCAAAACCGGCCATATTGTCTGTTGGAAATGAGAACAAAAAGCTGGAACAACAGAGAAGAATCAGATATGTTAAGAGACAGAAGAATGAATCAAAGATCTAATATGGGTAAGCAAAATAAATACATATAAATACATAAAAATAAGGTGATCTAGTAACAATGATTTATGTAAGAGCTAGCTTTGAGAAGAATAGACAATACCATGTAAAAAAAATACAGCGTGATAAACAATTTTGGTTTTGTTGGCAGAATATTTATTTACATATATTGTGCATCCATATATTTTTCCATTTCTTATTCATATTGTGTCTTTGATGTATGTATGTAATGAATAATTCTCAATCTAATGATGCCCATTTTCTAGCCTCCCTTACATTTCTGAGCTACATAAGAGAGAGAAGGCTTTCAGACTTAGGGATGGTGTTCCCTAGTCTTGATTTATGGGCGATTTTGACTTGTACTATCAGAGTGGTGTGGTGGCCTAGAGGTCCTAGTTAGATCCTAGGTAGAGGCAAATATTTCTCTCTCTAGGCACGATGGGAATATATCTGCTGAATATAACTCCACATTGGAGACAGGAAGGGCACCCAGCCAATAATTACTCAGCTCCATTCACTTTCCCAGACTCCACCCCCCAAGGGATTATGGGGTCATTAAAAGATAATGATGATGATTGACTTGTATTATCACATGCACTTGAAGGATTCTAGAAAGAAATATAATGCAGATACTACAGTATATTATCACATCACATATTTCAAGATTGTGTCCAGATATCTTCCTAGGAATATTTTTAGTGTATTAAATTTCAAAATTGGTTGCATGATAATAGAGGTCATTGTAGCATCACAACCATTCTCCTTTTTTGTTTCTTATTTGTCTTATGGATACAAAGATCTCTATGCAGTTTGAATTAGATCAGCTTCTCTGTGTTCAGAGACATTTTCTATCCTCCTGGATAATTTTTTAGAGACTCTTAAGTTGAATGAATTGCTCGAGACAGGACAAAAAAAGAAGAGAAAAGCCAGCTCCCATTTTTACAGCCTGAAAAGTGTGTTTTGGATTGCAAAAGATGAAAATAATTTTGCTGGACAGTTTGCCAATTCTCCCTGAATGGAATAGAAGGCACCTCCACCTATGGCTTGTGTTCAACCCATGATCAGGATCACATATGTTGTGTTCCCATAATGCCATCGGCCTTCTGTTGACGAGGTGAGTAACTGATTCAGTTATTGAATCTGATTCAGCTGCAATGCAGGAGACTCCACTGGGAGAAAAATGTAAACCCTGAAGCTGTCCAGCAGGTGGTTTTCCAAAGGTAGTAACGTTTTAAAACTTTTACCTCCTGTTTCCCCAGTTTTCTTTCTCCCTGCTAAGATCAAGCCACCTTGGCATCCATTCACTGTGTTTTTTAAAGACCAGATTGTTGTTTGGGAAGGCAAACACAAAGAGGCAACAAGGAACATTGGAGGAAGATGGAGGAAATTCTACAAGAACTTATTTTTCTATCGCTGGCCACTGGCCATCTCATGGGAAGTAGTGAGCATTTTGAGGATGGCAAATACTGGCTTGGAAAGTAACATCAGTGACTATGTATAAGAACCCCAAAATGATATCCGTTCAACATTAGAACCAGTTCTCAAGTGTCCTAATGATTCTTTATTAGAAACCTTCCATCTTAGTCCCTTCCTGTTGCTTCTGTTGCTATGACTTTATTTCTTTTAGACAGTACATGTGTTCCAAGGTTACTCTGATTACCTTTGCTCTTCTTGTTTGTTCTAGGATAGAAGACTGAATGAATATGGCTTCTTTGAACATGGAGGTTTCTAAATTTAACTGAGTTAAATTACAGCAATATAAGATCACCATACCTAACATTTGCTGTAAAGTTCCATTTAGATGGCTAGAGAGCAAAATGGGGAGATGTTTTTGCAAGCAATTTGTTTATCTTTTATTATCCATGGAATCACCCCAGTCTCATCAGGAGAAGAATACATCTCTAGCTTCTCCACCATCCCCACAGCTTTCCATCTTCTCCCAGGACCCTCAATTTTAGATGTCCTTGAAGATCATGCAGTACTGCTCTCATAAGCAGTATTGGGAAAAGTGCAATAGTTTGGAAAATTCATGCCCATCACTGTGGCAGCCAAGGAGGCATTAATAATCCCTCCACTCCTCTAAAACAAACCAATTGTTAATTGCCATCCCACACAGAAACCTGACAGCAACTAGGGCAACAGTTCCTGGAGTGTGAGGGTGGGGGATAAAAACCCAGCCCAACAATTAATGTTGATATACAAAGGGTAATTAGTGACTCATAATGTCAAACACCAAACAACTGTCCATGAGACTCCCTCTCTAAGCTGAAAATAGATGAACGGGGAGGAGAACATCCTATCCTTATATTAAGATATTGTCACTCATTTTTTATTGCAACTAGATATTCATGAACATGTGAATACAATCAGAATGTTGCAATCAGAAAAGTAAAATATTGTCTTAAATTCAGTCAAATGCCTTCTGTTTGAAGATTTCAGAATGTTCTCCTTGAAATGGGATTGATAATAGAAATTCCAGTTTCATGTAATGTTTAGAGAAGATTAATCAATTTCTCTCGAATAAAATCTGAGTCGATCACAATGAAAAACTGAATGTTCTTCAGTGAGGCCTAGCATGGCTCTTAAAAAAATGTTCATATCATGTTTAAGTTGCAAGGACAAGTATTAAATTTGCCCCTTCTGGATTAGAGGCAGACTTTTTAATTCTTGATGAGATCTTTTGCCTCCAATAGATGTTCCTACCTGTGAGGTACATTTCTTCCCCTTCTGTGAACATCTGGTGACATCGTACACATCTGGCACAAGTGGGATGGTAGTGCTTCCCTCCTGCCTACAGAAATAAGTAAGAACAAAGAGTTGTTGAACAAAATATCCACATGCCAGTGTTCTAGCCAAGCACATGACTGTCTAAGAAAAGTGATGTTTCTTTGATTTAGATAAATCAAAATTTGGCAATAATACTATAATTTATGTCATATTTTCCATTGCACATGATTGATTGGATAAATTTAATATAGATTTTTGCCTAAAAGTCTTATGACTTTATATTCCAACCATACATTAAAGTTTGCTATTAGTTTTTTATAAAACATCATGGTAATCTTGCTATAAATATGGTTTCAAATCAAGGAGATGTACCACTTATAATTATATAATACTACCTAATTATTTACATGCCTCCTCTTATTTTTAAGAAAGTTTAAATGATTTCAGTGGTTGCATTATTGTGCTAAATTTATCTTCTCCACAATAGTTTTGATTATCCTGTAAATTATAACACTAATATTTTGCATTTTCTGTATCTTTCATTTTAAAACATTTTAAAAATATTTTAATGGATCCATGGGCTTATTGGCTTGATTTGTTCTAAAGTATAAACACTGAAGTAACTATATAACATGATACCCCTGAAATTCACTTTTAATTTTTAGGCTTCCAATCTTCTACCATCTTCTCTTATAATTTCATCCAGATTCCCACTATGTGCTTTGTTGTAGGAAAATTCAGAGATATTAAAGCAATTTGAGATTAGAATCCTGTAGTAATCTAAGTGTATTGTTCTGTGCAAGACTTAATGTTACATTTTATTATGCTTCTGGAACAACATCAGCTATATGCATTCATAAATATTTCACTTTCTTATTTCCCCCTGATTCCCTTTCAATAGATTTGTTGCCTGTTTCATTTTGTAATATGATTTTTAAGATTACCTGAAGCCTGCAATCATCATAACAGAACACAATAGAACATTTTCTGCAAAAAGAAAACATTGCCATAGCATTGGGATTGTAACATTGGAAAATAGAGGGATTTTGAATTATATTATTTTGATATTCCCTTAACTGCACAATTCTTTCCTAGGAAGGATTGTTTTTGTCATTATATTTTTATGTTGTTTGAAAAAATATTTTAATTAATAAAAAACTTTTCTCAGCTATTACCAAATATTGCTGATGATCATAACATTTTAATGAGCCATTTCAATTTGAGACAGATCCACTGTGAAACTCCTGTTCCTGCTGGAAATATCCAAATGAATTAACATTCAGTTGGAATGTGCTGTAAATTAAATTCATAATTCTGTGTCCTTCACTCTGGAATAAGGAAGAATAGAGTTTGACTTTCTTCTATGTATTATCCTTTCAAGAGACCTACTTCATTCCTCTTCAATTGTTTTTTTCTCAGTGCTAAAAACAATCAGTTTTTTCAACTTCCTTTCATAGGATTTAGCTTCTAGTCCTTTTTTTTGCTTTTTCAGAAAATTTTCTAATTTTTTAAAGCACAATGCTCAAAACTAGACACAGTATTCAAGATGGGCCTATCTGAAGCAGAATTAAGTGGAACTATTGCTTCCCATCATTTGGAAAGTATACTCCAGTACGTTTCTTTTTCTTTTACAGCCATGTCACACTGCATCAGAATAGTTATGGAAACCCTAAAGTTGTATTTCAAGCATTTATCAGTGCAGATGGCTTTGAAATCAGTGGAGCCACCCAAGGATTACAATGAGTGACAGCTTACTGGAGCCACCCTGGTATCAGCACTGTTGTAGGGAGAGGCCAAGTACCCAATGCTGTCACTTTGATTAAAGGAACCATTATTTTCTACCAGTTTTCCACTTATTTCTACCTAATGACTTTGCTAGAACTGGCCAGAGTAACAGCATGATCAAGTCCAGAGAGATATTGAAAATGTAAGCTATCCCTGGAATAGTTTGACAGGCCTGTTTACAAGCTGTCACCAAATAAACTGTCATTGTTTCAGGGTAGTGGAAAGATCTGCCATTGAGTTAAGAATACAGAGGAAGTATTCTCATTAAGTGTCCAGTCCTCTTTGCCTTTTGAGACATTCCTGTAAGAAGGCAACTTTTTCTGCTGCCTTCAGTGACTCTGATACTCCAAGATTAGAAATAACAGCCTATTATTTCGCCCACTTGCAATGCATCAAGGGTGTTCTCCCTGCTCTTTAACAAAGATAATAGGTTTAATTGGTATCTTGTTTCCTTTCAAAAGGAATTTTGGATTTCAATTACAGACATGCTTTCTGAGCACCAGAGCTCAGTTGCAGCCACTGGTTTAACTTGTTGCCCTCACCATTACTACATGCAAAGAATTAATCCTAAAGGGGCTTTTACAGGAGAATAATAATGGTGGTGATAGTTGCATTGATGATGATAATGAAAGAATAACAGATTATTAAAGAGTACCAGGAAGAAAAAGACAGTCATGGCCTTTAATTAGAGACTGAACTTTTAAGTTAAGGCCAGAATCGACTTGAATAATTGTTTCAAGAAAGGGTTGAGTTTCACATCTGCAGAATTCTTAGTTAGATTGTCAGCAATAGCTCACTATTCTTGTCAGTTCAGTCATAATATTGCTATCCAAAAGCATGAATCAAAGTTTGCTGCCTTGTAATAATATTTTGGTCATCAGCCTATGAAAACTAGCCTTCTGTTTCAGGCCAGTGACCCACATCCAGATTTGCCTCTACGGTATAGCAATGTGTCCCCGAAATTCTTTTTCTTTTTTTAAAGGAAACTGGACTTTGTTTTTCTTTGAAGATATTTCACTTTTCATCCAAGAAGCTTCTTCAGCTCAGAGCTAAAGAACTTCTTGAATGAGAAGTGAATTGTCTTCAAAGAAAAACAAGAAAGTCTAGTTGACTTTTTGGGGGAAAAAAAACACCTTTGGGACAACCAGGGGTGGGATGACTGAGAATCTCAACTGACAGGAACAGCAATCTCTTTCCTGATCTCTCTTATGACCATATGCCAATAATATCAAAGTCATTGGGATTCCACCCCCTGGGATTTTTCTGAAAGGTAATAAATGCTTCCATCAAAAGGTTATCCCCAATTTTGCAATTTGAAAAAGATTGTGGTTATTCCCATTCAGCCATGAATCTCATTAACCCAGACAGTTCTTACTGATACTGCTTTGTTCTCTTGCAATTTTGTTTTATGCAAGCATTTATTACTTTACTACTAGTTCAAATTAGTGACCATTCAAGTAAGGCCCCAGCTTTCCTCATGTACAAGCTGAGAAATCATAGTTTATTCAGTTTTACTCCTAAAATAAAAGGTGTGCATTGACAGAATATGATTATGAACTAAACAGCAAACTGTATTTGAATGAGCAAATTTCTTACATATACTTGATGCTAGTAGTTTGGATGCATGACATATTGCAATATCCATAAGTTCAGGGACTTGGACAGTTCTTACGCTGATATTTGCTGTTCTAAATGAGCAATATTAGCAAATAAAGAGTGATCCAGTTGCTGGAGTGGGGTGGGAAAATAGCCAATGTAATGTAAATTATTTAAAAAATTACTTTTTTCTGATTCTGACTGACAATTCTCTGGGAAAGTGCTGTCTGGAGGGAAGTTCAGTAACAAGATCTATGTAGGAGTCCAATTTAACGAATGAATTAAAAGCACTTATAGGACTGTCCACCTCAAATAGATTGATTCTTCTAGAATACTATAAGCCAACAAAGATGTCAAAAACAAAATAATCAGTAATGGCTAAAAAGAGATATAAACTATTAATTAGCAATCAGGTACTCAAATATATTTTAATCTTCTAGACATATCCCCAACATCAAGAACTGCACTGAAAAAAAGGAGAAGCAAAGCTACTGGGAAACCAGCTTTGGAATGCAAACTTAGACAGATGTGGATACAGAACAAAAACAATGAACTCATCCAATTCTAATCCCAATCTTTCCACAAATGAAAAGGGGCACTTGAGTATTGTGAAGACAGATATCTTTCTAATTCCTTCTAAAATACATATTCTCATTCATAGCTTCCACTCTTTTTGAATGTGTGGGGCAATGAACTGGAATAGTGGTGGAGAAACCCTGCATGAAATAATGTGACATGGCATTTATTTTACTATGCTTTTGAGAAGACAAGAGGTGGTAGCAACCACAAATAACTTTATCATCAGGAGTTCCCTTCGTTGTGTCAAATAAATTGTTCAGCAGGCTTCATTGTTTAAACTAATAACAGAGAATGAATTTTTGCCAGTCTTACCTGGATAATTTGGAGAATGAATTTTGGCAATACATTTCTGAAGACTGAGATATGATTTATAATCATAAAGTACCTATACTTTGTGGTTATTATTTTTTCTGATTACTGCTATGCTGTAATAGATTTCTTTGTCTTTCTGCAGGTAACACCAGTCCTGCCTTATCCCCACTTATGCCTAAAGCAAACAACTTTTTATGGATCAGACAAAAACCTCTTCCTGCATTTCCCATTGTCCAGAAATGCTGGCCTATTTTTTTTTATTCTAGGCATTCTCTACAGTCAATTTTTCCATAATATAAGATTCATTCAACTTATTTAAAAAAAGAAAGAAAAAAAGGCTGAGCTGTTCAAAAACCAACCAAGCAAAGCATTTCAGGCAGCTGGATTATCTGATGTCTCTGCCTCACAGTTTTATAGTTTGAAAGGGCAGAAATTTGGAAATCAATGATGATCATGCAAATGGAGTGAATGAATCATTGAAACACTTGCAGCTGAAAGCAACAAACCTCTCTCTCTCCCCCTCTTCATAAATATTTCCATGTCTTCAGTGAGACATGTTTCTTTCTAATTCCTGCATCTTACAAAACTCCACTGAGATGTATGAGATTTTACTAGCTGAGCAACTGCTAGATTTGGCCATTGCTATGCTAATATGGCCTCCATATTATCTAATCTCATAGACTGTTGCTGTTGAACACAGTTGTCTCAAAGAAGCTGGCCAGGAGGTATCCACAGAAAAAAAAATGAACATGTCCTATGGGAATTACAGCCTGATTCTATGAGCTACTGGATATAGGTAATAATTCAATGGCTCAAGTATCAAGTTTCTAGTCTTCCTATGAAAACAGAAGTCCTCATTTTACCAGTGCAATAGCATCCACATTTTTATGTTTTCTCTTTGCCATTGTTTAGTGTGTCAAAGCATTGTTGCACTGCTCCTTGAAGGCAGAAGACTAAGCTCTCCATTTGCCACTTTCTTTTCTGATCATGGGAACCCTAACGTTGAAGAACAGATGTGGTTCAATCTGAATTAAATTGTGGAAGAACCCTCATTGCTACCATCAATATCTCAATAAAGATAAAAATAGATGCCTGGAAGATCTATTTCCATCTCTGAAAAGAATCTCTGTTTAGCCACAAAAATATAGGCTACAGTTGGCCTTGCTGTAACGATGGCTTTACATTGTTATAAGTATAGTGGATGCATATACTGTAATTTACCAGGAAATATAGTTCCCTTTAATGTTTAGTCTTTCCAATTTATAAGTCTTGAGCATTAAGAGAGACATAGGTCTTTTCATTTAAGCTATTTTTTGTCTCGGATACAAAATGTGTTTTCCTCACCATGGAATAACTGTAGTGAGATACACATTGTGTGAATGAATATTTTCAAAAGCAAATGATGTAAGCCAATAAAAATGGCTAGTTCACCCAATGCACCAACATGGCCTTCTCAAAAGGAGGTCCTGCAACTAAATATGTCGGCAATCCAGCTTTATATATTATGATATCAGAAAATATTTCTGCCTTTTGATTGGTAGACAATGCTGATGATGTAGCTAGAATATATGAGTGTAGAATATATGACAGTAACAAGCAGCAGTATATAGTATTAAAATGTAAATCCATTGGATCAGTGTCTATCTTTAGATGAACATTCACAGAATCAATACTGAATGTTTTTCATTTTATACAGTTGCAGCCAGTTAAAGCCTTCCATGAGAGACCAAATAAACTTCATAATACAACTATTTTGCACATAGCATTCAGTTTACCTTTTGTGAGCTTGTAATTCAGAAATACTGCAACCAATAACAAACATCTGAAGCACTATCTGATTCTGAACAATATCAGCATTGGGAAAATCACCATTAGTCAATTGCAAAGGGCAGCTTTTCTTGCAAAAGTTTATATCGTGCAGCAGTTCTTTTAACATTATTAAACAACAAAATCTTATCCTTCAGAAGGATTTGATAGGTGGACCAAAATGCCAAATATAGACTAAACATCTGTGCAACCCACCATCATTTATTAAATTTATGTGCTGCCCAACTGCCGGTGACTCTGAGCAGTTACGTTGGCAGCTTAACCACTCAGCTACCTGGCAAAGTATCACAAGTGGTTACATTTTGGTTAGGTTTTAATCACCCCCTAAAGGTCCACCATGGTAGGTAGTTTGATCATGAAGGGGATGCAACTACCCACTAGAACAAACCACAAACAATCTTGTTTATTTTACACTGATGGAAATTACAGGCCATTGTATGAGTCTGATGTTGCCAACAGTGAAGACAGATTGCTAATTATAATTCAAAGTGGGAGGGGTGTATCATCCTTTAAGATTCATTAATCTTCTATGCTGGCTACACAGCTTAAAGCCATCTGGGACAGCCAGAGGCTTAAACACATGAAGGCTGATTATGGCTGAAATAAAAGGCTTTCATACCCTATTTCATTGAGAACAGAAAATAGCAGCTGCCTATCTTGAGGGAAATCAGGAGTATTGGCACTCAGTAGGTATTAAATTCTACAGTATCTTGCCATCCAGTGTGATTTATAATCATGATTATAGAGATTAGAGATTAAATGCTTCCACTAACACAATCAAGAGAAATCCCAAGAGGTTGAGCTTGTAGTCTGTGAGACTTCTGGAAGAGACTGTAAAATAATTCAGTCATGAATGTCTCCAAAGATAGGTCTTATCTTGCTCCATGGCCTTTGTAGATTTTCCTGTCTAACATATCAAACATAACTCCTGATTTCTTAACCAAGTTGCAGGCTACCTGCAGACCTATCTGCAGTTACTCCTATCATGATGATTTTTGTAGTTTTATTTGATCAAGGTCTTGGAATTTCAAAGGCCAGCATATAGTTCAACAAAGCTTTGTCAATGAGTTAAACCTGGTACACAGTAATGTATAGAAAAGACAATCCATGTGTAACAATTTCTTTCCAAGATTTATCTTAAAGACAATTTCATTAGCTTTTCCCATTCCTGTGAAACAACTGTTACCCATCATGGAGTGAAAATCCTTTTGAATTAAAAGTGCTATCCAGTTGTCCTTTTATCTACTTTCTGTTCCAGAAAACCTTTCAGCACATTTCTGTCTTAAACTGATGCAATTTTCAGGAAGTTGGAAGTCTTAATGCAACTCAAGAACAGTAGCACCTTTCTGAATGCAATCACTTGGCAGAATTATTTTTGAAACCTGCTCCAAATTATTTTGGTTTGACTGTCTTGGACAGAAAGGTGGAAAATGAAAGCATGATGAAATTACTGCCAACAAGCAACAAGCCAGCCTAAATACCTGGCTTCCCCCCCTCATGCAATGAGTTTCCAGAACTTTTTTTTGGTGTATGTGCTAAATTAGATGGCAAGATGCTTGGCAAGTTCACACCAATTTATCTCTGGATGAGTGTTAGTTAAATCCAAAGTAAATAGTTAATTCAGAATCAGAGGAGGGGAAAATGGCACAAAATGGGTAAAGCACCTTGAACAAGGAAATGATCATTTCTTGCTCAGTGTCAGGACTTCTTTCTTCTCAATTTTAAATATTTGACAGAGCACTGCCAGGCCCCAAGCCAACCTGAGATACTAGTCCTTTGCCTGTTCCTTTACTAATAAATAAACTTAGATTGGCTGCAGTGAAACCTTTTGTTAAGCTCAATTATTAGTTCACGCTCAGAGGACTTTTTATTATTCCAGGAATTAGATATATAGTACTGAAAACCAGTTCTGCCTCTGAATCAGAGCTCCATGTTAATGACTGCAGAAATTAATTTTAGCTGCATGTATTAGTAGGAAAATAAATTACAAGAGGAACTGTTGAAAAAGATACGCAGCAATGACAAGTGATTTTCTATAATTAATACTGAAAACAACATTTTAATTCATTTAAACTTCTGTTGCAGTTTATTATTAGGGAAGCAATGATGGTGAAGAATGGATTATTTGGAAGTTCTATTTAAATTAATATACATTGGAATCTCTCCTGGTACAAATGGTAACATTTTCCCTTCTTTGTAATTAATGACTTTTATTTGATTATCTCATTACATTAAAGTATGCCTGGTTCACTTATTTCATTCCTAATATATTATGTTGGTATACACGCTGCAATTTTGCCAGATCTGATTTTGATTTTTTTATTAATGTTTCATTCATTAAGCGGTAAGCCACCCTTTTGCTTTACTCTATTTAGTTAGATCAAACTTCTGCAATTTTGGGCCCTTCAGATGACTTTCAGTTTTTAGCTGAGCCTTCCTTTTTACTCATCTGAGAAAGGATGAATTAGGCCCAGGAAGAATATACACTTATTACCTAATTCTATAAATTCCATTGACTGGTTCAAAGTGCCCTTTTGCAGTCAACGCCTTCTACCATTATGGTTCCTTAGTTCAGGTGACTTATATGAAACAGATAGCAGGTGTACTGAATTTGTTGCCAAAACCACAGGGAGGAGCAGGGTGGAATTTAGCTACAAAACATTTTTCCAGGTAAATGGATTGAGGGAGCATCTGAATAAAAAGGTGTCACTGACACTTACTGCAGCCAGGGGAAAAAAAAAAATACTTTGCCAAAATGCTTAAAGTGGGGAGATACAAAAAGAATACCGTAAAGATGCACCTGTTCACAGCTGCATAACTGAAGAAGTCTTTGGACTGTATGAATTCTCCTATTACAGGAAGTTACAAAATCTTGACATTGTTTTTTTTTAAAGAGGAGGGTTTTTTTATTTAAATAGGAGGAGGGGGGAGTTGTTAATATGGGTAATCCTCAACTTGCAATTACTGATTCAATGACAGTTATGACAGTCAAATTATGAAGGTACTGAATGTGGAGGACTTATAATTGGTCTGCAAAGTTATGGCTATTGCAGTGTCTGCCATGTGACTATAATCTAGGTACTTGGGTACCTGTTTCACATTTATTATGTTTCGGGAGCCACAGTCATGTCATTACAATTTGCAACTCCCTGATAGTTTCTCAAGACTTTGATCCTGGCTGCAAAGTCAAGTCAGACCATAGGGAAGGTTGCAAGTTGAGGATTCTCAAAAAAACCTATTAGAGATCCCTAGGACCTCCTACTCTGTAGTCACCATCAGCTGCCTGCACTCCACAGCACTCTCTTACATTCCATATCAGGTGCCTACATGCAGCAGCAGCTCCACTGCCCACACACAACACATACCAGGCTGACGGGATTCCCCAGCACCTGCCCATAGCCTTGCCAGCCCATCGTTGTAATCCCAGCATCTACCACTGACACCACCTGTCTGCCCATTTCTCCCAGTTCCCATCTGCACTCCCTAGAGCCCATCTGTGGCATCCTCAACCTCCTGCACTCCTTGCCTTGAACTCCTAGCCATTTTTGCTTAACAATTGGCATGGTCCAGAGATCATGATGAGATTACAACTCTTGTGATTGGGGTCACTGTGTGAGGTGATCGTGTGACATCACACTTTATGTCCGAATCATTTAGCAGTGGCAATCTCCATCACAATTGCTGTCATAACTGGAGGATTGCTGTAATGGCAGTAGGACTGAGATTTATAGGATAGGTGCAGGGAGTGAAGAAAGAATGGGATTTTTTTTCCTTCCCACTTCATACTTGCAGCAAGGGTCAACGAAATAATTTTAATACTGGGAAATTCAAAACAGAGAGAAAGACATATTATTCACAATTATGCATAATTAAATATGGAAGTTCCTTCTGCAAAATGAGGTGACAGATTTACTGGCAGTTGTTCTGAATGGAGTGGAACTAGTGTCAACATTCTTCATTATTTAGCAAATGATCTGTCCTCATAGGATTTTAAAAGATTTTTCTTTGACACGTGAGGGCTTGAAATGAAACAAAAGAAAAAAAAAACCCAAATGCGGGTAGGTAAGATTTAACGAAAGCAATAAGATTCCAATAAGCATGAATGTTCTCTTCTTCTATAATGCTGACACAGCCATGCGCGATTTTGGCGCACCAACAATAAATCCAGCAATATTTAGCATCCATTATGTTTCCCCATATATTTGTCCCACAGCTTATTTTCCTCTTGCAGTGCAGATTCTTCAATTTATCCGGAGCTAGTCCTTTATCCGAACCTCTAATAAAAATACCAGGAGGAGGAAAAATCGTAACACTTTGAGGCAAATAGCAGTTTGTGAGCTCAACCCATGGTTATCCAACCTATGTAAAGAAGCATGCTATGCATGACATTATTTCAGATTGGTTCAGTTAGGGAAAAAGAGCATGATCTCTTTTGACTAGAGACAACTGCTTGGCTGTTTCTTGTTTACGTAACTCCTGTCGTAAGGTCAGTGCAGCGGCCTAGAGGTGGAGCTCTGGCCTCACAATCAGGAGATGGTGAGTTCAAGCCTAGGTAGAGGCTAATATTTGGAATAGACTCTCCTGCTCAAGCAGGGGGTTGGACTAGATGACCTCTAAGGTCCCTTCCAAGTCTGTTATTCTATGTTCTGTGTTCTAATAAAGACATCTCTTTGCATTGGACTCACCTCTAGCACTCTGCCACTAATATACCGGTTGCAGGTCTCGCACTTAATACCAAATTGGGTATGATAGTCCGATTCACAGTATGGAACACCATCCCTGTGGGAAGAGAGCAGGCTGTGAGATTTCAAAGAGGGAAGAAACAACGAAGCTTGGCCATTCCTCCCACCCTAAGCACAAATGTTATATGGAGTTCATCATGCTTGGATGCTGGATCACCATTCATACTAAAGCGAAGACATTGTGAAAACTTTCCCAGACCAGTCGGTCGCCTTCTCATCTGTTTTTGCTCCTAATCTGCTGGTTTTGTTTCAGGTCAATCTGCAATTGCCTGATAGCAGCAGGCCTTTAAATCCCCAAGTCTGAATAAAGGAATGGGGCCACGAGGGAAGTCCTTTGATGGATTCTTTCTAACTGCTCACTCAGTTGGATGAGATTGATTCAGAAATAACACAGGAAAGGCAAGTGTATGTCACATAAAGAGAGCACACCCACCAGCACAAAAGTCAGAGGACGAAAGGATGGTTCTGTTTATTCTGGGAGACAGGCGAGCCTTGGATGCAAGCTGGAGTCAGCGCGAAGGCTCAGAGGAGCCAAAAGGAAGAGACGAGACGGTGCATGACCAAGATGCAATTGAGATGGGCTGTTTCACATACAGGTAGTCCTGGACTTACAACCACAATTGAGCCCCCCCTCCCATTTCAGTTGTTAAGTGAGACAGTGGTTAAGTGAATTTTGCCCCATGTTATAACTTTTCTTGGCACAGAATTACTGCATTTGTTAAGTTGTTAAGTTAGTAACAGGGTTGTTAAGTGAATTGACTTTGCTTGTCAGAAGGTTGCATGACACCCCCCACAAGCAGGACACTGAACAGTCATACAAGTGAGTCAGTTGCCAAGCAGCTGAATTTTGATCACATGGCTTTGGGGATGCTGCAATGAACATACGTGTGAAAAAAGGGTCATAAGTCACTTTTTTCAGTGCCATTGTAACTTCAAATGGTCCCTAAATGAACTGTTGTAAGGTAAACGACTACTAGTCTCATATTTTCTGCACAATTGTTCATATTTATTTCAGGAAAGCCAAGCTCAAACAGCAGAATGTCAGAACAACCATGGACTGGTTTTCTGCCTGTTACCTGGCACATAAAGTCACCCTCTCTCTGAGCAGAACCATTCATCTTTAAGGGATCCTTCGGTGGAATATGCTCACAGTTGCTCCAGGGCTAAAGGTACTCACAGATTAATCATTGAGACAGAATAATAAAACCATTAATTGCACCATAAGTGCGGCTTTTAAATTGGGTTTTAACAGAAGTTGTCCAATGCCTTTCATTGCTAATGGCAGTTTTACAAACAATTATCTTTTAATGAATTATAGATAATGTTGTTACCCCCAATAAAAGGAAATCCTCTGTTTTATTTAGTCTAGACAAACCACTGTTTTTGTTTAAACAGGTTCAGATATTATTTGGCCCTAGGATTCTACAACAGCATTTATTTAATTCTCTTTCATCTCCATAGTGCAGATATAAGCATTTTATTCTGCAGCAGTTATGTGCTCTGTTGAATGACACCTGCATAAAACTTGATCTATATTCTGTCTCCAGAGAGAATGATTTTTTGACACCATTGTTATTTGATTACCCATTGAAATGTGTACCTACAGCAAGATCATTGTCAGAAAGGTTACTATAATGAATGATCTAGCCAAAACTATTGTAAATGAGGATTATATTAAAAAAATATTTACAAAGAATTAATTCATGTGCTAGTGCTGTTGAGGATGTAGAAAATAGAACGGTTGGATGGGATAATAAATGAATCGGGACTAATTCCTGAATTAATGGAGGTTGAATTATATAATCCTTGACTGGATTAGCAAACAATCAAATAAATAGATAAATAGACTAGTTTATGATTCCAGAAACTCAGGTACTTGCAACCATCCTAGAGCCTTCATGTGTAACCTGAAGACTTTCAAAATTTCAGCCCAGAGAGTTCAAATTGAAGACATTTTTTGAATTCTTACAGACCAACTGAAAAGAGTATTGATTTTACAAAAACTAGAAAACCGCATTAAAAAGCCTCCTCCTTATGGAATAAGGGGTTCTCAGAAGGTTGCCTATATTCCCTTCCAGTAAATCCAAACAAGTGAGGCAAAAGGAGGCACAGGTGGCTCTTGCTTCCTCCAGAAGTGAAGGTAATGCATTATGTACCCTAAAATGTACACATTCCATTTGTATGTTAAATTAATAGATTCTGGTCTAGGAAAGTATCCACATCTTACTTCTTCTGTGCATTAGCTGAGAAAGGTACGGTAAAAGAGAAAGTACAAATTTGTTTTGCTTTCTTTCTCTCTGCTTGCTTCTAATATACAAAGTTGTGAAAAAGTCTCCGAATTCTTTGAGAATACCATCCGATGCTTAGCTTTGAAGGAATCCCCCACCCATCTTGCTTATACAGCTGAAATATGCATAGGGAAGATGTGGAAACACGCACTTGCTAATGTATTCTCCAGTCAGGATGATTCCACAAGTTTGGCACTTGAAGCAGCTGACATGCCACTGTTTTTCTAAAGCCAGGAGGGACTGACCTTGCTTGATTTCCTCTTTGCAACCTGCACATTCTAAGAAACAAAAGAAACACAGAGAACTGACCATAAAGCAGAAGTAGAACGTCCCAAATAGATTTAAAATCTGTATAGAAGACAACAGTGTCTACAAATATGTGCCTTCTGGAACCATAAATAATAATAACATGAATGACAGACATGAAGCAAAGGGTCCCAGTGTTCAGAATGATTTGTGATACACAGGACTATCTCCTGGAAGGAACAAACAAAATGACTAGTAGGAAAGGTCCTTTATTTTGCATTAAAGTCAATGTGGAGAACCTCACTTGCTTAATTTTCTCTACAGTTGCATGGTTTTCTCTTTGGAGACACAGCTATCCAAGATTGTGCTATCCATAGAATGGATTCCTCTTCCCCAATCATGACTGGCCATACTGGTTAAGAAAAAGGTTGATAGGCTGATTCCAACATATGTTGAGACCATTCAGATTGGAGAAGCCAGATATATGAAAGTTGTGTGAATGCTCTTCATGGGTACCTTATCTCTCCATATGTTCTTGGATTTGTTGATAAATCACTGTAATGCCAAACACCAGTTTGTTTATAGAGCAGTTGCTTACAGTAGCATCAGCAGTATTGCTATCAGAGTGTGTAAATCTAGTGGAATACTTAAAATATTCAATACTACGTCCACATTATGAATCATAACATTGGGAGTCTTGGAAACTATTTATACATGTAAATTCTTGTTCAGACCTCACCTGAAGGGAATTAACAAAAAAGTTAATGAACAATTTCCTTGGCAGGATGGGTGGCTATACCAACTGAATAAAATAAATCATAAATACATAAAATGGTTTCAATATGGAATATATTTACCTCTTTCACATTAAAAATTCAATTATTCCAAATAATTCTTATTGTAGGATGCAAATATTCCATATAGTTTATATGGAAATGAGTGACTTTCTCTTTTAGTTCATTTTTATGGAATTGTTTTTTCTTGTTTGACTGCTAGCTAGTATAAATTATGTTAACACAAAAAAACCTGACACATTGGCATTTCCTCTCCTGGAGAATTACAGATTGTCATTTTCATCTTGATCTTGCTGCTTGAACCAATTTAGATAGGATAATGCAGATGTACCATTTGCTTTAGCAAAAAAGAAAAATTAAAATTAAAAATTGCAAAACATCTAACCAAGATTCAAGGAGAACCTGGCATGTTTTGCCAAGGAAAGCAAAGAACAGTTATAGTGAATGTTGACCTAATACCAGAGCATTAGTACCCAAAGGATACTTTAGATCACCTTGTGTAATGGTTAGACCAAGCTGAATTGCTCAAGATCAAGATCAAGAATGATGGGGTAGGGATGGGGCAGGAATACATGGGTTAAATATTTCTGGAGGGCTTCCTCTCTTTTACAAAATCTGGACCAGAAGATTTTTGGGTTTCAGCCAGGATAGTAAAAGCTGCTTCCTAACCTTTACCACAATCAGATTTGGTGTGTGCCTAGGTATTCATCTTCCTTCCTTCCTTTCATGTTTCCTTTGCTGTTTAATTCAGTAGCAGGAAGCCAATGGGCCTGAAAGGGGTGGCTGTCCCAGCTATGATTGGCTTTTTCAGTCTCCTCATCTCTTAGATTGTCAAGGAATCACTAATACGTAGGGTGCTCATTGGAGTGATCAATAGTCATGAAAAATCTCACTGGTACATGCTATGGAATACACTGTTGTCAAAGATATTTTACAAAGCTATTCTGACTGTTGCTGCATTTTCACCTTACACACCTCTCAGTGCTGGAGGGATTGTTTATAAATGCAAGGTAGACTGACAATCTCCTCTGATCACTCTTCTCTCTCACCTGTCAACACAATCCCTGGTTTGCCACTTGTCCTGTCAGTGGATTCCACTGCTAAGGGTAGTTCCAGGGAACTTTTGCCATGCAAAAGCAACACTCTAAATTCCAGAATCTTGCATGCTGACAAGGTTCTCTTCCTGTCTTGCCTACTGAAGTCACAGCTAGTTGTCACCAAACAGCACCCAGGGAGATACAGTGAGAGCAGGTGTGGATGCAGGAAAAAATAATAATATTGGGGAGATGCTGTTCTTTACACATTATATCCTGAGTGTTGCTCTCCGTACTTATGAATTATCCATGGAGGCTTTGTGTAACCTGAGCTGCAAGTCTAAGGTGAAGAGTGAATTTCAGAGAAAGATGCAGGTTTCATGTGACTTGATAGTATTAAAGATAATGAGGAGGATAAGCACAGGGGACAAGGGAGGGAGAGGCAAAAAAGATATTGTTTTTTTTTTTTTCCTCAGGGGCTTCTTAACAGGTTCCTGGAAACTGAGTAGGGGTGGAAGAGATCAGCCTTTCCTTGTGTGCTGATTCAGCAGATTTGTCCTATGCTGCTCTATTCACTGTGGCTTGTTTCTGAATTTTTGGTTGCAAAAACAGCCTGGGCTATCTCTGGTTGAATGCAATGACAAGGTCTCTCCTCTTTGAGAACTGGATATTCTTCTTCTCTCTCGTGCAGGTTTACAGGGTCGCCTTAAACAGTCACAATTTGACATAAGCCTATCTAATTCATCCCTAGGGAATCTCTAGGTTATCAGGAACATAATTATACTTCTCAGTATAATTTTTATAACATATTTTGCAACTCAAAAATAATGGAAATGATATATATAGGAAGGAAGTACAAACAAAATGTATTAAACCAGGAGTGGTTTCTTGTATCAGATATTCTAAAAAGTGCATACATGACAAATAACTAAGAAAAAAGGGTACAAAGCAGACTTTTGAAAAAAAAAAATCCCAGACAAATTGGACAGAACAAAAGTATAGAAGGAAAAAAAGAGAACAAACCAATATCTACTTTGGGATAATATAGGGTGTGCATATCTATCCATATGCCCACCCTATATTATAGAAAAACTATTTCTAGCTTCATAGCATCTTAGCAGCTTATTGATATTTTATTTGTCCTATGCACAGTATTCCATAGCACCCTGATTTTACTATGTAATATCATACTAGAGCAGATAAAAGCATTTTGAAGTAAAATGAATTCCAGTGATGTCCTTCAGATGCTTGTTAATATGGGACACCTGCACAGACTCTCAGACTTCCCACACAATCCCCATTGGTTTTAAAGGAGCATCCTGTGAATGGCATTTGTATATCTAGCACATTGTATTTCTAACACCCTGATCAGAAACCCATTCAAGAAGCCATATCATCTTATCCATGAGCAGACACCCTGAAGTATTTTAAACCTAAAAGAAGAAATGCCACTTTCATTGTTTTAAAAAGTTCATTACAGGGACAAACATTGAACCAAAGGGTGGATAAGAATGGCATTTAATATTATCTTCTGTGGCATTGGTTGATTTCATGAGGAATAAAGGAAGATTATTAGAGAAAAGAAGAACTAGGGTGGCATGATAGTAGTATTCCAGTATTTGAGGGGCTGCCACAAAGAAGAGGGAGTCAACTTATTTTCCCAAACACCAGAAGGCAAGACAAGAAACTATAGATGGAAATTAATCAAGGAGAGAAGCAACCTGGAATTAAGGAGAAACTTAACAAGACAATTAACCTGTGGAACAGCTTGTCTTCGGAAGTTGTGAATGCTACAACACTGGAAGTTTTTAAGAAGGATTAGACAACCATTTGTCTGAAATTGTCTGTCAGGTCTCCAGCTTGAGCAGGGAGGCTTGACTAGAAGACCTCCAAAGTTCCTTCCAGCTCTATTCTGAGGTGAATTAATGAGGCATCCTTTATCAAAATACTACAGCACAAAGACAACAGTGTGGCAATTATCTGGAGATAAGGCAAACATAAGGCAAACACAGAAAGTAATGAGGAGAGGGGCCTCAGTGTTTGGAGTACACATTTCCACTTTCTGTTATTTTAACAGTTGTAGTCCAGTGAAATTGCAGGACCCATCCCCTCCTCTTTTTGGCCCCGATGGAACATCTGTGTTTTTGCATCTTCACGCAGACTTTAAAAGCAAAGCAAGCCTTGGACTTGGACAGCTTTTTCTTTAGTTCAACTCAGCTGATCTGGGAAAAGAAATGCAACGTCTCCACCCTTTTTCCTGGAAAAAGGGTGAGCCAACACTGTGGAATTCTTGTTGATTTTGTGATTTTCCTGCACTGAGACAGCCTTTTAAATATTGAAACTAGGAGCAGGAACTACCTTTTCCAAATGCAACTACACCACAATTCTCATGTTTCTGTAGAAGCAAAGACAGAAATGTGACTTTTACTACCTTGAACCAAACAGGCCGCAGTCCAGCTGGGAGTTCTGCATGTATTAGCAGCTTAAATCAACAGGCTTACGCACCCTTAATTCTCCTGTTGAATTGTGGCCACTGTGTTCTTGTTTGGCAGCTTCGAACAGCTCTGCCAAGAGCCAGCTGTCACAGGGAAGCACTGTTTTGTGATTGTAGCAAGGAATATTGTGTCATTCTTCTCTTAGTAATCAATGTATCTAAGGAGACAGTAACATCTATTGCCTCCACTGTGAGATCACACAGCTTGCTGTGCAATTGCATCCAGCTGGTAAGCAGCCTGACAGAGATTGCTCATTATAAGGCTTTTACAAGGCTTCCCTGTTTGTATGTTCAGTAAGCAACAGCTTTTTAGTGTGGTTGGGCATAGAAGCCCACCATATAACCTGAAGGTAGCTTTTGCTTCTGGGCCCTTTTCTAGCCACAGATTTCAGCATGATCTACCAAGCAATAAGCAGGGAAGCTCTTTCCCACACTCTGTTGATCTGAGGAGTAAGGGGCATGCTTCACTCAGGGTGTGATCATAGAGGAAACAATTCTGAAACAGGGAGAAAACAAGGGGAGTTCTTTTTTTCACCACACAACTTTCATGGAAAAACTTAAGGTAATGGGAAGAGGCCTGAAAAGCTTCTGGGCTGTGGACATTTCATAAATTCACTGGTGCTTCAGTCAACAAGTAGAGGTCAACAAGTATAATAGTATGTTGGAATGATCTTGGGAGACTGAGCCCAGTCATGCTGCCTAGAACTGGTCAGATAAGAGACAGCATAGTCCATAGCTGGATAGAGGCTCAAAAGAGGCCTTTCCAAATTTCTCAGGGTAAAGAAGATGGGAGAAGAATTGGAGTTTCAGACTTGCAGGATTCTGTTAATGTAACCTTAGAATACAGTAGAATTAGCTGATCTGATCGTGTTTTCTGTCTGACAGCAAGGAAGAAACAAATAGCAGCTGTCCAATTGGGCAATGCCAACTGTAGGCACTCCTTCAAGGCAAAAGACTTCACCAAGGGATGAAGGTTACAAGACTCTGTTCTAGCCTTTGAGTCTTCCAAATCATGAAATCAGAAGTCAATCAGAAGTTCAGCATAACCAAAAGAATAAAAAGTGCAAGGCTACAGTTGATGTAAAACATGAATAAATTGAACCTCCTTCCCTGGCCAAAAAAAAAAAAAATTAAATGTGGCTTTTGGCCGCCACATGATACATGATCACATCTGTGTATTATTTTGATTTTTTTTTAAATCATCATGATCATCTACTTTGTTTTAATCCAAAATTTAATGACGATGGATAAGTATTGTAAATTATTTTCAGTATTTTTGTAATTCAAAGTGATAAGAGGTAGACTTTAAATAAATCATTTTGGTGATGATGGTGACGAAGAAGATCATTTATAAGATATTCAACTTTCCCTTTTTTTTTGCCAAGAATCCCAAATAGCTTGAATCAGAAAAAGAATTCTTTGAGATGTGTCCTTTCAAAAAGTCTTAGTATTTAGTATTGTAATAATTTACACTGGGTACCTTTTAACATTTAACAGTACATGGGAGCAAATAAAGTCGAATTATAAAAATATAAAATCAATTGAGGGCAAGAATCCTACTAAATTGCATAAAGAAGCAATAAACGGTTCTAAATTGCTAGAATGACCTCTGGGTTTTATGGTCTTTACAGCACTTCCTTCCCTTAATCTTTCTTTGGATGCTGTATAAAGAAGAAAAATCAACATGACTTACGGCTTGGTCCATGAATCTTGATGGGTTTGTTGCTAATCAGTGAATGGGAACAAGTTTGGCAAACACAATCTTTGCCGCTAAATGTCACTTTATCTCCAATGGGAAAGGGCTTCCTAAAACAAGGAAAAATAAGCAAGATGTCAGAAACACATAGATTAATATCAGTATGATTAATATCAGTATTTCATTAGTTATTATTACATTGAATCAGCTATTATGGTTCATATATGTTCTATTTTCTAAAGAGTCTATTAATAAAATTTGGAATTTCATGTTTCTGGAAATAAATGAAATATGGGAAGCCCTCTTGCTTGTTCGCTCGGGAAAATTTATTGACAACTCAATTGTCTTTTGTTATTTTTGTCAGTTTTGATGACTCATATTTGGACAATTCTCACTCTCGGTTAATTCTGGTTGAGTTAAGAAAAGCAGTTTGATGCATACCACAGAATTATTTGTTGACTACCTTAAATATTGCATAAACAAAGACATGGTAGATGAAAGATGACAGTTTTGACATGATGTTGCCAAAGGAGGATTTCAGAGAACTTGCCCATCCTGTTTATGAAGAAAAAAATGTTTAAAGTAATTCTCATTGGCCCAGGAGCTATCCTTGAATTTGTTTATCTGCTTAAACCATCTCTTGGAAAGAGTCTCATAATCACCACGAAGTGAGAGGTTTTTCCTTTTACCATAAGATGAACCAGTTGGGAAGTTTCAAAGAGAACAAAAACAAAGACACCTAGTTAAGACAAAGAACCATGTGTTTCCAAAATATGTTCAAGAGCAAAAGAAATGAGTCACCTACATCAGTCTAGAGACTGGACTTTTAAACCCAAATTTAATGATTTGGGATTTAGTATTTTGTTTTGTTTTATAAAAGGGGAGAGTTTTGTTTGTATTTTAGAGAAGGATAGACAAAGCATCATTTTAAGCTTGAGTGTTTTCCAAAAATATTCAAAACTACCCATTTTGCATTCAGAATATGCTAAAATGGGGCACTGAAATGAATTTGTTCTGAATTTGAAACAATTTGATTCAGAATTTTCTGCAAACCTCAGGAGAAACCTTGGTTATCTCTTGAGAAGGAGAGTAATGAATCCACATCTCAAAAACCAGTAATTCAGGAATTCAGTCCAGTGTTATTTACTTTTAAAACACTGAGGTAAAGTTTCATCTGCTAGTGACTTCATGGACACATCCATATAGGTTTTTTTGGCAACAATATGAAAAAAGCTTCTTGTTGCTAGATAGCCTTTTGATTTCCAAGTCTAACCTACAGATATTTCCTAAAGTATCTGTCACCCTAACACTAATTGCGTTTCACACTGCATAGTTTTTCAAAGCCAGCCATGGTTCATTTGGTTGTCACCATTTAGTTTAAATTATCTTTAAATCATTATAAGCCACCTGTGCACTACTAGCAACCCCTTGTGTAAGTTCTAATGGAGGCCTGCAGCATTCCCACAGTTTCCCCCCATATTCACATTGTTTCTGCAGATTTGCTGCTGGATGAAGGTTATTTGGGAAGATCTCACTTTGTCAGCCTCTTCTTGGCATATAATTTTTCCACTGCTAGTCAAACAATTGTTGCTTGTTGCTAGATAGCCTTTTGATTTCCAAGTCTAACCTACATATATTTTCTAATTACCTGTCTGGAGAGCCAGGAGATAGTTTAGATGGAGTAGGCATAGCATGAAGATGCTGCTTCCTGTATACAAACTTTTTCTAATTAAGCTGATGGATCAACCTATAAGATCTCAGCATGTAGAGGAGGAAGGAGGAAGGAGTTTTGTGGCAGGCCACAGAGTATACCTGAATGTGCACATGCAGAAGGTTAATATGCCGAGTTCAAAATATTATTGCTAATCTGTCTTTATTGCTCCATGGGCTTTGGGATTTATTGGGGGGGAAAACCTTCTTGCTTACACTTGCTTTGTGGGCACTCTCTCAAGCATGGACTTAAAAATCCAACACAATATTAGAACAAAAATAAAATAAGCATCAGAATAAATATTGCAGCCTACAAAATACAAACAGTGATATAGTAGTTGACAGCAAAGAAACAAATGAATGAAATGTCTTCAGCTAAAAGTCAGGAAAGATAAAATCAACCCAGAAGAAAAATTATGTACACATTTAATACTCTTGCAAATCCTGCTAAATTATGTGATAAATGTCAGGTGACAACTGATTCCAGATGCACAAGAACACTACGGAAGAAATCCTGTTTTGGTTTAGTCACTAGTCTAATTGTCCTCCATAGTAAGTTAAGCAGAAGCATGTCTAATACCAACCATAAAGCAATGCACTGGTCCCACTTCTTGAGTTAGCCCAAACTTAAGCCACAGAGGTTTTTAAGGATCAGAACCAGCTCTTTCAATTAGACTTGAAAACTAAACCAGGGTGGTGGCTGCAATAAAGGTATTACTTGAACTGACCTTCAACACCACCTTTTGGGATTACTCGTCCTGGACCCTCAGGCCTTTTAAGCCTCATACACAAGTGTGAACCAGAAAGATACCTGTGACAGATAGTCACAAAATCTGCTAAAAGTCTGGGGAGTCAGATTAACCCTGAAGGTCTGTTCCTTGGTTTAAACTGAATGAATTCAGACAAGGTTTCCTCTTGTCTAAAATTATCATCCAAGATAACTTCCCTGAATTGCCTTTCACTTGACGTTATTTAGAAATGAGGTGCTGCACTATTTTCTTAGGCGATTAAGGATATGAGAATATTGGACCATTAAAAGTGAGCCTATTAGGCTAGAATGATTAGTAGATTTTAGAAGACAATGACTTGGCATGAAATCCTGTGGATGAGTGTAATTAAAAGAAACTCAGTGCTTACAATTAATATGCTTATGTTCATGTTTTTAATCTGATAGAGGTCTTGATCCAAAGGCATCTAGTCCCTGTAGTCTTGGGCTTTTTCACTTATAGCTAGCTAAGGTAAAAATATGTCCTGTCATTATGTTTATGTTTATGTTTATTTTTTGCCTTACTCCTATGACAGTGTTCTCATCTTGTCCTTGTAGTAAGACAGGCCAAAATCACGCATAGCTGTACAGTATTATTTCCCTTATTCTGATACTGTTCAAAAACAGCTTCAAAGGAATGTAAATTGTTAGGCTTTGTCACTCATTAACTTGGAGGGAAACCAAGCAACAGGCAAGTACTGGGAAGAGAAATAGAACAGAAAGCATCAAGGATAAGGATGAGCGTCAAGGATAAGGGTAGTGTGATATGTATCACAAGTATAATTTTACATATCACAGATAGCAAATTTCATATTCATGTAGATTTCCCCCCCTTTCCCCAAGTGGTGGGGAAAGATCCTCTGTAAGCACTGTTGGTTTTTTAATGGAGTATGCCCAAACTGCAGTTGCCTTCATGTCCAGGAAATTTATTTGAAATCTCATGCAATGCAAATATTTGTTTGGTTGATTGTTTCAGGTATTTATAAGATTACTCAACAACTTGAGAACTTCTGGTTTGTCAGCTTCGCCAGCGGCAGGGTTCCGCGATCTTGCGCGATCCCTGCCGTGCTAGCCGTTTTGGTGCCTCCGATCTGGACAGGTTTGGAGGCTAAGGCTGCCTTGCAGAGGCAGCCGAAGATAGGGGGGAGCTGGTGAGGGGTTTGGGGGTGTTGCAGACCCCCTCCCCAGCCGGCAAAACCCCGTTTTCTCAAGGCGGTCGAGCGGCGGTCTGTAATGGCCACCACAAAGAAGCGGCAGCTGGGTAAGACTGAGCAGGAGGAAGAGGGGAGAAAGTTTACAAGAGAAAGTTTTTTGGCTGATCCAGGACTTTAAGAGGCGTTTAATCCTGAGAACTATGACTTTTTGAAAAATACTTTGTTTCCAGAGGAGGATTTCAAGCGGCAAAATTGAGGTGCTGAAAGGAAAGTTTACTCTCCTTCCCTATGGAATCAACAAATGGCCATTGAGAAACCTGTTATTTTTTATAAAAGGTAAAAATTTGGCTTCTTGTTATAAGTGGGAAGGGAGAGGACAAAAAAAAAAATTAAGATCTTGCTGGAGGAGATGCCTTGAAGATCTTGAGACTAGAAATTGATTGTAACAAGGCTGTAAAATACAGATTGGGCTTTTTTTCTTTTCCCTTTTACTGATACCACCCCAGGAAGAGAAAGCGAGAACTTTGTGCGTTGTTTGGACTGATTGATGTCTCTGGGACTTTGAGGAATTGTTTTAACTTCTGAAACATTTTGGTTGCTCTAAGAAGAACAAAGAATGGCTTTATCTGATGATGAACTTAGAAAGGGATATCAAGAAAGTAAGGACGCTGTGAAAGAAGCTTTCCTTTCTTTAGAAATGGCGCTTGCTATTAATCAGCAAACACAACAACAGATGGAGGAAATAGAAGGAGAAGAAGAAAAAGAAGAAGACGCCATCTTCAGTGAATCTAAAAAATTAATTAAGAGAGAAAGGAGAAAGAAAGGAAGGAAAATGAAGGACTTAAGACTTAAAAAAACACTTAAGAAAGGAAAAAATAAGATGCAAAACCAACTTAATGTTACTGAGCAAAAGGAGAAAGGATTACAACAGAGAGGGAAAGCTAAAAAGGCGGAGGTTAGTGGGGGGGGGGTAAAAAGGCCAGGGGGGATTAGAAAGGAAGGGAAAAGGGAGGGAAAAGCCACAAAGGTATGAAACAAAATGGGAAAAAAGGATTTTTTTTAAGGGATGAAGGTTAAGGAAAATTTCTTTAAAAAAGAAGATTCTGCAAGGTACATAAGATGGTACTATGTATTAGAAATAGAAAACTAGAATGTTATAAGAATTAATAAAAGATTAAAATATTGAAATGTTTAGTAATGATAGATTTTAAAATTTAATAAAATTGTAGCACTTGTTTTTTGAAATAGACAATTGGAATGTTATAAGATTTAATATTTAGATTTATTATCTAATTATATTAATTATTATGAATTTATTATTTTTTCTCTTTAAAGGTTAGTAGGTAGAATGTACTAAGCAGAATCAGATTGGGTATCAGGCGTTATTTTAAATATTAATTTAGGGGGAGGATAGAAAGGCATCATACTCTGATCAGTGATTTCAGGAAAAATTCTTTCATTTTTCTTACTATAGGGAATGAGATAAATGGATAATTTGGAAAGAATGGACAAAAAATACAAATACAATGGTTTAAATTAAAATGAATTAAATAATATAGAAATAAGAAGAATGAAAAGCAGGGAGAAGTTATATAGAAGATATAGAATGGTGAATAAGATAGGTAATGGTATATAAGATGAGCATGAATTTAATTGAAGTCCATACAAAGAGAGGTAATCTGGGGCCAAACTACCTTCTTAAAAGTTTTATATTTTTGTGTTTTGTGTATCTATGTTTTGTTTGAGAATTAATAAAACCTCGGAGGAATGTTGGATGAGAATAATGGTAATCAAGTCAGAGAGGAATGAAGATGATGGCTATAAATTGGATAAATATAGAAAATAATAATAGTAACAATGAAATTGAATATGAAAAGAGAAAAAATGAGAAATTTGTTAAGAGATATCTATATGTTTATATTGAAATGGTGTAAAACAGAATTATGTTGCATAAAATAATATTCTACTTGACTTGTAAAATTAATAATGGAAAGAGGTTCTATGTATTTAATGGTTAATGATGGTTTGTTTGTCTTTAAAATTAATAAAATTTGTTCCAAAAAAAAAAAAAAAAAAAAGATTACTCAACAACTTGATTTTGAGAAATATACAGCAGGAATAAAATTTTTGCAGAAAACAATTCCAAATTGTTAAAAATAAATAAACTCGTGTATAAAACAGCAAGCCAAATGAAACAATTAAAAAAAAACAAAAGAGGACTCCAAGTCAGGACTTCATTGCTTTTCTAAAAGCAAGCCACTAGTATATCAGACAGAGATCATTCCAGACTATAGGAACAGCCACTGAAAAAGGATACTTCATAAACCCAATAAGATGACAGTGTTTAACATAAGGACAGACAGATATACCTGAGAGCAGGCAGTTCTGCAATTTCAGTACCTGCTGGTCTCTTTTCCATCTTTCCTCTTATTTTGCTGTGAGATTACTCTGTTTTAGCAATAGCACTTAGACCTATATACCTTTTTATAGTGCTTTCCAGCCCTCTCTAAGCAGTTTTACAGCATATTGCCCCCAACAATCTGTGTCCTCATTTTACTCACCTCGGAAGGATGGAAGGCTGAGTCAACCTGGAGCCTGGTGGGGTTTGAACTGCCAAATTGCAGGCAGCCAGCAGTCAGTAGAAGTAGCCTGCAGTACTGCTTTCTAACCACTGGGCCACCATGGCTCTTAACAAGGTGTTTTCCTTCAACACCTTGATGGTTTCAGTGTTTTCTTCACATCCCTATCTTGTCTTTAAAAAAGAAGTTGTGATAGAAGACTGACTTTATTGCAGACATGATGATAGTTGGGAAACCTGCAGAACTGACTGTTCCTGACCTCAAATATCATTGTCAAAGAACTGGCAAATCTCTCCTGGACAGTTGAAGAATGTGACATAGACCTATATACCTTTTTGTGTGGCATTCTTGAAAATACAAAGAGTTTCCTTTTCACGCAGATAAACAGATATTACAAGAACTAGCAACATGCATTCAAGTCGTGCATGTATACCAAAAGGAGATACATGAGATGAAATGGGCTGGAATATAAGACATGTGCACATAGGCACAGATGTCCATATCTGCCAGGAAACAGAGAATGAAAGGTGCATGGTTAAACAATCAACTTATTTCCTGCAGAATGTAAATACAGAAGTTTTCTTTATTATAGTTAAGAAATACCACTTTAATAGTATTCTACTGTCTCCCTCCATATGATTAAACAAGGAAAATACTACAAAATCTATGTGAACCCTACGAAAAAGCAAGAGAAATCCTAGAATATAAGATTATTCTTAAACACATTGGCTCAGAACAATTAATACTGATTAGGATACTTTAACTACACTAGTCAGAGGATAACTAGCTTCTTTATGAGCATAAATGAATGCAGTTAATATTGAAATCTACTCTAGGAAGGAAGAACAACTACTGTAACTTCATTATAGTTGCAGAAAAAGATGAACTTAAGTTTGAGTTGAGAAATGCACACTAATTACTCCCCTCCTTAGAGATGGATAATTGGAGAAATTAACCCAGAATGGAGGGTATATACAGTAGCTAGCTGCAAAGGACATTTCATTAGAATGAAGAGAAGGGTTTTATATTTCTTTTAGATTAGGGTTTCCCCAGGGGTTGAAGGGACTATTTAAACTTTAAATTTTAAAGGGTGGTTACAGTTGCTGCTACAATTTGTGCTACTACCCTGTTTCTCCAACAATACGGCCTCCCCCAATGGGAAGTTCCAGCATGTTTTATAGGCATGAAATGAAATTAAGCCCCTCCCCTTAAATTAAGGCCTATATTAAAACATGCGAAATGATGGGGAATGGGGGGGGGGCTTGCCATTAGGAAGTACTTTTGTTGCACACCCGGATATGGTGCTGCCTGCGTTGGCCCCCATACGAAGTGCCCCACCAATGCCGAGGTCAACATCCAAGCCATTGCCACCCGCCCGAAGATGCAAGGGGGGGGGAATTAAGTCATCCCCGAAAAGATGGCCTAGCCATTTTTTCGGGGCTCAAAAAAAAAAAAAATACCCAGTCTTATTATATGAGAAACATGGTATTAGTTAAAGTAGTATTTATTTATTTTTATATAATAAATGATTGGGAGATGATGAACAATCTGAAATTTCATGAAGGGATCAATGAGCTGAAGCAATTGGGGACCCCCTATACCAGATGTAAGGATGTATATAAAACACCTTGAACACTAAAGCTGAGAAGAATAGATTTATTTCAATGTATGAATTTCCCATACCAAAGAACAAGGCTAAGACTTTATTAGTTTTAAAGCATGGGAATCAAATAGGTGATCGGTTTCTACTGGTGGAAACAATAATCCCCCTTCCATAAAGTTTTTAAAAAAGGAACTTGAATAGAAAGGGATAAACTACAACCTGAACATTAAGTACCAATTCTTGCCCTTTAACCCAATGCAACAGGTAATCAGTGGAGTATATATATCAATGGATCAATGGATATATACGTATATAAGTGATCGACATCAGACTTGCCAAACTGCTCACCTCTGCTCAATCCTCTGGGAAATCTAGTCTGAGCATCATATCCACCTTACTCAACTTGTAAATGTACCTCTACCTTGCTCAGCATTCCTCTTAGCCTGTACTTACATTCTATTGCAGTTTGTTGCTATTGCCATTCAATACTGGGGCAACTTGGAGATTAGTTTACCAGCTATTTCCTGGTAATGCTTGAAAGAAACAAATGGTATGGATAGCATCAATAATAACGTGCTTACTTCCCACGCTGGTATCACCCTACCTTGAAGGTTAGTGATTGATGCTGGACTCATAATGCCATTTAGGCTAAGTGGAAAATAGCCTTGGTTGCTACAGAAAGGGTGGTACAGATTCCACAACAAAGAAACTTCAGCTTAGTGTTTCTGACAAAATACGACACGGGTAATGGCAGCAGTTTGTAGGTGTAGACACGAAAAGCTTCTGAGGTTAATTTAAGGCTAACTTTTCCTGTCATTCACTGACACTCTTTCTTAATTCTAATGTTTCTCTAATACAAGCCAAACATTAAAAAAGACACAGTAATAGACCTGTCTTACCAGAGGATTTCTGAGACCTAGAATCATTCATAGGTCACAACATTTTCACCACTCCCTTGGGAGAGGGCTAATCACTCTTCCTCTTGCAGGGACATGCAATTGAAACTCCAATTAATCATTAGATCACCACTGCAATCAGGATTAGCCCTACGTTTGCTTCACACTTTCTTCATCTCATTAATGCCCCCCTAATCGTAACTTATGGAACCAGTTCCTGCCCAATTGTATCTGTCTTGTTCTCTCTGTGTGAAGTTATTGTCTACAGATTGTGAACATGCATTTTATTGGTGATTCTCTTCCTTTAGAGAAATGACAAATCTGCACCATGGCTTTTGTTAGGAAGGTGCAGACTTCTTCCCAGCAGCCTGTGTAAAAATCTGTCCTCCCCCCCCCCCCAGCATTCAGTTTGCAATTTGGTGCTCCCTTCCCTAGCAACTGCCCCCACTGCCAGTAAAGACAGCTGCGATCAGGCAACTGCTATAAGAACCTATGGAACTGTATCGGTGATACCATTGATGATAAGGGCCATTATATGTTTTTCATGTCTTTATGCTTTCTAAAACCTTTGTTACACTGAAGATTTAACTTGCAATGGGGATTGAAAAAAGCAAAGCAACATTTTTTTTTCCCAGGGAGGCAATTTAATTAGACTAGGAGAGAAAAACAGGATGGTGGAAGCTTTTCATCATATTCCCTCACTTTTGCCATCATTATTTATTTTGTTTTGCTTTTTAATTATTAGTTGCATTTATAATTCAATATTTAAGTATCAAACCAGTTAAAAACAATATTCAAACACCATCTTTGAGTCTTTGTTGCTGACCCTGGATCAAATTTGGGAAAAAAATAAGGCTAAATGGAATTTCCCTGCCATTAGTTTCCCTTCTGAACAATCTATGCATTCTATAGAGGCCTCTGCCCAGAATTTCTTTCATATATAGCTGCTGCTTCATCTTTCAGTGGTGTCTTCTCCAGTATCATTGTTGGTGAAGGAACATGGCAGTTCAAACCTAACACATGGAAAGATATCATACAAAGAATAGCAATAGCACTTAGACTTATATACTGCTCCATAATGCTTTACAGTCCTCTCTAAGCGATTTACAAAGTCAGCACATTGCCCCCAACAATCTGGGTCCTCATTTTACTGACCATAGAAGGATGGAAGGCTGAGTCAACCTCATGCTGGTCAGGACTGAACTTTTGGCAGTGGGCAGAATTACCCTGCAATACTGCATTCCAACCACTGCACCACCACAGCTCTTACCGAGGTGCCTAGGACAGCATCACATATTTTGGAAAGCATTTTTTGAGATAATGCCCAGGCCCCCTCTCTCTTTAACTCAAAATAAGCAGAAGCTGCTGAGATCAAGTTTCAGAAAATACGGGTGGTCAGAAGCAAGTAAAGATAGTCCTTGATTTACGACCACAAATGGAACCCAAAATGTATGTTGCTAAGCGAGACAGTTCAGTGAACTTTGCACCAATTTGCAACTCTTTTTTTGCCACAGTTGTTAAGTTGTTAATTACTGCAATTGTTAAGTGAATCTGGTTTCCCCATGGATTTAGGTGAAAAAAAGCTGATCACAAACCAGGATATGGCAACTGTAACAAATATATGCCATTTGCCAAGTGTCCGAACGTTGATCACATGGCCATGGGGGTGCTGCAATGGTCATAAGTGTGAAAAATGGTCATAAATCCCATTTTTCAGTGCCGTTGTAACTTCAAGCTGTCACTACCCAAAAGGTTCTATGTTGAGGACTACCTGTAATTCTTGCAGTAACTGAGAATACATATAGCTCAGGATTGAATTTTTGCCCTTGTTTTTCTTCTTCTTTGAGATCCTTCATCGCCATGCTGGTAACACCCGTTATTTGATCAGTTGCTGAAAAGGCAAGATTTTTATTGCGGGATAAATTATTTGGAGAAAGAAGGCAGAAGAAAAGGAAACAAAACACCTGTTGATGTTGAGGAGCACATAAGGCTAGAAAGATATGCATTTAGTCAGCCACCTACTTTCAGGAGAAGATCTGCCAACTAAGGAGCAAATTCTAAGGCTTAAGGCCAAGCTTCTTCTGCAACTGCTGGATTGAGGTCAAACCTTGGTATCAGTTGATAGGATATTCCAATCTAGATTCTGTTTTTCCCAAACTACAAAACTCAGTTTTGACAATTCCACTCCTTCCTCCGTCTGATAAAATGTACAAGTAGTCCTTGACTTAAAACAGTGATGGTTCAGAGTTACAATGGCACTGAAAAATATGAATTACAACTGTTTTTCACAACTTTTGCAGCATCCTCAAGATCAAGTGATCAAAATTCGGATGCTTGGCAACTGTTTCATAGTTATGACCGTTGCTGTGTGCCAGGGTCATGTGGTCATCTTTTGCGGCTTTCCAACCAGCAAAGTCAACGGGGGAAGCCAGGATCACCTCCCTACTGATTGCAACCAAGCTATAATGCAATCTGTGGTTTTGCACGAGCGCTGCAACTTTCCCTAAGGGGTATTCTGCTCACCATTGTCACTCCTGAGAGGTTGACACATTGCTTTTAGATAGTAGACTCACCTGCACATGCTGCACACAAAACACTTGGGATGGTACGTCCGGCCCAAGGCTGAGATAACCTCTCCAGTGATGAAGTCTTGGCAGCTGTCACAGCGGGTGCCATAGAGCTGCTGATAGTCTTGAGTGCAGATGTATTCCCCATTTTTAAAGAAGAAGCCAGACTGAGCTAGGTCACAGCCACACACTACAGAGGGGAAAGTACATGCAGAGATAGAAAAGTCAGTCCTTTCATCTCTTCAAATAGGCACCTTTCTCTTAAAAACAAACAAACAGATGCTTCTTAAAGTACCATCATAAGAATGGGGTGTCTGGATCATGCCAAAAGCCTTGTTTGTCAATCAAAGGGGAGACAATTAAGAGACTGTAGAGATTCTCAATCATGCATATCATGGTTGTCCCAAAGGTGTTTTTTCAGGAGGCAACTGGACTTTCTTGTTTTCTTTTTTTGAAGATGTTTCGCTTCTCATCCAAGAAGCTTCTTCAGCTCTGACAGAAGGATGGGAATGGAAGGAATTAGATACCTTGCAGACAGCTGGTCATTTGCATCATTTTAGAGGGACTTTTAACTATACAATTTGGGATGAACACTCTTTGAATGGTGTGGGAGTAGGAATGGATTTCCAAAGGGAAAAAAAAATGCAGGAAGCAGGAGCACTACTCAAGTGATCCTGAGGACACATATAAATCTCCAAGTGCTTTAACTACCCTCTAAAACAGGGGTGTCAAACTCACATGTCATGGCAGCATCATGTGACATATCATGACTTTTTCCCCCTTTGCTAAACTGGACATGAGTGTGGCCAGGATGTGACCTATCCGGCCTGTGGGCTGGAAGTTTGACACCCCCTGCTCTAAAAGGATGCAAATTATCATCTGTCTGCAAGGAATATAAATCCTTCCATTCCCCGCTATCCTGTCAGAGCTGAAGAAGCTTCTTGGATGAGAAGCAAAACATCTTCAAAAGAAAAAACAAGAAAGTCTAGTTGCCTCTTGAAAAAAGCACCTTTTGAACTTTTAGGTGTTAAACCCTGCCCGCCTGCATAGCCATGGTGTATGGCTCCACATTTTGTACAGTAATTTTATTGGCAACAACCCCATTGCTTTTTCCTAAATATAAAAGTTGTGTTTCTTACACAAAACATACTAACGGAAAACACCTCAAAGGTCTTTTAATCTGACCCCCAGCTAAAGCAGGAGACCCTGTACCATTTCAGATGAAAGGTTGTCCAATCTCTTCTTTAAAATCTCCAGTGTTGGAGCACCCAAAACATCACTTCTTAAGAAGACCAAATATAGGAGGACCAGCTGTGCTTAGGAATTCCCATTAGCCAGCCCAAAGCTGACTTCATTCTTATATCTATGATCCCTGGCTTCCAGGTCATTTCTAATCTCAACTCAATGTACTTGGTCATTCATTTTGCAAATCGAAATGGCTTAAATATGTCTGTAGAATCACCTCCTTTCAACTCAGCCTATTCACGCTCTCTGGTATCTAAATATTAGATAAAGCTGCCTGAAGGGGGATTATCTGAAGCAGCCACCTGTTTTTTATCCCCATCGCTGACACCTGAGGCTTGACTACTACTGGTATGTGAGAGGGTCTTTCTGTGGCTCGACTTTGGCAGGCCCTGCCTCAGGAAATCCTTTGGCTTCTCTCTGATGACAATCTCCCTGATCAAGCTTGAAAGCTTTTCTGCTCCAGCATGCCTTCAGCCAGTTTCTGCCTCCTGGTCTGTCAGTTCCATCTTTGCTATCCAAATTACATTTTTCTGCTCTCTGTTTTAATTTATTGACTTTTTCATGTACATATTTGCTGCGGTTGTCAAGGGCCACAGTGTGTGTGTGTGTGTGTGTGTGTGTGTGTGTGTGTGTGAGATCACATTATGCAATGCTAAAGTGAGGGTGTGTCTAATGAGTGCTTATGTGTAGGAGACAGTGCAAAACAATCTTTAGAAAACAAGTTGGACAGGAAGCCACCCAGAATAATTACGGAGGTACAAGGCTTCTTTGGTAGCCTTGCTGCCCACTCTGGATGACTGGCACTGGGCAGTGTGATCTGAGTATACTGATGAACTCTGTATGTGGATGGTCCATCTGGTGTGTTAAAAGTGCATCAGTGCCCTCTGATGCATAATCACTAGTAGATACAAGTGCCTGAACCAGTTTTCAGTCTCTCTGCAGTAACAAGACTCCAAGTCACCTGAGCAAATCAATTTCTTGAATAGGGAGTGTCAACTTCCTTCCTCCTTCTTTCTTTCCTTCCTTCCTTCTTTCCTTCTGCCACCCTACCCAGCCAAGCAGTACCTTCTCATCCAGTGATGGGATTCAATTTTTTTTTACTACCAGTTCTGTGGGTGTGGCAGGGGAAGGATACTGTAAAACCTCAAGTCAGAGGTGGGATTTGCCAATTCTCTGAACTGCTCAAAATTTCCGCTACCTCTTCTCCAGAACTGGTCAGAACCTGCTGAATACCACCTCTGTTCTCATCCCCAATTCCTTCCCCCTATAAACTCTAGGAGGGCAAGATACTTCTCGCGGTCCTCTAAGATGCCACCATTGTGTTGTTAGCACCGTGCAATGAAAATAAGGCAAGGATTAGGATAGTGGAGTTGATGGGAAGGGAAATTTCTGCTGAGAGAAAGCCTGGCTTGGGGAATTGTTTGTGAGCCTTGGTGCATGATGGCAACAAGAAATGCCCTTTTTGATTGACTACAAGCAGACAGGTTGAGAGGCTGAGTATACTAGCAGAGGAGCCACTGGTGTATTGGATCTTTAATGGCAACTGGTGAGAAATACATTGAGTGGGCTTCTTGTCTTTTGAGAGGCCTTGACTTATAATTCCCCACTGGGGCAAGAGAGAGAAACAAACTGGCAATGCAGTGAAGAAATGGTTCAATTACTACACTCATGTGCCATGACCTACTGGAAGACAGATAGTCTGAGAAGTAGTTTTTGAAGTGCTTTGCCATTTTTACAGACAAGCTTGCCTCAATTTACTGCTGTCATTTGGTAGTCTCCAGTACATCCAATTGCCAGCGAGCATACATTTGGGAAGTTTACTCCCATTAGATCTGGAAAACACAAACTGGGATAAGTTCCTGAACAATTTTGGAGTGGGAGGGGGAAGACTACTGTTAAGTCCTGAGCATGGGCACAAGGAACGGAGACGAGACATCGAACGGTGACTTCAACTCTTTATTGTAAAATAAGAACAGAACAAATACTTGGGCAGCAGCAGCTCTTTTATAGAGCTGGCTGCTGTCAAAACAATCAATGATTTGAGTTTACCGCTTTCACAAGCTTCCAATCAGAGGGGCCCGTTAACAGCCAATCAGACTGGCCAGAAACGACCAATCACAACTCGCTATTCGCAGGCCAATAAGAAGTGCAGGATTACAAGCCTGCTGCAAAGTAAAGCTACTTAGGGTTGCCACTGCTGTGTTGGCTTAGTCCTTAACACCCCTCCCCCCTAGGTTCTGTCTGAGGGGTGAGGTGACGTACTCTCGTAAATAGGCAGGTCGCTTCACCTGTCTGCTTGACCTGCGCTGTTCCACCAGTTTCTGTCCTGGCTCAGGTTCCAGTGGGCTGCTAGCTGGGCTGGATGGTGAAAACGGTCGCGCTGTTCCTTCGAATGGCCCTGGGCTGCTTTCCCTGCTTACGCCAGTGCTGTCTTCCAGGTTCCCTGGATCTTTTTCCATCGCAGTGCTGTCACACGGCGAGGCCACTCCCTGGCTCGGTTCTCCTTCTGATGGTGAGTAACCCCTGGTTGGTTGTGTAGACTGTTGGGTTCCGATTGTTATTTCTTCTTCGGCCTCCTCGATGTTCCTTCCCCCCCAGCTAGAGATTCAGGGGCTGAGATAGGACTAGGTGCAAATCTGGAATGGAGTTGGTCTATGTGGTGCTTCCACATCTTACCATCTGCAGTTTGTAGGTGATAGGATCGGGGTCCCGTAAGTTGTGTTATGGTCGCGGGGACCCACAATGGGTCACCCGAGAAGTTTTTCACAAACACGGGGTCACTTTCCTGGAATGCCCGACACTTGCTGCTGGATCCTGGGGGTTGTTCAGGTGTGTAGTTTGGGTGGAGGCGATCGAGATGCAAGCGAAGTTTGCGGCCCATCAAGAGTTCAGCTGGGTTGCTGTTCGTGGTACTGTTTGGGGTTATGTGCTGGAGGAGAAGCATCCGGTTTATTTTGCCGTCAATGTCGCCGTGGTCCATTTTGTGCAAAGTCTTTTTTCCAAATTGAACCATTCGCTCAGCCCTACCATTGGCCGCAGGGTGAGCTGGCAATGTTAAGGCATGGCGGATGCCCCGATCTGCCAGGTACTATTCGAATGCCAGGGCAGTGAATTGGGGGCCATTATCGGAGACCAGGACATCCAGAAATCTGTGGGTAGCAAATAGCTTATTCAGCTTTTTAGTGACCGCCTCTGTGGTGGTGCTTTTCATCTTGTGGACTTTGAGCCAATTTGAATAGGCATCCACTGTTAGGAGGAAGTGTGTCCTCTTGTGGGTCCTGCAAAATCGATGTGGATACAGGACCAAGGGCCTCGAGGCATTTCCCACTGAGTTGGGGGAGTTTTTGGAGGAGTAGAACGAATCTCCTGGCATTTGCTGCACTTTGCTACCCAGGTCTCTATCTGTTTGTCTAACCCAGGCCACCATGCGTAACTCCTGGCCAATGCTTTCATCCGCACGATGCCTGGATGTCCATCGTGCAACATTTTTAATACCTTATGTTGCAATTTCTCCGGGATTACAACTGTGTCTCCCCACAAGATGCAGCCCTTTTGGGAGAATAGTTCTGTCTGTCGATTCCCGAATGGCTTGAACGTGTCATTGGGTGTGCTGATTGGTCAACCCTGTTCCACCCAGCTGAGGACTCGTGCCAAAACAAGGTCCTTTTTTGTTTCTGAGGCGATGTCTCGAGCGGTCAGCGGTGGCGATTTGAGGGTTTCGATTTGCAATACGGCTAAGGTTGGAGCTGGGTCCTCTATGACGTCTGATAGTGGAGAGCGGCTCAAAGCGTCAGCGTGGGGAATGGTTTTCCCCGGGCGGTGTTGCAATCAGTAATCGTAGGCGGCTAAAAATTCTGACCAACGTGTCATTCTTGGTGATAAGATATGTGGAGTTGGTTTGTTTCCTGCCAAAATACCAAGTAGCGGCTTGTGGTCTGTAATTATGGCAAAGGGTCTCCCATACACATATTCATGGAAACATTTAATTGTGGATACAATAGCGAGAGCCTCTTTATCAAGTTGACTATAGTTCCTTTCGGTCTTAGACGAGGTTCTCGAAAAGAACGCAATAGGTGCCTCATTTCCATTTGGTAGGACATGGCTTAAAATGGCTCCCACTCCAAATGGTGAGGTGTCACAGGTAACCGTCAAGGGTAGAATCTCGTTGTATTGCATCAATACAGCATCGGAGGTTAAGAGGTCTTTTACTTGTTGGAATGCCCTTTCTTCACGCCGTCCCCAGACCCAGTAAGCCTTTTTGTCGAGAAGTCTATGTAGGGGCTCGGCTACAGTTGCCTTCTGGGGCAAGAAGATGTTATAAAAGTTAATGAGTCCCAGGAAGGCTTGGAGGTCTGTCTTATTCCTAGGTCTCGGGGCGTTTTTGATTGCGGTTAGTTTTTCTTCAGTGGGGTGGATTCCCTGTCTGTCGAGAAGGTATCCCAGGAACTCCACTCTCTCCGTACAAAGTTGACACTTGTCCCTTTTTACCTTCAGACCAGCGTCTTTAAATTTCTGAAGAACTTTTCTGAATCATTGTACTAATAACTCTTTAGTGGGGGCAGCTATTAGGATGTCGTCAAAATAAGGCACGACGCCTTTTATGCCTTGTAATAGTCTCTCCATCAAACTTTGGAAAATGCCAGGCACCACGCTCACTCCGAATTGGAGTCTATTGCACTTGAAGGTGCCTCTATGTGTAACTATTGTCTGGGCTTCTGCAGTTGTCGCGTCTACAGGTAGTTGCTGGTACGCCTGAGCTAAGTCCAATTTCGCAAATATTTTTCCGCCACCCAGGGAATGAAGAAGGTGTTGGACCACCGGTACTGGGTAAGCGCTCTGTTGAAGAGCATGATTTAGGGTGGCCTGGTAATCCCCACAAATTCTTAACGAACCATTTGGCTTCATGGGCCTTACTATTGGAGTTTCCCAGAGGGCATGGTCAGTCGGTTCCAACACACCCTGGGCTATCAGTTTATCTAGCTGCTCGTTGATCTTCAGCTTGAGGGCAAAAGGCACCCGACGAGGCTTAAGCCGAATGGGAGCTACATCGGGGCTGAGATTAAATGATATAGGGGTCCCCTTGTACTTGCCTAATGTTCCTGTGAACATGTCCTGGAATTCCTGGATGAGGGCCTCTTCCCAGTCGTCGCTTCTGGTTTGGTGTATGCCGGCTAGTTCAATCCCGAGTGGGACGAACCACTATAACCCTAACAAACTGGGTCGGTCACGATCGACGACAGTCAGGGGAAGCGTCGCGGTGCGGTCTTTGAAGGATACTTGGACATGGCTGGAACTGACAACTGGAATTCTGTTTCCCTGGTAGTCTTTTAGGATGATTCGTTAAGTGCTGAGGTCCTTGCGGCAGATGGCAGAGATCAGCTGTTTGAGGGTTTTCCAGGATATCATTGATAGGGATGATCCTGAATCGACTTCCATCACGCATGGTCGATTCTCAATAGTAACCCTTACGCAGATCTTTCTTGCATCGAACGATGAAGTGTGGCCGATAATAATGGTTTGGTGCGCCTCTTCTCGTCTCGTTGAAGAGGCAGGTGCTCGATTTCTGTAGTAGTAGTGGTTGTTCCATTGGTGGTTCAGGCGGTCCCGATTCTCAGGAGGTTTGCCTGTCTCCCGATGGAGGTTGTTCTCCCTTCGGCTGGGACTGGACTCTAGCTTGCTTCTGCAGACCTTCACGATTTGGCCTCTTTTACCGCAGGTATGGCAGAGTGCATCAAGGAATTTGCAGTCCGATCGCAGGTGGTTTGCCCCGCAACCAGCACATTGGCGCGGACATCTCTGGTTTCTTTGCTCTCGTTCCGAGCAGAGCCGGTTGACCTTCTGTTCCTCACTGTCTGAGGATGACTCGAGATCTTCGTGGTGGGTGGTGATAGTGTGCTTCTCAGCGGTGAGTGGGCTATCGTTAGCAAGTTGGCGAAGCAGTGCGTTCGCTCGGCACATTCGAGAGGCTGACTTCCTGGTTGCTTCTGCGGCAGTAGCATCAGCGATGACATCTGCAAGGCTGATGTCTCCTTTCACCATAAGTTTACTCTGCACTTGTGGTGCATCTAATCCCAGAACTATGCAGTCTCTTAGGGCTTCCACGAGGTTTGCAAAACCACAAAGGCCTCCTAGGTTCCGGAGGTCAGCTACGAAATCCCCAACACTCTCGTTCTTCCGTTGGTCCCTCTGGTAAAACTCGTGTCTTCGTATCAGTGTAGGTACTGCGGGTGTGTAATGGGCCCGGAGGATTGGCGTGAGGTTATCCCAATCCATGGTCTTCACTTCTGCCGGTTTGGCAAGTGCTTTAGCCATTTTGAAAACAGCAGGGCCGCAATGAGTCAGGAACACCGCTCGTTTCTTGCCAGGCATAGCATCTTTTAAATTGTTGGTCTCTAAGAACATCTGGAAACAATCTATATACGAATCCCAGTCTTCATTTGCTGGGTCAAATGGAACGGGTGGTATGGCACTGCTGGTCATCTTGCCGTTTGTTATATGCGCTCTTCAGCCACGTGCTCTGTCTTGTTCGATGCGTACTTAGTCAGCTCTATCATCTCCGCATCCCATCCTCATCGCCAGTGTTAAGTCCTGAGCATGGGCGCAAGGAACGGAGACGAGACATCGAACGGTGACTTCAACTCTTTATTGTGAAATAAGAACAGAGCAAATACTTGGGCAGCAGCAGCTCTTTTATAGAGCTGGCTGCTGTCAAATCAACCAATTATTTGAGTTTACCGCTTTCACAAGCGTCCAATCAGAGGGGCCCTTTAACAGCCAATCAGACTGGCCAGAAACAACCAATCACAACTCGCTATTCGCGGGCCAATAAGAAGTGCAGGATTACAAGCCTGCTGCAAAGTTAAGCTACTTAGGGTTGCCACTGCTGCGTTGGCTTAGTCCATAACAACTACATTATTTTTCAAGCATGGTTTCCTGGGAAAAAGACAAATGGGACCAAGGTAAAGCAATAACAGGAACATGACAAATTTGATGAATTTAATTTTAAAAAACAGAGGTCATTCATTTTCATCCCACAGCTACATGCTGCTTTTTATCTTGCCTTTAATTCTTTGCATTTTTCATCTCTCTCCTTTCAATGATCTGATTAGCTTCATCCAACTGCAACTTTCACAATTTTCCCATTCCTCTCAATCCATTCAGTCATCTTTGATATATGCAACATGCAATCTGATCCTCATTGACCAAAACATCTCCATATACTTTGTTGGTATACAATTCCGAACTAATTCTTAAGGTTACTCTTCTTGTGTTTTGCTACATAATCGCCATTGCATTCTATTTGTTTTTATGTTTTCTCCTGACATACCTAATACTGATTTCCATATGACAAACCCGACAGAAGTACATTCTTACTTACATGCAAATACTTTCATTTTTCACATTTCATTCACCTCACATTATCAGACATGTTCTGTAAATCAATATTTGTACATTCCCACATTCTTGCACTTTTTCTGCTAAGGAACAAAAAATAACAGTCTAACACCTACTGTCTGGCATAAATCCACACATCACATCCCAAACTTTGCTATTTCCCTTTTGAGCTCTTTTGACTAGAATTCTGATAAACAACTTCCAGGTGTGCTAAACAAACTAATTTCCCTGTAATTCATTTTTGTTATTGCTCCCTTTGTGTCAGAGAACAATAATGGCATCCCTTCTATTGTCAGGCACAAATATAGTACACACAGATACGCATGTTGTGTGTAGCCGTTCCATAACATTTGTACACCTAGTCCTTGGCTTATTCCATTCATTCAGTGACCATTACAGTTATGGCTGAAAAAAAATGGAGGTATGACCGAATCTAGAAGCTCTGGCTATTGTAGCAACTCCATGGTCATGTGATTACAATCCAAATGCTCAGATTCTCGTCTTGCAAATTATAAGGTTGCAGACAGTGCTGGCTAATCCCAGGCAAATTCAATGGGAAGCACAAGTCACTCCAGTAAGTCATTCTTTTTCTTCTGCCTGTAGCACCATCACCTCACCCCCACTGACCCTCTCAAACTTTTTCCTATCCTCTCCTGACTTGCAAACAGCCTGTGCCGATCTTCTCAGCCCCTTCCCCAGCCTCTGAATTGTATCTAGACTGCACTGGCCTTACCCAACCCCTGCGGCCCTCTCAGGCTCCTCATCTGGGACTCATTTCGTGACATGTGAATCTTGAAGTTTTACAGCAGCAACCGAGACTGCCGAGACTGCCATTGCCAAATGATATGGTCATGTGACATTCAGTGATGGGATTCAATTTTTTTTCACTACCGGTTCTGTGGGCGTGGCTTGGTGGGCGTGGCAGAGGAAGGATACTATAAAATTTCCAGCTAGAGGTGTATTTGCCAGTTCTCCAAACTATTTAAAATTTCTACTACCAGCTCTCCAGAACTGTTCAGAACCTGCTGAATACCACCTCTTATTTATGCTTTTCTTTTCATTGTTTTTTCCCCTCAGACATTAACATTTAATAGCATTTCTTTCAGACCCATTTTTTAATATGCAACTACTTTTCTCATACGTATCTCTGTAATACTTCTGCTATTCTTTCATTTTCATCCCAAATCATTTAAAGCATTTTTGTTTTTGATGCCACTTATCCTGCTCGATGCTCTTTGTTTACCCTCATAAATCACTTCCAAAATAATGTTTAAATTTCATCAAAGAGTCAAATTGATCTAGTGGTTAAGGCAGGAGCCTGAAAACCAGGAGACTGTGAGTTCTAGTCCTGCCTTAGGAATGAAAGCCAGCTGGGTGACTTTTGGCTAGTGACTAGTCATTCTCTCTCAGCCCAACCATTACACAGGATTGCTGTTGTAGGGAAAATAGGAGGAGGAAGGTGCATTGGATCTGTTCACTGCCTGGAGTTATTTGTAAAAATAATAAAGGTGGGATTAAATAATGTTTAAAAAAACCCGCAATTTGCATTTTCTTTGCCTCTTTCAATCGTTATCTTTTCCTTCTTCTCTGATTGCAGCTATATTTTCTCTCCATACCCATTATTCCATATCTCTCTCTTACTTTTTGCAGCAATCTTCATTCATTCTTTTTTTTTTCACCTCTATCATTTCATCATTCCACCAAGCATTTCCCATTAGGGAATAAGGATTTCCTTTGGCTTTGGAAGCAAATAAAGAAGGCTGCCAAGTTCTCTCCTGGTGGTTCTAAGTCTCTTTTGAAGCTGGAGATGGGCTAAAGTCTTTGTCTAACAAAATCATCAAGACCAAACTCCATAATCAGCACCAAACTCCAGGGAGTTGGAGGCATACACTTTTCCTGTGGTGTTCTGAAAGCTGGCAGAACCAACAGAGTCTAGGAAGATGAGAACATCCTGATTTGCTTGAATTTTTTTTCATACATAAATTATCCCTGCAATTCCCAGCGCTGTACATCCTTATAGGGGGTGACTTTAACGGCCGATTGGGAGCCCAAGTTCCCCCATCGATTGAGGCACTCTACTCCCAAGAAACCCTCCAGGCCATAGGACACCTGGTATCAGCCAGACATTCTAAGGATGAATTAACAAATTTTGCTGGCATTCAGTTAGCCCTTTTAGCAGGCCAACACAATAAAATAATTCTTAATGGGAGTACCCTAGGTGATCTAGCTGGTGAGTTTACTTTTAGTTCCTCATGTGGGAGTAGTGTAATTGATTTTGTGCTGGTATCCCAGCTTCTTAGAAAGGCAGTCTGTGCTTTTTATGTGGATTGCCTTACAGAGAGTGACCACTACCCCCTGGTTACAATCATTGGGCTTTCCTCAAATATACATCTCCCTAGGGGTCCCCAGATATTAGATTCCTATGTGGCCTCGTATACAAGGACGATCAAATGGTCTTCTAATACTGAAAGAAAGTTTCACTCCTTTTTTATCATCTCCGGAGTGACTCAGCTTATACAATCAGGCCCGAACAAGTAGTGGCCCAGGGACAATCTCGGCCTTTGAATCACTAATTAATAGTGTTCAAAGGGAGCTAGGAGCCATCTGTAGGCCGGGTGGTCCATATCATTCAAGAAATAATTCTTGGTTTGATAAAGAGTGTCTGATGCTCAGGAGCCAGATTAATCGGGTTTACCTGTTCTATCGTAATTGAGGGGATAAATGCCCACCAGAGGACTACTATCGCTTGAAGCGGGAGTATAAAGGACTAATTGCTAAGAAAAAGAAAGATAAAGAGAGAGAGAAGTCGGATCTACTTCTCTCCATCCAGCAGAAGAACACTTGATTATTTTGGCAAATTGTTGCCAGCTCCTTGCTGGGTCATCAAGAACTCCCTCTCTGCTGTATTTCCAACAGAAATTGGGAAAACCATTTCTTGGCAATTTTCCAGGCACCAACAAGTTTGACTGTTCTTGGGCCACAGCTTCCTCCTGCAGTTCCTGACTGGCAACCCATGACACATGCTGAGATTACCGAGCTCAAGAGATTACTGAGCTCCAAACTCAAGTCAGGCAAAGCCCCTGGCCCTGATGCTATACCCCCTAATCTGCTAAAATCCAATCCCTAGTGGTGGATTCCTCTCTTAGCAAAACTCTTCACGCATATCAATACCTCTGTAAGGATCTCTACCTCCTGGAGCTTAGCAATTATTGTTCCAGTTTTTAAACGAGGAAATAGGAACAATCCAGCCGACTATCTCCCCATAAGCCCGCTCTCCATTATTGGAAAACTGTATGCTAAATATCTCCAATGTAGACTCCTCACTTGGGTTGAGGAGTCCAATATTATTGGTGCTGAATAGATTGGGTTTAAAGCAGGCTGTGCCACACTGGACCATTGCTTTGTCTTAGCGCACCTGGTCAATAAATATACTACCATACCAGATGGCAAACTTTTTACTGCTTTTATCGACCTAAAGTCAGCATTTGACTCAGTCCCTAGGGGACTGTTGTGGTCAAAACTACTCAAAAGTTCTATCGATAGATGTCTTCTGTTCCTAATTAGATCCTTGTACAACCAGACCTCTAGTCAGGTCAGGTGTGGTTTGCAGGGAGAACTTTCTAATCCTATCCCGATTAAGAATGGAGTAAAGCAGGGTTGTGTTCTGGCTCCTCTTTTGTTTAATTTATTCTTATCTGATTTGGCCTTTCACATTGGATGTATTGAGTCCCACGCCCCAAAGCTGTCAACTACAAAGATCCCGCTTCTCCTTTATGCTGATGATGAGGCCCTCCTTTCATTGTCAAGGCCAGGTCTGAAAAGATTACTTTCTGCATTTGGGTCTTACTGTGCTGAGAACCAATTGTCCATTAATTATGACAAATCCAAAGTATTGGTGTTCTCCAGAGCCTGCAAATTGTATAACTGGGCTATCAATGGTAATGCTGTTAAGCAGGTTTTCCATTTTAAGTATTTAGGTATTCAATTTCAGAACACCGGTGTTTGGACTAGACATCGAACCCAGGTGCTGAATTCAGCCTCCTGTGGTCACCAGCAGACTTTAAGATTTTTTTATACCCAAGGAGGCCAGTTTATTTCTTCTGCTCTGGGTATTTACAAAGCCAAAACTTTGGCTCAAACTCTTTACGGAATTCCCATATGGATTCGGGGCTTCAAGGATTGTATTGAAAGAACCCAGGCTGTCTTTCTTAGAAAACTTCTGGGTCTTCCTCCTTGTGTTGGTTTTGCTCCGATGTACCTGGAACTGGGCACTTGATCAGTCAAATGTATGGTGTGGATTAACACCTTTAAATGGTGGTTTCGGGTGCTCTTTCTGGCAGTTCCTGGTAGTTACCTCTCCCTGGTGTTTGCTGACTCTCATATTTCTTGTTGGGAGAGGGAGCTGATGAAGAAATTACACCTGCTAGGTTTTACGGGGGATGCCCTGGGAGATTATGGTCTTAAGGACGCCCAATTTAGGGTAGTCCGATGGCTTGTGGACATTGACTTGCAATATCTATGAGCCAGAGCTAAGAAAACTTTCTCCCCTCTGATCTTCAGCCAATTTAATAATTACGGACTTCCTATTTTTACACTCTAACCATTCCCAAGTATAGAAGAGCTTTCTCCCTAGCTCACTTTAATATCTTGCCCTCAGCACTACTGGATGGGTGATTTAAGAGGCTCCCAATTAACGAGCGGCTATGCCCCTGTGACAGAGCTGAGGTTGAAACTGTGGAGCATGTCCTTTTATATTGCCCTATGTATAATGCAGGCAGATCTAAGTTACTGTCTCTTCTTGAAACAGACCCTTCTAGACCCAATGTTAGTAATTTGTTCTTATATTGTCCAGGGGATGGCTCCTCATATATCACTTCTCAGGTTTCTAATTTTTTTAAAGAGCTGTAACCATCAGAGGAGAACACTGTAATTCCCCTTAGCCAAGTGGTGATCAATTGTTCATGATTAATTTTCCCATGTTCTTCTTTTGTTGTACTTGTGTTTTGGTCTGTGACCGCAAATAAAGTATTATTATTATCCCTGTACTGCTAAGATAAGTTGTTTTGTATAGACTTCCCTGGTTGCAAGTCAATGAATCAATCCAGATATTGTCCTTGGCCTGAAGTATGGACTAGGAACTCATACAACTGCAATATGACATGCTGTTTCTTTTTTCATCTGTTGTTCATCTTTCTCCCTGGAAGCTAGATAAATAGGATGATAATATTGTCCCACAAGTAGGCTACAGTGGAGTTTAGGTATATGTGGGTGGGGTGGTCTTTCATGTTGAAGGAAATGTTTATTAGTTAGATTCTCTGGGCTCTAGCATATTACTTAAAAATGACTGCAGAAATAGATTGCTTCAATGAAAGTCCCACTCACAACCACAGAAGACTGATTTTGGGAGATGAGTGTGTCTATATATTTGAATAAGTAATATGCCCCCTATCATGCCACAACAGTGATAATAATTCTATGTCCCTCTAATAAGGAAGAGTTCTTTTATTAACTATTCTCTGCATCCTTTTTATAATTATGATTAAGATAAGTGGTAAGCTATTGTGAATGTGCATGCAACATAAAAAAATCATACTTGGGTTTCTCTAGCAGCTTTAAACTGTTGTTGATCTCTTCATTTACTATGGTTTGTTTATTGAATATTTGCAGAAGATTCTCTGAATGAGAACACATTTACTTTCCAAGTTGAATACACCAACTCGGAAAAAAAATGCTAGCAATACATTTTTTTAAGTGTTGCAAAAGGCTGTTGTGATGACCCAGAGTGTAACACAAATGTAACAAAATCCAATATGTAAATAAATGTCCTTTAATGCCTCCAACTTGGCCCCACTGTTCAATAATATTCAGTTGGAGATAAAACATACTCAAAAATAGTCTTCAAAAGAAAACAATACAGTCTGAACTTAATGAGCAGATAGAGGTGAAATAAAAAAAACCAAACAAACTACAATGATGAAATTTCCACAATGGAACAGGAGAAGTATTTACTAAATTCAAGGAGATAACAAGGCACAGTCCAAAATACTTCAGACCAAAATAAAAAATGCTTTGTTTCCAGCGTTTGCCAGTACGCAGGTCCAAACTCTTATTCAGTTCTCACAACTGCAACCCATGAAGAGGATCAAGGCCCTCTCCTCCTGAGGAGACCACGTCTCTCCCTTATCCTCTCTTCCCTGCATGCCCTAGGATGGATAGGGGATGCACCTGGGTCCTCCTCTGACTGCTCAACTAGCCTCTGCCCTTCCCCAGCCTCCTCCACAACCTCCGGAACCACACTTCCACTCCCTGTCGGCTGTTCCTCCTCTCTCTGAGAGTCAGTCTCCACCAGAGGCATGACAGCTGTTTCTTAAAAAGGGGTAAAAATGATTTGGTATATGAACAAATGTTCTTTGGAGCTACTTTCTTCATGGGCTTGGCATGTAAAAGTTCCAGTGCACTGAATTTGTTCCCACTTGGTTAATTTTTTGATCCACGCAAGTTTGTTCATTGCATTCAAACATGCTTTGTAATTCTAATCTAAAATCTTGTTTACATCAGCCTGCATCCTTTCTCATCACAATTAAAATAACTTGTACCTACTCTTTGGAGGTTTGGAAAGATAATATACAATTAGATCTCAGTTTCAGTGTCTGTTCTGGATCACTGCGGAAAACTTAAGCAATACATAAACACCTGGTGTTACAAATAATCAATTGCATGATCTTGTTTTCTGAGATACATTGGGTAGGTGGGTGGGAATGCTTGAATTGCTTTTTATTATATAGAAGCCCCAGATTAAGGTTCTAATGATCCCAGGAGGAGGACGAGGAGGAGATGGTGGCAAAGGTCAAAGAAATATGCTCATGTACATAGTAGGTCAAACAATCCTAGTTTGGCAGACTGGCTGTGGCCCTCTTCTTATTTGTCAGCAAACAGCAGGAAGAAGAGTATGGCATGATGGAAAAGCAGGTGTCTTTCTATTTATAGGGCAAGACAGCCTGGGATTTCTGAATGGAGACTTTGTAGGTGGCCAGTCAGTTGATGTGAGTTCTATTATGTCCTAGAATAGCTTGCTGATCACCTTTAACTGAATTTCCTTGGGTAGTTCTGACTTGATACAGAGGCGGACACAAAATGTTTATGAGCTACAACTTCCTGATTGTCCTAAAGATTTAAATATGAGAAAACATCATAAAATCACACAGAAAGACTATCTTTTGCCCTTGTTTATAATTTAATTGCAAAAACATCTAGGAAAATATGGACAGAATTCCTTGGGCAATCTGAAAACGAATTGGATATATTGTTCAATTACATAAAACCCCCATGCAAAAACAATTCCTGTGAAACGATTTTAGAATGTGCTGTGCAGCTTGTATATGAAAATGGCACTTCAAATCATATATATTTGGTTAATATCCCTTTTAAACAACATTTGGTTGGTATTTTAAATAGTCATTTCTTGTGTTTTATGTAATAGTATAATTAAGTTGAATTCATTTTCAAACTATCTCTGTAGAAGGAGTTTTGTTCCGAAATGCATTTCGTATTTTTTACATTGCATAAAATAATGAATAAAAAGAGAACAAAAAACGTTTTGTTTTCCTATGAGGCCTCTCCTTTCCTGAATATTTACTTAATAACTAAGAATACCTTGTTCCTTTTTCAGCATAAATACCGAAACAGCCTGCAGGATCAAATAGACATTACTTTGCTTATTTAAGTGAATTGTTACTGTTCATGCCTACTTTATATTTTAAGAAGCAATACCGTGGTTCTATGCTTCTTTGCTTGTTTTTCACCTAGCTTTTCATGTACTACCAGTAGTCCATGTCCTCATTTTCCTGCTGTGAAGCTTTGACTGACAGGAGCCACATGTGATGCTGCATACAAAAGTCTTGGCTATCTTTGGAATTCTTCCCCATTGTCCTGTTTCCCATTATTTGGGATAATTTTCAACTGCCACAAGTGATCCTGAACCTATTTGGAAACTAAATTACCTTTTGCTGAAAACTGAATGTTGTGAATTACTAAATTATGTCCCTGCCCAATTGATGGAAAGGTGAGTGGGAGGAGTAAAGCAAAGAAGTCAAAAAATTAAACCCAGAACAGATGTGAGTGGATTGCTTATTGCATTTATTTGAAACAGCTGTTCTAATGGTAGTAACCAGTTCTATAAAGTGTACAACATGAATTATAAGAGTTCCATCCCTCTCCCAATTCACCATTTCTGTTACTTTAACAAAATAGTGAGGTTTTTTCACATTAAATAGTACTTGTTGTGTCTATCATCAATCAACACAATGGCCTGCACCAACGCACAAATACACATTTATTTGAAATGATCTCTCTGCCTGTTAGAGAATAAACAATGGGGAACCTCAGGTCCTGCAGATATTTGGGAACTGCAGTTTCTAGTATCACTCCCAACCTTTCATGTGGTCTGGAGATGCTAGAAATTGCATTTATGTCTAGAATCACAAGTTCTCTGTGTATGTGAGAAAGAGACAGAGAAAATGTAGAACTGATCTTGGACATAAGGAAAAGATTGAACAAGCTGTTAATGGGGGACTTGAAGAAAAGATTAAATAGATCTGATGAAAAAGAAAGTGTATAGAAAGAAGGCCAAAGTAATCCCACCTTGATTTGTTTATTATATGGTGGAACAAATGTGGACAGGTCTTTCAAGATTGATATCAGAAATTACAGGACATCATTCTTAGTATAGTTTTTATTATTAGATTAGCAGGCATGACTTCCTCTAAAATATCTTTCAAATTACACATTGGTGAAGGTCCTTAGACTTCTATTAAAAATCTCTAGGTAAATTCATGAAAATACCAGGGTTGAAGCTTTAGGAATGAGTAATAGACCCTGTTTAAATGCACATCTCCCATTTTAAGCAAGAACCTTCTCACTTTTCCTAATCCCAGGTTCCTCCTTTTCAAATTTCTATACTCTATCAACTCCACCTATATACTGACCTATATTATAGCTAAAGGAACTTCTTTATCAGCATTCTTCAACAGCTCAGGGACATTAAATTTAGTTTGCACTAAACTGTTCTTCTTTCTAATCATAACACCAAGTTTTCAGGACTAACACAAACATTTGGGTTAAAATGTTTTAACTGCATATTTTTTGAATTGTAAGTCACTTGGAGTAATTGATTAACATGGGTGGCTGTAGGAATGGAATTGAATACATACATACACCATAAATCTCTGTCCCTTTCTCTTTGCTCACTAAATGGTCCTACTGGCATCATATACTTTAAATAGGATCACAATCCTGTCTCAGCTTGGAGCAACATGGAACACTTACCCTGGCATGTGAAACATCTGATGTGGAAGTGATTGTTCTGGACACGCACCACCTCGCCTTTACAAGTATCTCCACAGCGATAGCATTGAATTATGGTGGGACGACCCCCAGAGTTGTAGGGGTTTTGTTGAAAAGGAACTGCTGGTGAAAGAAAAAAATACAGCTTATTAGTGTGGCAGAAGAGGGGGTATATCCAAAGACAACTGACAATTTATTTTGTTGACTATTTTGCTATTTGCTCTTTACCCATACATACATATACATACAAATATAATTATACTCTTAATCATGTCTTCCTTCAGATGTTGCCTGTAATGAAACTGATTTCCTGTCCATCAAAAGCCATCTCCCCTAGTGACTTACAGCTTATCATAGCATCACCCAGTCATCACTGAAATGACAGAAAATCTGTCCCCATTGCAATTATTTTGGCACAATGATAGTTGAAGGAATCTAGCAGGTTGCTACAAGTGACTAATGAGGACATTATCTAGGAGAAAGGGGAGCTACCCTTTCTTTCAAGGAACAGCTCAGAAAAAACAGAGGCAGAAGTTAGTTGCGGAAGGAGGAGCAAACACTGGAAGCAGTTTAAGTATTTTGGCTATTGTAAATAAACTCTTGTTTAGCTCGAAGTCTCTCAAGCCATTTTACAAAGAACAAACATTCCCCACCACTTCTTCATAAACTGAGGCTGGGAAGAACACTTGTTGAGAGTAATTTCAAGGACCGTCATTTGACATGTATTTCTGTTTCTTGGAAAAATAAAAGGATCAAGAAGATATTTTGTGTGAGAATTGCCCGCTTGAGGAGGTCTTAAATTTTCTTGGGATTCACACAGCAGATACCAGGGACTGATTTGTTAAGGTTAGTTCAACTAGACCTGAAAATTCTTCAGAAAAATGTCTCTCCGGGTATCTATGTCACAGAGTGAGAAGAGAAAAGTAAGCTGCTGGTTTTAGAAAGTCCCAAGAGAATTGGCTGAGAGTTAAGCTTTTATGTTTCTTTTCTCCCGAAGTTTGCTCAGTAATCTCTGCTGCAGATTACTAGAGCCCTCTCAAAATGACCAAACCATGCTCTTGAGAGTACAGCATCAATGCTAATTCCATTATATTAGAGAAAAGGAGAAAAACCCTTGTGATCAAGGGAGACTGTTTGCTGACATCTGAGGACAAGACAGCCTGTTGAAAGCCTCAGAAACTTTCTTTTTCTGATGCACACAGGAAATATTTTCAGTCTAGCAATCCTAGCAATTCCAGTCAATGGTTTTTGTGCAGCTAGTTCATCTTTTTCTTCTTACAAGTTAATTTTTAATGTGTGGTAAAGGGGAAAAGGGAGAAAGAAAATGATGGTAAATATTGGAAGCTTATAAATGGGAGATGATAACTGAATCTCATAAGTGAGTCAGGAAATGAGATAAGCTCACATATTCCTTGGTGAGATCTATGTGCCTCAGCTAGAGAGGGGAAGTGCTTAGCCTTCAAAAACCTATTAAGACAAAAAAAAAAAAAAAAAAAAGACACAATTCACCACTTGGTGGTGGAGGGGGCTGGCTTTTGTGCCTGTGCATCTTCAATCATGTCACGGGCATTAACCAATAGGTGCCCAGAACTATATAGCACACAAAGTACCAGCAACTGCAACAAAAATGCTTCCTTGGGAAATTAAGTGTGTATTTCCAGTGACAAAATACTGCAGTGCGATTGCTGAATAATGCACGATACATACACCAAACATATTTCCTTTGGAAAACATGTTTGGCTTTTCTAAGGCAAATTCTGTTCATTGCCTGGAAATCAACTGTAGTTTAAATTTTCCTTTCTTTCGGTCTCCACACCAGGCTGTTTGCTTTGCCTGCCTTATCTTTCTGTCCTCTGATCTCTCAATATGTTCCTTCCTGACCCCTCTGTTTTTCCAAGATCCTCAAACTGCAGGTAACCCATGGTCTCCTGCACCTTTAAATGAATAACAGAATAACAAAGTTGGAAGAGATCTTAGAGGTCTTGTAGTCCAACTCCCTACTCAAGCAGGAAACCCTTATATCATTTTGCACCAATAGCAATAGCACTTAGACTTATATACTGCTTCATAGTGTTTTACAGCCCTCTCTAAGGTTTATAGAGTCAGCCTATTGCCTCCAATAATTTGGATCCTCATTTTACCCACCTCAGAAGGATGGAAGGAAGGATGGAAGGCTGAGTCAACCTTGAGCTGCACTCTAATCACTGCACCACCAAGGCTCCAACACTGGAAGTTTTTAAAAAGATGTTGAATAGCCATTTGTCTGAAGTGGTGTAGGGTTTCCTGCCTAGGCAGAGGGTTGGACTAGAAGACCTCCAAGGTCCCTTCCAACTGTTATTCTATTCTATTCTATTCTATTCTATTCTATTCTATTCTATTCTATTCTATTCTATTCTATATATATGCATATATGTGTATATGTATAATGTTTAGGAAGTGAACTGCATGGTTGAAAGTTTAAACTGAATGTCAAGTAAGGTTCTGGTTCTTATTGTATGAAAACATATGTTTATACTAGTGAAGACAAGATCAGCCTATGGGAACTGCTTGATATCATTGCTCAATATCAAATGGTCATTCCCAAGTTCAGCATGAAAACTAGAAATTCTGGTGAGATTTCTCTTCCTATATTTAACCTACATCGTTTCCTTAATCTCCAACTGTATTCCAGCAGCTTCCTTTTCTTCCTTTTCCCGGATATGGCACCACTGTACTTCATATTATTATATTAGGAAAATCCAGTAAAAAGGTAAGTAGCATTAGGGAATATATAGGATGTGAATTGAGGAGGACAAAGGAAAGGGAAGGAAGGAGAGAGAGAGAAGGAGAAAAAGGAAAAAAAACAAACCAGAATGCCATTAAAGCATACTGGTTTATTCTTGCCCTGGATGGGTGTGCTTATAAATTTACCTTATTACAGTGAACACATTCATTCTGGTTTTGCAACAAACATGAATAGGACTTAGATAGGATCTATGCTTATTATTAATGTTAACTGCTTATTACTTTATTTTAAATTGAATTCAGTTATCCTTGTCAGTCACATTTTCTCACCATGGATATTTTCATTTCTGAAATTAGTATTTACTGTTCTTTTAAATTGCTATTGTAAACTACAGGAACTCCGTGAACATTTCAGTAGTATACATATGTGGTAAATAAGTATGTTCATTTATTGTAAAGACTACTTAGTTGCTTTATCTTCTCATATGAAACTTTGCTATATATTGAGCATGTAGATCAAGAGTGTCAAACTTGCAATAACACGTCGTCATGTGATGTATTGCAACTTTCACTAAACCGGGGTGGGCTTGGTCAGTGCATGATACATCTGGCCCAAGGGCTGCGAGTTTGACACCCCTGAATGTAGACAATGTTGCCCTTGTCACAGCACCATTACAATCAAGTCTTCCCTTCTAGTACAATTGCAGTTTATTTATTTATAGAATAAATTAATTACAACTTAATTCTGCTATCTCTCTGGAATAAACCATAGCAAAATCATGGTGGGATTATGTGTGTGTTTATGGTGCAATCATATATAATTGTGTATATATTTGCTGCATGAAATGCTGACACAGTGGACTATTAAGAACAGAATCATATAGTGCAGCATCAAAGTGTCTGGAATGCCTGTGGCAAACAATTTGTTTTTTGAAATGGAAGGTCCATCTAGGGCATCATTTTGCATATTCCGTGTCCTAGAGGCATGATGGCTTCCTTAAACTGGTACATGAACCAATGCAAGATGTGTGACTTTTAAAAAAAAAACACGATAAAAACATTAACCCAGCACCAGCGTAACAGAAATGGCTGCTGAAAAAGAAATCTATAAACTCGTTGTGCCCGACTTAAATCAATTAATCACCTGGTACAGAAGTGTAATTCAAAGCCAAGAGAACACAAAGTAGCTTTAAAAAGAAATCAGAATAGATTGAAAAGAGACATAACAATGTATTGGATTATAGCTGGGAAATGTTTAGGTTAGAATTGCTTCATGTAGCTACAACAGAATCCAACTTAGGACCCCATGTCCTGAACTAGATAAATGTAGACATGTGGGTGTAAATTAAAGTGTGATTAAAATAAACAATGGGTAGTAGATGGAGTACAAGGGCTAAACTGCATGAAGCAGTATGTCCACAGTATGCAGCTACCTTTCTGATTTTTATTTATCTATTACAGAGATAGATGAGGTGAACTATTATTCTTCTATCAAATGCAGAGGGCCTTGCTATTGGCAAGGATTAGGAAAGTTGCCATCCAAAACAATTTCAAAGTTGTCTACCCCAGTAACACTGCAAGCAAGAAGAGCGAGATCCTGTCCAGAGGAAAAACCTCTGTCCGCAAATAGGAAATGTGTCTGCCTCCCCATCCCCACACAAATCATTATCCTTAGAAAAGGGAGGAGCAATGCAATGCATATTTCCTTTTATTTTTGAGCAGTCAAACAGAGTTTTGCAAAGGAAGTAGCTGGAGAAACAGGTGTCTCTCTTACAGATGTGCAGTGGTTTTAATTAGGATAGAATACTCTGCACTTACAACTACCAGAAGCAACAAGAAAGACAGTGGCATAGTGTTTGTTTAATGTTTCATGTCGTTTCGCTCTGAGCGATACAAAAGACAGGAAGAAGCTATTTGGTTATTATAATTTTTACCAGCTTTTCATATGACTACAGTATTGAAAATCAATTTAGGAAGAGGCATGTGTTCTGAAAAATTGTTTTAAAATCTTTTAAATAATCACACCCGCTCTTTTGATTTCCCAAGCATTCCTCATCCGTCACACATTTCAAAACTGTCTTCACTTTGGAGTTCCACGAGGATGCAGAAAAATGAAAGCACCAGAACCCCATCAGGAATACCTAACTATAAACTTACCCCACCTCCCAAGCAGGCAACCCACTTTATAATTCTGTCCCTGGATGAAGCCTTCGCATCTGAGTTATCTGCTCTCACAGCGGTGAAGCCAGATCTAATTAACTACCTGTAATTAATTTTTGTGAAGTGCTTGGAAGAAGCACTTGATGATGCAATAGGCATACCGAATAATCTGTGTCCTGGGATTATTTGTGGCAGATTTAATGCACATCATGCAGATGAAGGGTGAAAAAGGGAGTATTTTTTTAAAAACAAAACATACTATATATACTGCAATTATGAGGATAATGGGATATATGCTGCAGCTTTTTCTTATATATACCTTTGATATATATATATTTCTTATATATATCTTCTTATATATACCTTTGGACAAGTCCCTATGGTTTCTTGGCAACATTTTCAGAAGTAGTTTGCCATTGCCTCTTTTTAGAGCTGCATAAGAGTGACTAGCCCAAGGTCATCCAACTGGATTTGTGCTCAGATGGTACTAGAACTCATAGTCTTCCAATGTCTAGTGCACTGTTAAACTCCCAGCTATGCCCACACCCAGTTTAGCGAAGGGGAAAAGAGTCCCGATATGTCACGTGACATGCCGTGACATGAGTTTGACAACCCTGGTTTAGTATGATTCCTTTAAACATTATATTAATGTGGCTCTCCTGTGGTTAATGTAATTGCACTGAGTTTACCTGAAAGGAAGGCTGTTTTTCCTGAAATAAGTTGTCTTTAAGGTAATGTGTTATCACTGTAATTATGGTAATGAAGCTAATAAATCTTTTTTGGTCTAATTGCTCTTTTTTTCCTAGGGAAATAAAAGGAAGGTTCACATTAAATTCAGGATTGGCTTCTTTTTGAGTAAATACAGCATTTACTTCTATACCTGCCTTGTAATTTTCCAGAAGATTTATTCTCCTGAAAAGGAAGTTTTTTTTCTTCCTTCTGTCCTATGCTTAAAGATTTTGGGGTTTTTTTTGAGTTAATTTTATAGGTGGAGTTGGTGAAGGGTGCCAAATGGTGCCAGTCATGATTGGTCAGAGCATTTATTTGACTTATCACATGTTATTAAAGCTTATTTAAATCAGCCACATCATTTCCAGAATTGAGGCTGTTGTGGGGAGTCATTTAATTCTGCCATGTGATCCTGAACATAGATACTGCTTCCTTTAGTTAGACAAACAGGTGTTGCATTTGTACTCATTTGTGATTGCAAGTAGTTAGGAATCAAATATGAAGAATGCATAACCCAATGCCTGATGTTTCCATTTTATATTACTGCCACATCTTTCCATCACTGTGAAATCTTCCTAGCTGTGCATACTTCCTAGTCAGTGGAAGCTCAGGGAAGGAGTGCCCCATGGTGTCTGTCTTTCCATAGAATTTGAGACTTGAGAATATAACGACTTGCAGACCTCTGCAGAGGGGATTCTTCTATGAAATGTAAGTCATCCCCATCTCTTTGCTAACTTGTAAAAGAATTCTTGCAAGGATCTCACACACCATACAGATATCTTCAAAACTCTCTTTTTCTTTGGATGAAATTTCAAAAGCAACCTGAATGTGAATTGGCAAGAAAAATACAAAATATTTTTTTCTAGACAATACTGTGTTATGTAGCAATAGCAATAGCACTTAGACTTATATACCACTTCACAGTTAACAGAGACAGCATATTGCTCCCAACAATCTGGGTTCTCATTTTATCAACCTCAGAAGGATAGAAGGCTGAGTCAAGATCAAACTCCAGACTGTGAGCAGAGTTAGCCTCCAATCCTGCATTCTAACCACTGTGCCACCAGGGTTCTTTTTATGCCAAGATATGCCCATACATTTATCAATATGTGGCACATTATTACTATGTCCATTGATGTATATCTATTAGTAATAGGAGGTAACATAATTGTATATTAAAAGACCAAGAACCCACCAGCAAAAGGGTATTGGATGTGTGATAGCCTGTTCTGACTTTTTTGGTAAGCGATCTGCCAATTTTGATCACTCTTGGGTATACAGTCTAAAGGATAAAATCTTCTTCAGGGAAAATTTAACTTCTAGTGACTTTTTGGTAGAAGAACCATTGTTTGCTTCTAGGATATTGTGTTCAACTTCCTATTCAATCCTGCAGCCTATTCCCTGGATGTATTAGTATCCCAAATAACAATAACCAGGTTCAGCCTGCTTAGTTTCAAAGTTCAGACAAGATCAGTCAGGTGCACTATCTGCGGAAACACATGGAAGACCCTTTTCATAACTATTCTTTCCATTGCTTTCATTTAATGATGGAAGCCGGAGCTAATGAATGATTAATCACATCAATTCCAACCCATTTTCTGCAGTAATTGGCCTATAAATCATCCTTTTAGGAAAATCCACATTGCATGGCAGTTTCTAAGTCCAAGATACATGCAGGCAGTATACAAGCCAGAATGGTTCTAGAAGCTGATAAAGGTTCACCCTAGGTAGATATAGAAGAGGAAGTGCTTTAAAGAAGCCAGGGTAAAAAATACCAGCTTTCCCATAGGCCATTAAAACATTTATAATCTTCTCACCTGGCCTTCAATATAAATGTAAATTGCACAAGGATAATTCCCTTTGAAGTTTAGAAATGTCGTTCACTTAGAACAAATCCATCCTTTTCCTTTTTTCCTTTTTTCAATCATCAGGACATTCTGCTGTCTGAAGCTAAGGACAAAATGGCCACCCAACTATCTTTCCTCATTTAAATGTTGATAAGTCTAGTATTTTTGCCTTATGCCAACCCTAATGGTAATAGAACAGTTTCCGTCACTGTACCTAAGGGAGATAGACTAGGTTGTTGGGGTTTCTCCTCCAACATCTTCTCAGTACTCACAGTCTTCTCTGCTTACTCTACCTACAGGTAGTCTTCAAGGTGTGATCTTAATGTTGTTACTTGTAATAGTCCTAAAATGGGCCATAAGTCAAGGACTACTCTACTTATTTTTCAAAGAAGTACATTGGTAATTGTGATGTATAGGCAGAAGAACACACCCACAAGGGCAAAATCTGGCCAGTCTGGCTGCCTATATGGCAAATTATTCATTATTCAGTCAGGAGTCTTGCTCAATTATTGCTAACTGTGACCTGGTAAGAGAAAATGACTACATATCTCTTTGATAATTATTGAGAAAACTGACCTATCCAATGGGGCAAAAAAAATTGTTGGCTTAAGAGGGAGAATGGTAGGAATTTGTGAAGAGGGAGGACTAAGTGGAAAAGATGATAGGATGATAACATCACCATCTCCTGTCTATCTAATAGTAGGATGGACCCGCCCTCCTTTTATGCTATAATCATGACAGCTAACATTCTGTCTGGATGTCCAGTGTCTCCCTATCTAACTTTCTATTTTCTCCCCTTTAAACATAAAGAGCTTGCCTACTGTAAAGCATGATACCCCTCCCTAGCCCCATTGAGACAATAAAAGGCTAGTTCACCTTTTAGTCAGTAGGTGTGACAATGTGGGCCTGCTTTGTTTGTTTTGATTTTTGATGATTGGCCATGCCCACAAGGCCACCATTTGTCTGTGGATAAAATTAAAGTTTAAAAATGTATATATTTACTTAGAAGCCATAATTAGTTGCCATTTATCAAAGAGGACTTAAATAGGTCAGTGCTCCAACCAGTCAAAGAGGCTACTACATAACTTGGATTACTAATCATTTAAATGCAGTCTATCTTCATGTTCTATGTTGATGTCCCTTTGACCATTTACATCAGAACATGTATTCTGTGTTTAATTTGGTTTTGCTTATTTAGCCTAGTTTTCATGTGAAAAATAATTCCCAAAATCTATATAGGTTTTCTGGAAACAATAAGGAAGTTTTCTTCTGGAATACTTCTTGAATTTTGAATTCTGGTAATTCTACAAGTTTCTGGTTTCCTGATGTTCTTCCATTTAAGTAATAGCTCAGTCCCGCTTCCAGTTGGAGCTAGACTTTGCTTCTTAGCAAAGGTTGATAAGTAGCAAATCTCTCTCTCTCTCTCTTTCTCTCTCTCTCTCCCTCTCTCTCTCCTCCCTCTCCCCCTCTCTATTTCTCTCTATCTCTGAGTCTAACTTAATTTGGATGCAACATTGGATTTTTCTAATGAGTTACCAGAATGTTTCACTCTGCTATAGGAGCAATCAAAAAGAAAAAATAAAATTTTCAGGGTGCAATGAGTTGGCAAAATTCATGAACAAAGGCTTGGAGTTAAATATCCTGCAATTGTTGGAGAACCAAGAAATGGATTAGGGGAATACCTTCCACTTGTGCATACATTTTCAACAAAACAGTCATATAAATTGTGACTATTTCATGGTATTGCAGGAAGGCTTTTTATGGGTCAACTTGAGTCATTACTAGATCTAAGAACTGGGATTTTTTTTTCTTTCTTTCTGGTCCCTAAGGTGGTTCAACACATTTAAACTTTATTGGAAAAGAAATGGGGAAAAAAGCCCTGATATTATTTTTTTCATGAGAAACGAATGCATTAGGCTAATGTTTCTCAATCTTGGTAACTTTAAAATGTTAAAGTTAAAATGTTAAATCTTGGTAAATTTAAAATTCAAATCACAGAATTCCCCAGCCAGTAAAGCTAGTTGGGAAATTCTAAGAATTAAAATCTACAAATCTTATTGCTAAGGTTGAGAAACACTGCATTATGGTATACTAATCTTGGAAAATGTTGGCTGAAAATGGGACTAGTAGCTCTTAATCAGTTAAAGCTTGTAAAAATTCACAAAAAGAATCTAATTTACCCCAATCATCTGAACAGAATTAGAGCATTGTTTAATCCAGATACTTTAGAAACTTTTGAAAATAATTTTTATATGCATAATATTTTTGGTATTCTGTAAAATAAGAAAAAATAGTTGCATTATGGCATTGTAGTAATTGGCTGTTTTTAGTTTGTACTTTTGGCTATTTAAAAGGTATGTAGCTTTTCTGAACAGTTTATAATGAAATGTTTAAGTTTTGTATTCAATTGCTATCATTTATACTTATACTTATCAAAAATACAAAAAGTATAATAAAAGTAGCGCTTTCTTCCTTTTTATTGCTTAATATGTATTTTTAAATAGTTTATGGATATTGGATTAAAAAATCATTGGTATAGTAAGGAGTTATTAGTGACAAAGCTGAAGTTATCTTGTAATTCTTTATGCAATTTAGTCAGATTTTTCAATAAATGCTATTGTTTCTTCATTATTAAAATAGAATAGAATGGAATGGAATGGAATAGAATAGAATAAAGTAGAATAGAATAGAATAGAATAGAATAGAATAGAATAGAATAGAATAGAATAGAATAGAATAGAATGATTGGACACACAAGGAATTTGTTTTGGTGCAAATGCTCTCAGTGTATGTAAAAAGAAAAAGAAAAAGATACATTCGTCAAGAATCATAGCTCTCAAAAAAAAATTCTCCTCTCATTTTACATATAGTTTTTGGAAATATAAATGCAAAACAGAGAGAGACATTTAGGTTATGGTGATTTGGCCCAAATAATTGATGCAATGAATGTTTAGGATATTATATGACACTTTTATTATGTTTAGTTTGCAAAGTGCCTAGAGTCCTGGGAGGTGGATGGTATATAAATAAAAAAAAATACAGACCATCCTTACTAATAAAATAGAGATTTCATGCACACGTGAAATGGGTCTTTAAATTCAGTGCTGATTTAATGAAAAGTATATGAGCCATCTGAGCATGGATAATCAACCTAGAACATATATATAGCAATTTAATGTCCTGTGGATAAGCACATTAGAAATGCTACAGAGCTGAAGATTGCTACAGTAATGAATGTTGATTACCACACCTCATTAAACAAATGAAAGGTTGATTGTGAAGATCCCCCTTTTCTCCGCTATGTCACCATGGTGATTGATGTAATCCCCTTCACCCTTTTCCAGTGATGTGTACTGCTCTGTGTTGGGACAAGTTCCAGATTCATGTGTTTTGTGGTGTGCCCTATGCATTATAAAACCATACATAGCTATAGTAAGACAATCCTTAAAACAAATTGCATATTATCACAAAAGCAGAAGTCTAAAGCAGAATGCAGATATTTCCCCTAAAGAGATGGAAGAAACATTTGTAGCAGATATGGCGAATATGTTATTTCCCTTGTAATTGAGAAGAACAATCATGCTAGAAGTGTTAAGTTTGGAGCATGGGTGCGAATGATGGAGACGAGCCGGTAGAAACAGTGAACTTCAAACTCTTTATTTACATCTTGTGACAGCTCAGCTCAAAGGCTGCAGTAGCCTTACTTATATAGGCAACCCATTAACTATTTAACCAATAGCAAACCTGGAGTGCTAGCTCCATTAACCAATGGGAATGGCCCGTTAATGGCCAATCGGATGCTCCTAAACGGGCCAATCCGATCCTGCCATTAACAGCCAATCAGAAATGCAGGGCCAGAACCCTGCACTAGACTTCAAGCTCAATGATAACTTTATTGGTATTATGCATTCACAACACCCCTTTCCCCCGGCTTCGGCCCATGGGGTGCGGTTACATAGTCCTTAAGGTAGGACAGTTGTTTAATTAGTCTTTTCGATTTTCGCAAGGTGCCTGATGATTGGCTGTACTCTTGCTGAGGTAGATCGTTGTTTAGCGGTAAGGGTGCCTCTGGTTCCGAGTTCGCATTCTCATTGTCATCAATATCACTGGCCATTTCCTGAGGTGCATTCACTCCGGTCCCTGGTTCCTGTTCCTGCGTTCCCGTTCCATTATCAGTCTTTCGAAAAGGTTTCCTTCAAATAGTAATTCGCTATCCTCTGTATCTCCCCCCCCTCAGTTTGGTCAAAAGGGAGTTCGGAATTGCGAGGTGGTAGCCGCGATCGTAGCTGATCTATGTGGCGCTTCCAAAGTCTATCGTCAGGGCACTGAACGAGGTATGATCTTGGGCCGGTTACACGGATTACGGTCGCTTCTACCCACAGCGGATCGCCCAATAAGTTTTTAGCGAATACTAGATCGCCTACCTGAAAGATACGGCATCGGCTGCTGGATCTGAGTGGCTTTTCAGGTTTGTAGGCTGGGTGTAACCGATCAACGTGGGAGCAGAGCTTTCGTCCCATTAGCAGTTCAGCGGGAGTTTTGTTGGTGACGCTGTGATGTGTGATGTGCTGCAGGAAAAGGATCCGGTTGATTTTTTCATCGATGTTGTCATAATCGATCTTTTGAAGAGTCTTTTTGACAAATTGAACCATGCGCCCAGCCCTACCGTTTGCAGCAGAGTGCGCAGGCGAAGTGAGCGCATGTCGAATACCCCGGTCAGCCAAGTACTGGGTAGGGCGGTAAATTGGGGCCCGTTGTCGGATACCAGAACGTCTGGTAATCCATGGGTTGCAAAAAGTCTTTCCAGTCTTTTGATGACTGCGTCAGTGGTTGTGCTGCTCATTCAGTGAATCTCGAGCCAATTCGAGTAGGCATCGACGGTTAGCAGAAACGTGTGGCCTTTGGTCAGCCCAGCAAAGTCCAGATGGATGCGGGACCAGGGTCCCCGCGGTGTTTCCCATTCGGTTGGGGTTGCCTTTGGTGGAGCGTTGCTTACTTCTTGGCATCTTTTGCAAGTTTTAACCCATGATTCGATTTGTCTATCAATGCCTGGCCACCACGCGTAGCTTCGTGCAAGGCCCTTCATGCGCACGATGCCAGGGTGGCCATCGTGCAAAGTTCTTAGTAGCGTCTGTTGGAGCCATTCTGGGATAACGACTCTATTGCCCCAGATGACACAGCCCTTCTGCGAGAACAATTCTGTTTGACAACTTTTGAATGGTACGAAGTCGTCTGGTACTTGGTCCAATGGCCATCCACGTTCTACCCACGTGAGGACTCGTGCCAAGATGGGGTCGCGTTTTGTTTCTCTCGCGATGTCACGGGCAGTTAATGGTGGTGTGTGGAGTGTCTCGATCTGCAACGTTGTCATCGTTGGTGCAGGATCGTTGATAGTTTCAAGGAGCGGTGTACGGCGTGGGGAATGGCTTTACCGGGACAATATTGTAGTCGATAATTGTAGGCAGCCAAGAATTCTGACCAACGGGTCATTCTGGGGGAAAGTATGCAGGGAGTTGGCTTGTCCCCAGCAATGATCCCCAGCGATGGTTTGTGGTCAGTTACAATGGTGAAAACCCAGCCGTACACGTACTCATGAAACCTTTTAACTGCTGATACAATCGCCAGGGCTTCCTTATCGATTTGGCTGTAATTTCGCTTGGTTTTCGAGAGCGTCTTTGAGAAGTAAGCAACAAGGGCTTCATTACCATTAGGTAACACGTGGCTCAAAATGGCGCCCACTGCAAAAGGTGATGCATCACAGGTTATGTTTATTGGCAAAGTCTCATTGTACTGCATCAGCACAGCGTCCGAAGTCAGATTTTTTACATTACGGAACGCCTGCTCTTCTTTGTGACCCCATACCCAGTTTGCTTTTTTGTCTAAAAGAAGATGTAGCGGTTCAGCGACAGTTGCCTTGTGCGGCAAGAAAACATTATAGAAGTTGATGAGGCCCAAGAACGCCTGGAGGTCGGTCTTGTTCTGGGGTCTGGGAGCTTTCTTTATTGCTCTTAATTTACTATCAGTAGGGTGAATACCCTGACTGTCAATTAGGTACCCTAAGAATTCAACATGATTGGTACACATTTTGCATTTATTTTTCTTGACTTTCAGGCCTGCTTCCTGAAACTTTTTAAATACCAATCTTAAACGCTCCCGCAAGATTTTTTGAGTGGGGGCAGCAATAAGCACATCGTCGAAATAGGGGACAACGCCCTTGATCCCCTGCAATAGTCTCTCCATTAGGCTCTGAAAGATCCCTGGGGCTACACTGACTCCGAATTGAAGCCGCGTACACTTAAAGGCACCTCGGTGTGTTACGATAGTCTGTGCCTGTGCCGTTGTTTCATCAACCGGCAATTGCTGGTAAGCCTGAGCTAAGTCTAGTTTAGCGAAGACTTTTCCGCCCCCCAGGGAATGGAGTAGGTGCTGTACCACCGGCACCGGACAAGGGTTCTGTTGCAGGGCATGATTTAGGGTGGCTCGGTAGTCCCCGCAAATTCTAATGGAGCCGTCCAGCTTAATGGGTGTCACAATCGGCATTTCCCAAGGGGAGTGATCCGTTGGCTTTAAAACTCCCTGGGCAATCAACTTATCGAGCTGCTCGTCGATTTTCGGTTTTAGTGCGAATGGAACTCGACGAGGCTTAAGGCGGATGGGAGCTATCTTTGGACTAAGGCTAAAGGATATCGGGGTCCCCTTGGACTCACCTAGCTTTTCCTCGAATATGTCCTGGAATTCGTGGGCGAGGTCTTCCTCCCAGTCACTGCCGCCAATTTGGTTAATGCCTGCCACTTTGATGCTGAGGGGTGTGAACCACTGTAGGCCCAACAAGCTAGGCCGGTCCTTATCGATCACCGTCAGGGGTAAGTACGCCATGCGGTTCTTGAATGTAACCCGGACTCGGCTGGATCCTGCAACTGGAATTCGGTTCCCCTGGTAGTCTTTTAGCACAAGCCGTTGAAACTGAAGGTCTTGGCACCGGAAAGTGGGGATGAGTTGCTTGAGGGTCTTCCATGAGACCATTGACAGAGATGATCCTGAGTCTACTTCCATCTGGCAGGGCCGATTTTCAATGTTCACGTTGACCTGAATTTTCTGAGCATCGACTGAAGAGGCATGACCAATAGTGAGTGTTTGGTGAGCCTCTTCTCGTCTTGCTAGATGATTCACGGATTGGTTTCTGTAGGAGTGGTTTACTGGTTCTCGCCTTACAGGGTGATTCCCTGTCGATTGGTGGGGATTGGTTCCTTTCGAGGTCTGGCTGGGTCCGAGGAGGCTTCTGCAGACCCGTCCAATGTGGTCTCGTTTCCCGCACTCGTGGCACAGAGTGCGTCGCAGAATTTGCAGTCAGAGCGAAAATGGTTGGCCCCGCAGCCTGCGCACGGTTGCTGGGACTTCGGGTGTCGATCCCGATCGGTCCACAGGTGATGGACCTCTTCTTCGTCACTGTCTGACGACGAAGAGAGGTCCTCATGATGGGCCATGGAGAGCTGCCCTTCTGCGTTAGGTGAAATTTCGCTGGCTGGTTTGTGGACGTGAGTGCAATTTCAGCGTAGTTGGGCAGCCGACTTCTAGGTTGCCTCCACTGCCGTAGCTTCAGCTATGGTGTCCTTAAGGGTGATGTCACCCTTTGCCATTATTTTGCTCTGTACATTTAGAGCGTCTAGCCCGAGGACTACTCTGTCTCTCAAGGCCTCCTCTAGGTCAGTGAATTCGCAAAAGCCTCCCAAGTTTCGGAGGCCTGCAACGAAATCGGCGACACTTTCTCCTTTCCGCTGGTTCCGTTGATAGAACTCGTGTCATCTTATGAGCGTTGCTATGGCAGGTGCATAGTGGGCCCTTAGTAGCGGTTCGAGGACGTCCCAGTCCATGGCCTTCACTTCAGCCGGTTTCGCTAATGCCTTAGCCATCTTGAATACCATTGGCCCGCAGTGCGTCAGGAATACCGCCCGTTTCTTTCCGGCCGTGGCATCCTTTAGATTATTCGTTTCCAAAAACATTTGGAAGCGATCCATGTAAGATTCCCAGTCTTCTTGAGCTGGATTGAATGAAGCGGGTGGTATTGCGCCGCCGGACATGGTTTCGCTGTTGTGCATTTCAGTCATGTGCTTAGTTGGCTCTGATGTCATCCAATCCCACCCTCGTTGCCAGTGTTAAGTTTGGAGCATGGGTGCGAATGATGGAGAAGAGCCGGTAGAAACAGTGAACTTCAAACTCTTTATTTACATCTTGTGACAGCTTAGCTCAAAGGCTGCTCTAGCCTTACTTATATAGGCAACCCATTAACTATTTAACCAATAGCGAACCTGGAGCGCTAGCTCCATTAACCAATGGGAATGGCCCGTTAATGGCCAATCGGATGCTCCTAAATGGGCCAATCCGATCCTGCCATTAACAGCCAATCAGAAATGCAGGGCCAGAACCCTGCACTAGACTTCAAGCTCAATGATAACTTTATTGGTATTATACATTCACAACAAGAAGTATGCGTGCAGATCAACTTTTTCAACCCAGATGCTTTTCAAACATGTTCTCTATGAAATTACCAGCATAGTGAGCCATGGCGGCACAGTGTTAAAATGCAGTATTGCAGGCTAATTCTGCAGACTGCCTGCAGTTTGATTCTCACTGGCTCAAGGTTGATGCAGCCTTCCATCCTTTTGAGGCTGATAAAATGAGGACCCAGATTGTTGGGGGCAATATACTGACTTTGTAAACCACTTAGAGAGGGCCGTGAAGCTCTGTGAAGCAGAGTCTAAGTCAGGGGTGTCAAACTCACATCAACACAGTATCGTTACTGGACTTTTTTCCCCTTCACCAAACTAGATGTGGGCATGGCAAGCGAGGGATGCATCCAACCCATGGGCTGGGAGTTTGACAACCCTGGTCTAAGTGCTATTGTTATTGCTATAGTACTAGGAGTCAAAGCCCAATGATCCCATAGGCAGGCTAAGGATGTTTTGAACATATTTTTAAGAAGATTAATATAAAGGAAGGGACATCAGAATGAGAGTGATAAAATAGGTAGTCCTCAACTTACAAGTCATTTAGTTGACCATTCAAAGTTACAACAGCATTGAAAACAATGACTTATGACCATTTTTCTCACTTATGACTGTTGCAGCATCCCCACAGTCACATGATCAACATTCAGATGCTTGGCAACTGATTCATCTTTATGATGGTTACAGAATTCTGGTGTCATGTGATCACCTTTTGCGACCTAACAAGCAAAGTCAATGGAGAAGTCAGATTCACTTAACAACTGTGTTACTCAATTGTAGTGATTCATTTAACCACTGGGCAAGAAAGGCAAAGAAAGGTCATAAAATGGCGCAAAATTTACTTAAGAACTGTCTCACTTAACAGCAGAATTTTTGCTCTCAAATGGACTCATAAGTCAAGGACTACCTATATAACCTACAACCAATGACAGCATATAACTTGCTGCTCATAGCTGAGCTGGTGGTCATCATGATTTGTGAAAACCTGATAAAAACAAAATTAGGATAACTGAAATATAACCACACAGAATACAAAGAGCAAAACTGGAATAAGAAATCTGGTCTGCCCCGTATTACATCCATTAATTAAACCTTATTTATTGCAAGTGCAAAAAGTGCTGCTTATGTGTACAATGCAAAGCATAGCCCAGGCTCTCCCCTGAGTCATGCAAGCAAGAGGAAGAGAGGGGTGGGGCTTAGAATGGAGCAGTTAACAACATGCTGAGAGGTTGCCCAGCTGACTCTCAATGGAGACATGGCTATTTTCTTCTTCTTTTTCTGGAAAGTTTTTCTTTGGAGCCCAAGCAAGATCTGACTCACTTATGCCACCAGACTTGAAATTCTAGACCTAGAAAACCTAGAACTACGCCGCCTCCGGTCCGATCTAAGAATAGTATATAAAATCATACATTGCAATGTCCTACCTGTCAATGAATACTTCAGCTTCAACCATAACAATACAAGAGCAAACAATAGATACAAACTCAAGGTTAACCGCACCAAACTTGATTGCAGGAAATACGACTTCAGCAACAGAGTGGTCAATGTCTGGAATACTCTACCTGACTCTGTAGTTTCTTCCCCAAAAAACTTTAACCTTAGACTGTCTACTAATGACCTCACCCCTTTCCTAAGAGGTCTGTAAGGGGCGTGCATAAGCGCACCAACGTGCCTACAGTCCCTGTCCTATTGTTTCTTTTCTTTTACTTTTCTTTTTTCTTATATATATCCATATATTCATAACTATGTTTTTACTTATACCTATTATCTTGTAAGCAATTGATAAACCAAGAAATAAATAAAAAAAAAAACTTTCAAAATCAGTCTTTCTTTTGCTAGTGTCTCTCATCACAGCCAATCTGATCCTATTCTGTTAAGCTTTTGGAAGGCCATTATATTGTCCACAGTCCATCCTTTGCATGGTTTCTTTACTTTTGGGCTGGAAAAAATAAAAATTGTGGGACGGTGCAGTCCAAAGTTTTGTCTGGCAGTATGTCACCTATACCCCTCACCCCCATTAAAAAAAAAAGACATAGGTCAAAGTGTTAAAGTCCAGTTGGGAGGCTAAAGAGAGTTGCAGAAAGTAACTTAACTCCTTTTTCTTCTGGTAGATACCAGTTTTGTGACAGGCCATAATCGGTCTGTCAATCGTAATGGGAAGGCACCCACCACCCAGTTCATCCTCTACCTGTGAAAGCATAACCTAGATTTGATTTTTTAAAGACACAGATATAATGTCCATGTCCAAAATGGGGGGGGGGGAGAGATCGTAAGCTTCTTACCAAGTTAGGTTTTTAGCAAGTATTTCTGAAGCTAATTCAATGTGAAAATCGGTGAAAAAGAATATTTACATTCCAGGGGAAATTAATTTCTGTCATTCCATCCAACATAAAGCAATGTGAGGGAGTTCAAACCAATGTCTCTGTGGGTTTCTTTGCAGCAGGAGCCATCAATACAAAAATAAAAAAAACAAATCCCAGGATTTCATAGAAAGTGTTTCAATATTTCATCTCCACAGATAAGTTCTACTGTATGTGACAGCAGAAATGAATCTGGATTTAAATCTGCTCGCAGAATCACACAGGCACCAATGGGCACAGACTTTCCTGGGCACGAAAACCTCTTTTCCAAGAAAGCCTACAAAGTGAGCAAGCAGCACATGACCTGTTCTGCAAGCCTTTCCTTCTTTTATCTGTCAGTATAAGCTTGCCCTCGCTGACAGCTGAAACTTCCCACTTGCCTGCTTCCATGTAAAGAGCAGCATATGGTTCCCCAGAGCAGGAAACCTCCAGCCAATATGTCTGTGCTCACGTGCGGAGTTCAACAAACGCCAAGACAAGATGGATCTTACTCGCAGAGTGGCACATGGCCAAGAACAGTTTAAGCTGGAAAGGGCACCAGCAGCTGGCAAGGAGCTGGCAGAACCAGCTGAGAATCTCGTCTTGAGGGCATACATGTGTGTAGGCAGCAAAGAGCTCATTCAGAGTTAACAGAGAAAAGCTGCCATCAATCGTCAGGCAGCCCAGATCTCTGGCTGACTGACTGACTGACTCAGGCCTTTAGCAGTTCCAGAGATGCAGGCCTGCTTTTCTGGCAACTTCCTTTCTCCAATCTTGTGACTCAGGCTGTGTCCAGCTAACCAAATAAAAAAACAAACAAATACCTGGGTTCAGAAGATGAGCCCATCAAAGATAAATGTGTCAGATTTAACAATCCAGAAATGCACTCCTGAGAGTGAGGTTACAAAATACAACCAAGCACAGCCTCTTCATGGAATAGGGGAGGAGAGGTTTAACTTTTCCTATTCTTCCCTCCCAGCTCCTAAATATCATACTCACAACTTTTTACCAATTCCCGACAGTGCTCTTTTTTGCATACAGAAGGAAGCAGTTCAAATGCTTGTCATTCAGATCAGGTTCCCAGCACTGGGCTTTAATTGAAACTCCATTGAACTGCCGTCATTCCTCTAATGTACAGGACCAATCAGAAGATCATGGCTTTCCAGCCGTTGTTGAATTATAGCTCCCAGCCAGTGGTGGGATTCAAAAAATTTCACTACCAGTTATGTGGGCGTGGCTTGATGGGCATGGCAGGAGAAGGATACTGTAAAATCTCCAGTCAGAGGTGGTATTTGCTGGTTCTCCAAACTACTCAAAATTTCCACTATCGGTTCTCCAGAACTGGTCAAAACCTGCTGAATACCACCTCTGCTTCCAGCATGCCTAACCATTGTTAATATTGTCTAATACTGTGGGAATTGTTCTTGCCAATTACTACCTGGAGCCAGTTTCACCAATGAAATACAGGTAGTTCTCGACTTACAGTTACAATTGAGCCCAACATTTCTGTTGCTCAGTTGTTAAGTGAATTTTGCCCCATTTTATGACCTTTCTTGCCATCGTTGTTAAGTGAATCACTGGTTAAGTTAGTAACACAGTTATTAAGTGAATCTGGCTCCCCATTGACTTTGCTCGTCAGCAGGCCTCAAAAGGTGATCCCATGACCCCAGGCCACTGCAATTGTCATAAATACGAATCGGTGGCCAAGTGTCTGAATTTTGATCAGGTGACTATGGGGATGCTGCAATGGTCGTAAGTGTGAAAAACGGTCATAAATCACTTTTTTAAGCACCATTGTAATTTCGAGCAGTCATTAAATGAACTATTGTAAGTCAAGGACTACCTGTATTATGGCATGGGAAAATAACATTTGCAAGAATGCACATGTATGCATATTTTATGTTTCTCATTTTCATGGTGGGTGTTTTGTTATTATTAATCTTGGCAGTTCCTAAGATTCCTTTAGAACTGCAGCATGGTATATATTTATTATTTATTTCCTCAGATATTTAGTTAAAACATTGATATTGTTGCTAGTCTTCCAACCAACTCTGGGCAGCTTCCAATCAAAAATATAAAAAACATGTAAAATCATATTAAACCTATTAACCAATTTAGTTTGATTTAGACTAAAAAAACCCAAATCATTTATTTAATACATTTATAAGGTAAGAGTAAAGGTTCCCCTCACACATACGTACTAGTAGTTTCTGGCTCTAGAGGACGGTGCTCATCTCTGTTACAAAGCCGAAGAGCCAGCACTGTCCAAAGACGTCTCCGTAGTCATGTGGCCAGCATGACTAAATGCTGAAGGTGCACGGAACGCTGTTACCTTCCCACCAAAGTGGTCCCTATTTTTCTACTTGCATTTTCACATGCTTTCGAACTGTTAGTGTTCCGGACTAGCAGGCTTGAAAGCCGGCAAAGCGGATTGGTCCGCTAACAGCGGGTCATGATTGGTCACTCCAGGCTGATCCGATTCGCTGTTAAACGGGCTGCTGCGATTGGGCAAACCAAGCACGGCAAGCTCAAACCTCTGTCATTGGCCATATAGCTGCAGCCAGCTTTATAAAAGGGGCTGCTGCGGCTAGGAGCTTTCGCTCAGATTGGAAGTCACTAATAAAGAGCTGTAGTCACTTTCTGAGTCTCGTCTCCGTTCTTGGACCCATCCTTCCAGACATAACACTGGCGACGAGGATGGGATTCGGAGACAGCAGAGCTAACTGAGCACTCACTAACAACCAACAGAGCACATGGCTGACAGCGTGCAGACATCGGCAGAATGGCCAGTGGCGCTATACCACCTGCCCCGTTCGATCCAGCCAGTGAAGATTGGGACTCAAACATGGACAGGTTCCAAATGTTCCTAGAGTCCAACAATCTGAAGGACGCCACTCCTAGCAAGAAATGAGCAGTTTTCCTGATGCATTGCGGACCCGCCGTTTTTAAAATGGCCAAAACGCTCATAAAGCCGGCTGAAGTCAAAACGATGGACTGGGATACCCTTGCTTCCATCCTCCGCAACCACTATGTCCTGGCAACTCTCATCCACAGACATGAATTTTACCAAAGGGATCAACGCGAGGGTGAGAGCATTGGGGATTTTGTAGCTCACATAAGGAACTTAGGCGGTCTGTGTGGCTTCGCAAATTTAGAAGAAGCCATGAGCGATCAAGTTGTCCTTGGCCTCAGAGACCCCACAGTCCAAAGTAAAATTATGGCCAAGGGAGACATCTCCCTCGCAGATGCCATAGCTGACACCACTGCAGCTGAAGCCACCCACAAATCAGCAGCACGGATGCGCCAGACAAATGGGGCCAGCCGCCAACCACCAACGAGACAGCAACGCCATCAGAGAAATACACGTCGGCCACCCATCATGAAGATATCGAATCCTCATCAGATAGTGAAGAGGAAGAAGTCCATAGACTCAGGTCAGAGCGCGAACAACAAGACCAGCGGGGTTGTAAATCGAATTTCCAATGCACTGGATGTGGTGGAAACCACCCATGATCCGAATGCAGATTCCTAGATGCCATCTGTCGTTTTGGTGAGAGAAGAGGGCATATTGCTAAAGTATGCTGGAACAAAAGAGGATTCAGTCCCAAATGGAAGGAAAACAGCCTCTAACAAACAGAGGGCAACCCCACCACTAATCGGGACAGCCCAAACAACCAGTGGAGCCAGTACAATAGGAACCAAAAAATTACTGGCACACCCAGACGGGAAGAAGCACATCAGACCATCACCATCAGCCACGCTTCATCTTTAGACACCAGAAAAATCCATGTAAAGGTCAACATTGAAAATCGACCATGCAACATGGAAGTGGATTTCAGGTCTTCCCTATCCATGGTCTCCTGGAAAACCCTGAAGCAGCTGATTCCCAACATCCGCCGCCAAATCCTCAGCACCCAGAGACTTATATTAAAGGACTACCAGGGCAACCGGATTCCGGTCGTTGGTTCCAGTCATTTCCAGGTCTCCTTCAAGAACCACACCGCAATACTACCTCTCACCGTCGTTGACAGAGACCGACCCAGCTTACTGGGTCTACAGTTGTTTGCGCCATTAGGAATCGAATGTCCTGGTATCCGACAATGGCCCTCAATTTACCGCCTTGGCTTTTGAACAATACTTAGCAGACCGTGGCATATGACATGCACTGACATCGCCGGCTCACCCGGCAGCGAATGGCAGAGCTGAATGAATGGTTCAGTTCACAAAAAGAACTCTACAAAAAATGGAACAAGGCAACATCCACGATAAAGTCACCAGGATGCTCCTTCTCCAGCATATTATACCAAACACCATTACAAACAAAAGCCCAGCTGAGCTTCTGATGGCCAGAAAACTCAGATCGCCTCTAGACCACCTACACCCTGCATACACCCCGGAAAAAACCCTGGGCTCCAGCAGTAAACACCGTGCCTTCAAGGTAGGAGACCCTGTATTCGCTAAGAACTTTTCAGGTGATCCTCTGTGGATCCCTGCCAAAATAATGCAAATTACAGGCCCCTGCTCTTACCGGCTGGAAACCACAGATGGGAGAATGTGGAAACGCCACATTGACCAGTTGCGATCCAGGCTAACCACATCTCCCATCAGTGATCCTGACCACAACATTAGAGGAGGAAGGGAAACCGGGGGTTCTGAAATTGAACCAACATCTGGCAGAGAAGAAAGAACCCCACAATCACCACGTCAAAGCCTACAGTACTCACCAGCTGATGAAGAACCTTGGCAATCGATCGTCTTACCTAGTAGCAGCAACTGAACAGGTCCAGCGAATCCTGAGAGCACAAGCAGTAGCAGCGAAGGAGGTGTGCCAACCAGCCCGAGGTCACCTGAAGGGAGTCACAGCTACGGAACCAGCACACCATTCCAGGCAAGCAGCCCGTCGGAACCCGAGACTGAGCAAAGACAATTCAAACAGTGCAAGTCAGGTAGACAGGTGCGAAGACCCGCCTACCTGAGAGACTATATAACCCCACACCTTAGACGGAACCTAGAGGGGAGGGGTGTTCCAGACTAGCAAGCTTGAAAGCCTGCAAAGCGGATTGGTCCGCTAACAGCGGGTCGTGATTGGTCACTTCAGGCTGATCTGATTGGCTGTTAAACGGGCTGCTGCGATTGGGCGAACCAAGCGCGGCAAGCTCAAACCTCTGTCATTGGCCATATAGCCGCAGCCAGCTCTATAAAAGGGGCTGCTGTGGCTAGGAGCTTTCACTCAGATTGGAAGTCACTAATAAAGAGCTGTAGTCACTTTCTGAGTCTCGTCTCCGTTCTTGGACCCATCCTTCCAGACATAACAGTTAGGTTGGCAGAAGCTGGGGAAAGGAACAGGAGCTCACTCCTTTATGTGGTGCTAGGGATTCGAACTGCTGAACTGCCAACCTTCTGATCAACAAGCTCAGCATCTTAGCCACTGAGCCACTGCGTCCCTATTTATTTATATTTATATGTAAACATCAATATAAATTTCCTGTATAATATTTGAAGACCAAAAATTGATTTGGAAAAAAAATGAGATGGAGGAGACATCTCATGCTCTATTAAAGCAGGTTTTGGAATGTTTGGTTTTGTTTTCAGATCTTAAACAAAAAAAAAATTTCTTAAACAAAACTTTTATCAGTGATATAAAATGAACTACAGTCAAATGCTTGCCTTTCCTGAGCCTAACATCCTTCAGATATTGAAGCTCCCTTGTGTCATATAGCACAGTTGTACCCAATGCCAGATTAGGAAAGACTGGTACACAACATAAAAAAAAAAAAAATCACAGGTCCTCTTTTAAATCATCTTCAACTTTCTTAAAATCTGTCATTGGGAGAAAAATGACTCTGTTGCTTGTCGAGGGAATAAAGAAATACCTCCTCTCAACTTGTGCCAATACCGCATGATTGTACTTCTCCAAAGTGCCTGAGCGTGGCTAAGGATCTGTAGCCTAATTATTATTTGTCCCTGGTGGTTTGCTTTGATGGAGTCTTTCTGCTCTTTTCTGTTTTTATTAAGCTATGAATATATGAATAGTAGTTCAAGAAGAAAGGCTGCAAGACAGCGCAAGAGAACTGCCCAAATTGCATAAGGCAGAACAGAGAGAGTTCAATTCATGGGACAACAGAGAGGGCATGGGGAGAACCTCTAAACAGGGAAATTGAATGGTGTCAGGAAGATTGTTTGGGGATTCATGGTATTAGCTACCAATCTGGAGGAGCAGGAAACATGCAACATAAAGTTTAAGCAAGGCTGTGCTACGTTTTTCTTACACATCATCCATCAGAGGCTATATCTGGTATATGGCATTTCCGTGTCACTGCTTCCCATCTGGCCCGTGACTTCTCTTAATTAGATGAGAAGCAGCTACTGTGCGCACCTGCCTTTCTTCCTCTTATGTTGTGACTGTCACCAACACCGAATCATTCTTTTCCTTCTGTAAACAAAGGTGGATGTGCCTTGCAAGGAGGCCATTGAGGCCACTGAAAGAGTAGATGCTCTACCACCCATCTGAAAGCAGGCATGAATAAGCCACCAAGAATAGAAACAGCCATTGTAAGCCCTGGGTATCTTCTTCTGAAAAAGGGAAAGAGAAAGAACAACACTGAGTAGGCAGCTTGTTTCCGCAGAGGTCTCCATCGGATAGAGTTGCTCTTCTTTTTAGCCTCTGTCCTAAGATTGTATTCAGTAGTCCCAAAGGTGCTTTTTTCAAGAGGCAACTGGACTTTCTTGTTTTTTTTTTTCTATTGAAGATGTTTCACTTCTCATCCAAGAAGCTCCTTCAGCTCTGACAGGATAGTGGGGAATGGAAGGATTTATATTCCTTGCAGACAGCTGGTCATTTGCATCCTTTTAGAGCAGTGGTCACCAACCAGTGGGCCAGGGACCATTGGTGGTCTGCGAGAAAATTTTGGTGGTCTGCAGAGAAATGTCACCCCCAAAGCACTCTCAAAGCAATTAATCCAGGCTGCATGGGAACACAAGGCTGCGCCACTCACATGGTCCATGGGAACAAAGGCTTGCATTGCTTGAATTGTGAACAATGTGAGTGAGGGTAGGGGGGAAAGGGTGGAGGGAGGAACTTGTCCCACTTGCCCCACGTGCCTTGCCTGGCCACCAAGCTGCTTCTTTCTACTTTTTTCTTCTTCTGCTTTTGGCTGCATGCAAGGAAAGCAAAAGTCTTTCTTTCTCTCCTTCAAACTCTGCCAGAAATGAGTATTTGGGACCCTGCAAGGCATCCTGCTCCAAGAGGCTGTGCCAGCATGACAACTGCTGCAAAAGACTCATTTGTAAGCAAAGACTCATTTCTGGCAGAGTTTGGGGGAAAGAAAGAAAGACTTCTGCTGCTTCTGCTGCTTTCCTTGAATGAAGCCAAAAGTCTCTCTCTTTCTCTCCCATTGGAGCTGGAGACAGCATCCTGCGATCCCAAGTAAAGAATGATCGATCGGTAGGAAAACGGGGTGGGGAATTTTCCTGCAGACTTTTCTTGGGATTTTCCCTGGGTCTCTGGTCTGCGGGATTTAAAATTATGAGTATGGTGGTCCCTGAGGTCCAGAGGGTTGGTGACCCCTGTTTTAAAGGTTCACCTGGATTCAGATAAACCTCCAAGTGCTTCAACAACAAGAAAGTACAGTTGCCTCCTGAAAAAGCACCTTTGGGACAACCACGACCTGGATGACTGAGAATCTACTGAAGTTTTCTACTAAAGTCCAAATCTTTAGAAATACAGTGAATCGTCAAGTTACAGCCACAACTGAGCTCAAAATTTATGTTGCTAAATGAAATATTTGCAAAGTGAATTTTGCCCCATTTTGGTTAAGTGAATCACTGCAGTTCTTAAATTAGTAACATGGTTGTTAAGTGAATCTAGTTTCTGCATTGACTCTGCTTGTCAGAAGGTCACAAAGGGAGATAAGAATCTGGGGACAGTGCAACCGTCATAAAAGTTGCTAAGCATCTGTATGTAAACTATGTGACCATGGGGAGGCTGCAATGGTCACAAATGTCCAACATGGTCATACACCACTTTTTTCAGTGCTGTTCTAACTTCAAATGGTTACTCAATGAATTGTTCCAAGTCAAGGACTACCTGTACACCTGCAAGATTACCTAAAGGCTGCTACAGAATATCTATCGCATCAAAGGATTGAATTCCTTCTTACATTTCAAGTGACAGGCTTCTTGTTTTATCTCTTGGCTGGTTTGGGTTCCAATGTTTTTAATCTGGATTTTACTGACTTTGAATTCTCACTGGGAAGTTTATTTCTCTCCTTTTGTCTAAAACGAAAGCGTGCCCATGTGATCTGGAGAAATGATTTATTTATTTATTTTGGTCTTTTGCTACGCAAACATTCTCACAAATTATAACTGGTTTACAACTGGTTTGCACATAATTGAATCCAGTAACCTAATCTAATGCTGCTGAAAATTCAGGCAAACACTAATTAGCAATAAGGCAGGAGAAGTTTACCTGACAATGTCTCCTTTCTTGTTCTGTGAAGAGCACCTCATGTTTTTAGGCTTGCTTGTAGGCTGAACACCAAGCAGAAATTACCATAAACTTTTCTAAGAGAACTTAGGCCTTTACCTTTGCCCGGGTTGCATCAGTGTGAAATATTTTGCTTTTATTTAACAAGTCAAAGGGAAACTTCCTTCTGCTAAATGATCTGGTGCAGGGCTGTCAAACTCGTGGCCCATGGGCCAGATGTGCCATGCACTGACCACGTCCATGCCCAGTTTAGGGAAGTGATGACACCATGATGATGTGAGTTTGACACCCCTAATTTAAGGCATCAGATTAGATACTAGGAGACTGTGAATTCTAGTCCTGCCTTTAGACATGAAAGTTAGCTGGGTGACCTTGAGCTAATCACTGTCTCTCTGCCCATCTCATGTCACAGGGCTGTTGTGAGGAAAATACAAGTGGATGGCGTATTAGATACGTTTGTCACCTTGAGTCATTTATAAAAGTAATAAAGGCAGATTATAAATAAAATAAATAAAGATAATAAATAAAACGTACTTTGGACAAAATGAATAATATTTGCCTTGTTTCCTATGGTAGACTTATCTATAAAACATGCATCTAGTTTTCAATAACACCATGTACTACTCAGTTAGGTCAAGGAAAATGAGGATGCATTTGGTCTCTGCCTTCAGCATGCCTACTGCATCTCTAGCAATGGTTTCTGGCTTCAAAAGTATGGGTGATGGGAGAGCTTATGCACCGGAGACAAATTTCTTGTGTGTCCAATTACATCTGGTGAATAAAGAATTTCTATGAAATGCATTGGGAGCAGTAGAACGCATATAAAATGGGTCTGGTTTGAGTTACTACATCACTCCCACCATTCTGAAACCAGAGACTGCAGATACCCCTGGAAAGAGCACAGTATTATCACTGGTGAAATAATTTTCTGTTCCTTTTATCATTCAGATCTTCTTCTTTTTTCCTGAGCTTTTTTCCCATTGGGGTTCTCCAAGCATCTCTGTGTTGGCAGAAATCTATATTGGCATAAAATTTTCTGTCCCCATTTTCAGTCCTTGTCCTGCCTCTGTTTCAAATCACTGTTATTTTCTGACTTTCTTCTAAAGTAATGGGTGGGACAAAGCCTAGCAGATTTTATACATTATACAAACACAGGCTATATTTGGGCAGTAAGGTGGAAAATACTATTTTAACAGGAGCACAGCTAAAGGCCGCTTAGATCGGTTTCACTAATGGGCCAAGATGAAGAGAGCATCATACAGATGTGTTGGGGAAAAAATAGTACTGCTTTTGATAAGAATGGACATGTAAGGCTGCAGAGGTCATGGAAATAATCTAGTGCTTGAGCTTAGTGAAGGGTAAAAAAATAAATGCTGCACTCAGAGATGTGCACATTTCCTGGGTAATAATACAGGGATGTATTGGCACTATCTTTAATATTATTTCTGTGCTGACAGCTTCTGATGGATGATCAAAGGGAAAATCCAAAGTTTATGCACAATATTTTGATATGCATTTCACGCAAATATGCACATTTCTGCATACAGTTTCGTCTGCGCATCCATCTACAAAGTACATCTGTTTTTAATAAACATATTTTTGGCTATGTTTTCTGAGCTGCACAGAAATATTTGGAAATCATGCGTCTTGGAACCCACGTTTGTGTTTCCACATAGGCCTGGAAAGATGGAGTAGATACATTCCCATAAAACTGGTGTCTGAACACTTTTCTTCAGCATTCCCAGATCCCAGGACAGCGACAGTTACACTACAGTCCTGGGAAGTAAAGAGGGGTAGGCAAGAGGAAGGATAGCAAGAAAAGTAGAGCCAGAGTATAAAATGTAAATTCACAGATAGTCCTCAGCTTACAATCATTCATTTAGTGGCCATTCAAAGTTACAATGGAACTGAAACATGTGACATGACCATTTTTCATAGTTACGACCTTAGCATCCTCAGGGCCATGGGATCAAAATTCATATGCTTGGCAACTAGTTCATATTTATGACGATTGCTGTGTCCAAGGGTAATGTGAATCACTTTTTTGTGACCTTCTCACAATATGCCAGATTCACCTAACAACCGGGTTACTAATTTAACAACTGCAATGATTTGCTTAACAACCGTGGCAAGAAAGGTCGAAAAACGGTGCAAAAACTCCCTTAACATATGTCTCACTTACCAACAGAAGTTTTGGGCTCAGTTGTGGTCGTAAGTCAAGGACTACCTGTAGTGAATAACCCTGTTCCATAGCATATCAGAGGGGGCTTTATTGGCCAGTCCTTTGCCCACAGGATATTTGCTTCCTCCCAATTTGGCATGCTGCAAAGTTGGTTCACCAAGGGTGAGTGCCTAAAGTCTATTTCATGAGCTTGTAAGGAACAATGACATAAATTATCCTTGCCTTGTTTACTGTGCAATTTATAACGTTCATTATGAACTGCACTGCCTGTGCACTCAAGGATTTCTAGATCATTCAGGATCAACCAACACACAAGGAACAGGAGTTTTATCTTATACTGTGCTAAATTAGAATGCACGAGAATGCATACCGAGTGATGACTTAGACTGATGACAGGAGAATGCTTCATTTCAGGTTTTCCAGCAAAAAGCTGTAGGCAACTCTGGCTGTGTTGTTGCTAGGCAACAATGACATCCCTTCAAACACATACCCAGTAGACATTGAAGTTGATTTTGAAGGTGCAGCACAGGGTTTTGTTAGAAAGCAGGAGGAGAAAAATAGTGCAAAGCACAGGGATTATAAAGAGAAAAGATGAGCACACAAGTCTTTGAACATGGATAATTGAGATGCCAATCTCAGTGCATGAATGGTTGTTTTGGCATTCACGAAAACCTTATTAAAAATGTTTGGGTTGGTTACAACTACTGATCTGGGATTAATTCATACTTGGGACACTGCCTATTTGGAAACCATGTCACAGGCCTGGTAGTTCTTAATCATGAAAACACGAGATTGAGTAACATTTATTTATTTATTTCTCTCTCTCTCTCCTTCCTTCCTTTTCTCCTTCCCTCTCCCTCCCTCCCTCCCTCCCTCCCTTCCTTCTTTCTTTCTCTTTCCTGACAAAGAGGCTATCCAGTTTTCAAAACAATGCAAAACATAAACAGTTTTAAATGCAGGGTTTAAAAAACAAGAAGCTACACTGCAATGAAGCAGACACCGGGCCACTAAGCTGACACTGATGACACTGATTGGGTTCAGGCTCAGAGGATTAGTGCAGCTTTTTCAGCTCTACCTGGGGATGCCAGAAAAGAGTTAATGCTTTGTTAATGGCCTTGCATTAATCTTCCCAGCAGTGAGAAAAGGTTCAAGGAGACAGGCATTTTAGCACAATTCAAAGATGGTGGCAGTATCACATGACACAATGTGAAAATTCCCCCCCCCCCACTTTTTAAAAAAGCTATGTTTGGATTTTATGGCTTCAATCAATGGTTTTTTTTCTCACTTGAATGTATCACAGTATGATGCTGCATCTTCCTCCCTGAGTACTAGCCAATGATTGGCAGAAAATGTGTCCCAAGCTGTGGAGAGACTCAGATGCAAAAAGAGCAGAGGTTGCTCTTTTGCTGACTGGCAAAATAGTGGAAGTTACTCAAGGGCCAGAAACTTCAATAGCATCAAAACACAGAGGCCAATAAACCTTTTGGCATTAAGTGAGAGAGTCTTTCTTCTTTAGAACAAGCAAACTGTAACTGACATTTTCTGAAACACAAATGGACAATAGAGGTGTATTCATGTAACAGACGCCAAGTATAGCAGAACAGCATGTGAACAACTGCAGTCCAAAAGTCAATCCAGGGAAGATATGTGCAGATTTTTTTTTGTACATTCAACTGAATTCACTTTCTTAAACCCCAACATAGTACTGTGCTTAGTTTCAATTTATAAAACAGCTGCTGCAAACAGTTTGTAATTTATATCAGATGTGGAGAAGTGTTAGGTTTTGTATCTTTATACCTGGCCTCTCCTGGATCTTGGTACTGCCATCACTGGCTCCAAACAGCCTCTCCTACCATGCCAATGACAGGTTTTATCACAGTTATAGTAGCTGAAATATTCCCCATGCATGGCAGGATCAACAAGAATTCTCATGCCATCATTTGAACAAGTATAAATTTCCCATTCATTCCAATGAGATGTTTTCGCTCCAATTCCAATTAAATAATATTTTCTATTCCCCTTTAGCTAAAAATATTCCTCGAGTGCAGATTTACAATGCAAAAAATTGCCAGAAGAAGAGGCAATAAAAGGGAAGACCAACAAGAAATTTCAGGTTCCATTTCTTAGTTACAAAGTTCGGCTCCAGTAATACCATAGGTTAAAGACTGGAAAAAAGGCTGGTTCTCCTTTATTTCTGCTGGGGTTCATGGAATAGGAGAGAAAACTCAGCTAGAGTTGAAGATGGTAACTTAATGAAACATGAATTTTCTATTTGGGAAATATAGAATAACTGTAGGCTGCTAGATGGACATTTAATGGAGTATGTTTATGAGAAAGAACATACAAATCAAATCAAAACATAAATACATCACATTTAAGCTGCCATTCAAATAGCCTTCAAATCTTTTTCTCCCTTGTCCATCAGGGAATTAGAACAGCTTTGTAGGAAGGGATAGGCTGGGCCAAGCCAAGCAGAATCCAGGGGGTTCTTTGACAGAACCATATGATTCCTCAGCATAGCAGGCTTTCATCTTTAATCAAAATACTGGCAGTTGCTAACCAAAACAACTAAATAAATGAAGAGGCAAATAGGACATTGCATATCATGGTGGCTGAGGGCATGCTGCCACTTGGCAAGCTCTACATTTTCGGGAGTAGCTTCTGCTGTGCATGACTCCCTTGAGATGCTTTGTTAATAACTTGGCTTTCCAATCGAAAGGGCCTGCCGGGAACCTGTCAGTGCTGCCTGGTACAGGATATGTGTGTCATATCACATATGGGTTTTAGATTTCTCTTACGTTTTGCTTGATTGGTGCGTGTGGGGCTTTGTCTTCCTCAACAACAATCATTTCAGCTTTTTTTTTTTTAAAAAAAAAATACAGAGTGTTCTGATTTCCCAGAGCAGTTTAGAAGGCTAAAATGAGATCAAAGAAGATCTGATATTTCTGATCTAGGATAACTTGAGCATCTTTACGTATCTCCAAGGAAACAATCTACTCAAGGCAAAGAAAAGGTTTTGTTGTTGTCTGAATGGTCTTTGAGAATTTTTTTTAAATTATTATTCATTGTTTGCATTAAAATAGGAGTTTTAAAAACACAGGTATCAGAACACATACACAAAAAGGCTGTGATAGCAAGGAAGACTATTGAAGCTAACATTAAAACATTAGATGCGAACAGGTGTTTTGAAAGGTAATGGTAGTTTTGTGATGCTTTATCTGATACCTGGGAATTTCCTTCCCTTTCTCTCCTTCTCATTTGTTGTATATTCATGAAATAGCATCATGGAGTGACAGCATTGTACATTAATTAGTGACCTTAACTATTCTGTAATGTCACTGCCCTTTTTCAGTGAACAGTAAAGAAGTGGGTTTCAAGGGAAGAGAAACTTAAAAGTTATTTTATCTCTGAAATTTGTCAGCTGGAGGTCCAATATCTACAGTAAGTCTCCATACTGTGTCAATATATATTCTGCTTGAGTAAGATCTAAAGAACAGGGTGGCTAAGATGCTGAGCTTGTTGATCAGAAAGGTCAGCAGTTCGAATCCCTAGCACTGTGTAATGGAGTGAGCTCCTGTTACTTGTCCCAGCTTCTGCCAACCTAGCAGTTTGAAAGTATGTAAAAATACAAGTAGAAAGATACTTTGGTGGGAAGGTAACAGCATTCCATGCACCTTCGGCGTTTAGTCATGCTGGCTACATGACCACAGATATGTCTTTTGCTTTCTAATGGAGATGAGCACTGCCCCTTAAAGCCGGAAATGACTAGCATATATGTGTGAGAGGAACTTTACCTTTACCTAAGATCTAAATCTTGATTCTTCTAAAATGGATGCAAAAGTTAATTCAATCACTGCAGTTCCAAAATAAATACTTATTCCTATTAGTTTACAGTGGAATAAGAGTAAGACTGTATTGGTAACACAATGGAGGTTCACCTTTGTCGAAGAAATCATTATGAATCTGATTGGCTCTAACTGGATGAATTTCAGCAAGCCTTTCCCCAGGGCCAATGAATGAAATTCCTTTGCGAATGCCGATATGCTTAAGAATTGTTTGTTGGCCTTTAAGCTAAAGATGAGGTCCCTCTGTTTCTGTCCTCTTCCAGAAACAGCTTCAGAAACTGACTGAAGATTATGTCTGCAACACAATCATTTTCTGCAGAAATTGCAAACAGCTGTTTGTCTTCCTTCCTGCAAACACACCCACACTGCATAGAGCTTCCTGATTTTCCACTGCTCTTTCAAGACCTATACTGGCCACTGCTTTACAATGCAAAATGGACGAGTGAGTATAGATGAATGCAACTGGATGTGAAGTCACACATATGCTTTTTGCACAAATGAAGATTTAAGCACATGAGTATTGGTATTAATGTATTACAGGAATATAATATGTATGTGTATATGTGTGTATGTGTGTATATGTATGTGTGTATATACCGTGTTTCTCATATAATAAGGCTGGGTCTTATTTTTTTTTTGAGCCCCGAAAAAACAGTTAGGCCATCTTTTCAGGGGTGACTTAATTCCCCCCCCTTGCATCCTCGGGTAGGCGGGCGGCGACAGCTTTGATGTTGACCTCGGCATTGGTGGGGCACTTCGTATTGGGAGATCTTCTGCCACCATTGCTTTCCCTTCTCCCCGTGCTGCCGCGGTGTTTGGAGCAATACCGTGGCATTTGGCGCAGCCACACGGCATTTGGCACAGCCACGCGGGGCCAGCCAGGGCTCCTCCCTGCAACCAGAGCCAGCAGAGGCACTCAGCTTCAGGCACTCCTGTCGCCGCCTTCCCAGGCAAACGACACCCTACTACCAGTACGACAAAGCCTCCCCTGCCCGAGAGGGAAGCCCAAGCCCATGTGGGGAGGCGAATCTGCTGGGGCCGCAGCGCAGGATCGGCCCACCCCGGGAGAAGCACCCAGCCGCCATACCTGCCTGGTGCCGGGCAGAACACGAAGAGCTTCACCTGGGGTGCCCAGCACAGCTGACAGGCGGGCCCTCCTGCCCAGTGGCGGAGCTCTGGCCAAGGCAGCAAGAGCCTCCCCATCGGGCCCTCCACTCATCCCACCAGGGCTGTGCCAGAGCTGGGCGGGCTGAGCAGAGCCAGGAAAGCGAGCTGCGGGTGCGCACCCACCTGCCAAGCGAAAGAGCTGGGCTGACCCAAATTTGGCTTCCCAAGTCCCTTCAGCCTGCCCAAGGCAGTGACAGTGCCCACCTGTCCGTGGACAGGGAGGCGAGGCAACAGCAGTGCTGCTTCCCTTGCCGGCGGGTCTGGCAGAGAGAGCCGGAAGCCACCCATCCTTTCCACCCCTCACCCAGCCCGTCCCCATCCCCATGCATCTCCAAACACACCAGCAGCTCCAAATGCTGCAGCGGCACAGGCATCGGCACTCACTTGGTGGGGCTCGGCTTGGAGGAGGACGCAGCACAGGCCATCGCCTTGCCTCCCTGTCCATGGACAGGTGGGCGCTATCACTGCCTCGGGTGGCCTCTCCCGGTGGTCCCTTCAGGGTTGGGCTGGAGGGACTTGGGAAGCCAAGCTTGGGTCAGCCCGGCTCTTTTACTTGACAGGTGGGCGCACACCTGCTGCTCACTTTCCCAGATCTGCCCAGCATGCCCGGCCCCGGCCCTGGAGGGATGAGTGGAAGGCCCAGTGGGGAGGCTCTCGCTGCCTTGGCCAGAGCTGCACCGCTGGGCAGGAGGGCCTGCCTGTCAGCTGCGCTGGGCACCCTAGGTGAAGCTCTTCCTGCTCTGCCCGGCGCTAGGCAGGGATGGTGGCTGGGTGTTTCTCCTGGCGTGGGCTGATTCTGTGCTACAGCCCTGGGAGATTTGCCTCCCCACGTGGGGTTGGGCTGCCCTCTCATGCAGGGGAGGCTTTGTAATAGCGGTAGTAGGGCATCGTTTTGAAAAGAATGGGCTTTGCCTTCAAACGATGCCCGAGAAGGTGGTGACAGGAGTGCCTGAAGCCAGGTGTCTCTGCCAGGCTCCGGTTGCAGGGAGCAGCCCTGCTCCAAATGCCACGGCAGCACAGGGAGAAGGGAAAGTAACAGTGGTGGAAGGTCTCCCGATACAAAGTGCCCCACCAACACCGAGGTCAACGCAGGCAGCACCATATCTGGGTGTGCAATTAAAGTACTTCCTAATGGCAAGCCCGCCACCATTCCCCCCCATTTCACATGTTTTAATATAGGCCTTAATTTGTGGGGGGAGAGGCTTAATTTTATTTCATGCCTATAAAAAATGCTGGGACTTCCAATTGGGGGAGGCCGTATTGTTGGAGAAACACGGTACTGTATAATGTCTTAACTTAGGAGGATTTAAACAAAAAAAAAAATAGGAAAGCAAAAAAAAAATCTGTGGATTTATATGGGAGCTAGGGATGAAACCTTCCATTTTAGGTGATTGGAAGTAGATTGTGGAAGTAATGAACAATTGGTCCAACTTTCTATTTATTTATAAAGAAAATTTTCAAAGCTTTGTGCTATTATATATTCATAGTACACAGTAAATGAGTCTTAAAAAACATTAGAGATCAACAGATGCATCTACATCTATAGATATGAAATATATTGAAATTTATTGACAAATACCTAGTCCTTGACTTACAACAGTTCATTTAGTGATTGTTCAAAGTTACAATGACATTGAAAAAAGTGATTTATGATGGTTTTTCACACTTACGACCATTGCAGCATCCCCATGGTCTCATAATTTACATTTGGATGCTTGACAACTGATTCATATTTATGACAGTTGCAATTTCCTAAGGTCACATGATCCCCTTTTGCAGCCTTCTGACAAGCAAAGTCAATGGGGAAGCCAGATTCACTTAACAACTGTTACCAATTTAACAACTTCAGTGATGCACTTAACAAATGTGGCAAGAAATGTCGTAAAACTCATTTAACAAATCTCTCACTCATAACATAAATTTTGGGCTCAATTGTGGTCATAAACTGAGGGTTACCTGTATGTGGAACTTGACAATTAGAAAATGTAAATGCATTCTCTATGCCCTTATTATAGCTAAAAGACTAAAAATGAAATATTAGAAGGATAAATGTATGGCTCTACTTACTCATGTATTGAAGACATGATTACAGCTGCTACCTTATGAGTGGACTGTTCACGGTCATAGACTTTGCATTATAAATATAAGAAAATATGGGATTCATTTTTACACCAACTAGAGTAGATGAAAAAACAACCAAGAGATCCACAGGGCAATAAAGAATGAATTTTTATTTTAAAACTGTGTTGTGCCTATATGTGTTGGGATGTCCAGACTTGAATATCTTGCTAGTTTGTTGTCAAAATGTCTCAATCTGGACAGGATTTTCTTAAGCCAGTTTACAGTCAAAATGGCATGAAAGCAGCTTATACATGGTGTAGGTATGCTCCAAAAATCTCTGTACTGAATATAGTCTAAGCAAGCAAACAAAATGGTACAGTGACCGAGAGTAAGAGAAGATGCAAAGCTATCAGACAGGATTGGATAAAAAAAGAAGAACAGCTGAACCAGATGCTTCTAATTATATTTTCCCTGCCAATTTTGTACTATTGCTTCCAATTATTACATAACAATGAAGTGTTAGACCTGATGATTTGATTTCAGAAAAAAACTATCCTGTAATCTGCAACTCTTACACTACAAAAACATATGGACTACATAACTTGATCAGGGCAAAGCAATTGACACAATTTATATAGAGCTCTGTAAAGCCTTTGATTCAGTGGTACATGACAAGCTACTCCTAAAACTAAAATCTTATGGCGTCTCTGGACACCTGTATAACTGGATAGAAGCATTCCTGTCAAACAGGCAACAAATGGTCAAATTGGAGCATCCTATCAAATCCTGTACCTGTCAACAGTGGTGTCCCTCAAGGCAGTGTTCTAGGACCAACTCTCTTCATACTCTATATTAATGACCTCTGTGATTATATTAAGAGCAACTGCATTCTTTTCGCTGATGATGTAAAGCTATTCAACACCACTGACAATGCTGGTACCTTTCAAAAAGACCTCAACTATGTGTCAGAATGGTCAAACAAATGGCAACTTTAAATCTCAACAAATAAATGCTCTATCTTACATATTGACAAAAAAAATCAAAAAATAAAATACAGCTGAATAGTCAAGACCTTGTTGATGACAAAAACTTTGTCAAGGACCTTGGAGTACTCATCTCAAATGATCTAAGTGCTAGAGCCCACTGTAACTACATAGCCAAAAAGGCATTAAGAGTTGCTAACCCAATCCTAGGTAGCTTTTTCTCTGGTAATATCACACTATTAACTAGAGCATACAAAACATTTGCTAGACCAATACTCAAATACAGCTCATCAGCCTGGAACCCGCATTACATATCTGATATTAATACAATTGAGAAAGTCCAGAAATATTTTACAAGAAGAACCCTCTACTTCTCTATTCGTAGCAGAATACCTTATGCCACCAGACTTTAAATTTTAGACCTAGAAAACTAGAACTATGCCGCCTTCGGTTCGATCTAAGTATAGTATATAAAATCATATATTGCAATATCTTACCTGTCAATGAATACTTCAGCTTCAACCAAAACAATACAAGAGCACTAAATAGATACAAACTAAAGATAAACTGCACCAAACTTGATTGCAGGAAATACGACTTCAGCAACAGAGTGGTCAATGTCTGGAATACTCCACCTGACTCTGTGGTTTTTTTCCCCAAATCCCAAAAACTTTAACCTTAGACTGTCTACTATTGACTTCATCCCTTTCCTAAGTGGTCTGTAGGGGGTGTGCATAAGCACACCAATGTGCCTACCATCCCTGTCCTATTGTTTCTTTTTTTTCTTATTCATATCCATTTCATGTATTTATAAACATGTTTATACTTATACCTGTTATCTAATAATTGTTTGACTAACTAACTTACTAAATAAATAAATACTTCCATTCTTCTACAATATCAGGCTACAGCATAAATTGCAGTTGTGCTCCAAAAATCCTTCATTAGAACTCCTGAGCAAAAACAGCATATTAAGAATTACATAAATTCATGAAGGATAAGTCTCTCCATGGTTGTTGTTATGAGTATGTATTGGGGCTGTGCCATGTTCAGATTGAGAAAGGGAGGGGGGAAGTCCTTCAGAGTATGCATGGATAAATGTAAACGTAAAAATAAATGTAAAAACTTATTACGATTGGTACTCTCTTTCTTTTACCCTAGTTGTTCTATTTCTGTTTCCAGGTCTTTATATTTTGTGATTTTCTCCTGTTTCTTTTAATTTTTAATCCATCATCCTCCAATTAGAAACAAACAACCTTCTCTCTAATAAACAATTTGGTTTTAGGAAAAAACTATCATGTAATCTGCAACTCTTACACTGCAAAAACATATGGACTACACAACTCGATCAGGGCAAAGTAACAGACATAATCTACATAGACTTCTGTAAAGCCTTTGATTCAGTGGTACATGACAAGCTACTCCTAAAACTAAAATCTTATGGCGTCTCTGGACACTTACATAACTGGATAGAAGCATTCCTGTCAAACAGACAACAAATGGTCAAAATTGGGAGTGTCCTATCAAATTCTGTATCTGCCAACAGTGGTGTCCCCCAAGGCAGTGTTTTAGGACCAATTCTCTTCATACTCTACCTAAATGACCTCTGTGATCATATTAAGAGCAACTGCGTTCTCTTCGCTGATGATGTAAAGCTATTCAATACCACAGACAATACTGCTACCCTTCAAAAAGACCTCGACTATGTATCAGAATGGTCAAACAAATGGCAACTTCAACTCTCAACAAATAAATGCTTTGTCTTACATATTGGCAAAAAAAATCAGAAAATAAAATACAAGTTGAATAGTCAAGACCTTGTTGATGATCCAAACTTTTAAAACTTGTGGACTTCAGCTGGCTGAGGAACTCTGGGAGTTGAAGTCCACAAGTCTTAAGCTTGCCAAGGTTGGAGGCTCCTGGATTATACAGTCTATTCAGTTAATGGAGAACTTGCGTATTTTCCATGCAACTATCTCATGTTAAATCATTACATATAACTTATATATGATAAGAACACATCTTATACATTCTTTATATTTACACATTTCCCATTTTTATGCACTATACAGATAGTTAACTTTGTAGTGTTTCCGTGCAGATATTATTTTTATATTACTTCTTCGTTCACATGATATCTATTGCTTAGCATGTCTTTTTTTTTTTTTGTGGAATTTGAGGGGTCCTAAAATAACATCCCCATATTTGCTTGTTTTCTTTTTAACTCACAATACCAATAATAGCCTTGGACTTCTGTCTAGCCCTTTCTATAGGAAGCAGAATTAATTATAGTCTTTACTCGGGCCTCTAAAGCACACACCCACTCCCAACATAAAATCTAACAATCAAATCTCAAAATAGCAACTGACAACTGGAGGATGATAAATGGGCCAAAGATAGCTGCCATGCCAAGATATAGCAGTATCAATAAAGTTAGGCTTTCTCTCATTTCATTCATTTCAAATGTCACCTTTTGGCATCTAAGCCCTGTCCACTCTTGCACCATTGTAAAATAAGATATGCTTGTTGGGTTTTTTTTTTTTTTAAAAAAATACACAAATATGTGTCATTACTACTTGTTCTTTCTGTTTCTAGGAATGTGCCCTTATTCTCTGAGAAGAATGAAAAATTGAACTTAGCATTGCTCATTCATTTCAATTTTATTTTAGAATGAATATTACATACTACAAATACTTCATGCTGCTGCGTTTAGAACTGGGTGACATTATGCAGAGTAGAGAAAAGGAGTACCAAATAGTAAGCTAAAGAAATAAAATACACTAGATTAGAAAAAGAAAAGGAAACATAGCTAAAATTACTTCATCCTAACAGCATTTGTTACACTGCTCTGTATCTTTTTATCCCTGGAAACCATCTTCACTTTTACAACATTCAATCAGTCATTTTATGTTTGCAAAACTGCTTACAACACCTCTCTTTTTTGCAGGATCTCACCATCTAACAAGGGTGTTCTCTGCCTTCCTTTCCTTGACCCATTCATTCTTTCTTCATACAGTATAGGTTTTACAATTCAATTCTCATTCTTTTTCTCTACATGACCAAACTTCAAAATACTTCTTTCACATTGGCTACATACAGTTGGACAGTATTACTTGGTCTGTTGAGTGGATGTTTGTGTGCTTTAGGACGCGGGGAATTTTGGTGGCTGGGTGGGTGTTTGGAGATCGTTGTGCGTGTTGGGTCTGGTCTCCAGGTATTATGTGAATTTTGTTGTATGTGTATACTGTGTATATATGTACAATGAAAATAAATTACTATTATTATTATTATTATTATTATTATTATTATTATTATTATTATTATTATTATTATTATTATTATTTCTGTGTTCAGTTACTATTCATTCAGCACCCATTCATTCTTGATTCAATTCCTACTCTTTTTGTATTCGCATTCCAACTTTGGATACAAGTTATGCAACTCGGGGGACTTGCCTTGTGATGGCACAATATGTATTTTGTCACTTAATCTTCTCCATGGGATCCTATTGCTGTGTGTGCTCAACTTTCTCTTGACTGTATGATTTGTTATTTTTATTTTAAATCAATTTATAAGGCTGTCAATTTCACAACTAAACAATAATAATTGATTAAAATTATTGTTATTGTTATGAGATTAGCTGTTGTTTCTAACACAGAATTAAAACTCAAACATAATCGAACGACATGAATACGTTTACATAGTGGCAGCTGAGGATAACAACAGTCATCATAAACTAACATCCATCTTTGAGTTTAATTAATCTCTCAACCAATATAAATTGGTCTTCTCTACTGGCCATGTTTGCTGATCTAGAAAGCATCCTGTTTGCTTATAGGAAAAATGTGGGATTAATAAAATTGTTGTATTCCAGTTTGAAGACCTGCCAATGGGAAACATCATAAGCTTGGCTTTTACCACTTCAGTCCCAATATGTGATTTTATTGTTTTTTTCTCCTAATCTCTAAGAAAAAGTTAGAGGTGGAGGTGAAGCAAATAACTTGGAAAACAAAAGTGTGAAAAGTGGCTGCAAAATTGGCTAATACAGTCAAAATATCACTTTCAGATTTTGTTCATTGATCACCCAAATGGAACTCTACTAGTAAGGAGAAAGACAGCTTGATCTCAGGCATCACCACTTATACAGATAACATTGATTTGGCACTTGCTTTAACTTCTAGCGCAACCATAAACTTTATAGAGAATGGGGAAGGGGTACTTGACAGGTGACTGCTTCTAAAAGTCTACCTGATGTAGTATGTGGACCTTTCTTTGCTTGTTCAGTTTTTTTTCTCTTGAGCTGCAAAATTGTGTAGGAGATCTTCAGATTCCAAAGGATGAGTTTGATAGTGAAATAAACCAGTATTGCAACCGAACCTGAATCAGTATTGCAACTCAGAAACACGAGTTTAACTGCTTTTCCTGAGTTTAACACAAGCTTATTGCTTTTGCTCAGATGATTATGAAGCAGGTTTGTCAGATATGCAGCAATAAACTCAGCAACAAAACAGTGTAAATCTAGTTCTAGAATCTGTGTGTTCCGACCTCATGGAACAAATAATAATTCATGGAATGTAGTTATCTTAACTTCCCAACTGGAAAGGAAAAGGAAGAGAGGATTGCCACATATCCCCGCTGGGAAAAATAAAATTGCCAGTTGCACTTTCATTTGGTTTTTCAGGTTTCTGAATACAATATGCATATATGTATAGGACTTGCATTTGTTTATGTATACGGAAGTAAGCAGCCAACACCCAAATTATCATATAAATTTCGCATGCATATCATTCCAATTACATATACTGTATATTGTTGTATCCACTTTCCTTAACATATATAATGGCTCCTACTGAGTTACCATGTCTGAGAAGAAACTTGAACCTGGGTTCCATCTCTCCTAATCCAATACCTTAACCATTATTTTGTTGAAGACTTTGAAGACAGGAATGCAGAAGAAGTTTGTTTGCTATAATACAGTGCTGGGACACCTGACATAAAATTCATACTATGAAATCTCCAAATTGTCTGTTGGATTCCTCTAAACTTGAAACTTTGGGATTCTTGGAGAACATGTCTCTGATCATGTTTACTTCATCTTTGATCCCCTTGGCTTGCTGAGTTTTGGACTAAGTTCAGAGTTTTGCACTGATGGATTAATTTTATTATTGGTGATATACCAAATACACTATTTCTTCTCAAACCAGATGATTTTTCAGCCTGGAACCAGGCAAGCTGTTGCAAATTGAGTGACATTCATGCAGAAATTTAAAGTTTTTTTTTTGTTCATCCATCCTTGCATCGCAAACATTAAAAAAAATTCCCTTGTTAAAGTCCTAGAGTTTAAATTGACATGATTTTCAGTAATGGAGTGCCCATACAAAAGTACTTTGCAAGAGTTTATTATCTCAGCTAATGCATTTCGGAGTTTGAAAATGTTATATGGGGAAAAGTACTAGAAATCACGCTTTATAGAGGTTGCTGCTCTTGTAAAATCAGATCTTTGTGTGTGGCAAACATGGAGCTTCCTCCATGCTGTTCTGCCACAAAGAACGCAGTTCAGTGGTGGGATTAAAAAATTTTTGCTACCAGTTCTGTGGGCATGGCTTGATGGGCGTGGCTTGGTGGGTGTGGCAGGGGAAGGATACTGTAAAAACTCCAATCCCTCCCCACTCCTGGAGGAAGGAAAAAAGACCCAGCCAATCAGTTGGGACTTGGGAGGCAGAGAATAGATGGGGGTGGGGCCAGTCAGAGGTGGGATTTGCCGGTTCTCCAAACTACTCAAAATTTCCACTGCTGGTTCTCCAGAACTGGTCAGAACCTGCTGAATGTAGTTGTTTACAGTTTTTTGTGATATCTACATATCAGGCTATTGTACATATTATTTCTGTATGAAGAAAAGTGATACCATAGCAAATGGTTTAAAGTGGCTTCTAAATATGTGCTCTGACATTATAAATTGACTAGGCTGAAAAGGATGTCCATGTCCAATTTTCCTAAAAAGGAGAATGTGAAATGGCAGTGACTTCAAACAAGAGAGACCTTTCAGGTTGCATTTTATTTGATAGAGCCACTATACTACATAAACATACTTGTTTTTGAGTGACTGCTATAGTGGAAGTCTGCAGGTTTCCTTCTGATGAATAATTCAGCTATTCTATATTGCATTCGAAGGCTCCTTGCAATGGTGCACATTTGCAAGAAGACTTTTGCCCTGGGATTATTTTATGAATTGGAATATTGGATTGAGATATTTCCACATCAGCATCATTGGGCATCATTCTAGAGCAGGGGTGTCAAACTGGCAGCCAGTGGGCCAGATGTGTCATGTGCAGGTCATGCCCATCCCAGTTCAGTGAAGGGAAACAAATCACAAAATGTCATGTGACATCAATGTGACATGGCGAGTTTGACACCCGTGGTCTAGAGGATGATCACAATGACTAGGTTCATTTCAGTTGTAAAGTGTTAATGTACTCAGATTATTATCTTTGCAATCTCATTTTTATGCAAGTTCATAACAGCAACAGCATCTTCACTTGGAACTGAAGAGTCAAAACAGAAAAATGCAACTTTTAAATGTGCAGACAAATGATTCTTTGGGAAAAAATAATTATATTGTAAATTTTTGTCATCAAACTGTTTTTGCTCTGTTCTTGCAAAGCAAATTGGATCATAGTTATATTAAAATATAAAACTAGGATATTAGGAGTAAGGTTACTAGGTCCATCTGCAATTATTGTGGGTTGTACTGTGTTAATACTGTTCATCACTTTTCTTTCTCCCATATTTTGCAACTGAGTCCTCCATAGCCTGGACAGATGTTCATAATATTACAAAATCAGCTTTGTGGGATGGGGAAGGGTTTGTTAGATGCAGATGGAAACAGAATCCCATGGAGCAGCTGAGGATGAAATTTCATGGTTACATCTGTTTCAACTCAGAAGTTTTGCCCAAGATGTAAAAATAATATACTGTTTATTTGCATTGTTAAGGCAGCGTGTGGGATGTAGAACCAAATCTTTTATTTTTCCTTGAAGAGCTTTGAACTTCTGAGAACTCTCAATATTTTGTGAAACAGTAGTTAAAAGGAGGGCAGGCCATTATTGTCCCAGAAACATTTTTTTTCAAGTTAAACTAACATGGAAATATGAGATAAATAGTTAACTCCCTCATATGGCTGTGCTCAGAGTTTGAAGATCAAGTTGGGTGATGACAACCCATAGTCTTAATAAGGTAAAATGCTTTTTGAGGGCTTTTAGAAAATTAAGATTTTTTCCACCTGATTTATGTTAAGGTTCAACAATGAATGAATGAACCATTGCTTTGCAGGTAGAAACCGATGAAACTTAAAAGCAAAAAAAAAAAAAAAATCTTGTAAGAAATGCAGTTGCTAGGGAACATGTGGGAGATTCAAATAGTCATGAACACATTTTGGGTTGTCCATTAAGAGAAAGCAGTCAGGAATTCAGAACTGTGAGGGTCCTAGATTTCTAGAGCTTTCAGCAAAATGCCCTCTGGTGGGCTGTTTCCTCCATTACTTGGCTATCAGTTGGCTAAAAAAAAGTAATACAACTGACTGAATCCATTACATGGTTATCTGATAGCTGGAAGAATGTATAGCCCTAAGTTTTTCCCACCATGCTCTGGAGTGGCAATTGCATGGAAGACATTATGAAATTAAAATGATGGTTCACTGACTGAGACAGCAAGGAAGTGCCAAAAGTGATCATTCCAGCAACTGCTCTAGACTTAACCATCTTGTAGACCAGTTGGCTTTATATCAAGCAAGGAATCCATCATCCTGAAGCTTATCAAACCATTTGACCTGCTTTCTTCCTCCAGTATAATTTTCATTACTGCTAACTCAAATCATAGGAATGGGAGGTTCCCCACAGCAGTTAAATGTGCATTGCCACATCATGGTTACTCAAACTGATAGGCATCACAGTAGATATGAACAGGACTCATTAAATTTTATGAGGATATTTTTCATCTGCTTGTAGTTGCATGCCTGACTCTGGTCTGAACTGACTCCCATGTGAGGATTATTTTTTTAAGTTCATTCTTGCATGCTAGACTGTGTAGCATGATATCCCTTGAACTCAAGGAGGAGAATTAAATAGTAAGCCCAGTCACAGCCCCATTATTTTTCCATTTCCAAATTGTTTCCAATGAACATGAACATGAGCCTTCAATTTCCCATCACATCCTCATTTACAGACCCCTTAATCTGTTTAGGTGGGTCTAGAGTTTACAACAAGCACTTTGATCCAATCATTGTTTTGCTCAAGCTATCTGAAAGCAGAACTTTAAAACTGTCACCAATCAGCACTCGGTCTTTCTGCTTTAAACTTGCCAGTCACTGGTTGATTCCAATTCACCAAAAGATTGTCGGATTCCACAAAGTAACAGTTCCTCTCTTACCTTTCACAAAAAGAGGAGCAAACCAATTTAAAAAAAAATAAAAATCAGTTCAGTCTTGCTTGATTCTAGCAAGCTCTATAAAACAATAGATATCCAAGTTTTAATACCATTAATTTAACTAAATGAGCCTCGGTCAGGCTCAATTCCATTTGGAAATTCAAGAGGGTATAATGTGATTCAAATTTGCAGTTCAAAATTTATGATGTTATTTGAGCCAAATTTAAGATTATTTTTTTTAAAGAAATACCATGGAGTAATTGGGAAAGCATCAACCCATCTTTACTTGTGCATGGAATATTTTTCCCTTCACAAGGGGATGAAAATAGCAGGGAAGATAGATTAGCGGAGACATTAAATCTTCCAAGTTTCAGCTGATTTACCTTTAGAGGTTTTGCTGCAATAAATAACTAAAATATTACTCCACATCTCTTTTAAGGCAGACATAGGGTAGATGAGGAACGGATAGCGCAACAGCCTTTAGATTGTACAGCAAAGAACCTAGCTATAGACATAAACAATGATTTTTCATTATAAAAACACTGAAAAGTTATGAAATGTTCATTGGTTTTCCTAAGTTGCCAAACTCAACATGGTGCCAAGGACTGCCCATTGATTTTTATTTTTTATTTTTATCAAGCTGTGAAATGTACAGCTTTGCTCACTCTGATTACTGAGTTTTGTGGTTGGCATAGTTGAGTGGCAATCATGGCCTCCTAAGAAGTTGCAGTTATCACTGGTTTTGGTGGGGTGCCCGGCTGGGCAAGACACATTAGCAAAGATTTGCTTCATTAAAACAGGATTCAGCTGTGTCAGGATTCAAACAGGCAGGCTGCAACAGTGAAATACAATTGCATAAAAAAGTAGCATTTGTATCTCTGCTGCTTGTTCTCCCTAAAACAGTAAAGGTTTGCCTTGTCTCTATTCACTCATTGACGAGAGACTTACATCTGTCCCATTTACCTAGAATTTGGGGTTTGAGTCACATATGCACACTTGGTGGGTCAATCTTGAGCCATATTCAGAGTGTTGAGAACTTAGCTGAGTTGCCAGTTGTGTTAGTGGGATTAGCACAGAAGTGTCACATGCCATTAGCACAAGAGGGAGTAAATTTAGGGCTTGTGACTGGTCATATAAAAGAGCTCAGTTAAGCTATGTGCTTAATGTGGTGACAAAAACTCAGGAGTTATGTCTATGTTAATTGCACCGATCAACATACCTTCCTCTCTCTCTATAGATCGATTGGTAGATATCGATAGATATCGATATATTGGATTACTGAAATATTTTTATTGGTCAAGTGTGATTGGACTCACTAGGAATTTGTCTCCAATGCAAAAGCTCAAAGTGGTAAATAATAAATTATAAGATCCAATCAAAAATCATAAGATACAAACAACAAGTGATAAATCATAAGCTATGGTAGAAACTATGGCAACCCTTAATTCAGGTGAAGCAGTGTTTCTTTCTCTGATAAGTAGCCAATCAACTGGTTGACTTAGCCCATAACAAACTGAAGTTCCTATCTGAAATGGACAGGTGTGTTTAAAGTGCATAACATAGACGAAAAGTAGAAAAATAAGATTATTCTGATAATTGGGGGAGGATTAATAGAAGATGATAGTTGCTGGGCTATTCTGGCAGTGAGGCAAATAGTTAATATGAGAAAGCCTAAAGTCTTTCCTATTCTAATCTCCATTTAAGCAGTTAGACATATGATGTGCATGTGAGAAAATTTTGAAGTAGAAGTGAATTCCTTATTCTGTCTTTGTGTTTCACCTTTTTATCTCAAATATAATGTTTACATGGAAAAGCACAAGCTTCCAATGCATGAACATTTACAAAGTTCTGTTCTGAGTAGAATAGAAAGCTAGAAGAACAAAAATTACAGGAAATGCATGTCTCTTGGCATTTTTGGTGGAATGGCTGATAAAACCAAATTAATGTATCAGCCTACAATTATGTTGTGCTAACAAGATTAATCTAGACTTTTTGATTAATCCAACTTTTCAGTTTGCATAATATATCAAATATAAGTTAATAAACTGGTCTCACACAACATGCAAACCACATCAAAAACCATTTGAGATTAAAACTAATAAAGCTTCATCACCTGAATAAATACAGCTACTAGGCATTTGCTGATCCAATTAACCTTGTGCGAATAGATTTTTTATACACACACATACACACACACACACACACACATTACAGTATCTGATTTGTGTATCAAGTTGAAGTGATTTGGGTTGGTTGGTTTATGATAACAACAAACAAGAACTATATGAGTTGTATCTGAATTGCAGGTCTTTAATATAAAATGGAGCCTCCAGCTTGAATTTGTAAATAATCCTTGAACATACAAGCTTCAGGAATGTAACTAAGTGTCTAAATCATTGCTGCCTCACCTATTGCCTACTATAAATTCAATTTCACAAGTTTTTCTTATTTCTGTTTTACATGTCAAGTCATGATTAAACAGGATGCCAGTTTCTTGATGACTGCATGATTGCTACCTCACCAAGTTTGAAGGCTTTTAAATGCTATAACTCCAAGCACCATCAGCCGACAATAATCAAATGAGGTGGTGGATTAAGACAGACATTCCAGATGGAAACACAGATGCCACATACCCCTTCTGGGCATTTGCATTTTCCAAGACAACAGGCATCAGAATAAATGAGAGTCCCAAGACAAATTTGAAGGGAGAAGATGAGTTGACCTTGAAGGTAGATGCCCCCAGTCTTTGCATGAGCAACAGCATGGGAATGCAAAGTGCACATCAGAACATTTAACAAGCAAATGATGAAAGCACAATTGCTTGTCTTTCAAAGCGGGATTTGACACTTCAATTGTTGATAAAAGATGCTAGAAAAAAAGGCTAAACAACCTTCATATTCTCATTGCCATTCAGCAAGCAATATTTATGGTTGTATCTAGTCATGGCTGTTTCGTCAAAATGGTTATTAATTCATTGAAACAGATGGTTGAATACCAAGAAGGTGGCTACTTGCAGAGGAAAACAACCGAAGCTTTTCGCTCAGTATCTAATGCACTTCTGAAACAAGACCTAACAAGAGCACATGTGGTTTATTGACTTTGGGCCAATTACTGTTTCTCAAATCAGCCTAATGTCAGGGTTCCTATTAGGGTAAAACAGAAAGCAGTATGGATTGGTCAGAGCCCTTTGGATGTAATATGAAAGAAATGCATCATAAATAAAAGCAGTATCAGAGCTGTTTTACATGTGAATATGAATTGATTATTGTTCTCTTTGTAAACAAGTATTTACAATAAGAACACATGGACAAAAGAATGAAAAACTACTCCAATTTGCTTACATTAGTTCTACAATTTAAGATATAATTGTCTGTGTAAACATCTGAGCTGAGCTTTACCGACATGATAAAGCTATTGTGAATGTTTTAAAGATGCTCTTTGAAATTCAAGGTACACTGATTATTTCTGGTGAGGATTCATGGTGAACAAGATATTCCTAAAGGATCAGCAATAACAATCCTTTCTGTGGGAAAATGCTGTTGTTCTGAATTCTTACAAAAAATATGATTGGATGGAACTTGAAGGTTGGATATGAGAGGGAATTGGAAGGAACTAACTATTACAATTAAAGGAGAAGAACAGTTAAATTTAACAATTACTACTCACCTGCCTTCAATCGAGGACATGTATACTGCATGAGTCAAAAAGAGGGCTATGAAAATATTTACAGATCCCTCACATCCCAGACATAATCTGTTTCAACTCCTTCCTTCAAAACGACGTTATAGAGCACCGCACACCAACAACTAGACACTAGAACAACTAGACACAAGAACAGTTTTTTCCCAAAAGCCATCACTCTGCTAAACAAATAATTCCCTCAACACTGTTCCACTATTACAAAGTCTGCACTACTATTACTGTTAATCTTCTCATCACTCCTTATTACCCATCCCCTCCCACTTGTGACTGTATGACTGTAACTTTGTCGCTTGTATACTTACGATTTATATTGATTGTTTCCTAGTATGATTTGATTGCTTATTGTATCCTATGACTATCATTAAATGTCATACTTTATGATTCTTGACTCTTGACTAATGTATCTTTTCTTTGATGTATGCTGAGAGTTTTTACACCAAGACAAATTCCTTGTGTGTCCAATCACACTTGGGCAATAAATTATTCTATTCTATTCTATTCTAAGTCAGAATAGAGTGAAATACTTTAATATTGCATGTGTTGAAGGATATTTGTGAACAATGAAACCAGAAATTAATTATAAGAGTATCTGCCATTACAGATAGTCTTTTAAGAAATATTATGGAAGAGGAACTGGTATTACTGGAGAAGAATGAGACTAATTTTAAAGTGGTTTTTAAAATGACTGGCTATAAGAATGATGTGGAAAAAGATGTTACAGTAGATATACAAATGAAACCAGCCAATGTCTTAATAATTAAAAGTGATATACAAATTAGAAACAAGAAAGGAGGTTTTAAAATGATAGGTTGTAAAAATGATATAGAAAAAGATACCACTACACTGGAAATACAAATGAAACTTGGTGAAGTCTTAATAATTAAAAGGGACATGCAAATAACAAAACAAAATAATAGCCTGGTAACTTTTCTATATTGAATTTATGAAACAAAATTTTGTAAGGATTTTGAATGAAATGAAGACAAGTTCTTGGACATCATTTTAATGGATTAAATATCAAGTTTGTTAAAAATAAAAAGAAGGAGATTAAAATTTGTTTATTTGCTCAAGATTAAAATAGATATGTTATCACTAGTAACTCTTAATTGTGTTTTACAGATTAAGACTGAACAATAAGACTTTATATATTTGTTTATAGATAAGAGGTGAGATTCTGTGTTTTAACAGAAGATGATAAGTTAGTAAAATTGTTTAACTTGTAATAAAGGAAGAAAAGATTCATTTTATATATTTCTTTGCTTTTGATTTACTATATTGTTTTTTTTCTTTTTATATTTCTATTTGTTTTTCCATTCTTTTGTATGTTTTAGTTTGTATCAGTTTTTATCTTTTTAATTGAAATATTTAATACAATTTTAAAAAGTTTAAGATAAAAAGAGATTAATAATATGGGGCAGAGGATGAGGTCAGTTGGACAAAGAGTCAACCAAAGGTGTAATGACATAACATTCCCAAATTGCCACTTGTCCAAAAAGGTTAAAAGTAGTTAAGGAAAGAGAAACAAGGAAAAAAATACAGTTGATAAAGGTTTCATTCTGACCCGGTATACTAATACCTATAGCACTTAGACTTACATACAACTTCAAAGAGCTTTTCAGTCTGCTCTGTCCCCACCAATCTGGATCCTCATTTTATGGGTGTTAAGTTCTGCGCATGGGTGCAAGGAGCGGAGACGAGGCAGTGAACAGTGAACTTCAACTCTTTATTAAGCATACTGAACAGAGCAATCACCTAGGGCAGCAGCAGCCCTTTTATAGGGTTGGCTGCTGTCCTATTAGCCAATGAAAACAGGGAAGTGTTAAACCTTTGAACCAATGAGAGTTGGCCTGTTAACAGCCAATCAGATTTCCCAGAAAGGACCAATCCGATGTTGCTATTATCAGCCAATCAGAAGTGCAGGATTAGAACCCTGCTTTTTACTTAAGGTTGTTAAAACTTTATTAAAAGCCTTTATTAGTTCATAACAATGGGCCTCAGAAGGATGGAAAGCTGAGTCAACCTCGACCCAGTGAGAATCAAACTGCCGAACTGCTGGCAGTTGGGAGTCAGCAATAACAGCCTGCAATACTACATTCTAACCACTGTGCCCCCACGGCTCAATACTTGTGGATATGCTCAATATTACTATGGATCATAAATATATTTGAGAAATTGTGTGCATGTCAAAATGCTGAAAATTCCAAGGAGACAAATTAACTTGTGACCATTCTGTGACTCAAGTCTGCACCTCAAAATCTCAGCCTCTATCTCTTTCCTGACATTCCTTTTACATTTGCTCTAATTGTGTCTGGTAGACATAGAAGAGGAAAAGTCATAAATACAAAATGCTAAAGGATAGATAACATTAAGACTGAGATTTATACTGATCTAGTGAGTAGCAAGGATCACTTGAAGGCAAGATGTAAGGAAATAAATCAGCCCTCTTCTCCTATTGTGTTTTTGCAGTACTACCCATGAAGTACACTATAATTATTTTTTTATCAACCAATCAGATATAATGAGTCAAGAAATAGTTTCTTAAAGAACCTGGTTCAAGTTATATCTTTGCCATGGCCACAATTCTTACACTTGGCAACACTTCTGCCTTATTTCTTATCAGTAAAATGGGCCTATTAGCATCCCTCTCCAGGCTCTATACAAGAATAATACAATCAGGACTATTCAATGTTGTACATAAACTGTTTTGTGCACATTGTAAATGGTAGAGGTTTTTTATAATGCCTTTGTTGAATAGCATTTCTCACGAGAACTAGATTTGGAGGGACACGAGAATCCCCCCCAAAAGGAGATAAAATGCTTTTGCAATAAAGTTTCAGAAACACACTCCAGAAATGTCAGTATCCTAATATGCATACCAATGCTTCCTCCAAATGGTATCCGAAGAGTGCTTTTCTGGACTTTGATGGTTTCCTATAAAATTTGCTTTCAGATGTTACCTAGATGGTACCTAGTTTGTATTATTGAAATTTTGACTTGACCTCAAGCAAAGGGAATCCATAAAAAACATAAAGCAAATCCAGAAACTATACATTTGAAACTAAATTGCCAATCCTAGATTAGAATATTTTAAAATCTCAGACTTTGTGACAGAGAATGCATCACAATAAAGAAGAACCTGGAATTTGAATGAGTATAACTTAGAAGGCAAACATCTTATGATTTTAATGTGTTCTGGTAGGTACCTTGGGGGTGGGGGACTGGAGAGAATGCGATAAAATGATGTAAACGCTCATTAGATACAATATCCAGAGATGAGTCAGAAAAGCAATCGATGGAATTCTAATGTGTTATGCAGTAAGTGGGCTCTCTTGCTACATAAATAGGACATAACAGTAATGTAATGTTATGGAAGCAATGCTTGTAGTTATGATTTTACTTAAATAAGTTGTTCCATTGTCAAACGTCTCTTTTATAGGAAAGTTCTTTCACCAGACATTCAGCTGGAATCTGCCTTCTTGTAACTTAAGGTCATTATTTTGTGTTCTCCTGGTCAGAAGTCCAACCTTCCAGTATATGCAACATACAAGCCTATTTACCTCACAGCCATCTTTTTCTCAAGGCATCACATTGACTGAACTATGTAAACTTAAAAGATAATTAAGAAGTTCTCTAAACCTTGTCTGCTCCAAATTAAACAGCTGTGACTTTTTCAGACTGCCTCATGAGTCCTCCCCCATCCCATTCCCAGAATGTTAATACTTTACATAAATTGAATTATTAGAGTAATACTTTTTAATGCAAACTTTAAAACTGCCCACCCACCAAAGCTTAACTCTTCATGCATATAAAGTACCATTGAGTGACCATGGTATTACACAATTTCATAGCTATGTGCATTTATATACAGCTGCAACCAGAATCACTCAGAAACCAAATGCATATCTTTTCCTTTATGATCTACATCAGGGCTATCAAACTCCTGGCACATTGGCTGGATGTATCATGCGCTGGCCACAGCTGCACCCAGTTTAGTAAAGGGGGAAAAAGTTCTGATATGTCCAGGGGCGGGATTCTACAGGTTCGTATCTATTCTCTAGAACTGGTTGTTAACATTTTAAGCAGTTCGGAGAACCAGTTGTTAAAAGAAATTACTGGCCTAATCCTGTAAGGAAGGCAGGAAGGAAACATTCTGGTGTTGCTTACAGAAACTGCCTCTCCATTAACCTTTATTACATTCTTGGCAGGTCTAGACTTCTTGTCTCAGGAATGTCTCTGGAGTTTCTTTCCCCTCCTTTGCTGGTACTTTGCTTGTGTGGAGTGACCATTCAAAGTTACAATGGCACTGAAAAAAGTGATTTATGACCATTTTTCACACTTACAACTGTTGCAGCATCCCCACAATCATGAGAGGCCAGGCGAGGAGATGCATGCTCAATGTGAGTGATGTTGAGTTGGCCATGCCCAGCCAGTCACATGACCACCAAGCTACCCCCACCAACTAAGCCACACCCACTGAACCAGTTGTTAAAAAATTTGAATCCTGCCCCTGGATACGTCACATGACGCTGCTGTGACGACGTGAGTTTGACACCTCTCATCTATATACTCCTTTTTATATAAATTTTTTAAAAGCATGATCTTAATCTCCGAATGAAATTTACATGTTTATTTCTCACTATTGTATTATGTAAATTTCAAATCCTAAATATGCTGGAATTGAGATGTACCTTTACTATTTTATCCCATCTAAATTGACATAATTGGGAAACTTAGAACTAGCCTGAATAATTGTCGCTGAACTACTGAAAATAAAGTGTCTGATGTATTGATGTACCTACAGCTTTCTTTCTCTTCAGCAAATGCTGCTGAAACTGTTGATAATAAGTACTGGACAAGAATATAGCTACAAACATATTAATGATTAATCTCCAAAAAATGTTCATTCAAAAGCAGAGTCTTTTCTCATGATATTACACGGATGGTCTGGATGCTGAAAAAGAAATACATGCAGGTAGTCATGATTGACTTATAATCATAATAGAATACACAATCATGATCAAAAGCATGTCAGTTCTTAAGTGATGGTGACTGTTTTTACACTTTTTTTTGCAATAATTTTTAAGCAAACGCAACAGTTGAAAAGTGATTATTGGTTATTAAGCAAATGCCAACATTGTTAAGTGAGCCTATTGTCTGCAATTGTATTATTTATTTGTTTATCAAATTTATATGACATCCTTGACTCCCATCAAGCGACTCAGGGCAATGGGATTTCTTTCATGGAAACCAACAAGTTGGAAATCACAGTCATGTGATTGGCTGTAAATGAAGGCCAGTAGCTGAGCACCTAAAATGTGATCATGTAACCTTGGGGATAGGGAGGTAAGGAGCTACCAAATTAGAATCTGAGTAATAAATCGCTCTGGGTAGGTTTGCTGAATCTTGATGATCCAAACTCTGTCAAGGATCTTGGAGTACTAATCTCTAATGATCTAAGTGCTAGAGCCCACTGTAACTACATAGCCAAAAAGGCATTAAGAATTGTTAACCTAATCTTATGTAGCTTTTTCTCTGGTAATATTACACTACTAACTAGAGCATACAAAACATTTGCTAGACCAATACTCAAATACAGCTCATCAGTCTGGAACCCAAATTACGTATCTGATATTAACATAGTTGAGAAAGTCCAGAAATATTTCACAAGAAGAGTTCTCCACTCCTCTACTCGTTGCAGAATACCTTATGCCACCCAACATGAAATTCTAGACCTAGAAAATCTAGAACTACGCCGCCTTCAGTCTGATCTAAGTATAGTATATAAAATTATACATTGCAGTGTCCTACCTGTCAATGAATATTTTAGCTTCAACCATAACAATACAAGAGCAAACAATAAATACAAACTCAGGGTTAATTGCATCAAACTTGATTGCAGGAAATATGACTTCAGCAACAGAGTGGTCAATGTCTGGAATACTTTACCTGACTCTGTAGTTTCTTCCCCAAACCCCAAAAACTTTAATCTTAGACTGTCTACTATTGACCTCACCCCTTTCCTAAGGGGGGCATGCACCAAGGTGCCTACCGTCCCCCTCCTATTGTTTCTTTATTCTTCTGATATTATCCATGTTTTCATTACCATGTTTTTACTTATACCTATTATCTTGTAAGCAATTGACAAACCAAATTAAAAAAAAAACACATTTGAACAGTCACTGAACAATTGGTCATAAGTCAAGGATTATCTGTACTTCTGGGAATGGTTAATATGCAGCAGAGTGCAATTTTATAAATAAGTGCATAGGACCATTCACCTCTTTCTACCTTAAATTTAGGAAAATATAAAAATAATAATATTCGCTGTTATTTAGCATAACAAAAATGATGGTAGGATCATGGGATGAAATCACAGAAGCCTTCCATATTGTGGTTCTATATAATGCACGAGAGCAATCTCTAATTTTGCTCTGTATCTCACCATCATCTGCAGAGATTTGGGCGTGGCCTAAGGACTTGGTTGCAACAAGGAGTAGAAGGATTGTACAAATAAGTTGTATACGCGTCAGGTGGCCAGGGAAATTTCTCTACTTCAGTTCATGTACTTGAAATCTCTGCCTATTGCTAAATTCATGATGCTTGCAACTTTCTGGAGCTATGCCAGAGGTGGTATTCAGCAGGTTCTGACCAGTCCTGGAGAACCGGTAGTGGAAATTTTGAGTAGTTCAAAGAATCGGTGGTAACCTTCCCCCAGGAGTAGGGAGGGAATGGAGATTTTACAGTATCCTTTCCCTGCCACGCCCACCAAGCCATACCCACAGAACCAGTAGTAAAAAATTTTTTTGAATCCCACTACTGAGTCATGCTGCAAAAGCCTGCCTGTGATCAACCTGTTCTGTGAAGAAACTTACTGTGGGAGCAAACTTGACTATTTTTCCTGGAAGGGTCTCCATGCATATTTGACTGTATTACAGGTCGTCCTCAACTTACAACCACAATTGAGCCCAAAACTTCTACTACTAACTCAAACTTTTGTTAAGTGAGTTTTGCCCTGTTTATGACTTTTCTTGCCACAGGTATTCAATGAATCACTGCAGTCGTTAAGTCAATAGCATGATTGTTATGTGGATCATGCTTCCCCATTGGCTTTGCTTGTAGGAAAGTGGCAAAAGTGGCCACATGATCCTGACATAGTGGACCCGTCATAAATATGAGTCAGCTGCCAAGACTCTGAATTTTGATCACATGACCACGGGGATGCTGCAATGGTCATAAGTAACTTTAAATGGTCACTAAATGAGCTGTTGTAAGTTGAGGACCACCTATATTGATGTTTTTTCCTGTAAATTACAGAGAATATTATAATTTTCATTGAAAATGATGGTGATGATGTCAACTGCAGCCCATTGTGTGCTGAGTGGTTATTTTACAATCACAGGCAACATATAAGAGCCACCTCCTCTCGATACATGATAGCAGTCTTCCAATATTTGAGGGGCTGCCACAGAGAGGAAGGGGTCAAGCTATTTTCTAAAGCGCCTGTAGGCCAGACAAGGAATAATGGATGGAAACTGAACAAGGAGAGATTCAACCTGGAAATAACGAGAAATGATTGTGAGAACAATCAACCGATGGAACAGCTTGTCCTTGGAAGTTGTGGGAGCACCATCACTTGAGACTTTCAAGAAGAGATTGGATTGCCATTTGTCAGAAATGGTGTAGGGTCTCCTGCTTGGGCGGGGGGTTGGACTAGATGACCTACAAGGTCTCTTCCAACTCTGATTATCTGTTATCATTCCATCTTATTTATAAATGTTGCATTTTACTTCAGTATTGGCATTTACACTGCATCTGAGAACAGCAGGCAGTCTCACCAATATTAATTCAGTTGTGGCACAAACCTCCCTTTTAGTGGCCTGATTTGCACATCATATTGAGTCATGCCATATTTATTAAGGGTATGTTGAATAACCATTGGCTGTTAGATTATATCATATAGTTTAGCCATAAACCACAATCTGCAGAATTGATTTTTTGGATTCAAACAACCAAAAGCAAACCAAGTTTGGAGCGGCTTTGTATGATATGCAAAGTCAGCCAGCATGAAAGCCCATTAGGCAGTGTCTTTCGGGCGATGGAAGCTCCCCAGGGGCAACCACCAGCCACTTTGATTGGCCGATAGAAACGGCCTCGCGGCGAAGGGAGTGTGTGTGTGTGCTCGCCCCAAGGCCACTTCTACCAGCCGATCGAAGTGGCTGGTGACTGCCCTTAGGGAGTTTCCATCACCCAAAAGACACTGCCTAATGATGAGGGAACATGGGCAACCATGCCTCTCTCCAAAGTGGCTGGGGACTCTGCCTTCGGGGAGCTTCTATTGGCTGATGTTCCATTGGTAGATTGGGGTATTCTAGCCTAGGCTACCTGCAGAGCACTCCTAAAGGCAAGTTTTCTCCCCCCCCGCCCTTCCCCCCCTCCATTTCTCTTCACCTTGTGTATAACGAACGATGTGAGAAATGGCGGGGAAACTCATGGATTAAATAGGCCTAAATTTTGGGGGTGGGGCTTAATTTCACCTCATGCCTAGAATCATGCTGGTCCTTCTTTTTGGTGGAGGCCATATTGTTGGAGAAACATGGTAGTTCTTGGCATCACAATCTAAAATGTACACTGACACAGGGACTAATACAGTGGAATGAATTTGGAAGAGAGCTATCAAGATGGTGAGGAGAGGAAAAAAAATTAAATTCTATTCAGAATGGTGAATTGCTGGATAGCTTAGCAGTTATTTAAAGGGTTATGATATAGAGGTTGGGGATATGTCAGTCCCATTAGGTAGATGAGACCCAGTTAACACCACAGAAAGCTAAAAATATTTTTTGACTAATGTTGGCTTACCAACTGAATCCTACCAGTCTGAGAGGGCTGTACCTTCTCCTTTTTATACCTCAGGAAATGAGGGAGGCATTTCCCTACCTGCTTCCAAAAGTTATCTTGTTGCTCTGGACTTTCAAAAAATGCTGCAATCCTTTTGCAAAGCAATGGACATATTCTTACATATTGTTCTGACCCAGGCTTTGTCAAACGTAATTAATCACAAACTTGTTTTAAAAGCAAAGCCTATTTTATTGCAGTGCTGGGAACTGTTTTCATTCCCAGCCAGAACTAATCTTAAACAGCCCCCCAAGATAAGCTCACACCTTTCAGTTCTGTGGAATGCTGCCAAAAACAGAAGTATCCAATTCACTATAAAAGAAACCAGCCAAAGTACAAGAAAAAAACAACCAAAGTACATGAAGCTTAAGGAAGACTCGGAACCGATCAAACTACTTTGCTTCCTGAAAAAGTTTCATCATTTAGGGCTGACTTTTATCCCTTATGGGAAGGGCAATCACCTCCCAGCCTTGCTCCCAAGTCGCCCCTTTTGTTTCAACTGCTCTCGCCTTCTATCAGGTCTGTGCACACACACAGTGGGAACAGTCTCCCCTGGATCCTCTGTTTCTCTGCTGCCAGACTCCGAAGACCCTGAAGGCAGCCCCCCACTCCCAGATGATCCTGGCCCCATCCCTGCATTGGATGCAGGACCCTCATTCGAGTCCTCTCCAGACTCCCTGATTGGTCCCCTTTCTTCCTCACTGTCCAATTCTACTACTGGCTGCACTGGCTGCCGGCGAACCACAACACATATCTCTATCAAAAGTCTTCCTCACTCTCCATAGAATGGATTTTTTCTCTCTTGCCCCTGAGGGCTGAACTAGAATCAATGGGTTCAAACTGCAGGGAAGTAGGTTCAAAAGAAATTTACTAACAAGAAATTGTCAACTAGTGAAATAGATTATTTTATGATGGCTATGCTCCCATTCACTAGACCAACCTTCCAAGAGAGGCTGGATTGCCTTCTTTCTGAAATTGTGATGTAATCTTTAGCAAGAGCAGAGAGGGGGAATAAAGTGGCTGGCTAGTCTAGAGTTTCTCAACAGGAGAAAGCAACAGAAGTCAGACTACTGAAACCTTTATCTGTCTGTTCCCATGAGAATACACTTAGTCTGGTGAGATTCTTGTAAATAACAGAAAACAATAAAGAAGCTACTTTGACTGTTCGTAGAGTCATTCTGGTTCCTTGCACTTGACAGAAATGCTTTAGAAGGAGATTTGACTACATTACCTCTGAAAGTAATTTCCCTGTTCACACAATTCTAGGATTCTATATGTATAACAAATCACAGCCAGCTAGAAAAATAATACAGGAGCAAATGTTTCCATCTCCTCATTGCTGCACCACAGTAGAAGAGAGGAAGTGCATGAGGCAGAAGACTGTGAGAAAAAAAAAACCTTCAACACTAATATTGTTCTCATGTTAAAGCTCCTGATATGTTCTAAATCCATGATGGCGAACCTATGACATGCGTGCCGGAAGTGGCACACAGAGCCATCCTCTGGGCATGCCAGCCATCGCCTGTTTGCTTTTCGGCCAGCTGGTCTTCACGCGTGTGGGAGCGCCGGAAACCGGAAGAGCAGGTGCAAGTGGCAGTGGCAGAGAAGGAGGAGAGGAGGAGGAGGAAGAGGGGAAAGAGGAGGGGGGAGGAAGATCTTCATCAGAACATGTGGCAATCACACAATAAAAATGATTAGAAAGCAACATTTGACACAGAATTTCTAGGAATCACTAGGCTGTTGTTAAATTTTTAACCTAAAGTGAAATTTGAAGCAGTGTGGGGGGGGGAGGGGATTCCTCAGGTGAAACAGTGAGGAATTTGGAGGGAAGCCAACGCAATTTAGATAAAACTATAAATGTTTCATGAGGGTGTTTTCCAGATATTCCCAGCCCAGTATGCCTTCAGCCTCTCTCCTGTTCTTGCATGCAGTTTTGAACAGACAATTGTCAGCAGTAACGTACTGAAAAATATTTTAAAGACACCTGCCATCCTGTTGAATTATGCATTTTTATGTTAAGAAAAGCTTTTAAAAACAACATGGACACACCTCTTCCCCACTTCAGAATTCTTTCCCCATCAGTGCAAAAGGAATTTGGCAAAGCTTGCCATGCAAACTCAGCTCAGCCTAATGAATACATTTCTCCTAAATGGAGCTTCTTTCCATCACAATAATATTTACTCCAGTTGCAGGTTTGTCAAGAAGAAGTGAGTCACGAGTGGATCTTTCTCCATTATAAATGGGCATAGTATTGTCGTATACTTTTATTTTGCTAATATTATAAAACGGACACACCTCTTAAACAGGATATGAAACATCTTTCTAAACATAGGATGAATGTTTAATGTTGTCTAGAAACAAAACAAAAAACATGAACTCTTAGAACATTTCTATTATGCAATTATCCTTTCTGAGTAAGGTGTCTCTTGCTGTTGAGCTGACCAGTAAACTACATTTTGCTTAGTTCATAACACAGGCATTAGCGCGGGGTGGGGTTGGGGGTGGTGGAGAGCCAATAATGATTATAGGGACCAAAAGAGCCTTTAATTTAATTGAAACTTTTTTCCCCCAATGCAATTGATACCTACCTCGAAAAGTATCTGATTTGTAGAGATTTAGCAGCTATACAAGAGATTAATGTCAATTGTAGACTTTAATCCTCAATAAATATATTTTGGGATTTTCCCTGGTAATCAGCTGTGATCATGACCATTCTTGTTAACAAGCATTTTAAAATTACACATTTCTTCATTTTGTTACAAAAAAAATCCACTGTTAATCACATTTCAAGCTAGATCCAAGAATAAATAGAAGACCGGCAATGTTGCAAGAATTTTAGTTAAATCAAATCACCATGACAGTCACTGTGAGTAGGATATAATCCCTTGGAAGGGAAACCAAGTTTGCAGAGTGATGCTCTTTTTTCAAAAAAAAACAAACCCCGAACAAATGGTTCAACTAGACCTTTATAAGAAGCTGCCTTTTTTTTTAATGGATAAACAGCACTACCTTGTATTGTACACCAATTTTTGATGCAATGGAGAGAAATTTGTGAGATAGGTATTCAGGTAATCCCCATTTAGTAATTGCCTCATTTAGCAACCATTCAGTTATATAAAGGTAACTTTGTGATCAATCCTCACATTTATAACATTTACAGGCCTATCAAGCAAAGGAAAATTGAAGAAAGATTATTAAGACTATTAAATAGTTTCATTTAATAACTGCTTCACTTGATGACTAAGTTGCTACTCATAGTTGTGGCCACTGAATGAGGACTATTTGTAGTATCAAATACTTTGATAGTTCTGCATAGAATTGTCTCAGTTTATGGACTCCATTTCTCACCTCACGCGTTAGTTTCGTCAAAGGAGGGAGAGGCTTCGAATGAAGATCCATCCTGATGGCGTTGGAGTCTCGTGTTACTCAGGAGGAGATTAAGAAAGAGCCCAAAAAGCACAAAAAAGGTGCAAAGGAGGAGTTGAAGGTGGCGGGGAGAAGCGGGGGATGGCTGGCTGGCCGGTTGCTCGGTTTGCCTTGCCTTGGTCGTGCATGCTGATGCCAGTACTGGTCCGTGGATCATTTTGTGATGCTGGTACCGGTCCGTGGTACAAAAAAGGTTGGGGGCTACTGTCTTAACCTACTAGATCTTTTAGCTATGTCTATGGACTTACCATATGTGATTTGATATGTATTGGGGATCAGTTTAAACTATTTTATAACATTTAACCCATAATGTTACACATCAGCACAGTGTTGGACATGCAGTTTTCTTATGCACAGCATTAGATGTACTTTGATGAGAAGTACTAAAGAGCCATGGTGGTACAGTGATTAGAGTGCAGTGCTGTAGGCTACTTCTGCTGCCTGCCTGCGATTTGGCAGTTCAAATCTCACTGGCATAAGGTTGATTTAGCCTTCCATCCTTCCAAAGTCGATAAAATGAAGACCCAGATTGTTAGGGGAAATATGCCGACTCTGTAAAACTTCTTAGAGAGGGCTGTAAAAGCACTGTGAAGTGGTATATAAGTCTAAGTGCTATTGCTATTGCTAAAGAAAGGAGATATTTATTTCCAAAACCAGGATTAGGATTATGGAAACATGAGTTCACATCCTTCTCAGCTCTTTTTATTCCTAGTCTATCTTAACAGGATTCTTCTAACAGTGAAATCAAATAGCCAGGAGGAGGAAAAACATATGTATGTTAGCTTATGCACACTGAAGGAAGGGCAGCATTTAACTGAAATACAACAATCCACATTAATGGTTTTTCAAGATGCCTTTTCACATTTTTTTGTGTGCTTATATTATGTTTCATCTCAATCTCAATCTACTCCCTGGATTTTGATACTGTTCTCATGTGGATGTTCTGAAATGTCAGCATATGCAGCAAATGAAAACAAGTAAACCATACTGTTGCTTAATGTGTTTTTGATAAGGAATTATATACTCTTAAATCAATGCCTGCTGGTGTGTGGTAGATGCCTGTTAAATCTAAGGAAGCCGTCCTTGCTGCTACAGCTATTTTTATGTTAAAACGACCAGCAGCTCATTAAAAACATATTTACCAAAGATTAGCAGCCACAGTGGGGAGAGACTGGTGTGATTTTGCTACACAATTAGCCATGTCTTATTGCAAGAAAAAGTATCTTCTCAGTTCTTATTACAATTCAAGGATCCTCTGAAAATTCACTGGTCTTGTGATGCAGCATGATATAGCACTGTATCCTAGTTCAAGTGAACATTTGAAAAAGTATGATTGGACCTTGCAATCTTCCCTGCAAACAAAGAAGACTTTGCTATAATTATGAAACCGATGTTTGCGGGATAAAGGACCTGAGGTAATGATACTGTACGTTATCCAAAGAAAACAGGCAAAACTATCTGCTTCTATTTTGAAAATCCATGGAAAATCAGGACTGAAGCATCTTAACAATATTTGGTTTCTACTTATCATATTCCAGCAATTTGTCCCTGCTATAAGGCAAACTGTATCATTGTTCTTTTACTTTCAACTGATGTGTCAGGAACAACATTCATTATAGGCAGTCCAGACAAGGAAATAAATGGGATCTGGGACTTAAATAACTAAATTTCATTAAATTAACATGTAAACTTAAACTAAATTTACAACTTCATATGAAAGCAATAGTTCTCTTTTCTGTCACATTAAAAATTACCCTATGATGGAAAAGGCCCACGAAGGGACATTCAGAGGCTTCAGGGGCCACACACAAAGCTTCGGCTATCCATTTCTGTAATAAAGCTTCAGTCCTTTACTGATTTTCCCAATAGTAAGATATGTACTTGCAACTTTAAGAGTTTAAAAATAAACATGGTAAATGCTAATTTTCCTCATTTATGGAAATGTATATATTGTTCATTCAAATTCTCTAACATAGTAATTTCTGCTGGATCATTTCCTCATATGAAAGTTGAAGTCTCCATCAATAAGGGACCAGTCAGGGAATTTTCCTTGTATAATATGTAATTGTACTCTTCCAGTAATGAATTCTGCAGGTGAAATATATGCTGTATGTGGAACTTTCTTTTGTCTGTTCTGAATTTTCTTCCAATTAGCTTCAATGAGTGACTCCTGGTCTAGCATTTTGAGAAAGGGAGAAAAACATTTTCAAATCCTCTTCTTCCAGGCCATACATTATTTTATGACCTCAGTCTTCTCTCCCCTCAGGTTACTTAGCTAAAACCTTCCAAACTTTCTAATAATTTTCTCATAAGGAACGTTTTGACCCCTTTGACAATGTTGGTTAACCTTTCCTGCATTTCCATCAGTTTGTGGTATAACAAGAACTGGAAAAATTAATACATACAGATGTGCTATGATTGCCATCCCATGACTCAGAAGTTAGTAGTCCAAACCCAGCTAAAGGGGCCAAAATGAGAAAAGCTGATTTAGTATATAACTTTTTCTTAAATGTCTGATTTGGGTTTACATATCTTCACTGAACAGATTGAAAGAATGAATCAGCATAGAGTGATGGTTAACATATTAAGCTGGAATTGGGAAGCACAGATTCAAACTCTCATTTGACCAGGGAGTTCCTGAGATAACTTTGACTTTCTCTCAATCCAACCTGCACCCTAGAATTGTTGTTATAGGAATGAAATGGAGAGTCCTCATGCATGCTGCCTTGAGCTCCCAATGAAAAGGCGAGATGGAAGCACAATAAAGCAATACATAAATAACATCAACACTTGGGGAAATGTATAATTCAACCTAATAGAAATGGCCAGGGTCACCGCTATGTAGCCATTTCCATCTGCTTTGCATCCTTTCACACCTCAGTGATGTGCACTCTCATCCCACCCATCAACATATACTGAAGGAATAACAAATCCTGGCTATAGCTTCATAAAGCAAACATTGTGGTTGCCAAGCAGAATCCATTACCATGGCAACTCCATGGCTTCAGAGATGAACAAAGCTATTAGAAACCAGAGAGAGATGGAGAAAGTACAGTCAGCTGCTGCTACACCTATAAACACTCTATGCCATGGCTAAATATCAGAGGATAACTGAGATTGTAATTTAGAGATATCTTAATAAAATGCTGATCTTTGAAGTTAAAAAGATGTCCTTGTTTTTCTGATCAGTGAATGAGGAAGATGAAATGTTAAATAGAGATAATTATTCTATCTGATATGGGTTCATTAAGCCAATTTTATATTTGAAAAGTAGAGATGTAAAAGAATTCATCTGCCAATGGAGCAGATTTGACACTAACTGAACATGAATACCTGAATTAAATGACTGTCAACTACCATCAGATAAATGGCAAAAATTGTGGTCTCAAAATTATAAAATGACAATGTCAACTGCATATAAAGAAAATTTGTATAAGATGTTTTACAGGAGCCACTTACCCCCGACGAGAATTGTGAGGATGTTCAAGAATAAATGGAATAAATGTTGGAAATGTCATCAGATACCTGGTTCATATTACCACATGTGGTGGACATGCTCGGATGCAAAAAAATATTGGACTATAATCCACACATGGTTGGAAAAAATGACAAAACAACACATAGACTTTAAACCTGAGATATTTTTATTGGGAATTACACCAGAAATATATTGTAAATAATTGAAATATTTGATTGTAAATGTTTTAACAGAGGCTAGAATTGTATTTGTGAAGAATTGGAAGAATGAAAAAATACCTATGCAGGAGGAAATTATTTAAAAAATCATGCACTGTTTCAAAATGAGTAGATTGACATTTGAAATTAGAGAACAAGAGGATAAACAATTTTATATGATATGGGATTTATTTTATCAATGGTTAGATAATAAGACATGGTAAAGAAATAGATTAGCAAGCCTTACAATAAAAGTTAATAGGCTGATAAAGAATACAATATAAAATATATAACCATTGGATGAATGTATAAGATTAAATCATAATGAAAATTAGAATATCTCATATAAAATGATGGAAAAATAGTCAAATGAATGTTTAATAATTGATATTATATAAGCACAAGCTAGACCGATAAGGTGAGAATTTATATAACTTGTGAGTAATGGTAAAAAAATAATAGCACAAAAGATTGTAACCAACTGACACACTGTATGTATATAATTGAAAGAGGGATTTATGTTTTCATGTTTTGTTCATATGTTTGTTGTAAAAAATAAAAACTTTGTAAAAAAAAATCATTTCATTTTTTTAAAAATGTTATCATGATTAAAACAAATCCAGACTCCTGGAATTTAAATGTTGGACCATATGCCTCATTATAAAACTGGGCTCACTGAGGAGGAAAGGCAATATAAAAAAAGAGATCACAATATTTATTAGACACTCAAAAAAGGGTTCAACAATCACAGTGGGTAAAATGATATGTGGTAATTGCTGTGAGAATAAAACACTGGTCTTTCTTCCAAGTAAGCGAACCCAAAATTAAAATACAAAATGAAGTAAATAAAATTAGGTTGAATAAAGCCAAATGAACAAATACAAGTATAGAGTATCTATATATATACCTCCCTATAGATTCTGTTGTGAAGTCCATCATATCCCCAGTATTCCATCAGTGAATTTTGTTAAGCACTAAATACCCAACCAACGGTCTGTTTGGATGCAATACCATCCTTCTATTCCTAACTCGTACAACCTCTCAGCCTTTACCCGTTCCTCTAGATCATGGGTGTCAAACTCACCACGTCACATTGCTGTCACATGATGTATTGCAATGTTTTTCTTTTCACAGAGCTGGGGTGAGCGTGGCCCATGTGTGACCCAGCCTACCCGCAGGCTACCAATTTGACACCCCTGCTCTCGATAGACGGCCAGGAAAATAATTCCATAGAAAGACTAGAACTATTTTTATTGATATGGGCTGTAAGAAAAGAATCTTGCAAGTCTGAATGTTCAGTACCTCCTTCTCCTTTTATAATCTTGTGCCACAATGGCAAAACTATAGTACGCATGCCACAAGTGGCACACAGAGCCATTTGTGCTGGCACACGAGCCGCAGGCAAACTTATCTCACTGCACATGCCTATGCCTCACAGCTCTTTTTTTTTTTTTCCAGTTGGTTTGAAGCCTTTTTCGGTTCTCCCAGGGGCTTGGAAAAAGCCTCTGCAAGGCTTCTCAGGATGAATTATAAGCCCGTTTTGTCACTTCCTGCAATACCTAAAAGGCATTGCAGAGGCTTTTTCCAAGCCTCTGGGAGGCTGAAAAATCAGCTGTGAGGCGCATTGCAGGTATAGGGGTGGGGGTGGTGATTGTGTGGGCATGTGCAGGGGGTGTGGGGAGGGGAGTGGCATGCATTGCATTATGGGTGCTGGCACGTGAGTACAGGCATGCTGGTGTGCTCGCAATTTTAGGTACAGGAGCCCAAAAAGATTAGCCACCACTGATCTAGTAAATGAGAGAGGTGTCTGTTGTGAATTAATAAAAGTACTTGAATAAAGATTATTAAGAGCTTAAAGTAAAGTGCAGGGTTCTGGCCCTGCACTTCTGATTGGCCGATAATAGCGACATCAGATTGGTCCATTCAGGAGAATCTGATTGGCTATTAACGAGCCTCTCCCATTGGTTAACGGAGCTAGTGCTCCCTGTGTTTTCATTGGTTAAGTACACAAGAGCTTGCCTATATAAAGGGGGCCATTGCAGCCATAGTGTTGTGTCCGCGAAATGATGCCAGGAGTCGGTGACTTAGTGCAAAGCTCTTTATTGATCTGCGGGAACCGAACTGCCGAAAGGAAAAAAGCCCGCGGCTTTTATTCCTTTCGTCGCGGCGGCCGCGGCCAATGGCACCACTTTGAATCTCCTGCGGTCTGAACGGACCAATCGCGGGAGATTCTTAGTGAGCCAATCGCCTGACCAATCGGAGAGCCCCGCGCTTTGGCCAATCAAAGCGCGGGGATCTCGAGTATGTTAATGAAGGACAGAACACCCCTCCCCTCTTGGTTCAGTCCTTACATTGCGTAGTCACGTAGGTAGGCGGGGCTCCGTCTGGTCCTACTTGACCTGCGCAACTCAGTTGTAGGCTGGATCCCGGCCGGTTCGGTCGGGATCTCCGTTGCTCCTGCTGCTGTTGTGGGAACCGGCTGGTCGATTGGTCCGGTCCTTTCTCCGTAGCTCCCTCCTGGGCCTTCCGGGTTGGTTGAGCTACGGGTTTCGCCGCTCCCGCTCGGTCTTTCCGGGTCGGTCGAGCTGGCTTGGCTGTTCCTTTCTGGCGAGGGGTCGTGATGGCTGCGTTCCGGTGAGTACTGCTGGTTTATTTTTCTTTGGATTCGGTCCCCTGGGTATTCCCTCCCCCCTTGGCTTGCGTTGCGGGGGTTGGGTTCGTTTGTTTGTGCGTCGGCGGTTTGTTGGTTTGCAGTTCTCGACCTAAGTTGGTCGATGTGGCGTTTCCAGGCTCGTCCGTCTGCTGTTTGTAGCCGGTACGAGTGTGGGCCTGTTGCTTGGGTGATGACGGCTGGGATCCATAGAGGGTCTCCCGTCAGGTTTTTTGCATATACGGGGTCCCCAGGTGCAAAAGTTCGGTGTTTGGTGCTTGAGTCTGGGGGCCTCTCCGGGTTATACGTGGGGTGTAACCTGTCGAGTGGGGACCTTAGCTTTCTACCCATTAGTAGTTCGGCTGGGCTTTTATTGGTTGTGGTATTCGGGGTTATGTGTTGGGTGAAGAGTAGTCTGTTGATTTTCTCTTGGATCTCCCCGTGGTCTATTTTCCGGATGGTCTTTTTAGTGAATTGGACCATCCGTTCCGCCCTACCGTTCGCCGCCGGGTGCGCCGGTGCTGTCAGCGCGTGGCGGATGCCCCTTTCTGCTAGGAATTTTTCAAATTCCAGCGAGGTAAACTGGGGCCCGTTGTCGGAGACGACGACGTCTGGGAGGCTGTGTGTTGCAAAGAGTTTGCAGAGTTCTTTGGTCACGGCCTCCGTGATTGTCGTCTTCATGTTGCTTACCTCCAGCCAGTTGGAGTAAACGTCAACTGTTATGAGGAAGGTGTGTCCTTTTGTGGGCCCGGCAAAGTCTATATGGATTCTAGACCAAGGTCCCCTTGGGGTTTCCCACTCTAGGACGGGTGCTGTGGGTGGGGTGGGCCTCGTTTCCTGGCATCGTTGGCACCTAGCTACCCAGGCCTCTATTTGTTTGTCCATCCCTGGCCACCAAGCGTAACTTCTGGCCAGGGCTTTAGTCCTCACGATGCCAGGATGCCCCTCGTGTAGCATTTCCAAAACCTTCCCCTGTAGCTTTTCCAGAATGACCACTCTGTCCCCCCATAGTATGCACCCTTTTAACAACGAGAGCTCCGTTTGGCGGTTTCGGAACGTTTTGACCGACTCGTCGTTGTCCCTTTCCGGCCACCCTTTCTCCACCCAATGCAACACCCGCGCCAGACGTTTGTCTTTATTAGTCTCTCGGGCAATGTCTGACGCGGTTATGGGCAGGTTGGGTAGAGTCTCCATGCTGAGGGTGGTCGTAGTGGGTGCTGGGTCGGTGTCGGTGTCGGGTTCCGGTAGCGGCGAGCGGCTTAAGGCGTCTGCATGGGAGATCGTCTTACCAGGTCTGTGTATGAGTTCGTAGTTGTAGGCTGCCAGGAACTCGGACCACCTTGTCATTCGGGGAGACAGAATGTTCAGGGTGGCCCGGTTCCCTGCAAGGATTCCCAGCAGCGGCTTGTGGTCCATTATGATGGTGAAAGTCCGGCCGTAGAGGTATTCGTGGAATCGTTTTATGGCGGCAACTATAGCCAGAGCCTCTTTGTCCAGTTGGCTATAGTTCCGCTCCGGTTTGGTGAGGGTCCTTGAAAAGAACGCGATGGGCGCTTCTTTTCTGTCGGGAAGGGTATGGCTGAGGACAGCGCCGACGCCGAAGGGTGATGCGTCGCATGTGACGGCCAGAGGTAGGGTCTCGTTGAATTGTATGAGGACGGCGTCGGAGGTGAGGAGGTCCTTCATTCTTTGGAAGGCGGCTTGCTCCCGTTTCCCCCAAGTCCAGGTCGCCGCCTTGTCCAGGAGCCTATGCAAGGGCTCCGCCGCCGCCGCCTTTTGGGGTAGGAAAACATTGTAAAAGTTCAGTAACCCCAAGAATGCTTGTAGTTCAGTCTTGATTTAGGTGTGGGGGCTTTTTTGATGGCCTTGATTTTTTTTGCTTGTGGGGTGAATGCCGTGCCGGTCTAGGAGGTAGCCCAGGAATTCCACTCGTTCCGTGCAAAGCTGGCATTTTTCCCTCTTTACTTTTAGCCCCGTCTCTTTAAATTTAGTTAGGACCTCCCTTAGTCGACCTTCTAGTTCGGCTTGGTTGGCTGCCGACACTAGGACGTCGTCGAAATAAGGTACCACCCCCTTGATACCTTGCAATAGCCTCTCCATTAGGCTCTGGAATATGCCCGGTGCCACGCTGACTCCGAATTGGAGTCGGTTGCATTTGAATGCTCCCTGGTGGGTGACAATGGTCTGCGCTTCTGCCGTTTGCTCGTCGACCGGCAACTGTTGGTATGCCTGGGCGAGATCGAGCTTGGCGAAAACCTTGCCCCCTCCCAGTGAGTGCAGTAGGTGTTGCACTACTGGGACGGGGTAGGCGCTTTGTTGCAGCGCGCCATTTAGGGTGGCCTTATAGTCCCCACAGATTCTCACCGACCCATCGGGCTTGATCGGGGTGACTATGGGGGTCTCCCACCGGGCGTGGTCTATGGGCTGCAGGACCCCTTGTTTGACGAGCTTATCAATTTGCTCGTCTATTTTGGGTTTCAGTGCGAATGGCACCCGCCTTGGTTTCAGGCGTTTGGGGGGGACGTTAGGGTCTAGGTCGAACGAGATAAGGGGCCCTCGGTACTTGCCTAGGTTCCCGTCGAAGACCTCTTGGAACTCCCGGGCTAGTTGCTGCTCCCAGCCGTCGTCGGTGACGTGGTTGACTCCCTTGAGGGCGATGTCGAGTGGGGCGAACCATTGCAATCCCAGTAGGCTTGGGCGGTCGCGGTCGACGATCGTTAGGGGGAGTCGTTCGGTGCGCCCCTTATACGTGATGTTAAAGCTTTTGGTGCCGACTACTGGGATGCGGTTTCCCTGGTAGTCCTTCACAATGAGTCTCTGGCTGTCTACGTTCCTCCTTTGGAGGGTAGGCACCAACCGCTTTATCTCGTGCCATGCAATCATGGAGAGGTAGGACCCGGAGTGCACCTCCATTTTGCATGGCTGGCCCTCGATGCGTACCTCGACGTGGACCTTCCGGGCGTCGTTGGTGATGGCGTGGCCGATGGTGACCGTCTGGTGGGTCTCCTCTCTCCGCAGGTTGTCGCCGCCTTGCGAGGATCGTCCGTTCCGGTCCCATCGGCTGTCCGAGGGGCGATCTCTGGTCCGGGGTGGTGTGCTCTCCCTCCTCCGGTCGCTCTGGTCCCATCGTGCCAGACTGCGGTTTTTCTTCAGGCAGCAAACCCGGGCGATGTGTCCCTTTTTGTCGCAATGCTGGCAGATTGAATCGAAAAACCGGCATTCCAACCTGGAGTGGTCGCCGCCGCAGCCGGCACAGTTGGTCCTCGACTTACGACCTCGCCGGTTCCGTGGGTCGCGCCCTGTCTGGAGTCAGTGGATGTCCTCCTCGTCATCGGACGTGCCGGATGCCGAGTGGAAATCACCCTGGTGTGTTGTCGTCTCGGTTTTTGGCTTGGTCGACCTCGCCGGGTTGTTGTTTCCGCCACGGTCCCTTGTGTCCCGTCTGCGCGTGCTGTCGGCGGAAGTTCGGGTTGCTTCTGCGGCTGCGGCTGCAGTGAGGGTGTCTGCTAGGCTGATGTCGCCCTTAGCCATCAGCCGGCTCTGGAGGGCGGGGTCCCACAGACCGAGCATGATTCGGTCTCTCAGAGCGTTGTTTAGGTTATCGAATTCGCAGAGCCACCCTAGGCGCCACAGCTCAGCGACGAAGTCACTGAAACTCTCACCCGATCTCTGGTCCCGCCGGTAGAACTCGTTGCGCCGGATCAGGATGGGTACCTCTGGGGCGTAGTGTTGCCGAAGGATGGGTTCGAGGACGTCCCAGTCCATGGCGGTCGCATCGGCAGGCTTGGCCAATGCTTTGGCCATCTGGAAGACCTCGGTCCCGCAGTGGGTGAGGAAGACAGCGCGTTTCAGTGGGCCGGAGGCGTCCTTCATGCCGGTGCACTCGAGGTACATGCGGAATCGGTCGGAGAACGATTCTCAGTCCTCGGTGGCGGGGTTGAAGGGGGCGGGCGGTGCGATTTTCGCCATCTCGGTGCTTCGTCTGGCTTCCGTCGGACACGTGGTTCGGTTCAGGGTCTGGATCCCACCTTCGTCGCCAGTGTTGTGTCCGCGAAATGATGCCAGGAGTCGGTGACTTAGTGCAAAGCTCTTTATTGATCTGCGGGAACCGAACTGCCGAAAGGAAAAAAGCCCACGGCTTTTATTCCTTTCGCCGCGGCGGCCGCGGCCAATGGCACCACTTTGAATCTCCCGCGGTCTGAACGGATCAATCGCGGGAGATTCTTAGCGAGCCAATCGGCGCGGCTCACCTGACCAATCGGAGAGCCCCGCGCTTTGGCCAATCAAAGCGCGGGGATCTCGAGTATGTTAATGAAGGACAGAACACATAGAGCTGAGCTGTTACACATGTAAATAAAGAGTTGAAGTTCACTGTTTCACTGGCTCGTCTCCTCCTTAGCGCCCATGCACAGAACATAACAGTGTCTGCCTGAGCTGCTTCTGAATATTATCTACTTCTCAAGGCTGAAACAGTGTTTTGTTTCCTAGGTTCCAAGGCTTCCCTCTTCCTTGGTAATGGGTTTTGCCTATTTCTATCAAGGTTTTCTATATTTTTATATTTCCTTGTTCCCTTTTGGCTTAGAGCCAGTCCTCAACTTACGACCACAACTGAGCCCAAAATTTCTGTTGCTAAGGGAGACATTTGTTAAGAAAATTTTGCCCTGCTTTACAACATTTCCTGTCACAGTTGTTGAGTGAATCACCGCAGTTAAATTAGCAATACGGTGATTAAGTGAACCTGTCTTCCCCTTGGACTTTACTTGTCAGAAGGCCACAAAAGGTAATCGCTTGACCCCCTGGGATATATGCAACTACCATAAATATGAGTCAGTTAAATTTTAATCACATGACTGAATTTTAATCACATGGCTGTGGGGATGCTGCAATGGTCATAAGTGTGAACAATGGTCATAAGTCACTTTGTTCAGTGTCATTGTAACTTTGAATGGTCACTAAACAAATTGTTGTCGGTTGAGGACCACCTGTATTCCACTTTCTCTTTGCATCAGTCTCTGGCCACTACTTATTTTATTTTTTTAAATCTATTCTTATGTAGCCCTGCCTTCCTTTTCAATCCATCTCCCTTTGGCAACGTAGCCCCAGAATATTGTTCAATAATGTTCAAAAGTTTCTTCATCTTTTTCCTGGACAAAGGTTGCATATCTCTCCGCTTAAATTTATGCACAGGCATTTTTACAAGCAGGATTCTTTAGCTGTTCTGCTCAGACAGTTAAGAAGATTTTTAAAGTGTGATCCAGGAAGAACATCCTGACACTTCAAACCTGGCAGGTAAACAATTTTTTTTTTAAAAAAAATAACATTTTAAATTTCCAAAGAAACTTTGAACTAGAACCTTATCTGGAAAATCAGCAATGAACTACACCATAGTTCCATAGTCCAAATTTGAAGACCCATGCTTGTCCCATTCAACTCCAGTCTTGAACTCAAACAAATAGATGGGAGAATGTATTCCATATGCACGTTGTTATAAATTACTGAAACACTACCATTTTCTATCTCTTTCTCCACAGGAAATCTCTCCAGTTGTCCTCAAGCCTACACACAGAGCTTGAGATCAAAGATAATTCTAGTTAGGATTAAGAGCAGCTGAAGTGATCAGTCAAAATGGAAAATAATACTTCACTTGGATTGTTTCTTCTAATGACATACCCCACCACAAAGGGCCTATTCCCTTCCCATTGATTTGCCCTTGTGATAACTAAACACCAAGCCTGTGAATAGCCCTTGCATTCAGAAGCCACAGTCTGAGGAGCCCAGCTTCTGAGTGAGATGCTTCCCTTGGACTGGAAAAAAAAATGGAGAAGAGAGAACAGGAAGCAGAGAGGTTGGTTGCCTGGGAGAAGCCCCATGAGAGCTCTCAGATAGCAGAGAATAAGTCCTAGAAAAACTCCGGAGGAAAGTTATTGTTTAATAATGGCTGCTGGAGTGAAATAGCTGAGCTGTTCCAATGAACAAAAATGAGAACATCACAAACTAGGAAATAGCGATCATTTCACATTAATGGCCTTAGAACTGCCCATGTGAGAGGGCCAGATATATAGTTTCCTGCCAGAACAATAGGGTTTCCTGCATGAACAGAGGGTTGGACTAGTAGACCTCAAAGATCCCATCCAATTCTGTTCTTCTGCTTTGCTAATGGTAAAGAGGGTGTTTTCCTCCCCCACAGAAAATAGCTAATGTTCTATGTTTCATAATCAAAATCACAAAGTATTAGCCACTACAGCATTAGGGAAAAGCCCTTTTCTAATCTCTTGCGTTGAAATAGAAATCTTCTGGTAAGACCTTATTTTAGAGTGCAGCTTTTTCTTGACATGCAAAAGGAATTGATGTTGATGCTTTAGAAGGACAGTTTTTTTTTTTTTTTTTTTTTGCAATTTGTTTAAGATGCATCTGAATAAACACGACAGCGTCATCTGCATGATTAATAGTTTGAAGCAGAATCTATTGTGACTTCTCACTTAATGTATACAGAAAAAATGTCATATGTCCCTGATATGTGATACATTGAGGCTTGAATTCAGTTCCTTGTGATGTAACTTCCATGTTTTACTCATATGTAAAGCAAGCCTACCAGTCACATGACATAGCATGCACATGTGCTTGTGTATTCACATACCTTCCTACTTGTGCAAAGCATTCGGGCACAACTGACTTCATAACAAAAACAATAAGTCTCAATAAGCCTGCCAGGCTCCTCTCAAACCAAATTGAAAAAGGAAAGAACCTTCTTTCCAAATTTAAAAAGATCTGTGCTGTTCTTGTGACATTAACCAGCCGATCATATGTGTTGTGTCCTGAATTGGAATACTCGAAATCCCCGAGCCTTGATTGGCTAAGGCGCGGGGATTTCTGATTGGCCAGGCGAGCCGCGCTGATTGGCCCGATTGAAGTCTCCCGCGATTGGTGCAAACCAAGAGCGGGAGACTTGAATTGCTGCCATTGGCCGCGGCCGCCGCTGCGAAAGGTATAAAAGCCGCGGGCTTTTTGCCTTTCACTGGTTCGGTTCTCCCATTGTTAATAAAGAGCTTTGAATGAAAGTCACCGACTCTGAGCGTCTTTTGCGGACACGACACTGGCGACGAGGGTGGGATCTCGCCCCTGAACCGAACCCCGTGTCCACCCAAGAACCAGCTCCAGCGCAGAGATGGCGAAGATAGCACCGCCCGCCCCCTTCAACCCCGCCACCGAGGATTGGGAATCGTACTCGGATCGGTTCCGGATGTACCTGGAATGCGCCGGAATGAAGGACGCCCCGGGCCCGCTAAAACGCGCCGTCTTCCTTACGCACTGCGGACCAGAGGTCTTCCAGATGGCCAAAGCATTGGCCAAGCCGGCAGACGCAACCGCCATGGACTGGGACGTCCTCGAACCTATACTGCGGCGCCATTACGCCCCCGAAGTCCCCATCCTGATACGGCGCCACGAGTTCTACCGCCGAAACCAGAAACCAGACGAAAAATTGAGCGACTTCGTCGCAGAGCTACGGCACCTAGGAGGACTCTGCGAGTTCGAAGGTCTGAACAGTCTCATAAGAGACCGCTTCGTACTCGGCTTATGGGATCCTACACTCCAGAGCCGACTTATGGCCAAGGGCGACATCAGCCTAGCCGATGCCCTTACCGCAGCCGCAGCCGCTGAAGCAACCCGCACGTTGGCAGACAGCATGCGAAGATCTGACGCGAAGGGCGGAAACAACAACCCGGCAAGGTCGGCCGACACAAGAAACGAAGCAACCGCACACTACGGTGAATACCAATCAACCTCCAGCACGTCGGAAGACGAGGAGGACATACATCGCGTGCAGACGGGACGTGGCGACCAACGAAGTCGAAAAGGTCGTAGGTCGAGGACCAGCTGCGTCGGGTGCGGCGGAGATCACCCCAGGTCAGAATGCCGATTTTTTGACTCTATCTGTAGGCATTGTGAACGACGGGGTCACATCGCCCGAGTTTGCCGCCAAAAGAAGACCCGCAGCCCGCCCAAATGGGAACAGCACGACAGACGGAGAGAAAGCTCCCCGCCCAGAACCAGAGAGCGCCAGCCAGACGGTCGGTGGGACCGCACTCAACGATCTCAAAGAAGCGGCGACGGTCGGCGAAAAGAAGAAACCCACCAGACGGTGACCATCGGCCACGCCATCTCCGACGGCGCCAGAAAGGTACACGTAGAAGTCCATATCGAAGGCCAGCCATGCAAAATGGAAGTGGACTCCGGGTCCTACCTTTCCATGATTGCATGGCGCGAAATCAAAAGACTGGTGCCTACACTACAAAAAGGAAACGTGCATGCCCAAAAGATCATCATTAAAGACTACCAAGGGAATCGCGTCCCGGTAGTGGGCACCAAGAACTTCAATATAACTTACAAAGGCCACACCGAACAACTGCCACTCACAATCGTCGATCGCGACCGCCCAAGCCTACTGGGTTTACAATGGTTCGCCCCGCTTAACATCGCGCTGACAGGTGTCAACCACGTCACCATCGAAGCTTGGGAACAGCGGCTAGCCCAGGAGTTCCAGGAGGTCTTCGATGGAGGCTTGGGCAAGTACCAGGGGCCCCTTATCTCATTTGACCTAGACCCAGGGGTTCCCCCTAAGCAGCTTAAACCTAGAAGGGTACCATTCGCCTTAAAGCCTAAAATTGACGAGCAGATCGACAAGCTCGTCAAACAAGGGGTATTGCAACCGATAGACCATGCCAGATGGGAAACCCCTATAGTGACCCCAGTAAAGCCAGACGGGTCCGTGAGAATCTGCGGGGACTATAAGGCCACCCTAAATGGCGCGTTGCAACAAAGCGCCTACCCAGTCCCAATAGTGCAACATTTACTGCACTCACTGGGAGGGGGCAAAGTCTTTGCCAAGCTCGACCTCGCCCAGGCATATCAGCAGCTACCTGTGGACGAGAAAACGGCGGAAGCCCAAACAATCGTGACCCATCGGGGGGCTTTCAAGTGTAACCGGCTCCAATTTGGAGTCAGCGTGGCACCAGGCATCTTTCAGAGCCTGATGGAACGTTTGCTACAGGGCATCAAGGGGGTGGTGCCCTATTTCGATGACGTATTAGTGGCGGCGCCAAACGAAGCCGAATTAGAAAACCGACTCAGACAAGTCTTAACAAAATTTAAAGAAACAGGACTTAAAGTCAAAGGAGAAAAATGCCAACTATGTACAAAGCAAGTAGAGTTTTTGGGCTATCTCCTAGACCGGCATGGCATTCACCCTACGACTAAAAAAGTGAAAGCCATCAAGGAAGCCCCCACCCCAAAGTCCAAAACGGAACTACAAGCGTTCCTAGGCTTACTAAATTTTTATAATGTTTTCCTACCTCAAAAGGCAACGGCAGCGGAACCTTTACATAGACTCCTAGACAAGAAGGCAGCCTGGACTTGGGGGAGACGAGAGCAAGCCGCCTTTCAAAAAACCAAAGACCTCCTCACCTCCGACGCCGTCCTGATGCAATTCAGCGAAACCTTGCCCTTAGCTGTCACTTGCGACGCATCACCCTTCGGCGTCGGCGCTGTCCTCAGCCACACCCTCCCAGACCAGAGAGAAGCACCCATCGCTTTTTTCTCCAGGACTCTGACTAAACCGGAACGGAACTATAGCCAGCTGGACAAAGAAGCTTTGGCTATAGTTGCCGCTGTTAAACGTTTTCACGAATACCTGTATGGCCGCCCGTTCACCATCGTGACGGATCATAAGCCATTGCTGGGCATCCTCGCTGGAAACCGAGCCACGCCAAACATCTTGTCACCCCGGATGACAAGATGGTCCGAATTCCTGGCAGCCTACAGTTACGAACTGCTACACAAGCCAGGTAAGAAAATTTTGCACGCGGACACTTTAAGCCGCTCGCCTTTACCTGACTCTGAACCTGACCCAGCACCAACAACAAACACCCTAAGTATCGAGAGTTTACCTATTACCGCATCAGACATTGCCAGAGAAACCGTTAAGGACAGGCGTCTGGCGCGAATCTTACACTGGTTAGAAAAAGGCTGGCCGGAGAAAGACAGTGACGAGACTTTTAAAACATTCCGTCAGCGCCAGACTGAACTTTCACTACTAAGAGGGTGTATTCTGTGGGGTGACCGGGTGGTAATTCCGGACAGATTGCAAGAGAGGGTATTAGAGATGCTACATGAGGGTCATCCTGGCATCGTCAGGACTAAAGCCCTGGCCAGGAGTTACGCTTGGTGGCCGGGGATGGACAAGCAAATCGAAGCATGGGTCGCCAAATGCCACCGATGCCAGGAGACCAGATCCAGCCCACCCGCAGCACCTATCCGGGACTGGGAAACACCACGGGGGCCCTGGTCCAGAATCCATCTAGACTTTGCTGGCCCCACAAATGGGCATACCTTTCTAATCACAGTTGACGCGTACTCCAATTGGTTGGAAGTAAGCGACATGAAATCCACTACCACAGAGGCCGTCGTTAAAGAACTGTGTAAACTGTTTTCCACACACGGCCTCCCAGACGTCGTCGTCTCAGACAACGGGCCCCAGTTCACTTCCATCGATTTTGAACGGTTCCTGGCAGAGAGGGGTATCCGCCACGCATTAACAGCACCGGCGCATCCGGCGGCGAACGGTAGGGCGGAACGGATGGTCCAGTTTACGAAAAAGACCCTCCGGAAAATGGACCACGGGGAGATCAGCGACAAAATCAACCGACTGCTCTTCATACAGCACATCACTCCCAATACCACAACTAACAAGAGCCCTGCAGAGCTTCTGATGGGCAGAAAGCTGAGGTCCCCACTCGACAGATTGCACCCGACCTATAACCCGGAGCGGCCCCCAGACTCCAGCTCCAGGTACCGGACATTTGACCCAGGTGACTTAGTCTATGCAAAGAACATGACGGGGGACCCCCTATGGATCCCAGCCGTCATAACTCAAGTCACTGGTCCACGGTCGTACCGGCTCCAAACCATCGATGGGCGAGCCTGGAAATGACATATCGACCAGCTCAGGTCACGAACAGCGACTGACCTCAACCCCCAAGACACGAACCAAGGGGGGAGGGAATACCCGGAGAGACAATCGCAGGAAAAAATAAACCAAAAATACTCACCGGAACACAGCCATCGTGAGTCCCCTCCGGAGAAGAACCACCTGGCCAGCTCTACCGACTCGGAGAAGCCAAGCGGGAGCGGCGAAATCCGTAGCTCAACCGACCCGGTAGGCCCAGGCGGGAGCCACGGCGAAAGAACCGGCCCGATCATCCAGCCGGTTCGCACAGAGGCAGGAGCAGCCAAAAAGATGACCGCTCCGGCCGAGTTACAGCATGCAAGTGAGTTGCGCAGGTCAACTAGGACTCGACGGAGCCCCGCCTACCTGCGTGACTACACCACGTGATGGACCATACCAAGAGGGGAGGGGTGTTATGTCCTGAATTGGAATACTCGAAATCCCCGAGCCTTGATTGGCTAAGGCGCGGGGATTTCTGATTGGCCAGGCGAGCCGCGCTGATTGGCCCGATTGAAGTCTCCCGCGATTGGTGCAAACCAAGAGCGGGAGACTTGAATCGCTGCCATTGGCCGCGGCCGCCGCTGCGAAAGGTATAAAAGCCGCGGGCTTTTTGCCTTTCACTGGTTCGGTTCTCCCATTGTTAATAAAGAGCTTTGAATGAAAGTCACCGACTCTGAGCGTCTTTTGCGGACACGACAATATGGCAGACCCTGACGGGAATAGAGGCTCCTGCCGGTTTTAAGCAGAGGCATATATTTGGCTTTCCTTCTTCTCTCTATACATTCTTTGGCTCCTCTGTTGCTTCAATCATACATGCCCAAATGCCAGATTTTGAAAGACAGAAATCTGTCAGTGTTCAAGGCAGTGCAGGTGAGCCCTTGCTACGCCCTGTGTCTTTAATCACAGTTAATGATTGAAGCTCTGTCACCAACAATCCCTTCGGGCCTAAAGACAAATGGGTCAGATTTTGCTGTCACTCAAGAACTGGTGTATGCTGCTTTCCACATTGGCCAGCTTTTTGGAGGAAGGAGGCACGTGCGCTGCCCTCCCCATCTATTTGCCAAATATATCTCTTCTTTCCCTACCCACTGCCTTCACAATGTAGGCATAAATAAATCCATCTATGTGTAGTAAGCACAGGAGATCCTCTTAACACTCTCTGCAGTACAACTGGCACTAAGCACAGCTTAGGGAATGCCAGTTTAAGAACAGGGCCATTTTCCAATTGCAAATCCATCCATGTGGTTTAAATAATCTCTTTGGAGGTCAGGGCTGACCCTTGCCAAACCACCATGGAAAACAAGCCATCAAAGGCTATTCTTCTCCAAATGAAGTGACATTCCATATCCAATGGGTTTTAAAATCAAGTCTTCCATCTCCTGCTCATTAGCAGCAATTAGCATGCGGTCAGTAGAAAGTTGAACACAAGCTGGCATTTTCCATTCAAATGCTCCTTTGCAATAAAATGTGGAGACGTGTGTTTCCTCTGACTTCTTAGAAGGATAAAATAGCATTCCAGTATATTCATTTCGAACCTTTAATCCTTTACAGGTGAACAAAATTAACAAATATAGTAAGCTGCAACACACTTCCTATGCATTCACTTGTATGTTTACAAGGAAGTAAAAACCTATGAAACACAATAGAACTGTCTTCTTGGAAATGTGCTATAAATAATGTCATTAGTTGGGATATTGGGGTAGAAGCAATGCAGGCTGATTCAAATTGAGCTTGACTTCTGGTAAAACCGTATAATTTTAATTTGCCTTTGTCTTCTGGGATATTTTTGTTCAATTTCCCCACCTAGCTTCTCGCACCCAAGTACTAACCAGCCTGACTTTTCCATTCAAAAGTGCTGATTTTGACCTAGAAAGCTCAGTATGGTTTGGTACCTGCATATTTGTAGGATTGTTTTCTATTCCAGTTGACCCTGCCAACTTGGGAAAAGCTGCTTGGTTGCATCCCACCTTCACAAAGAGATAAGGCTGAAGTACAGACTTTTCAGTAGCATCACATCTGAGTCCAAGTTTCTCTCTGATTTTCTTGAGGAAGATACTTTACACTGAGCTCTTTCACAAAGCATTTATAAGACTTGGTGCCATCTAGGCTGAGTTTATGCATGTCTCACTGAGGTTTATTCTCATTGTTTATTCTGGTTTGATTGCACTAAATTGTTATGATGTTTTTCTATGGGTGTTTTATATATGCTTCATTGAATTCTTACAAAGGATGCTTTATCACCGCTAATAGTGTACATCACTGCCAGTCAAACAAGTTTCAGTGGTATACAGATTGAACAAATGGATTTTTTGAGATGAGTCATTGCCAGCTTGGGGAAATTCTTAAAGTATTTCATGGAGGTTAATATGTTCAGTGGTTACTGATCATAGTGGCTATAAATTATATCCAGCATCAGAGACAGCTGCTGTAATGATTCTCTTATAACTATGTCTTGCTTTTAGCTTTCCGCTGGCATTTGGTTTGGCTCCAGAGAAGCAGCGTGCTGGCCTAGACAACTCCTCTTAAACTGATCTCTTTTCCCATAGCAGCTAATTTCATCCTGCTTCTGTAATGGTTGTGGAAAGTGAGATGCAGGATATATAATAGCTAAGTTATTGTGTGCAAACAGTACCAGCTCTTCCCCCTGTGAATTGTGGCATATTATCTGTTATGAGTTCCTCAGGACATCCCCATCTGGCTCTAATTGTTTTAAAGCAACTAGCAGCAATAAATCTTCTCAGATCAGCCATGCTTGCAGTATCTAGATACTTAGAAAAATAGTTTATATATATTATGTTCTTATCTACATAGCACTAAAACTCTCCTTGTGTTTATCTGTTTGTCTGTTTATACCCTCAAGTTAGCCCCTAATGGTGCATTAATATACTGCACCACTTTTTGAATCAAAGTACCTAAAATCCACTAACTTAAATAATGGGTAAAACATCTGGGACCTGTTATCCCTGTGGAACTGAAATTTCTGCAATGTTGAGAGCGGTTTTATTTGCAAAGTTGTGCCCATTGCCCCATTCTGGCAGTTACATTTTTGTGATTTCCAATACTTCCCTGCCAGTTTCCTACAAGCAAAGCCAATGTTGCTCCCACTTTAGGGGTGCGGGGTGAAAAAAAGCTTGGGAACCACTGACCTATACCATTTCCAATAATTGGTTGTCCAATCTCTTCTTAAGAACCTCCAGTGTTGGACCATCCACAACTTCTGGAAGCAAGTCATTCCACTGATTAATTGTTCTCAATGTCAGGAAATTTTTCCTTCATGCTAGATTGCTTTACTCCTTGAGGAGTTTCCATTCATTGTTTCAGGTGCTTTGGAGAATAGATTAACCCTCTTCCATGAGATTCTTGTTTCTACTGCCTTCAAGCTTACAGTCACCTCCCTTCACAGGCATTCTAATTTATTTATTTTTAAAGATTTCTCGGGGGCCTCTCCCCTTTGATGAAAGTCAGCCCTTCCACAAAGGAGGTTTCTCTCAGGTGCGCAATATTTATCCATTTTTTCCAAAAGAAGTAGGAAGGAGGAGCAAAGGTAGAGGTTTTTTTTTTTTTTAAAATGTACTCTATTTGTGCGATTTCATGGCATAAGTGGAATGTGTACGGTGATGTGCTGCTCAGGGTTAAAGAATTGGCTCTGCTGGCTCCATTGCCACTGCCTGACTGCTAATCACACAATAACTGATTGGTGCAGTAGGTATTAAGATTCACGTCTGCTGTCAACTGGCTTACAAAATTCCAGAAACGTTAACAATTGGCTCTTGTAAACCAGTAGAAGCCACCTCCAGCGCACTATTGGATATGTACCTGGATTTCTTCTGCATTCAATTGATAACAGTCCAGTAACAAGAAAATCCTTTCTTCTAAAAAGGTCATAGAATACAGGCTCAAAAGTTTCAATGAATACCACTTTGTTTCTATGAAGCTGAATCGTCGGTTCTTCCTTGCTACGTGTTTCAGTGGATCTGCAGTAGAACGAGCTGTTCTGTTCACTTTAATTAGTACAGCATTAAAGGAATGATGGTACAATCAGAGGTGATTAGAAGGAAATGGGTGCAGGAAAGAACCTGGGAAGACAAAATGAAGATCTGCTTGTGTGGAAATGTCCGGGAAAACAAAGAAATAGAATGGGAATGGATAGGAAAGAACTATCCTCAAAACCTAAAGGCAGGGACTGAATCACCTAGCCAGTGAAACTTGCCTTCCTGCATGGATGGAAAGAGCAAGGAGATAGAAATGACCATTCAGCACCTGCAAAATCAGTAGTGCAGATTGAGTTGCTGAACCATTGAAATCTGGACCCACGTTTTTAAAGAACAGCATGAAGAAGCAGCTTAGGATACCATGTGGAAAAAATGCTAGACCATGAACAAAACAGCCTGGCCTGAGGATTAGGGATCCATGAGTCAGGAGTGGGCAATTATAATGCAACCACATTTCAATACATTTAATACTAGGCATTAATCTTTTGTACAAGATCTCCACCTAGGCCTCTGTGATGGTCAAAATAAGGCTAAGCAAAAGATCATCCCTGAGTGATCCTTTTGTTTCAAATAAACATTTCTTGTAGATATGCCTTACCATGTTTCCTAGTTCTCTGACTGTGAAACACCAGAGGTTAAGACTCCTGATACCTCAGCACCTTAGATATCAAACTGATTCTACCATTATTTCCTTGAAGGACACCAGTTTGCCTCATTTTCTGACAAGATCTTCTACGAAGTTGTCTTCTTTCAAGGTATTGGGCTAGATGATATGGTACCTCATGCAGGGATGGGATGCTACCAGTTTGGACTCATTCTATAGAACTGGTTGTTACGATTCTGCGCAGTTCAGAGAACCATCAAATCATGTCCCTGGCCAGCTCCGCCCCTCTCTGCCTGCTCCTTCCCTCCCCACCCAGTCAGTTTTTATCATTCATGCCCAATGTCGTGTGCATGCCCGACATCGCTGACTGCATTCTCCCCTGCCCAGTCACTCCTTAAGGTATTTAATTTTTTTTCCTCCCGACGATCAGCTGTTCTGACCATCAGTTGTGCCGGGATCACCTCGCTGTCATTGCTTCGCCCAGGAGGCTTCCCTGAGGCCCAGGAGACAAAAAGGGGTGCACAGGTGTGTGCGTTCCCCCCCCCAGCAATTCCTGGGCATCCGAGAATCCTTCTGGGAGCAAAAAAGGCCCCCCAGGAGGCTTCCCTGAGGCCCAGGAGGCAAAAAAAATGCAACGGGGGTGGGGTTTGCTGAAAAAAAGAGAAGCCACTCCCACCCAGTCACATGGCCATGCCCACCTAGCCATGCCCACCTAGCCACGCCTACAGAACCAGTTGTTAAAAAGTTTGAATCCCACCCCTGACCTCATGTAGAACTTAAATTTATTTTAAAAATAACATTAGTCCAAATATAGAATTCTTCCTCTTCATCTAGCAGTTCTTAGGTAAAAAGAAATTAATTTTGCTTCTCTGTATATATTATAGTATTATTGTTTTGTTGCTGTTATTATCATAAAATGGGTAACAAAGCTTTTCTATTTCAGTAAGAAAGTCAGTTTGGCTCAGTGATTAAGACATCTGGTTAGAAAGCGATAGACCATAAGTTATACATACATACATACATACATACATACATACATACATACATACATATACGAAGTCCCCTGTGCATCATGCCCGGCCACATACATTGGACAGACCAATAGAAGAATAAGCACCTGCCTGGATGAACACAAAAATGCAGTCAAAAGCTGGAACACACTTCCTCACTAGTCCAACACATGGAAGCCATAGGTCATAGCATCAACTTCAATGGCACCAAAACCCTAGCCACTATAGAAAAGCCTAGCCACAGAATCATCAGAGAAGCCATAGAGATTGAAAAAAGACCAGAAAGCATGAATAGAAGAGATGATTCCACCAGACTGTCAATCATTTGGAAGCCTGCACTCACAAACAAAAAAATATCCATACCACAAGCCAGGCAAACACCTGGGCACAAACAGATCCCCCCTGATACCTCCAGCTCAAACACACCCCAATCAGGCACCCAGATGAAACCCAGCTTCCTAACTAATGATAGCCATCCATTTACCCGGAGCCAAGCTGCACTAAAGGCCTCCAATAAAATAACACAATGTTGCCAGCCAATCAAGATACAAAAAGAGCCACAAAACAGACAGAAGATACTAGAAACACCGATCAAGTAGAACACAGCAAACTCCAAGACCAATAAACACAGACCAAGACTCCCAACCAATCAGGATGAAGAAAAAACCATTCTGGCACAGCAATAGGCTGCCCCAAATTTAAATCTGAAACCACCGTAAAAGTCTGACTCACAGATGAACACTATACAGAAGCCTGATGATGGCAGATGAGATTCTGCTGAAACGTTGCTACAACTTTAAAAGAATAACTACAATGACGTGGGAAAATACCCAAACAAAGCTGAATGCCATACATGTAAGTACCCGCGAAAACTTAAGAAAACATACATACATACATTTATACATACACATATATTTATATATACATATATTTATACATACACACACAACACACACACACACATATTTCTTTTCTTAAGTTTTCGTGAGTATTTATATGTATGGTATTCAGCTTTGTTCAGGTATTTTCCCACGTCATTATAGTTGTGCTTTTAAAGTTGTAGCTTTAGGCAGGGCGGGGATGCCCTGTTCCTACAGCCAATCATAAAGGCAGGCAGATATCCAAGGGCCTGAATTTAAAAGCACAACTATAATGATGTGGAAAAATACCCGAACAAAGCTGAATTTGAAGAGACAGAGAGAGAGAGACAGAGAGAGAGAGAAAGAGAAAGAGAGAGAGAGAGAGGATGGATGGGTGGAATATAAACTAAATAAAGAAATAAAGCTGTTTCTTCAACAGTAAGTCTTTTCTTCCTGTTAATTTAATCTGTAAATTGAAAGTTACAGTATGTACATACATATTTTATGCCAAACAGGCAATAGGACCATACACTGACATACACATACATGCTGTAACTGCTGACCACTAATGTGAAATTTAATGTAAAATTCACAGCATTTTCCCCCCATTTTTCAATTCTTTGATTCACTTTCCAGGCATGAGCTTGGCATCCCATAATCTGAAACAGATTTGTTCACTGCAATCTGCATTCCGCAATGCACTATTAATAGTTTTCATACAATCCCAGAGCTCAGGTTCTTTACATTTCCAACATTCACTTCTGTAATTCTTTAATTCAAGATTTGTAAGTCCATTCATAGAAAATATTTAACCCAATCTACTCAAAGGTCTGCAGAAATTCTTGAATGTAATTAGACTAGATGGAACCATTGATTTTAATGAAGTTTCATGTTTCCTGTCAGGAGGAAAAGCTTCTTTAATCTGGAAAGCATTCAAAGGATATCACTTTTCTAGCCAACTGAGATATCCAGCTACCATTCTTTTCATGAAAAAGAACAGCCAAGTCATTGGCACATTTTCAAAGAGGCACTTTGTGATCTACCAATAACAACTATGAAATTGAATATTCCAATCCCATGGGAAATTATCAAAAGATGGCATAACTAGGTCCAAGGCAATTAATTGTACCAGAAATATGCTATGCATTTCTCTTAAATACATGTCAACATCAAGTAAATGGCAGAGTTCTTCTTTTTATCCCAAGAAATTAATTGATTACTTTTCTCCACAAGACTGCAATCAGGAAAAGAGTGCATTTTGTTTCAAAAATCTTATTCAAAATGATGAATGAAACATTAAATGAAACCCTTGCATGCGATGTGGTTTAGCAAACATTTTGCATTGCTTATTTCAGATTAGATATAATTGAAAAAATCAGGAATTATCAAAGACCAGTGTGCAAGGCAATTCATCAGAACATGCCAGAAACTGACACAAGTGTAAGATGTTGAAAATCCTATTAGGTCAACTTGGAAAGGACATACACCACTTCCTTGGGGTTACTACTAGACAATTTATCTGCCCATTCCCTTTTCAAAAAGCTTCAGCACCTATTTATTGGCCCATGTTTAGGCATGTAGAAGATTCCATTAAGAATTCAAGAGATCAGTGAATTCCATGTATGGAAACTCAAATTCCATTTTTCTATATGCTCTGCATTGGTCAGAGGCACCACAAATTCCTGGGTTTGATATTCACCAACCAAGTACTACCCTATGGGAAGATAGTAGTCTTTCCTACCCTCTGGGAGAAGGTACTAGTCTGCATCTTAAAACTATGGTGTGGATCCCTTCACAGTATAAAAGAGTTGTAGTCATATGCACATAAGAGCATAGCAATATAAAGAGACATCTGTGGAGATTATCAGTCATCTAAGTCAGGTGTCTCCAACCGTGGCAACTTTAAGCCTGGAGGACTTCAACTCCCAGAATTCTCCAGCCAGCAATTCTGGGAATTGAAGTCAGCCAGGCTTAAAGTTGCCAAGGTTGGAGACCCCTGATCTAGGTCTTGGTTTCCCAAAAGTGCTTTCTCAAGAGACAACTGGACTTTTTTGTTTTTCTTTGAAGAAGAAAGTTTTGCTTGTCATCCAAGAAGCTTCTTCAGCTCTGACTGGAGAATAGAAGGATTTATACTCCTGTACAGTATGATCAGCTGTTTACAAGGAGTATAAATCCTTCCATTCCCCATCATCCAGTCAGAGCTGAAAAAGCTTCTTGGATGAGAAGCAAAATTTTCTTCTTCAAAGAAAAACAAGAAAGTCCAGTTGCCTCCTGAAAAAGCACCTTTGGGACAATATGAAGAGACAGTTCCAAATGTTGCCATGTGAAGACGCCTAGCCTGTTGGGTTGGTGCATCTCAGACACAGCTTTTTAATAGATCTTGTTCAGCTCCAGGCAGTACAATAAAGAGAGCACCACTATAATCAAGCACATGCTTGGCTTGGAACGTAAATGTTTCCATTACAACATTGGCTCAGTTTTCTTTTCTTACCTTATTAGGATCCACCCCTTCCCTCCTGCTCCTGTTACTGTTAGGCTATTTTTAAAATGCCTATAAAACATAATAGACATTTTGGACTGGTAGCATCTTCCAGGATGATTTATCTATAGCCAAGCACAAGCAAACGTCATTGTATATTTCATCACATTGAGAGGCAACATTCCAGGGTTTGTACAAAGGCATGGCTCCTTTTTCCAGGACAAGCAGTCAGTCTTAGGAGCTTCTCCACTAACTCTTAATCACCCCATCAATAAAGCTGAAGAACCATACTTTGGTCATTCTCAGCTGCTGAATGATTCCTCCTCAAGACTTTCACAGTCAGCAAAGACACTTTCAGATCTTTCCTTGTTCAAGAACTGTAATTATTCCCTTCAATATATTTTTGGGGGCACTGTTGATCCCATCTAAAACACAAATTGTGACAACAGCAGAAATTAATCGCCTGTAATATTTGCTGTCAGTAGGCTACGTAAACAAAAATCACTGGGCTTTTTCCAAACAGAACAATCCATTTTGTAAGAGCTGCAGTGGACTGAAATGGAAGGTGATAAAATGTGATTAACTACACGCACTTAGCGAAGCTTTCTTCTGAGTTAACATGTAGTGCAGTTGTCCAATGAGGCAGAGTCCTCTAAACCATGAAATCATCTTTGGAGATATTGTTCTCCCAACAACCTCTTATTTCTGATAACAAAGCTGCAAATATCTGAAGATTTAGGATCTAGCTTTTTTAAAAAAGGGGGGGGGATGATGGTTACCTTTCTTATAAGGGATTTGGACTTTGAACTGGTTAAGATATATGAAACAGTATAAAATTTTGCATGTTGTGCTTTCCATTAGCATTCTATCTGGCTCCCTTGGACATTTACATGTGCATACTGTGCGCTAACCTAGCAGCAGGATGCCCGCTGGTGCTGAATGACATTGTAAACTCTGTGTATCCCGATAGGCTCCCTGCTGTATGTTAATGTGGGGACAGCCCAGACCTGTTTTGGATCTCATTTCTTCCCAGTCCCAGGATGACTGAAAGCCAGGGGCATAAGCTAAAAGATGGGCCCATTTCAGATTAGACCTTTCTGTTAAGCTACCAAGTTGTTTTCACTTGGGGGGGAGAGGGGTGTTCTCAAGCTGGGGTTCCATCAAGCCCAGGAAGCAATATATCAGTCAACTATTAATTCATCTCCCTCACATTCTGCTAGAGAGAATTTCCCTGAGGATGGACTCCAGCATGGATCCCAGAAGACAAAACCTCTGGTTGAGGTGACTGACCCAAATCCTGCAGCTTTATTCTGGAACATGTATGTTTACCCTCATTCATAGTCGTTCTTAGTGATGGCACTAGTAGTGTGATATTGCTGCTCAAAGAAGAACCCACTGTTTGATCAATACAATCGTGGCTAACTTAAAGTATCACCTCACTGCACTGCCTTTCCTCATTCTGAAATAGGAGGCATCAACCATGATTGCACCCTGCTTGGCTATTTATGGGACTCTGCCTCAATTTTCATCTTGTATGGCAAGATTACTGGTAAACCAAGGGAACACTCAGCCCTTCGGATGGACACAGCATGGAAAATCTCATTTTTTTTCCTTTTCCTCCATATCTACTTTTTACATCACCAAAAACAGCTCTATTTCATATTCTGAATAGTTCATCATTATTGTAGTCTTCATTACTATAATTTTCTCAACCAGTCTGGTCCTTGTTCACTTGTAAATATGACAAGGTGTTGAGGGTGGAACATTAATACACTGGAAGTAGTCACACCCACTATGTTTAACTAATGAATTAAATTTAAATTAGATTTTTGTCCTGACCTGACTCAGTTTTTGGCTTGTGGTTTCTGCCCTCTACTCAAAGCCAAGTATGTTCCTTGCCTCCCACAGTTGTACAGTTCTATTTATTAAATATTTTGATCAAGGCTAGCAACCAATGCCCAGCCTTTCCACCACACTTCCATCCTTTATCTTAAATCCTGGCAATACTGACAACAGCTGGGATGTCAGAATTCCATCAGAGCTGCTTGACATACTTAGACAAGTGCCTCTGAAAAAGGAGGGCCCACTATTGCAAAGTATACAAGATACTTAAGGAAAAATGATTTTAAAAATACAATATTTAAGATATCTCCTACTCCCAATAATAAAAATAGAGCCAGCAAATCATTTGGAAATATTAGTTACTGTAAGGGAACAGATACCAATACATAGGCTGCCAAATATTCAACAGTATCAGTTGCTAAATAACAGATGTCAGATATCAAAGTCTATAGACTGTTCATTGTCAAATTTCAAATACTGTTAAGTATCACATAGTATGTTGATTACACATACTACAACCTAATATCCAACTTTGGCAACTTTTCAAGAAAAACTGTTCTGGAGTATTTTCAGAAAGATTTATGAGAGTAAAATTAAATTAGCTATAAATGTGATGAGTGTCATTTACTAAAAATTTAGAACAATCCTTATACGGATCCTTTCCAAAACATGCTACCAGTCACTCAGAACCTAAACATGCATGGAGTTTAGATCCTTCACAATTGTTTGCCCTACACATGTTGAGCTGATTCATGCAAACAGATGAGCTAATAAATCCTTTCTAGACTTTCCATTTTAAACTGCATGGGGGAATAGATATTTGAATGCTTCCACAAGTGGAAAATTGCTCATGCCATCTGGAGAATCCTTCTGCAAAAATCAAACTGCTCATTGTGTATATTTTGAAGCTGACCATAGACTTTTATTTTGAGGGCTCAATCTAGACCAACCTAAAAATAAAACATAAACTCATTACTTGTCATGTGATTAAGGTAATGTATAATTTGTCTCCCAAAAATTTCATTTTTTAATGTGGAGGGATATTTTTTCTTACAAAGAAAAAAAATTAAACAACTAAACCTCCCATCTGAAGTCCCTACAAACCAAAAACAGTTTTAGTTGCTAAATGAGGCTAAATTTGAACAATTAATGGGAGGATTTTTAATGTGCAGGATCAAGATCAAAACTTCTTCTTGTAGTAAGAAGAATGACAACAAGCCTAAGGTACATAGTTCAGGATTTAACATAATTTCATTTAATCTTCTGAAACATTACATAAAAAAAAAACCTTTAAAGGTTGGATCCACTGAAGCCAGATTAGCCAGTATTAGTCTTCACTGAAATTGGTGGAACAAATTCTTAAATAAATATGTTGAAAATAAATGTAGCTAACTTATCTCAAACAGTATATTTTGGGTTGCATCATACTAAATTAGGGCTTGAATAATAACAGTTTTGTGAAAACACGGTTGTCTGGGTTTACACAATACTGAATACCAAATCATATGGTATCTGAGTACAAAGTCAAACAAAAATCAAGCGAGCCACATTATAGTTTATCATCCAGTCTTTAAAAAAAAAACTATAAGATGAAGAAGGACAACCTCAGTCCTAAAGCCAAGCTTTGGGCTTTCAAATTCTTTTATATACAAGAACCCATAAACATAGAAATAATATACCATGTAATCTGTCTGCTGATAGAATTGATAGCAGTCATGGAAACAGATTCCCCCACTATCTATCTCTGCATATCCTCACACCTGCCCCATGCTAGATTTTGGACTCTTAGGGCTGCAGAGGGAGTAGAAGAAGATGAAGAACTGCTGTATGACTACAAGCCTGCTTTCATGGATTTGAAAGCAGCCTTATTTTATCTTTCTCCAATATGTTACTTTTGGCATACATTGATCTATAATTCTCATCATACCCAGAGGACACACCTGTTGATCACAAAGCAACAGGAGCAAAGGAACAACTCTCCTTGAGTGCATCAATCACCCAGATGGTCTCTTAGTGGAAGCCCTATTTTTTCTGTCAAGTGCATGATATATGTTACAATGTGCACTGGTACATTGATTCCTGCTTTATTTATCTTCTTACTAACTGACCTATGAACATTGCTTTGCTTCCCAGGATGTTTTAGTGAAAGAAGGCGGTGTGGGTGAATGAAACCAATTTACTAGGTGTCCCGGGCATTTTTATTATGCCTGTGTTCTGCTGGGCTTCAAATAACAACAACCACCCAATCTGCTCTCTCCCTGTATTTTAAAAATGTATTTTAAAATGAATGGAATACATTAGGTTAGCTGGTAATCACCCCAGAAGGCATTACCCCTACCTTGCTAGTATCATATGATTATGCAGCCAACTGTGCAGCCACTTTCAATAGGATAGTTGCTATCAATTTTATCTCAGCACATCAGGTGCAGAAATCAGTTTGCTTTCTTTGAGAGTTTGATATTCATCAGTCTGGCAGAGTGGCATGAAAACAGTCCCAGGTTTTATCTGTCTCAAGGAGGCAGTGCACCTTGAACAAGAAAGCCCAAAGAGGAAATGTTTGAGCTGATAAATGGATCAGCCTTGGTGGAAAGAAGAACCCTGTTGGCAGAAAAAGAATTATAATAAATTATGATGTTCTATAATGCAGAACCTCTAACCCATCCAACGAAATATATTGTAGGAGCCACTGCAGGGGGCTTAATTAACTTGTCATGTTTTTTGCTGCCTGCCTGGGCTGCAGAAATGAGAAGATTACATGAAAAAACTATCATGTAATCTGCAACTCTTACACTGTAAAAACATATGGACTACACAACTCGATCAGGGCAAAGCAATCGACACAATCGATGTAGACTTCTGTAAATTTTTTGATTCAGTGGTACACGACAAACTATTCCTAAAACTAAAATCTTATGGTATCTCTGGACACCTGCATAACTGGATAGAAGCATTCCTGTCAAACAGACAACAAATGGTCAAAATTGGGAGCATCCTATCAAATTCTGTACCTGTCAACAGTGGTGTCCCACAAGGCAGTGTTCTAGGACCAACTCTTTTCATATTCTACATAAATGCCTGCGTTCTCTTTGCTGACGATGTAAAGCTATTCAACACCACAGACAATACTGCTACCCTTCAAAAAGACCTTGACTATATATCAGAATAGTCAAACAAATGGCAACTTCAATTCTCAACAAATAAATGCTCTGTCCTACATATTGTCAAAAAATAAATAAATCAGAAAATAAAATACAGGCTGAATAGTCAAGACTTTGTTGATGATCCAAACTCTGTCAAGGATCTTGGAGTATTCATCTCTAAGTGCTAAAGCCCACTGTAACTACATAGCCAAAAAGGCATGAAGAGTTGTTAACCTAATCTTACCTAGCCTTTTCTCTGGTAATTTTATACTACTAACTAGAGCATACAAAACATTTGCTAGACCAATACTCGATACAGCTCATCAGTCTGGAACCCACATTATGTATCTGATATTAACACAGTTGAGAAAGTCCAGAAATATTTCACAAGAAGAGTTCTCCACTCCTCTACTCATTGCAGAATACCTTATGCCACTAGACTCGAAATTCTAGACCTAGAAAACATAGAACGATGCCACCTTCAGTCCGATCTATATATATTGTATATAAAATCATACATTGCAATGTCCTACCTGTCAATGAATACTTCAGCTTCAACCATAACAACACAAGAGCAAACAATAGATACAAACTCAAGGTTAATCGCGCCAAACTTGATTGCAGGAAATACGACTTCAGCAACAGAGTGGTCAATGTCTGGAATACTCTAGAGTCTACCTGACTCTGTCGTTTCATCCCCTAACCTTAAAAACTTTATCCTTAGACTGCCTACTATGGACCTCACCCCTTTCCTAAGTGGTCTGTAGGGGGCATGCATAAGTGCACCAATGTGCCTACCGTCCCTGTCCTATTGTTTCTTTTATTTTTTATTTTCTTATATGTATCCATGTATTCATATCTATGTTTTTACTTATACCTATCATCTTGTAACCAATTGGCAAAAATAAATTAATAAATAAAAATAAATAAAGATGTCACAAAACTGACAGAGCTGTGCTAGGCTCAGCCCATTAAACATTACATAGGTTTCATCAAAATGCATACAGGAAGCATTATGGTCCTGAATTGAGCTTCCAGAAATATAAGCATTGCCTGCATTCACTGAGGAGAATCTCAGCTAAAAGAGGCAACTGTACTAGAGAATGGTAGGACATGTCCACAAAGGCAGGTCTTGCAAGGAGACAAAATTTCATGTAGACTCATAGGATGCAATGATGTAAGACTGGATCCCCTTTAAACAGAAGGTATTATACCCTGGAATGAACAACAAAATTATTCCAACTCATAGCAAAACTTTTTTAAGTTAAACTACCTCACCAGCCTGTACATTCAGTGACAATCCTATTCCATTTGTGGGATGGGATGGCATCTTGGATTCCTTTGTAAATTCATTTCATGACATAATTCTACTGAGACCCTACTATATGCTGTAAAAAGTTGAACAATTTCCTGACATGTAAGGCCAGAGTCACTGATTTATGGATAAAAAGGTATTTCTCACTTGTGTTTTGGGGTCCATTAGATAAATAGAAATGGCAGTTCTGCTTCTTCACACAACAGGACTTTAGCATTTCGCTGGATTCTATACAGTGATATACAACCCAGCAAATCCTTGCTACAGCAACAAAATTCTAATAAGTCCTGGTTTGATAAGTCATCATAAGGACTAATATTCAGGATTTTCATTAAGAGGAATGCAGCAGCATGCATGCTGGTATATAGAGGAGCAAAGCAATGTCATGGAGAATGAATGGTGTTTGCTGGTAAACAATGTGTAACTGTATGTCTTGGAAGATTAGCACATAATAATTCTTAATGGACATAGCTGCTAACCCTGATTTGGATGCCAAAAATAGTCATTCAGTGCTCTGATTCCTATAAATTACTCAGCATATATTTTCCAACCAATACCTAAGCTTAGAAGCCTCTTAATTACTTTTGCAAAGTGTATGTATATATGTGTATATGCAGTTATGAGTTATGTGTATGAGAGAGAGAGAGACAGAGACAGAGAGAGACAGAGACAGAGACAGAGAGACAGAGAGACAGAGAATATGAATACCACAGAGATTTCTTTCCCTAGGAAAACTGCATAACTAATATCAGAGACTGTGAAATAGATTGTATACTATCTAACCTGCCATCTTCAACAGCTATGCCAGCTTGAGACTTTGGAAGCTGCAGTTTGATTACAATTAGTAGATATCAGTTGGGAAAGAATTTTTGGAGAAGAATTGGCATTTTTTCGAGAGATGTTTCTCCTAAACCTTGCAGTGAAAAAGCACACAACCCCCTCCCCCCCCCACTATGGCTAATCAGTCCTTTAATTTGGTCACATGACTTGTTGTTATTGTTACATATAGAACACAATGATGTGTTCAAATCTCAACAAATAAATGCTCTGTCTTACATATTGGCAAAAAAAAATATCAGAAAATAAAATACAAGCTGAATAGTCAAGACCTTGTTGATGATCCAAACTCTGTCAAGGACCTTGGAGTACTCATCTCTAATGATCTAAGTGCTAAAGTCCACTGTAACTACATAGCCTAAAAGGCTTTTGCTCTGGTGATATCACACTACTAACTAGTGCATACAAAACATTTGCTAGACCAATACTCGAATACAGCTCATCAATCTGGAACCCACATTACATATCTGATATTAGCACAGTTGAGAAAGTCCAAAAATATTTCACAAGAATTCTCCACTCCTCTACTTGTTGTAGAATACCTTATGCCACCAGACCTGAAATTCTAGACCTAGAAAACCTTGAATTATGCTCTCTTCGGTCCGAACTAAGTATGGTATATAAAATCATACATAGCAATGACTTACCTGTTAATGAATACTTCAGCTTCAACCATAACAACACAAGAGCACACAATAGATACAAACTCAAGATAAACCGCACCAAACTTGATTGCAGGAAATACGACAGGAAATCAGCAACAGAGTGGTCAGTTTCTGGAATACTCTAACTCTGTGGTTTCTTCCCCAAACCCCAAAAACTTTAACCTTAGACTGTCTATTATTGACTTCACCACTTTCCTAAGAGGTCTATAGGGGGCGTGCATAAGCGCACCAATGTGCCTACCATCCCTGTCCTATTGTTTCTTTTATTTTTCTTATATGTACCCATTTCATGTCTTCATAATTATGTATATACTTATACTTATTATCTTGTAAGCGATTGACAAATCACAATAAATAAATAAAAATAATGTGAAACCACAACTGCCAGTTGTTTAACTGGCATTGACCTTCATATACATCGAGTGCTTCCTAAGATCCTAGGGTGTAATAATGTATTGTTGTATGTATAGGTCCAAACAGGGATGGAATTCAAATTTTTTAACAACCGGTTTTGTGGGCGTGGCTTAATTGGTGGGCATAGCTTGGTGGTCATGTGACTGGCTGGGTGTGACCAACTCAATATCACTCACATTGAGGCATGCATCTCCTCGCCTTGCCTCTCATGACTGTGGGGATGCTGCAACAGTCGTAAGTGTGAAGAACGGTCATAAGTCACTTTTTTCAGTGCCATTGTAACTTTGAATGGTCACTCCACACAAGCAAAGTACCACCAAAGAAGGGCAAAAAACCTCCAGAAACGTTCCTGAGACAGGAAGTCTAGTCCTGCCAAGAATGTAATAAGAGTTAATGGAAAGGCAGTTTCTGTAAGCAACACCAGAATGTTTCCTTCCTGCCTTCCTTACAGGATTAGGCCAGTAATTTCTTCTAACAACCGGTTCTCTTAACTGCTTAGAATGTTAACAACCAGTTCTAGCGAATAGGTGCAAACCGGTAGAATCCCATCCCTGCTGGGTCCAAGCAATGTGGCTTTTTGTAGTTGACAGATGGAAAATTTGTCAAAGTGTAGATTTGTTAAGTGTCATCCAAGATTTTTTTGCATGACACTTAGTGGGATCACTATAGCTGGTTTATATCATAATCTTTCAACTTTGATTTTCAGAGGCTGATATTAATAAAGGAGAATATTTGTAGCTCAGGGTTGACATGAGCGGTTCTTGGTGTTCTCTGAGCTTGCTTGTTTTCTTGCAGATGTTTCACTACCCTAACTAGGTAACATCATCACTAGCATTTACAATCAGAGCACCAAGCTACAAATATTCTCCTTTATGAGCAATAGCACTTAGACTTATATACTGCTTTATAGCCCTCTCTAAGCAGTTATTAGGACTACATATGGGCCAGTGGTGGCATTTGACCGGTTCTGCCCAGTCCTGGAGAGCTGGTAGTGGCGATGAGCAACAGAGACCGAACCGGTTCTCTCTGCTGCTCTGTGCTTGGCCCACCCACCCGCTTGGCCTCCCATACACACTTTTATAGCCAGAATTCGAAGCGCAGCTGCTTTGCACGGTGCAGAATAAAGCTGCGTGGCAGCTGTTGCAGCGACCAGCATCCTGCACGTGTGCAAAGTGCCCCCACCAAGCCGTGCCCACTGAACTGGTAGCAACTTTATTTGAATACCACCACTGATATGGCCTCAAACACTTCAGACAGCATGCAGATGGGAAAAATTTGCCTGCAGGCACACTTCCACCAAACAACACTAGCACTGATGTTGTTACCTAGTTTGAGTAATGAAATGTCTGCAAGAAAGCAAGCAAGTTGAGAGAGCACCAAGGACCCCTCGGAGCTTGATATATTGTAATATTTATTTATATTATTATTTTCTTAATATATCTATTATAGATCTTCAATGATGATGATGACGACGATGACGGTGATGATTGGTGGCATAGCCAGTCAATATTCAGACTAGGTTTGTAATCTTTGTCCATTTATCAAGTCCTTTCCAAAGACATGGGATAGGCAGATATCATTGTTTGATGGTGTTCATGTTATTATCACAGGATGTAAGCTGCTCCAAGTAAAACTGCCTTTTGCAATTGAATGGTGGTGATTTGGTCAATGTCAATGGTGTCCAAGGGGTGATCCAAATGTTTTTTATGGATGTGCCTTTTTGTATATAACTGAAAGCAGTGAGCATATATTTTATAACTGCACTTCCCCCAGTAATTGTTTGCTCATAGCACTCCATCAGGAAAAGAGTTTCATTTATCCCAAGTGTGGCACAATCCCTTGATATCCAAAAGAAGCTATTTTCCATGGCAGCTTCATGAAATAGTTCATTAGCTGCATTGGTCACTTTCTGCTAGATTTAAGTGTGGTGGGAAATGAATCACGATGTTTTTCAGCAGGTAGGTCCCTGCTGTTTTATAATTTAGTTTCTCAGCCAAGTCAGCACAAAACTGAGAAACTGGTTGCAATAGTAATAGTAGTAGCACAAGAGTAGAAGCCCTGTAGATGGTTCAGTATTTTGGGTAAAGGTCAGAAAGCTTTCACTGCTTTCACATCAAAATGGATCAAAGGGTAAAGCATTAGGATTAGTTCAAATTAATCTTCGGTGGGCAGCTTTATATACTTTTTCCAGTGAAAAGCTAATTGTCATTCTGAATTGGTGGAAAATATAGAAGCTTTTGCACTGTAGTTGTGTAAAGTTGGAAGATATTTGAGATGTGAATCAAAGTTCATTTATAGAGATGTAGCTTAATTTAGGTCAATAGTTTCATAAAAAAAACTTTCCAAAGTTCTGGAATGAGTATGGAGATATTAAAGCAGAGATCAGTACTGTCTAGAGCAGGGCTGTCAAACTTACAGCCCATGACCAGATGTATCACGTGCTGGCTATGCCCATGTCCAGTTTAGCAAAGGGGGAAAAATACATCACATGATGACACCATGACAATGCAAGTTTGATATCCCTGGTCTAGAGTATAAAAGTTTGTGGAGAACTTATGATCTAGGACCATTTTATGGTTTTATCTAGAAAAACGATTCTATATTATAGAACATTATTATCCATCATTATATTGCTGTGCTAGAAATCAGTCAATCAATCAATCAATCAATATATCCATCCATCCATCTATCCTCTATCAATGCTTCTATATCAATCAAATCAATCAACTCTGAGAAATGTACAGCATCATTAGTACAGTGAAACCTCTTCCATAACCATTCCCTAATTAAAATGTAACAAAACAGTCACCCAACTGACTACTTCAAATGGAAGTTCTAAGTCCTGTGCTTATTTTCAGCAAGCAAGACCATGAGAATGCAGTAATTCCCTTTTGAAACAGTTGAGATCATTCAGTGCCTTCACTTACATAAAAGTAAGAGAAGCTGAGCTGGATCACATCAAAAACTTTAGATTAACTTCTCACAACATCTGGTAGGTGCTTCTGTGAAACTCAGACGATGTGTGAATGCAATAGACCTTTTGTCTTACTTCTCCCTAGCAGATTCATTCATAGAGCTGCGGAACTTGATGGTTTCTAATTTTTATGACTAGAAGTTATTGACAAATTATTATCCATGTAACTCAGTGTTTTTCAACCTCATCAACTTTAAGGCATGTGGGCTTCAACTCCCATAATTTCCCAACCAGAATCATGGAGTTGTCAACCACAAAAAGTTGCTGAGAATCAAGTAAGCTAATCCCCTTTCAAAGCTATCAAAAACAGTAGTGATCATCACATCGCATAACAGTGTATTGGGCCCATTAATAAGGGATTGTATCAAAAAATTTCCTTTCCTTTCTTGATTTAAGTCTCCTGCCACTGATTTACATTGGATTTTTTATCCATGGCTGACTTTACCACACAGGTTGCTTTTTCTCCAGAGTAAGAGTTCAAATTTGGGATTTTTTTAAAAAAATTCTCTTTTTGTAACAAAATCAAATCTGTTTTAAGGTACCTGCACACTCATACGTCTATTCAATGGGAAGTATATTTGCCATGTGTTTCCTGGGAGAGATTGTAAAAAAGAAATGGAGCCTTTGAACAACTGATGAAATAAAGTCATTACCAAGGAAAGCCTGAGCTAACTGAATTTTGAGAAGGTATTTATGGGCATGATCACTACACAGGGCAGAGGAGGCTAGCTTGTTCACCAAGTACTTGCTGTGGTCGATGAAGCTTATTATAAATTTACCAGGAGGCAAACTGGTGAAGTTATGCATTTATCTATTTATGTTTTTGATATACTCTCAAAATCCAAACTTTTCCTGGCACTTGACAAGAATAAAAAGCAGAATAAAAATAAAATTTAAAAAAATCAAATCAACTGTAACATAATTAAAGCTACCCAATACCATGCAACAGTCAAAAGCAACTTCAACTTTCAAAACTCCTGTGGAATAATTCCATCTGGACAGGCTTTTGAAATGATACCCACAATGTCCTAAATTCTGGAAGAAGATTGTTCCATAATGTTGCCAGGAAACAGCCAGGAAAGTTTAGTCCAGGGTCTCCTAATCTCACTACCTAGGATGTTTTTATGTCTATGGGTATGTCTCCCTTTGACCAAGAGAAACATTCTCATCTGAATCAAGCATTCTGGATGGAACCTGGAAAAAATGATCCTATACATTCATAGGAACCAAGCCATTTAAAGTTTGCTATTCACATTTTAAACTGCATGAGGAGCCCAGTGATACCCAATGCAGCATCTGCAATGTAAATTTCTCATTCTAATCTATTCAGGCTCTGCTGTCTTCCATTGCACTTACTTTTTCCTTTTTCCAGAGAGGTGGTTTTTCATGTGAAGTAATAAGTTGCCTCTACTTGTAATGCATTTATTTTGTAAGATTGCCTACAAGGCTTAGGTGGGTCCCAATCTATTTTTATAAATAAAGATAGTGCTGGCAACTGTTATGACTCTTGGCATATTGGCATGAACCATTGTGGCTCAGTGGTTAGAGTGCAGTACTACAGGCTATATCTGCTGGCTGCCGGCTGCCTGCAATCACCAGGCTCAAGGTTGACTTAGCCTTCCATCCTTCTGAGGTGAGTAAAATGAGGACCGAAATTGTTGGGGATAATATGCTGACTCTGTAAACCTCTTAGAGAGGGCTGTAAAGCACAGTAAAGCAGTATATAAGTCTAAGTGCTATTACTATTGCTATCTTCCATTGATAAATTAATCAATCAATTACTTATATTAATTGAAATAGCTTAAAAATGAAGCCAAGTGGGAACATGGTCACTGTGAGCACCACATTCCTACTCATGGGTGTGTATATATGTGTGTGTGTGTGTGTGTGTGTGTGTGTCTGTGTGTGTGTGTATGTATGTATGTATGTATGTATGTATGTAGGCATATGGTGCCCTTGGTGAAATAAATAGAAAATGCCACAGTAAGAAAAAGAGTAGATAAAGGTAAAAGTAACATGCATAGCTTTGTTACACATCATGATGTTCAATTTCCTATATATGAGCTACAACAGTTACATAGTTGGTAAATATCTCCTTTCCTTCTGACATAGACATATGTCCTAATAATAAGTATAGCAATGGTTGGCATGCAGGAATTTTAGGAGGGGTTAGGATAGGCGATACTTGCAAGCACTGCTGTACCTATAACATGTTTTTCAAACTTACAACTTTAAAATGTGTGGACTTCAAGTTCCAGAATTCCCCAGCCAGTATGGATGGTGCTGTCAATAAGCTATGTAGAGCAATAGCTTTATGCATATAAATTACAATCCTAAAGTTCTTAGTGGATCTTCTCAAATGCTAAATTAATACTGAGGGAACAAAAGGCCTTTCTTCTCAGGCAATTCTCTCCAGCAAGGGCACAAAAAAGCCATCATATGGCACCGCTGACCTGATTATGATTTTCAGCAACTCAGAAGAGACTACTCAATAAAATCTGTGCCATATAATGATCTATTGCACGCAAGTAGCCCATCACACTTAACACTCATCATATGGTGACAATTTCAGCCAATCTTTATGCAATGGGTTTTTTTTGTTATTTTTTTTGCCACAAGAAAGTCTATAGTGATAACTGAATATATAGAAGATATTTAGGACAAAAGAGTCATTCTCTCACTTTTCCTTTTTATGGAAAGAATCACCAATGGAATCCTGACCTCTTGCAATACACTGCTTGTAAACGGGAAGCTTTATGGAATCTAAGCATAATTTAATGGATAATGGTTATCTTTTGAGAGCTGAATACAATGAAATTTCATTTTATATGCCAATTAGTATACATTTAAAGTGATAATAAAGATTCTATTCTATTCTATTCTATTCTATTCTATTCTATTCTGAGGAAGATACTAAGCTGTTGTACACATACATAATTCCATTATAAGATCTGCTGCTAATTTATATTAGCTGTCCTTGTCCTTTATTGGTCTATTTGAAAATGTGAAAATAAGGCATTATCCTATATTAAGTGCAAGCAATTCAGTTTGCAAAGTTGATTCATTATTTTATCTGTCCTTTCAACAAGCTGATGTGAGATTTAAATGGTATTTAAAGACAGCAAACGAAGACTAAGCAGATAAAAGACTTCAAGTCAACTCTCCCAAGATTAAGCCCTTGTAGTTTGATTAAACTACTTTTTAAATGTTTACCATCTGGTTTTCTTATTTTTGCCATAAAGCTGTTTGCCTCTTATATTTCTATTTCAAACGTCTCTGGCTTTTTTCATAAAGAGACATCATTTGAGTGCCAATGTCAGGGCTGTGGATGTTTGACATTACTGTGAGGTGACTGAAGAGTATCTTCTCACTGATAGATACATGGGATTTTTTTGGACATTGAAACTTGTTAGACTCAATTTAATGGCAAATTAAAGAGCAAGAGTGGTAGTTCAAAAGACCAATCAGATCAATAGGATTACATCTTTCTTAGTAATGGGTGGAAGACAGACTAGACTCTTCTCCCTTGTCCCAAAAACAAAACATACAAGCAAACAATAATCTCTGTAGAATAAGCTTCTCCTGGTCTCCTGTAATTAAGCCAAAACTCATTCCTTCACACAAGTTAGCCTTGCAGCAAATGACAGAGCCTGTTGTCTTTTAGCTATTAGGGCATAGAGAACCCATTTGTGCTATCCAGTTATCAAATTCCATATTCTGAATATGTAATTCAAGAGAAATTTTTCAATTTTTCCTTTTATCACACAGTCATCTTTGTATAGTGTGTTGCTTTCTCCCAAAACTTAATAACATTGTAGTTATTGCAAAAATGCATGTTTTAAAGAAGCATTGGCTATGACTATCATTAAGTGTTGTGTCTTATGATTCTTGATGAATGTATTTTATTTTTTCTTTATGTACACTGAGAGTTTTTGCACCAAAGACAAATTCCTTGTGTGTCCAATCACACTTGGCCAATAAAGAATTTATTCTATTCCATCCTATCCTATCCTATCCTATCCTATCCTATCCTATCCCATTCTATTATCTCCAATAAAATGCTATCCTAGACAATCCTTTTCTATACAGATATAAAGGAAAGGGAAATGAGTCCATGTGGGTTTTATTCCACTAGTTGTAGCCGACCTTAGGAGGGGCAGGTGCTGATCTCTGTTCCTAAGCCATTGAGACAGTGCTGTCTGAAGATGTTTCGGCTGCTCCTCTGGCTAACATGACATCACACTGCAGCATAGACTAGAGTGTCCAGTGAAACACCTTCCCACTGAAGTGATACCTATTTATCTACTCACATTTGCATGCTTTCAAATTTCATGGGCAGCAGGAACTGGGGTGAGTAATGGGAGCTCACTCCATCATGTGACACTCAATTCTCGAACCTGGACTGTCAGCTTTCCAGCCAACAAGCCCAGCATCTTAACCTTATACAGATGTAATAGAGTCCAATAAATTCTAATTATTATTTTTGTTGTATTAGTCACAGTTTAAGGTGAACTGATACTGTTGCTATAAAAATTAAGAGACTCTCCCATTGCTTAAGCTAAAAACCTCTAATCCCTTATTCCCTTCATATTTAACATCTGCATATAAAATTGATATACTGATAACAAATATCTATAGAAATTAAAGTATGATTTTAATTTTAAACAATTTAACCAGTGTTCGTGTATCTTGGGTATGTTAGAGGCTGAAAAAGCTGCTGTCCCAAAAATGTTGTAGCAAATGTTGAAGCTGCAAATATTTCTACTAAGTTACATCTGATAGATGATATTTGTCTCTTAGTACAGTATATGTTAAAAAGTCATCCTCATATCTATCAATTGGTCCACAGTCAATATCTCACTTTCATCTAATTTTTCCATATTGCCAGCTTTCCCCCAATGTTTAATGTTGGATTTTCCCATAAAGTCAATTTAGCATGGGAAAAAGGATCAAATATTTCTTTTTTAGACATTACTTTCCTAACTGATATATTTCCAGAGGTACTAGAATTTTAGTATATTTAGATCCTAATACCATCCATCCAACTAAAGGTACGATATATATTTATATTCCAAAGTTGTCCAAATCAGAAATTTAACACCAATTATTGCCTTCCAGTATTAACACTAGATAATAGGTAAGCTTGGTAACATGCCACCGGATTGGCAAAAACAAATTTTCCCCCTCTAAGTGTATTTTCTGTAAAGATATTCTCAGAATTGAAAGAAAACCGTAAAACAAAGACATTACTTTCTAAACATATTTTCTGGATATTTGAACAGGAATTCCTCTCAGAATAAAATTAATCTGGGAATAATATTCCTGTTGTAAGGAAAGACCAGAGGTCTGTTTGTTGCAATAGTGAGAGTTCCCATTATGAAATTAATACCTTCTGATGAGACCTTTTGGAATTGTATTAAAGGTAAAGCTTTCTCTGTCCATTTGTCTCCAACTCTGGACACAGTGCTCATCTGTTTCTTGGCCAAGGAAGTCAGCATTGTCCGAAGACATTTTCTGGAGTGATGCGATCAGTATGGCTATACGCCAAAGGCTATTACCTTCCCACTAAAGTAGTACCTGTTAATCTACTTGCATGTACATGCTTTAAAACTGCTAAGTGGGCAGGAGCTGGGGCAAGGAACAGGGGCTCATCCACTGTGCGATGTTCAGGTCTCGAACCTGGACTGTCAGCTTTCCAGCTGACCAACTTGGTGTCTTTAACTGCTGAGCTACTGAACCCCTTTTTGGATTTGTATTAGCTATAATAAAATAATAAAGAATTTTTAAGATGTTGAATTAAAAATAGCCCTGCACTCTAGGACACATTGTGACATACAATAATTGAATTCTTTATTGGCCAAGTGTGATTGGACACACAAGGAATTTGTCTTGGTGAAAATGCTCTCAGTATACATAAAAGAAAAGATACATTCGTCAAGAGTTGCGAATCATCAGGAACAACAATTAATAATATTGGTGATACATTTACAAATACATCTTATTGCGAATATATAATTAGATTTACATTTTACGTTATGTTCTAATATATTTTCTATTTTTGTTCTATCCAGTCATACCAGCATTCCCAGCTTCTATAATATTCTGATGTTTCTTTTTCCTTAAGTGCTAAGGTTAACTTGTCCATCTCTGCACAGGCTGTTATATTCTGGATAACCATCTCCTCTGTTGGAATATCTGCTTGTTTCCAACACTGTGCAAAGGTTATTCTGGCTGCAGTAAGAATAAGGTTAATTAAAGAATAGCTTTTTTAGTTTCTAATGCAGTAAGATAAGTATGTAAATTCCTTCCACTATGGATTGATTTAATTGATGTGGGCCTTCTAGAATAAAAATTAGTGCAAAAGAAGCCCTGATTGCTACTGCAGTAGGATTATAATTCATGGTTCTATGGGATGAAAAGCATTATTACATTATATTATATTAACAGAAATACATTTGTGGTTTCTTTTGAAGCTAGTAACTTTGTGAGATTCCAATTTTGGACTAATCTGAAAAAGGTAGCTCTTGCTTTCCAGACTTTCATAAATGATAAGAAATGATCCATTGCAACATGGTAAAAGAGCACAAAGTGCTTTGCCCTGGGAAGAAAATAGATTTTTCAGTATCACATCATGCTACAGAGGGGAAGACAAAGGCATGCAAATGTGACGTGACAGTTTGAGTAGGTTGATCATAGCTGAGTCCAGCCAATTTGGCCCAGGCATGGGCCAAATTAAGAATAAACTCAGGCTAAGCAAGACTGTCTTGATGTGAGTAAATTGCTTTTTTTCATATTCCTAATATCATAGTAATAAATATAGCAAATGTAATTACACTGGTAAAATGGCTTCTTCCCACTCAGCATTCTACAGATGGATAGGGGCAGTTATACTCTCGTCTGTAACTAGGATAACGGGGAGCACAGCCCCAACATTGGAAGCCCTGAGTTTCAGAATGGTCCTATGGAAGTGGACTTTGAACAAAGTGCAGAAAGTACATACAACTGTAGAGCTTGAGAGGGAAGGGCAACATTCCTGGAAGAATAATGGATTTATTAAACATTAATTCCACATCATTGCCAGCAGAAAAGGACCACCATTACCCAGGTATTGGTTGTGTGTTTGATACATCTGCTCCCTCATTCTACTTAGCCTTGTTTTTTTCTGCCACCCAAGCAGAAAACACCCTGGTCTTGAGTAAGAGACCTTGTTGGGTGGTGCAGGTGAGCTCTAGGCTTTTGTTATTAGGCAGCTACTGGATGGAAAAGAATATATTAGTAGGGTCTATTATCTATGCCTACTATCAGAGCATCCATAATTCACTTGTGACTCATAGGGAAAACACCCAGGAGAGTCTTGAGAATGAGGCATAGGAAATCTAAAAATCACTCGTTCTTTGGGTTGAAATATTTTCCTTGGCTGTCACCTTTGGAGCAGCACCACCACCACCAGTTTGTCTCAAGAAATCTAGGACCAACCCAAGCACAACAGAAAGAAAGAGGGAGGAACCTGAAGAAGAACACTGAAAATATGGCTGATGCCCTTCTGGGGGTGAGGGGAAAATCCCCTGCCACATATTTGCTAATTGCAATATCAAGTCAAATTCCAAGGACACGAATACAAGTAAAGAGTTTGCTTATGAACATGTAGACCTGCATCAATGTCAAGACCCTTGATTAATCTAGTTGAGACATTAACTCTCCAGGATTCTAAGCAAGAGTTTTTGACCCTATCTACTTACTCCTTTCTCCCAAATCCTGGAAAATCTGAAACCTCAGTTTCTAAAAGCTGCTAAAAATTTCTCCTCTAGCTGTCAGAGGAGGAAGGTGACAAGGTGGCTTCATTTGCCTCACAGACGTGTGAAAATACTATTAAACATCAAGAGAAACAAAACAGCAAGACTAACATCAACCTCAGCAGGGGAAATTTCTGACCAAATCTGATTTGTCAAATTCAGTGCTATAGAAACTGAAACCCTCCTATCTTTAAAACTGATCTGACACAGTTAGAGCTACTTAACCTCTTTTTTTTTTTTACTCCTTTACAAATTCAGATGTGGCACTTCCCTTAATGCTTCTTGCCATTTCTTTTATTCTAATCAATAGGCGCTATCGCATTGTCCACAACACACACACACAGATATTGCAGTCCGATAAAAGAGTGGGAAACATTTGACAAGTGTCAATGCACCTACACCTACAATCATAGTTTCATCTCCCAACCCTGCCACCCTGCCTTTGAACTCTGCCCTGAGATGCCACTGAAAAGACTATGCCTCTCTTTAGTTAGAGGCGGGTGGTGGTGGTGGTGGTGAAGCCTCAAGACACCAGTGACAACCACTCTCTTAACCTAGAGTAGTTGGGTGTCTGTGGATGTGACACGCCCCTCCACATTTTAAATCGAGTTGCCAAAATTCTAGTTGTGGGGTAGGGCTGAGGATCAGCAGGTGTACCCATCCCATATAATACGTCCATCTTTTCTCACCCCAAACCCCAAACGGGGGGGGGGACATTCTCAAACCCCTAAACCCGGGTCCATCCTTCTGTGACACTCTTCGTCCCCGCAAGGCGGAGTGCAAAAGCCGCTACTCCTCCTCCTCCTCCTCCTCCTCCTCCTCCCCCCCCTCCAAACTCAAGGGAGAGCCGGTACTTACTGCTGGTGCTCATGGTGATCCGTCCTTCTCATTCAACAAAGGGAGGGAAACGCTCGGCGAAATTCTCTCGGGTTCCTTTCGTTGCCTCTGCCCTCTCTTTTCTTTTAGAGCAGAACCTCCTCTTTTCTCCCCCTTTCTGCTTTCGTTCTTTTCTTTAAAAAAGAGAGAGAGAGAGAGAGAGAAGGGGGCGGGCGATTAACCAGCTTCCCTAGAGAAAGAAATGTGTATCTTCCATCAATTGCAGCCTAAGCGATGCGCAGGTATTTCTCCTTGACCCGGTGCTATTCTCTCTCTCTCTCTCTCTCTCTCGGCTTCTGGCTTTCTGCTCAGTCTTGGGCGGTCAGAGAACAAGGTTATAAACAAGAGCGAAAGGCAATCGAAGGCGAGGAGGAGGAGGAGAAGGAGGAGGAAGAGGCGGCAGCAGCAGCAGCAGCAGCGCCCTGGGAATCAGACCGGGCAAGGTGCCTTCTGGGCTCACACCCCCGCCGATCTCCGAAGATCTTCCTTAGCTGGGCTTGGCCTCCTACTCCCGGTTGCTACGTCGTCTTCGGAGCCTGGAGCTGTCATGCAGTGCAGAGCGACGCCAGCTCAAACCCAGCTATAGCCGAAGGGGGTGTGAATCGGGATGGTGGGGGAGAGAGAACCGGGAGGGGAACCGAGTCGATGCGCACAGCTCGCTGATCAAACCAATAAGCCAATTCTTCCCTCTGGTATCTCCGGGTCCTCCCGCCCCCCTCCTCCTCCTTCCTTGGACGATTTACACCGGACTTGGAGCTCCAGATCCTAAACCTACTCGCCTAGCGCTCGCCTCGCTTCTTTCAGCCAATAGATGCCTTTTTCAGGTGCAGCGGGAGGAGTTTTCGTGAGGATGCGGCGGGGCTGGCTGCAAATTTGGATGGAAAAGGGAGGACCGAGAGGAAGGGGAGGGAGGCGGGAAAATAGCTCCATTGGGCAGGGTTTGCTTGGCGACTGGTGAAAATGGGATGTTGCCTTCCGCCATCTACTGGTGGCAAAGTGGCTACCCTCGCAACAGACGTCGCATTCAGTTTGCAAGAGATTGAGAGGGAGGGACGGACCTGTGAGGTGTCTAAATTATATTAGGGTTAGTGAAAGCCCAAATACACTACAGTCTTGTGGAAATATTTCATGCTGGTTTCAAATATCAGTTGGGGAACTGCTTCAGTCATTTGGTGTCCACCTGTAAAGTAGGATAAATAGAGCCTGGGACTGGTGATTATTTTTCATTTAGTGAAAAGTAATAACCAATTTTGGCTGATAAATTACTATTTGCAACAAGTACAAAGCGACTGAGTCAGAATTAAGTAGCAACAGTGTATTTAAAAAGCATTTGGTGTTGTATATGCCTCATAATATAGATATTCTGAAATGGGAAGAAAAATATTTCTTTTTTAAAATAATTATAAATCACATCTACATACAAAGTCCACAACATAATTGACTCAAGGAATTGACTAAAGTCTTTAAAATCTCATGGTAAATTTTAGCTATTAGACAATTCATTAAAGTCCTGAATATTGTGAAACTGTAGCTACTATTGTTGCAAATCTACATTCATTGCAAGTTCCTTTTTATTCCAAATATTTATCTTGACTGCAATCAGGATGCAGTTGATTATTAGGAACTTCCTGTGAGGCTTTTTTAAATTGTATTTATTAGATTTCATCTCATCTACATTAGATACATTATATTGAACATTTAAGAAAAAAAATAAAAGCAAAGAAGGGAGCAAATGCAAATGGAAAACCAAACATTTACAAGTATCATAGAAATTAAAAGTTTTTTGGTATTTCATGTACCTATGTTTTGCCATTTTAAAAATCTGAAAATCACGATTAAAATTTAAACAGACTATACAGATCAGGACAAGTAATCAACACTGGTTGATAAGGGGAAATTGTAAACTAAGATCCATTCTGTCCATACTACTAATCTAATCTAATTTAAGAAACCCTGTGAAACTAAAATACTAAGACTTTATTTAAAGATAAAATCATCTTTGGGATGTGGTACAAATGATGATGGTCCCACTATATCAGGTCTATCAAACTCCTGGCCCATGGACCGGATGCATCACACGCTGGCCATGCCCACGCCCAGCTTAGCAAAGGGGGGAAAAGTCCCAATACGTCATGTGACACCACCATGACAACATAAGTTTGACACCCCTGCACTAGACATTCCACAAACACTGTAGCCTCAGTGACTGGTTAATACCACTGTGCTATGGCTTCAACTCAAACTGTCGGGCTGGCTGTCAAATATGAGACAGCAGGGGCACTGTCAAGTTCCAGGAAAGTGGAAGTACATAAAAACGAGCGGAATTTAAAATCAATGAAAGAGGTGCCTTTGTTCTGCCTGACATCCTGAGTATTTGACATGCATTCTGTTCTTCCTCCGGCTACGTCTGGGACCTCTTATCTGTTTGGATTGGGGGAAGCAGTTACTGTAGATTACACAATGAGACAGGTAGAGAGGTCACTGCATCAAAATCTTGATTGCACTGTATATAAAAATGAGAATGAATGGGAAGCAAGAAAAGGAGCTGGTGTGCTGAAAATTAACCTAGCAATCAATTGGTTGGAAGGGAAGTTTTTACATGTGATTTCTATCTTCCCTGTGAGGTTTCATCAGTTCTAAGGCAACAGTTGAATTCTGTTTCTGGTCCTGGTTGCTGGAGGGCAAAAGGCAAGCAATTCCTGTTCTGTATGCAGAAAGGGACGCATGTATTTAATTTCTATACAACACAATCATTGTTAGAACGTATTGGGCTCCAAATGCACATATGCTCCCCAAATTTTTGTAGGAGAGCCCAGAATGTTATTTCTAAGCAGCTTAAAATCAGCACTGAAGTTTTCTGACATTTTAGGCAAATTCAGGGAAACTATAAAACCTAACATAAGCTTAATTCAATTAGAAAAGGGAAAAGAAAGAAAGGAAAAACTCCTTTTACCCCAACCTCAGAAAAGCCCCTGGCCTCTTCTATATGTATGACATAGTGGCTCAGTTAAATGCAACCTGTGGTCAGAAAAATGAAGCCTGCTGCTGTCTCAAAAACGACTTCACTTTCTCTGGAACTGATGTTAAATTTATTTTTGGATTTATTTCAGATTAATGATAAATACCTTAAGTTCAAGTTTGCATTCCTTTTAAATCTTCATTTCATATAACTTAACCCAGCAATGTGAATGTACAAGTGGCAGTTGAAACCTATGGTAGCATTCTGAGTTTGCTGCTAGAAATTTTCTAATGCATTTCTTTTACTTTTACTCCACCTTGGTGAGAAGGTGCACCTGTCATTCCATTATTTTGCTAGTTCAGTTTTGGGTCAAACAGGTAAAATATGGACAGCAGATCTGAGCTGAAGATTTCTAAATGGTCACTAGATGAAAACAGAGATGGAATTTTCTACATTTCTTGGATGTCATCAAATGGTCATCATAATTTTGGCAGATCATACATGGTAGCCCTCCTCTAGTAGGAGCCATAGATTTAATATAGTGGCCCCAAACCTTCCAGCTCTATGGACTGATGGTGGTGATGGTGAAGGGGAAGAGGGAATGGTTTAGTGTAAATGGAGATTGGCACGCAAGTGTGCATGTGTGCTGCTTGTGCAAATGGAGTTTTGTGCACTGCCTGCTTATTCGCCACATGCATGGCCCACTTCCCAATGGGCCACAACCTGGTACTAGGCAGCCCAGAGTTTGGGGATCCCTGATATAACATACTTCATGCTAAATAAATAAATTTGCATCCCTGTATATTATCTCTTTTAAGAGACAAGAGCAGAACAGAAAGGATAAGAGATTGGGACTGGAAATGAAGGAGCCTGCTTGTATTAGCCTGCAATATCAATCTCTGATCCCACTTTTCCCTCTTCACCTGACCTTGCCTCAGATGCAACAGGTGGCAAAGCATAACAGATTTGATACACCTTGAGTCTGTTGATGGATGCTGAGGGAAATGCTAAGCACAATTTAAGACCGTTTCACTCCTGGAATGGGAATGAGCTGAAGAGAATGTTGTGGAGACACAGCAAATTAAAGAAGTTGAAAGACATGTTTGTGTCGTGGTTAGATGCCAGTGGGGAAAGGTGATTTACCAGGCTGTAAGGACTCTTGTACTGTTTAAGCATGATCATTCATGTTTGAAAAAAAGGATATATTTAAACATGAAAGAAATCTGTGATGATTTTCCACAGCAAAGAGATCAAAATAACCACTATATCCCTAAAACATCTTATTGTTTAAAGAATCATGGTGAGTGTAACCATTTTTATCCTGGTGAGGAGTGAATTGGATATGATTTACAGGGGAAAAAAGGATATTGAAGCAGAAAATAAAGATTCCTCACAGAGTAAACATAAAAAACAGTGGGAAATTATGAAGAAGTGAGCCAAAAATAGGATAGTTGGTTTCATAATCTCTTTCTCTGAAAATATTGTTGTTTTTGGAAATCCAGTGTAAATTTCAGGCTGCTTCAACTACAAATGAATATCATAACAAAAGTTGCCAGTTTGAACAGGGGCATAGAGTGTCTACTGTATCAGGGAAAACTGATGTATTTGGAGCTTTTAAGATTATAGAAATGTGGATTGAGAGGATTATAAATTATATCGAGAAAATGGATAGAGTTTTCTGTATTGTGAAAAAAATGAGAGTGCTTCAGACTGAAACGAAGTTTATTTCTTGTGTTAGCAAGCTCTCTTCTGAATCACAGGCCTACAAATAGGGGAGTGGTCAATATTAGATGGGTTTTTTATTTAAAAAAATATAAGGTATTCAGAGAGCATTCATTCTTTTTAATTAAACCTGGATGTATAACTTTGAGATCAAGGCTAAACATAACTTTTCAGAAAAAGGGAAAGCTGCAAAGGAGGCTTGCATTCCAAAAAGGCAGGGAGGAGAGTTATTGTATTGTATTGTATTGTATTATACTATTGTATTGTATTGTACTGTAGTTCCTAATCTGCAATCCCAGAATCCTTCAACTAGAACAGTCTGCAATAATAATCTACTAGCAAGATATATACTGGATTATAGCTGCATAATGTCTTGATCACTTCCTGATACAAACAGTAGATTTACTCTTTATCTTCAGATTGATTTCCTTGACGTCAGTCTATTATTAGTTACAAAACAATTGCTTCCACAAAAAGTCCAGAAAAGCTTGGAAGAAATAAACTGAGACTACATGGCAGTATCCTGTTTTCAGAAATCCTGTCTTGTTTTTACACACTAGCCTAATTGTTGTCTCTAGCAAAATAAGCAGAAGCACTTCCAATGCAGCCACAAAGCAATGACACTTCTCCAGTAACAGTGGCAGGAACCGTGGAAGCATTTCAGCCGCTTGGGTGGGGGAGCCACCCCCATAACTTCCACGGTTCCCGCTGCTGCTGCCGCTGTTATTGGAGACAGTGCTGGTGACAGAGGGACAGCTGCAGCTCGGCCTGGGCACTTGGAATGCAGGAACGGGCTGCGCACCAGGACTTTTGCAAACTTGCAGAGCCCAAGGCTGGAGCACCAAGGATAGCAGCAGCAGAGACGCTTTCTCGGCTCTTCTCATGCCCACCCAGCCACTCGGGATTAAAACAAAACACAGCGTGTGGTGCTCCCAAGTACCTCAAAATCTTTTTTTCCCTGTTGTTATGGGGACGGGGGAAAAGTGGGAGCAACTCAGACGCTGTTGTTGGAGACAGCACTGGTGTGCATGGGGGGGATTAATTCACCTCCAAAAACATCCTTGCTGTTTTTTGGGGGGCTCAAAAAAAAAAAAAAAAAAAGGCCCGGCCTTATTTTGTGAGAAAAACGGTAATATATGATTTTGGTTTTTTAATAGCATTGTTTCTGGCATCTTAAAAGAGAAATCTTATATATTCAAGAAGCCAAACATAAAGCACATACTAAAAATACTAATACTACCTTTATTGCAAGGTTACAGTAATAGAATCTTGCATATCTGAAAGACCTTCTCTCTCCTTTACTTTTATTTTCCAGAAAACATCTGACATTCGTCCCATGTTCTTTTTCCTTCTGTAGACTGAGAAGGCAGGGTCATCTATGCTGTGGCTCTTCCATCTATCTCCCAAGGTGATTATTACATACCATGATACTACTTTTAGGCTCAGGAAAACTCTGCCCCTGCACACACATGCACACCCCATTTCATACAAATGCTATATACAACTTCTATGCTGTTGCTTAGTCTTTTTAGTAGTGAAAATTTCCACAATGAAACCATTAGAAGAAAATCTAGCTGCACACACATAGGACTCACTCCACCTATAATCCTACATCCACATCTTTTTCTTATGTAGATCAAGCTCCTTTTTCATTCCCGCATATGCATCCTGTTAGTCAATTCACTTGAAATGAATAGTGCAAAAGATATGTTTCTTTCCTTTCCTTTATTTTATTGTCATTGCACCTTGTACAATGAAATCAGTCACCATCTTCAGTGCACATCATGACCATGACCATGAAAATAACCACAAACACAGTCTTCATCCTTCACACATTGAACCGAAAACCCCCGACACTGCACCAACACTGCACTATACAACAGAATTCAAAAGAGCTACTGCCCTGGGATAGAAGCTGTTTTTCAGCCTATTTGTCCCTGTTTTGATTATTCTGTCCCATTTGCCACCAGATGGTAATAGTTCAAAAAAAGGGTTCCTAGGAGGAGATGGATCTTTGAGAATGTTTTGAACTTTTTTAAGGCAGCAGGAGCTATAAAGCTCTTCCAAAGAGGGGAGAGGGCAACCCATGATCTTCTGGGCAATGACATTAACTCTTGGAGTGCTTTCCTATCTGCCACTGTGCAATTGGCAAACCACACAGAGGTGCAGTATGTTAAAATGCTCTCTATGGTGCAGCGGTAGAAGGTCACCAGCAGTTTTTCATTCAGTTGTTGTTTTCTGAGAAGTCTCAGGTAGTATAATCTCTGCTGGGCCCTTTTGATCAGGACTGCAATGTGGGCACCCCAGGTCAGGTCCTCTTTTAGGGTAACACCCAGAAATTTAAAACTGGCCACTTGCTCCACTCGGTCTCCATTGATAAGCAAGGGCTGCATGTCAGATCTGTTCCTTCTACAATCCACTATAAGCTCCTTGGTCTTATTGGTGTTGAGGACCAAGTTATTGTCTTTACACCATGAAAGAAACCAGTCCACCTCATTCCCCCGGAGATAAGTCCCACCACTGTTGTATCATCTACAAATTTATCAATAGTATTACTAGCGTGAGTGGGAATGCAGTCATGCACATAAAGAGTATAGAGTAAGGGACTTAACACACAACTCTGTGGTGTACCAGTGTTAAGAATAAGGACTGAAGAGGTACCTAATCTGACCCTCTGTGAGCGGCCAGACAGGAAATCTATAATCCAAAGGTGGACTGAATTAGAAAGCCCAAGGCCCAGAAGTTTAGACACTAGTCTATGTGGAAGAATTATGCTAAACGCAGAACTAAAATCCACAAAAAGCATCCTCACATAGCCCTCCCGCTGTTCTAGATGAGTCAGAGCAGTCTGAACAGTGATGGCTATAGCGTCCTCTGTAGATCTATTTTTTTGGTATGCAAACTGGTGTTTATCAAATGTATGCAGAAGACCAGAAATGATGTGGTGGCAGACCAATTTCTCAAAGCACTTCATGATGATAGAAGCGAGTACCACTGGTCTGTAATCATTGAGGTTATTGATAGGGAACTTCTTTGGCAGCAGAACAATGGTGGAAGCCTTTAAATAAGATGGAATAGTGGACTGGGATAAAGACTAATTGAAGATCCTGGTAAAGACTCCAGCCAATTGATCAGCACAGTCTTTAAGCACTCGGTCAGAGATACCGTCAGGACCGGCAGCCTTTGTAGGGTGCACAGCCCTCAGAATGCTGCTTACCTCCTATTCCTCCACAATGAGGTGGGGGCTACAATTGGCTGATAGTTGTATTTTATCTGTCTCTAATGTCTCCACTTCAAAGAGAGCAAAGAAATGATTCAGTTCCCCTGCCAAGGATGCATCCCTCTCAGCAGGGATGACATTGGTCAGTTGATGGTTTGTAATTTGTTGAATCCCTTGCCACACCTGCCTCATGTTATTGCTATAAAAATTATCCTCAATTTCCTCTTATAATCAGTCTTGATCTTTCAAATACCTTTCTTCAGATTAGCTCTGGCAACACTGTATCTTGCTCCATCACCGGACCTAAAGGCCTTGGTCCTGTCACACAAGAGGCGCTGGACTTGGTCATCCAGGGTTTCTGATTGGGATAGATCCTAATAGATATTTGGATGGTTTTTATATAGCCTTTTTTACCAGGGCAGTGGGGTTTAAAAGACTCATATGTTCCAAGTGATGATTGCTGTCTGGCAATTTCAGCTGAGCTGATAATTAAAAAGTGCTAAAATAGCAAATAAATATAATGTGCAGTAATACGATGATCAACAATCATAAGCATTGATTAAGATTTTGCATGGCTGTGCAAAATGGAAGAAATGTCCCTGGGCATAAATATTTGGATATGCTCTGAAAGGGAAAGTGGTGCTGCAGTAGACCCCTGCTCATCCCTGAGTTAAAACCATCACTTACAATTCTGAAACTAGAATGTTGGAGGCTCAACACAAAAGTAGAAAAGGAATATAATTTGCATGATCTGTATTCACTCAACCAATGTGCCTATGAAGTATAGAAGAAGAAAAAACCTCTGGATGCTTAGGAAGCTTCCATCTAACCTAAGTAAAAAGTGTGTATGGGAAAGAAATATGTATATAATTATCACAGAGGCTCACCACCTATTATTAGCATGTAATACAGGTAGTCCTTGACTTACAACAGTCATTCATGACCATTCAAAGTTACAATTGCAGTGAAAAAAGTGACTTAATAACCATATTTCACACTTATGAGTGTGATCCTTTGGTCACATGATCAAAATTCAGACACTTGGCAACAGACTCATCTTTATGATGGTTGCAGTGTCCCAGAGTCATATGATCACCTTCTGCGACCTTCTGACAATAAACTATTCATCCTGACTTTATATAACAAACTAGCCACCCAAATAACCAAGTTCATCCTAATATATGTACTGCACATGCATATATTATTTTTCCAGTTAAAGAGACAATGAGCACCATCAGAATTCAACCAAAGGCTGTGTTTCCATATTGTAGGTTTCTTAAATCTATGTTTGCTCCTCAAATCACAAATTATTTGGTTCAAACGAAACAGGAGGCCATAAACTATGGTTTATAATTCACAATGGCTAAACTGAAAAGAATTGTAAGTGAACACAATAAACCAGTGGTATACCTTTAGGTTGATGTGCAAACCTAGATTACAGGAGAAGGCTTGGAATGGCTGCCATGGTAAAATTCATGGCTCCGTGGACAAGTATTAAATCCAACATGCATTCTAAAACCATGTTCCATCTCAAGGGTAGGCAGACTTTCTTTTCTCCTGAAGTCCATATATCCGTATGATAATCCTATAAAGCACGTACACAGTAAAATGGGCTGAATCCATCAGTAGAGTTAAGAGATGCAAACACATTCTCTTTGTTGTCTTTTCCCCCCTCTTTGCAACATTTTTCTTTTCCTCTTCTTCATTCTCTTTTCAACCTCTTTCCTCTCTCCTAAGCAGCAGGCTGTGGAGAAGAAAAAAACAGCTTTTCTCTAGAGGGCTGACCTGATCTCTTATAGAAAATATTTGAAGTTAGGCTTAGAGTTGACTAAAGTGGCAGATTACCAGTCCTTCTTCTATCTGATCCACTACTATAGATTTTGTGAAGAAAAAAACCCAGTGTACATTATATGCCTTTGCAAAGAAAGCTGTCCCAATGACAAAATACAATCTATTGGTCTAAATGGAATTGCGATGGTAAGCTCTTGACTGTCACACAAAATGCTTTCTTTGAAAATAGTAGTGACACTTTGCTTCTTGTGGACACTACTCACGGTACATCATTGGGCAGCTATTATTCTTCTCTTCATAGCAAATCTCTTTGTGGAAAGAAAAGAAAGTGACAAAACAAATGACAAAGTGGGCAAAATAACTGCTGATAAATGCAAGTTGATTATGATTGAATCTTTCCTTTAGAAAATTGTGGATAATGTAAAGCATCTGCACAATGGAAGTATCATTCAAAAGCACCCCTGCTTTATCCCTATGAAAGAGAGAAAATGGTTTTTTGGGGGGACAGGGACCTATTTCTAAAGAGAATGCAGTGACCTGCCGGATCCTGGTGGCTGAGGCATCAAAATCTGACAAGGCAGCAAGCTCTGAAAATGAGTCCTGTTTCTAGATTGAACCTGCATTGTGAAACCATCTTATTTCAGAAGGCTTCTTAACTCTTGAATCTTATTTGCAGAGGCACTCTTAAAGAACACATAGGTGTGCTGTCCTAACCCAGTTTCAGCAAACTTTCATATTTTTTCTTTGTTATTCGTGGATGGAGGTTATCACAAGTTCCATTTTCCTCTTATATTTCACGCATTGTTTTTTCAGGAAATCGAGAATTAAAGTCTTTCCTGGTAGATTTTAAATAAGTTTCATTTCAGGATATTAGAGGGTTATTTCCCTTACTTAATTTATAATGATAAGTTAATAATATTTGTTTACTTGGGGTTATGGAATTATTGAAAAAGTATTATAGAACTCTTATAGAAAAGAGTCGTATAATTTTGGAGAGCAATTGAGTGTTGTGCCAAAACAAAGGGACTGTAGGATGTTGTGCACAGCCTCTTACTGTAGTTTATTGTTTAGCAGGATAGGTGAATCAAATCAACTCTTTTTAAAAAAATCATACTTTTCCATACAATATGAGATCATAACTAGTATAGGATTATCACATACAAATACTTTTAGATAAAAGATACTCAACCTTTGCAAGTTAGGCCTGAGTTTCTGAAACAGGATTTGAACACACTTGATAGCTAGAGGTTTAATAACTTGGGGGAAGTGATCATTATCTCAAATGGACACAACCATGTCATAGGTATGGGTGGGCTCAGGGGTGTTGGTTTTTTGCATTTTGGGAAATGAGAGTTGGGAGTTCTTGATGGTTTGTTTGCTTTTTAATTAAAACTCTCTTTTAATGACCCCGTAATCTCTATTTTTTAAATGGAGTCGGAGGCTTTTCAAAAACTTGTGTTACAATTTATCTGAAATAATCCGTAAGCAATGGGCATAGCTATTTTCTATTTGAAATGACAGAATTGAAATGAGTGAGCATTTGTTTTTTTTACAGATATGAAGGTTGAGAACAAATGAGACATTACAGAGAGGAAGCAGTAATATGTTTTCTTTTCCTGCAAAAGTAAGAGCTTAATTTGTTACAACATCCAAAAATGATCAACTGCTGTGTAGTTTTTTTTTAATCAGCATAAAAATGAGAGTGTTTCTTGTATTATTATTTTTTTCAATTTCCAACTGTCAGGTGGCTGCATCTTTTAAACTTTATTCTGTTTTTCAGACAGCTCCTGTTTTGTTAAATGATGAGATCAGAAAGTGTCTCATGTTGACTTCCCTTTATTATATTTCCTGGTGATCAGACACAGTGATTTTGTTTGTCCCAAGTTTGCAGTGAATAAAAAGATTTGGTGTAAGGATCTGCTGCCATCTACTGACTATAGAAACACTAGATTTATTTTCCTTCATCCATCTTCTTTGTAAATATGTTTTTGTGCTAGCCAGGAAGAAAGAAGGAAAAAAGAAATAACTTTTACTAAGTAAAGATATTACCGTAGCTCTTTCCTTCAGTTTGAACACCATATTTATAACAGCATTGTCAATCATTTTGTACAATTTTGCATGCCAGTTTGGCCTCACTGTGTGACAATCTTGTATTTTAGATGATAGGTATCAAATGGTGCTGTAGAACTTTAGCCTAGGTTGATTTGTACCTTGAAATAACAAGCTCTGGGACATAGGCTGATATTGTTATCGAAAACAAAATTGCCATGAATTAAGGCAACAGACCTGCTGTAGCTTTTCAATCTGAACATTTCAAGATAAAAAGTTTCTTCCCACCTCCCACATCATTTATTGCATATTTGTAATCATAATCTTTGCTGTTCTTTGTTCCAAAGGAAATGATGTGCTGAAGGCAAGGCTGCCCTGAACTTCCTGTCACTCAGAAAAGAAGAAGCAAGGCAAAGAAAACTTGCTTTATTAGCTCTCTCCCCACTATAGTTTTTGGAGAACTTTGACCTATTTTTAAATTTATAAATCTTTTAAAATGGTCATAACAATAATTTCATTGAACTATACCTCAGAATGGGCAGCTGGCAACAACCCTCCCCCAAATGTTCTTTGAAATTCCCTGTTAGTTCTTTGCCAAAAATTGAGAAGTGAAATTGAAAGTGTTTTTCTCTTGTTGCTCATTTGCTGAGCAAAGAAGAAAGTGACAAGTTGCAAAGGGTCTTTAGCTTGTGCTCCTCCAAGTTTCCTAGAGCTGCCCCCACTTCCAAGTTGCATATCTTGCCTAGTGTGTAACAATGGGCCTTTTGAGTGCTTGCCAACTGATCTCAGAAAGGAGACTGCAATGACGGATTATTAAGTGATTTTAATGAGGTTAGTTAGTGCTCTGTGTTTTATCAGAATTCCTGTTGAGGTTTCTGAAGGGAGGAGTTGCCTGTATCTAGATAAAAAATTGTGCATCAACTGGTTTCCTGCATTTAATAGACATTTACAATCTGCTTTATTTTTCTCTTGCTAAGAAGAATTACAGCTTTTTCTCCTCAGCACAATCCTCAGTAATTCAGGCTATTTTTCCAATGTATGAGAGATATTTTTTTCCAATACATGAGAGGTAACTTTTGAACATGAAAGCAATGAAGAACTCTTGAAAAACTCAATTAGTTGTATGGACAGATAAACCTACTATCGGAAATAAATGCAAGGCACCGCTTCAAGTAAGTAAAAGAAGACTACATTTCAGAATATATCCTTTCAAACATTAATGCACATTTCATATTATTCCCTTTATTCTTTATGTTATTGCATTATTATGTTGTTATTATTCCATTTTTCTTGCTTTAGGTTAAATATAATGTTAAAGCTAGCTGCTGTGTCTTAGCTATTTCCAAGACTAATTGAAAGAGACAAGAATGTGATATGGGTGTTTAAGAATTTTCTTTTTAAACAGAAGTTCTTCAGATATTAAAATAACTAAAAGTAGATCTTACATGTAGATATCAAAAAATGAGATGCTATTTTTAGTTTTAAGCAACCTGTTTCTCATATTATGAAAAATTTAAGACACAAATGCTTACTGATTCTATTCAAACTTGTGTTTCATTTCCCACTTTGATTTTTACAGCTGTTAGATGGGACTAATATCTTAGAAGCGTGCTGCTTAAGTAAATGGGTTTTGTCCAGAGGTTCTATTTTGCCCTCTTTGCAATCTGTGCCTTAACCGACCTATGCTTGTAAACCCAGATGTGTTATATTTTTTTCACATAAAGGACATACTTCAGCTTTGAACAGATTAGGATAAAAATTAAATCTGTTTCATTTAATTCATATTTAAATGCAATTAATTGTTATTAATAGCAGAGCTGTATAATCTAAAGCCTGGAACTACAAAAGGTATGGATATGGCTTATGTAGCAGAGGGTCCCAAATGGAAGCCAGCCACTTCTTTTCTCAGATCTTTAACCAACCATGCTTTCTACCCTAGTTCCAGAATGTAACCATTCCCCAATATAAAATAATTCTTGTGGGTATCCCTTCTTAAAATTTTATGATTTCTCTTTCCCAGAATAAAGCATTAAAATAAATAACACCTATTTTCCCTAATCATAGAATTAAAAACAACTCTTGAGTAACAAGGACTAAAGAATTTGAATAAATACAAGTAAGTGAATACTTATAGAATAAAATAGCTGTAGAGAACCAGGGTGGTGCAGTGGCTAAGACAATAGGCTAGAAACTGGGAGCCTGTGAATTCTAATCCCATCTAAGATGCAAAGCCAGCTGGTGACATGGGCCAGTCACTTTCTCTCAACCCTAGAAGAAGGCAATAGCAAACTTACTTCTCAAAAAAACTTGCAGGGACCAATCCAGGCACTCACCAGGAGTCAAAACTGAATTAAAGGTGTGCGTATACGTGTTCATGGACAACACTGCTGAATTATGTTAAAGAAAGCCTAAATCTTATAGCATGCTTATTAATAGAGGTACATTAAAGTTCTATTTCGAACCAGTGCTCTTCAACATCCTCCTAAATGATCTAGATGAGAGAATAGAAAAAGACTTCATCAAGTTTACATCAAGTTGGAGGGAGTTGATAACACTTTGAAGGCTAGACTCAAGATTCAGAAGGATTTTGACAGATTTGAGCATTGGGCCTTAGCTAACAAGAAGCAGTTCAGTGGTGAGAAAATTAAGGTCCTGCACCTAGGCAGGAAAAAAAAAAATCAAATGCATAAGTATAGAATCAGCAGTATATGGCTCAACAGTAGTAACTGTGAATGAGATCTAGGTATCCTAGTAGACCACCACTTAAGTATTAGCCAGCAGTGTGCTGCAGCTGCCAAAAAAGCCAACACAGTCCTGGGCTGCATCAGCTGAAGGATAGCATCAAGACCATGAAAAGTGATAGTACCAATTTATGCTGCACTAGTGAAGCCACAGTTGGAATACTGCACCCAGTTCTGTTCACCATGATGCAAAAAGAAAAATGCTATGACTCTATAAAGAGTGCAGAGAAAAGGTGATAAAGGATCTGCAGGATAAATCATATGAAGAACGGTTAAGGGAACAAGGTATTCTGGTCTAAAGAGAAGACATCATAGCTATGTTCGGGGACATGAGGGGTTGCCACAGAGAGGTGGGATTAAATTTATTTTCCAAAGCTCCTGAGGATAGAACAAGAAACAATGATTGGAAGCTCATTAAAGACAAACCTGGAACTAAGGTTGACTGTGGAACTAAGGTTTGACTGTGAGAACAATTAACTAAGCTTGCCTTCCAGATTTGTGGGTGCATCATCACTGGAAATTTTCAAGAAAGGATTGGACACTCATTTGTCTGAGATGGGATAAGGTCTCCTGCCATAGGCAGGAAGTTGAACAAGAAGGCCTCCAATGTCTCTTCCAGCCCTATGACTCTATGATTCTATAATCATTAATCATTAAATTAAGGAAAACATGAACAAAAGTTTAACCACTGAACAAAAGCAATATTTTCCTATGCTTCTCCCTATATTTTTCCTGGCAACTTTACTCTCCTGAGTGGCAGTCTGGGCAAGAAATCTGATTCGCGTTCATGCCAGTCTCAGACCTGACTAGGAAGAAAGAAACTTCCAGCTGCACCTTAGAATAGAATAGAATAACAAAGTTTGAAGGGACCTTGGAGGTCTTCTAGTCCAACTCCCTACTTCGGCAGGAAACCCTACCACCACTTCGGACAAACCCACACAGAGATGTACTGTAAATAGAGCTCTCTGGGCTCAAGGCAAACATTTAAGATGCTTTTTTCCTGTGGTAAGAAAGACCACTTCACTTCCATTGCTCAAAGTTGCTTAATTGTTTCATTTTTTTCCCTGAGATCTTGTTTCATTGCCCAAATACAGGATGCTTTATTTCAGTTTAGGATTGCCAACTCTTGTTACAAGACTTCTCTTTACACACTTTCTCCAGTTCTCCAAATGCTAAGTACAAACTTCACCTTGGTATTTGGAACAATACTGGGATTTATGCTCTGCATGAAGAAACTTTCAGGTTCAACCTCTGATAGCTCCAGGTAGGAAATTCTGCCTGAAGAGACTTCGTTGGTGGGATGTTTTCAACATGAGATAAATTTTACGTTCCATCAAGTAGCATTGCAGCTACAAAGAATATAGTACCACAGCACTCTGGGTAAATGTAAATAGAGCAAAGAACATAATGCTAGTAATTAGGAACAATTTAACATCATGGAACATAATGCTCCTGAATCTCCACTTCTATCAAAATGGCCCATGAATAGCTCTTGGTGTTTACTGTCTTTTAGGGCAGTGTTCCCCAACCTTTCCAGCTTGGCAGCCTGGCCCTGGGTGGTGTGTTCATGTGTGAGTGGCAAGTGCATATGCACATCTCCATTTGTATGAGGGATGGGCATGTGAGTCCTCCCCATGCATATATTTACCTTTGCGCATGAGCAGAGGTGCTTGCGTCTGAAGCTCCACTTGTGCAAGTGGAGGGCCTTTGAGGAGAGGGTGTTTGTGAATGGAGCTTTGCACATGACCACAAGCGCCCTCTGCTTGTGGCCTGGTTTCAAACAGGTCTTGGCCCATTAGTGAACCAAGGCCCAAGAGTTAGGGGAACCCATTTTAGAAATTCACTTGTTACAGAGGGGATCTTAGGAAGTGGCATACAGACTTCCGGTTTGCAAGGCTTCGGCAGCGGTAGGAATATACGATCGTTCACAGTTTCTGCTGTGCTCACCACTGGAGTGCCCTCGATCCATCTGGATTTGGGGGCTATAGTTACCCCGTAGAGGTAACTGAAGAAAGGGGAGATCCGGCAGGGGTCCGGGGGAATCGCACCCCCCCCTCAGCTGGCTTAACTCCCTTTTCCAAAAGCGATGGAGCGGCAGTCAGCAATGGCCGCCACAAAGAAGCTTTCATCCGGACAAGAATGCACAGGAGGAAGCTGAGAAGTGAAAGTTTTTGGCTGACCGGGATAACAGGAAGTGACATACAATCTCCCAAAGACTTCCATCAATTACCTGAGGCTTCCAGTCTCCCTGGCATAGTCATTTGTATTACAGTCAAGTCTGTAATCTTAAGAAAGGCCTGTAACATCCTGCTATGCAGATTGATGCTTCCACTCTACCTGCATCCAATGACCATTGATTATCCTGCATTATTCATGGACTTCAAGATACAGTACTTAGCACAATTGAAGATGCAAGATAAGCAAATATTTCTTGCAAGGCTTAAGAGCAAAACAAAATAGCCCAAGAGTGAAAATAGCAACTACAAGGTGAAGAGCAAATGAAGGTGAATCCAACTGACCACCACTTGATAGATGCCATGTGAGCAATGAGAAAGCAACCTGCCAGAAGCAGTTCCCTGTCTTCCAGATGCCCTTTCCTTTAGAGAGCTAGAAGGAGAATTCTAATCTGAAGAAATGCCATATTGACCTGTTGTGCCATCTATGAAATGAAGACCAGACTGGAGAAACTAGCACTGAAAGAATTAGAATCCATCCCATTGCCAGAAGGAAGGGAACAGGCATCGAGGCTCCACTAAAGGCAAGGCTCTATGGGATTTTATTCCCTTTGTGCTTCTGGGCTCCTATCCTTTAAGGAAAAAGGGCAACTTTTGGCCAATGTTTTTGGGTTTCCAATGAAAACAGACCTGCAACATTGGAGCTACCTGTTCTGTAGTTGAATTCTGAGAATAAGAATCTGACATGCAGGTGCATGACCACATCTGCATGGTGATAATGAGTGGTATCTAGACAAGATTCTGTTTTGAAAGTGAATATGGTGAAACCAGAGGAAAATATGATTTTTTAACCTCTTCTGGAAAATTAAACTAAAACCAAACTACCATTTCACATTTCAGGGAGAAATCAGGAAAATTCAAGGTAAGATTCCTAAACATTTTGAAAGCAGGTGCTATGATTATTTTGAGATCCTGCCACGCAATAAGAGAAATAAGAATGAATAAAGTGGGGTTGGTGCACGTATAGAAAAAGTGGTGAGTTTTTCTTCTGAAGCTTTGTTCACTCAGGTGAAGAGAAAACAAAATGGGAAATTTTTTGGGAATCACTGTGGTTACAGAAGCTTCCCTTACTGCATTTGATAACAAAGTCTCCTAATTCATAGAGGTAATGGTATATCTCATGTCTTTTTCTCTTGCAATATCTCAGTACATCACAGGGCTTTTGCCTTGTGTTACTTTGAGTTACAATGTCTATGCTTTAGGAATCTCTCTGTGAATATATGTGTGTGTGCATGATGCTATTAATGTTACTTTAAGGATGAGTGCATGGTTTCATTTCATTGCAACTGGTTATTTTAAGCAAACTTTTTTTTTCAAGTCAAACTCAATTCTTGGTAAACTATATGCAGGGGTGGGATGCTGCTGGTATAGCAACCGGTTTGGTGATTGCGTGCTTCGCCTTCAACATCATAATATTCCATGGGATATGGCAGGGCAATTTGAAAAGATAAACTTTTCTTGGAAGCATTCTGCCCCCTTAATAGAGAAGGGCCAGCAGTAATTCTGTTGATTCTATCATGAGCTGAAGGATTCTGGGTAAAAGGTCCTTCAAAGAGTCAAAGTGGCCCTTCCTAATGCTCCTCCTACTCTTTATTTCTCTGCCTTTTATTAATTTCTCTCTCTGCCAACACACTTTCTCTCTGCTGACCTCACCCATTCTCTGGCAGAATCATGACCAGCTTTCTCTCTCTCTCTCTTTCCTTCATATCTCTAATGAGTCTTTGGAGAAAAAAGGGAGAATAGTAGAGGCAGAAAAATTGCTTGCTTATGCAGGATTGTATTTACAGGCCCTTCAGTGAAGCACCAGTAGGCTAATCTTTGCAGTGCCTCTTTTACTCTGTTTCCCCAGGAGGTTTAAGCTTGCAGGTCTATGTTTTTACATAATTTTATTTGAAGAATCAAAAGGAAAACAGCAGAATCAATCCTACTCTTAAGGACAAATTGAAAAGAAGAGGGTGGTAAATTTAATTTTGTATGCATGCTCCTGCAAGAAATGATAGGATTATATATGTGCTTGCCTTTAACAGTAGCCTTGCAAGCAAGCATAATTCTGATACATACACCACACACTCCAGTATTGTGATAGTCAATGAAGCAAACTGTACGCACTTCAAACAAGTTGGGATATGGATTCACACAATGTGTTAAGCCTGTAAACTATCCCAGCAATCTTTATCCAGTTCAGCAAGATGCCTTCTCCTCAAAAACACCACATTTTCTTGTGTCCTGGCTTCCTAAGGAAATCCCTTTCCCCTTTAAACAATCAAGGAATAATTGCCCTATTTCCTCTCCCTCCCCTGTTCACTTTTCTGAGCAGCCACAATACCAACTTACTGACAGCTGCAGGACAGGCGTGCAATGCCTTTGCCACTGCATTCTTTGCATTCCTCTTGTAAGTATTATCTGCAAAAGGTCAAAATGGTAGGTGAGCCATAGACAAACACCTAGGCTTGCCAGTTCTACTGCTCTTATATTATTGCACACTCTCTGGAAAGCAGAAAATGCTCTGGGTTGCCTATATTGCTTAGCACCTAAAGATTTCTTATGGTGGGACTATTCCGCTTGTAAAGTAAGTATTGCTTGCAACTTGTACCTATCGGAAGGGCATTTGGCTGCTTTGTAATTATAATGATTAGATTCACAGCACTGATAAAACAGATTTTAGAGTAAAAGAAAAGGGGACTAAAGTCAGGGAGAATCATATTGTTTGAGATGGTTTTGTCTGATCCCAGAATGATAACCTTGGGCTGGAGATCTCCAGGAAATTCCATACCTGGAAATTTGGGGTGGGTGGGTGGGTAGGCTTTGTTTTTTTTAATCCTGACCTTTATCATTTTGGTAAATTGGTCAAGGAGGAGAAGACATCTAATATATCTTTCTATTTTTACTACTGATGACTGGCCCAAAGTCACCCAGATGGCTTTTAGGCCTAAGGCAGGAGTAGAACTCAAAGACTCCTGGTTTTTAGTCTGGTGCTTTAACCATTAGGCCAAAGTGGCTGAAGAATAAATATCTCTAAAGAAAGAGTGTACCAGGCACTATTTGAACTTATTCTGCCTTGCAAGGATATTGTGAGGACCAAAACAGAAGAAAACAGAAAGGAATAGTGGTAATTTACAGTGATTCCATCAGGTTTTGTAAAGCAGGAAATATTATTTCAAAATGCCTAATACATTTCTTTGTCTAAGTGTAGCTTGTAGCATCGATGTTACCGCAATAGCAAGTGAGGAGCCATAATATTTCAAATATGCCTGTGTATGCAAAGGCCTATTCTTTTAGCTGCAAGGCTCCCTTGAGCTGTCTGTCTGTCTGTCTGTCTGTCTCTCTCTCTCTCTCTCTCTCTCACACACACACACACACCAAAACCAAAGACAGGTACACACACGCCCATCCCCCTGTACTTTCTTCTTAACTCTGCCATTTCGGTTGATGTTTAACTAGCGGCGAAACTTCTCGCGTTCATTTCAAGGGCAGAGAGGGACACTGGAAAGGGTTGGCTTGCGCAGGTGGCCAGACCAGAAGAGCTAGTTTTAGCAAAAAAAACCCAGGCGGGCCATTCTTCTCTCGATCCAAGCCGCTGGCAATCCGACGGTAAACAAATCGATGGCCCGTTTCTCCGGCGACCTTTGCCAAGCTTCCTCTCGCATCTCACCGTTAAGGGAGCGGAACGCGCCGCAGGAAGGGCGCAAGCCGCGCCGGCTACACAAGCTTCGCCACGGGAGCTGTTTAAGGGTTTGGCTCCCGGGAAAATCTGACCTCACCGCGCAAAGGTGCTGCTGGGAAACGGAGCTCCCTTGACAGATAAGCCTCGGAGAGGACATTCCTTTGGCTTTTGCGGGCGAGCCAGCGAGGTTGGCAGGCAGGGAAGAAGGAGCGGAGAAGGGGCGCCCGCCTCCTTTTTGCGCGGAGAAGCTTGTCCGGATCTCTGAAAGTTTTGGAGTTCCTTCCTCTCGGGAGTCCCTTTGACCCTCGCGACCATCGGGTGGAAGAGGGAAAAGGACATCAGAGGGTCGGAGCCCGAAGTGAATGTCTCCAGATGAAAGGCCAGGTCAGTGAAGTTGGTTCTCCCAGCTGTTTCTCGAAAAGAATGGGTCCTTTCCTGATCGTGGGGATGGTCCAGGTCCACCTTCTGGGACAAGCCTTATCTGTCACCGCAGCGGCGGCAGCAAAGCCAAGCATTCCTGGCTCAGTCCTTCTTACATGCTGGCCTCAGCTAACCCTTGTCAGGTTAAGGATTAGAGCTCCCAACCTGGTCACGGGCACCAAACCTCCACTGCAAATACCCGGATTTTGGCAGCCCATTTTGTTGCAAAGGCCCCGCAATTGGGCTGGGCTGGCAGAAGTTGGGATGGAAGTCCACAAGGGGAGGGATCTCAGGTTCAGGAGGTCTGCTGAGAGCACCCAATGCTATTTCCACTGAATCCCAGGACTTGAGAAATAAAGAGAAAATTATGAATGACTTCTCATTGGAAAGTTTTCATAAGACAACTACAAGGCTGTAAAATAATGCCTTTGGGCAGATAATCCTCACCCAACCACATGATTTTATAGCTTTGTAGTCATTTTATGTTCTATCTGAAATGATGGAAGAAGCAATGAAAAGAGATGTTGGGCGGCAGCATCTGGATACTTGCTAGAATTCTGTAAACGAAGCAGGACATTTGCGCAATTAAAAAAAAAACTTACCGGTACCTGGAAGAACTTCTGTTAGTGGCACAGGCTGGTGGAATGTTGCATTTTTTTTAAAGGTTGCAATGTGCTACATTGGCCAGCTACTTCCAAGATCCATGGATCTTTTCAGCCAAATGCTCCCCTGAACCTGTACAAATCCTCATAAAATACTATTTCTTTTTGCCTGAACTCATTGCATAACAAATTATTAACAACAAAGACCCAGCTTCTTTAAATAGCCTCCTTACAACTGAATCCTACCTCTTCCTCCAAAAAATAAAGTGTGCCTTTTTTTTCTTTTCAAACAACCATCTGAAGCAGGCAGGTGAGACCAGAGGGATTATTAAATTATCTTTAAGGCCATCCACCCTGAGTTTTGAATTTAGTCAGTCTGTCCAATCCTTGCCTAGCACTTCAGATTATTCAACACATTGGCCTCAGTAGCTAAACAGAGAAATCAAAACCAGTCTGCAGCTATTAATTACCAACAGGCATATCAATCACTTCTTTGCAAAGAAGTGTTGAAGAGCTTCGGTGGCGCAATGGTTAGAGTGCAGTACTACAAGCTACTTCTGCTGATTGCCAGCTGTCTGCAATTTGGCAGATCGAATCTCACCAGCTCAAGGTTGACTCAGCCTTCCATCCTTCCGAGGTGGGTAAAATGAGGACCCAAATTGTTGGGGGCAATAGCTTGACTCTGTAAACCACTCAGAAAGGACTGTAAAGAACTGTAAAGTGGCATATAAGTCTAAGTGTTATTACTATTGCTAAGAGACATCTCAGTAAAACCTGTATGGTCCAATTCTGCATGTCTGTTCAGAAGTTACTTCCAGGTAAATTCATTGCAGCAGTTTTATTATTCCAGGATGCTTTCAGTACTATAGCCCTTTCTTTACATCATTAGTGGAATTAAGATAAATTTACTTAGGTATAATCTATGATATGCTGGACAAGCAGCATGATTCATGGGAGATGGAGGGTAAGTAAGATCAGACTAACAAAAACAGAATCACAGTGTTGTGCACCCTGTTTCTACATCCATTGTAGTGTTGTGTGTGGTCCCATTCTAAGGTGTTCTCACAGATTACGTTCTCTGCAGCACTTCTAAAGACTGTTTAGAAGTCTCTGTTCTCTTTGATCCCATCCATTACATTTTTTCAATTTTCCTCCATCAACCTACAGCTTTGGATAAATTAGCTATGGTTAGTGCCAGACTTGATTTACAGCAAATACATTTAGAATGAAGATCTCTTACTAGTGTGGTTATTTTTCACTCCCCTTTATCAAATAGCTTAGTTGCGGTTTTCCCAATCTTGAGCAGGGAAACAAACAGGCAAATATTTTCATTTCAACTTTTGATAAAGAATGGGTTCTCAATTCATTGTCCCAGTTATGAGGGTCTCCCTCCCTCCCTCCCTCCCTCTCTCTCTCTCTCTCTCTCTCTACCTCTCCCTCCCTCCCTCTCTCCCCCTTTTTTTGGAACAAGGCTATATTCCCCCTCTGTCCCTGTGACTAAGATCCTCAAACTTCCAATGATGATCAGAATCATATTTCTGATGGTTAGCGAAGAGCAATAGGTTACATTCTATAAACTCTCATTCATAAATATGAACGTACATTGCCTAATTTCAGACATATGCAAAGTACCTAAAATAAACCTAATATAAACATTGCTGACCTTTGGAAGTATAAGATTATTATTCTAGCTAGCCGTGTGCAGGATGGTGGCTTACATTAAGTTGCTCTGTTTTTAGAAAACAGAATATTAAAAAGATTTCCTGGTACAGAATAACAGAGAGGAATATCTCTTTAATGATGAAAAAGCTAGATATGGCGCTGTATCTTTTCATTGTTTCCAATTAAATTGCCAGAAGTCATCAGATTGTCATGAGTGAGAGTGGCGATGGACATGATTTGCACAAACAGCAGTTCTCGTTTGCCTAATTTGCAATGTGCACCAACTCAAAAGTTAAGAGGTTTCCAAAGGGGAATCCAAATCAACTGTATAGAAAGCTTTTGAGTTTCCCATTACCACCCACCAAAAAGCTCAGAATGCTGAGAATGTGTTGCCTGGCATTTGAAACACAATCAGAAAAGACGTGTGTGTGTTTGTGGTGCTGGGAGGAGCAGACCACTGAAATGGGTGAGTTATTCTGAGCATTCCCTGCCTGTTGGGTGACTGGCCCAGCCATACCTCCCACCTCACAAGGCCCATCAACAGATGCATTGTGTTCTGAGAGGCTGGCTTTGCGGAACCCTTTGAAAGACCTGACACAGAGATCTGCTTTAGTCTTGTCCTGGGTCTGCTAAAGGGGAGACGGTGGACTTGCGGGGGGGGGGGGGGGGTGTCAGTTGGGCTGGTGGACACATGGGCTGCTGCTTTGGTTTCCCTTCACAGAGGAAAGGTTCCATGTGGTTCACAGGTGAGCTGCCTCCAACCCCACCCTTAGCAAAGCGTTAGGACTTTCTGCCTCTTCTTGTTTGCCTTTAAGCCTTTTTGTGACAGCTCTTCATGAATAGCTGGCAATACCGCAGGAAAAAAAATAAATCTAACCTGTTTCTCTGTTCTCCATTGTTTCCTGCCTTGCTATCAGCAATTAATGGTTGAGGGGCTTGGAAACACGCCATAAATAGGAAATATATTGTAATTTAGGGCTGTGAAGCCAGCGGCTTATGGCTTCCCTCATGGAAAATATGTAGCATTTCTCACTTCTATCTTTCCTGCTTGTATGCTTCAAAGGGAGTACTTGATAGTTTTACAGTATGTATATTTAATACCTATGTGACTATGGATGGAGGGGTGGAGGAATTTGGATTTGTTGCCTTGTATCAACGAGGTGCCCCAGAACCAAAGCATATGCAATTGCTTTTCTGTCTTTTTGGGCAATCTCTTACTATTTCTTCCCTTTTCATTCATGCTTAATATGCTTTTCTCTTGGTTTTCTACATCTTCTCCCCTAGTTTTATAATAATATTTCTTTCAAAACGAGACATTCCAGCTTCACACAGAATGTATGCTGGGACTTATGGATTTATAAAATAGCAGCTGATTTTTCTATCTGTATAGCTGCAGCACAATAAGGATACTGCTGTTTTTCTGCTGACAGAGGAAACCCCAAATCCCTTTACATCATTTCTTTTCAACTTTCTGCAGGACTAGCTAGAGTAAAATGTTAACAACAATAGGGATGTACTGGACTTTCTCTGTCACCAGAGTAGTATTTCAAAATCAGAACAAAATAGAACCAAATTTGATGTGGGGGAGGGAGGGAGGGAAGGAAGGAAGGAAGGAAGATCATTAGGGCTGCAGAGAAGAGCATATCCCTAATGCATACCAATAGAAAAAGCAATTGAGTATTGGGCCTGAATGTTAGTGATTTGTCAGTGCTAAGCTTCTTCTCTTCTCACTCCCAGTCATGTTATCCAGAGTAAAGCTATTATAAGGGATTGGAAAGAATTCCAAAAGCCTTATTCTGCAAGTTCCTCTTCCTTGTTTCCCCCTCCCCCCAAAGCCGGTCTCTTTAGCCTGAGAAAATCCTGAGCGGTGATTTTTACTCTAGCTTTAATAGTAGCTGTTACTATGAATAATTCATTAACAATTCATGTGAAATTATAATAAAACATTTGGCTTTGGTAAGCTTATCTAATAGCTTCAGTGTTGGGAAGAACATGAAATAATAGATATTAATCTTAATGAATACACTTTTGTGACTTCTTTCTTTATTTCACTTAAAGCAATGAGAATGATTGGATGATGTAAATATGACAAGTTCATAAATGTGTGGTCATCATTAATTATACTGGCTTTTCATTGTGTGGTCTAGCTTGCAGCAGTTTGATTGCAACATCTGAATTTCTGAGAAATGCAGCTGAATACTCTGATGATGTTCCTTCCCATGCTTGCAGTGCTGTAGTTTTCAGCAGTGGGTTGAAATTAAGCTACTATCTGAGCAATGCAGCTAGGAGCCACAACACTGTAGCTCCTGAACTTAAAAGGATGTTTTGTCAGGCATACAAAGCAGTGGTGGGATTTAAATATTTTTACTACCAGTTCTGTGGGTTGGCTTGGTGTGCATGGCAGGGGAAAGATACTGTAAAATCTCCAGTCAGAGGGGACCAGAACTGGTCAGAACCTGCTGAATACCATCTTTGTAACTAACAGTACCTAACCCATTTCTTCAAACATTAAATGCAGAAATTCTGTATTATTTTGAATACTACTCCCCCCCACCCCCAATCATGCATTAGATCATGGATAGTCCATTCTGTTATTTTCCAGAACTTTTGGGCTGCAGTTTTTATAAACTACAGTCAACATGACCAGAGATGAAGGATTGAGGGAATGCAACTGGCAGCACTTAACTGACTTTCACAATTTCATAAATTAAGCAAAGTTAGCCCTTATATTGGAGAATTACCTGGCTAGTCCAGAGATATTGACTGGCTCAAGAAGTTTAAAAAACAGCTGGAAGAAGGCAGTAGGAAATTAGTTCTATAATGCTAGGGAAAAACTGCTTAGGAATAGTTATATGGAATCAAGCTTAATACAAGGACATCTGTGCATACAATGGAAATAATCCAGAGGGTCAGATTGCCCACTCACACCTATTTGTGACTTATTCCAGATGAAGTGTAAAGTAACCCAGTGTGTGAGAAATCAGAATCATCCATTAGGCTGATATCAGTGCAAAAATGTATCATTGCCCTGTTTCTGTCACTGTATTGATGCTCAAAGAGTAAATTGATACTCAGGATGCTTCACAATCCTGTTCTTATGAAAATATCATAAGATGCTGTTATTTAAAAATAAGATTCTGAACATTAGCATAATTTATGCAAACAGTGGAATTAGTTTCAGTTCACTTATTTCACCATTTAGTTCCCCATTTCTAGGCAGTTTGAACTAAAATAAATAAGTAACTATAGTTGCATTTCTGAACTTTCAGCTGACAACAATTGCAAAAGAGGCAGATCAGATCCATTGTAATAAGGACCTGATTTCTTTGCTTTCTTTCCTTCTGTTTCTGGACTAGCGAAATACACCAGTTAGCATTAACAATATTGGTTTAACTTGTATCTCATTTGCTCCATGCATTTTCTAGGTGCAGAGTCAAAATCATCTTCTATCCAATCTATATTCCTGGCTACTTGGTCAAGTCTGCAACACTGTCAAGCTGAAGCCCCAGAAAAATGCTTCCCAGAGAAGAAGATGGCATCAGGTGCACTTTTTACAAAAAACAACCCACAATCTTGTTTTCAGCTTTAAAACTGTGGGTATGGTTGTGTGAGTGACTATGATGGATCATCAAGTGTGGCTTGGCCTGTAGGGTAAAGCTGAGCCTGTAGGTACAGTTTGCACTGTAAAATGAACTTCAGAATTTATCTCAAAGATAATTGACTATTGAAAGAAAAGGCAACCTTCAGAAAAGATCAAAGCATTTATTGGCATACTGGTAGTCCTCAATTTACAACCATAATTGATCTTGAAATTATAGTTGTAAGTTGTGTTGCTTGTTAAGCGGGCTATCACAACCCCAACTCAATTTTACAACATTCTATGTGGCAGTTGTTAATCAAACATGGAGATAGCAAAGCAAACATGGCAGTCGTTAAACAAACACATTGTTCGCTATTGGGCAAAAACACTGTAAGTCATGGTCATGTGATCATAGGATGCTGCAAACAGCTGTAAATAAGGGCTGGTTGCTAAATGCCCAAAGTGTAGTCATGTGATTAGAGGGGATGGCGGCTGTTGGAAGTTCAAATCTGATTAAGTAACTTTTTCAGAGTTCATTGTAATTTCAAACAGTTGCTAATTGGCTGGTCATAAGTTGAGGACTACCTGTACATGTTAGCCCTGAATTTATGTAATTTATCTGTTTTAATTATTTCTATGGAAAGGAGGCAAGAACCTCCCAAGATTCTTAAATTTCTATCTCAGAGAAGAGGTAGAAGGGAGAAACAAATTGTCTCCCTCAGAAGCAACCAATCAAGGTGCCACATGGAGGTTTCCAGGCCTTCAATTACCCATTAGGGAAAAGGGAGAAGGATAAATGCAACTGCCTGTAAAGGTATTTGAAGTGCTTTGAAGAGATGGTTACTGAAGGAGCAGGTCCTTTTTCACTGCTATAGCAAGACTAAAGAGAGAACTGTCTGGTGGTGTATAATATGAATGGGGGCAGGTATGTAAGTATGTAAGAGAAAAGTTTAGACCAGTAGACTTTGAATCTTGAACCAGGTCATGGTTACCATAAGCTCCTAGGCATTTCTAGCTCAGGTGGCAAAGAAAGATTCCTTATCCCTGAATTAATCAAAGTTCAATGGCAAGTTAGGGCCATTTCCTACTATGTAAAATATGTTATTGCTATGGCTATATTGTAAATATTTATGTTCTAGGAGCCATCATTTCTCAGAGTCCTTGGTGCAGAATGACTTCAGTTAGCAAAGTGCCTGCACCTATCATAAGGATGAGATTAGTATGATAAGCGCTAGAGTTATTTAGATTTACAATAACTCTGGAAAATATGATTACCGTATAGAATTTGGCTTGTCACTTCTTTCCTTTTTGAGAAAAACAATCTTTTATTATAACAAATACAGTGAAGGATGTGGCTATGGTGTCCCTGTTACAAGATGTGCCTTTGCGCTATTTGAAGTGCTTGTTGGGGGCTCATCTCAAATAAAATGAAAGCCCATCTGATGTAGTGGTGAAAGTGTTAGCTTAAAAACCAGGAGGCTGTGAATTCTAGTCCCTCCATAGGCATGAAAAACCAACTGAGTGACTTTGGTCACCTTCTCTTTCTCAGCCCAGCTCTTTAAAGATTAACTAATTTCATGACCCATAAAATTTAATGGGTCTCATTCACTTCATGAGATAAAATACTCATGAATGAGGTATTTTTAGTTGGGAGAGAAGCAGGTGAAAAGTAGTCATAAAAATAGGTAACATGGTTTTAAAGCCCTGAAGAAACAGAAACAACATTCCTTAGATCATGATAATAAATAATGTGGTGATGTTACACTGCTGTTTTGTCTTTAAGTCCTTAAAACAATCCTGTCCTTTGTCACAATTCCATTCTCTTTTGCACCTCATTTTCTGTATTTATTCTACTCATCTGATAAAATGTACTTGAATGTCAGAGGATTTTCAAAATAATAAGTGTAGAAAAATGTAAAATGTGGGAATCAAAGAGGAAAGTAAAGCTAAAAGTGGCCATCTGGGATGTGGAGTGAGAGTTGGAATACTCTTAGCTTCTCTACCTTGGTAAAAGTCATACCAATTCTACCCCAATACTAAAGGGTATAATAGATTTATTTTGGGAATGTAATTCAATGTTCAGTCCCAGCTTAGACTGTAAGTCTGGAAAAGATTTCTGAGGCGTCAGGGAGCTGCTGCTAGTCAGTTGACATCCTTGGACTTGATTGTCCATTCATTTGTCAGTGTTTAGCAGCTCCTTTTATATTCCTATGTCCCCCTTCAATACAGCTGTACTTTACTTCCTCTAAAAAAGTTGACAGTAGTCCTTCTGCCTGCATGGTGACTTATCAGGTAACCCCAAAGAACTGGATCCAGGAAGTCATCCTGCACAGATAGGAGAGGGCATTCTGGAAACTGAGTCCGTTTCATTGGCAGTAGGGGAAGGGTTCCCAAATGGTAAGTTTTTGTCTTAATTGCTATTTTATGTTGGGAAGGAAGGAAGGAAGGAAGGAAGGAAGGAAGGAAGGAAGGAAGGAAGGAAGGAAGGAAGGAAGGAAGGAAGGAAGGAAGGAAGGAAGGGTCACTGAATTTCATTTCTTGGAAATGAGCACGAGTGTTCTTCACATCATATTGCTATTAGCAGTATCAAAGATTGAGCTATGAAAATGGAAGAAGTGAAGGAGAATAAAATTTTTGACAGCTGATCTGAAATTCCTGTAAGATGTCAGGGCAAAAGGCATCAAGATTGATCAAATGATGTGCTAATTTCTTATATCAGCTGACACCTTGCCAACAGTTAAAACAGTATTCAAAGTGTTTGTGTGCAGCAGAACCTATTCAGATTTAATTTACAAGTATAGGGTTTACAACTGAAACAGAGCTCCCACTCTGAAACCTTTTCAGATAACTATTGATTTCCCTGTAATAATGTATTATGAAGTCAGCCAGAGAGAAAAGATACATGCTAAAAAAAATTTTTATCTGTGATAGAAAATTTTTGGGGAAATGAAGTGCTCTGACTTAAAACTTGAGAGTGAAGTGACAATTGTAGAATTATGTTAATCCCTTTTAACGGATTGCAGTAACAATAAATGGTGAAGGAAATAAGGTCTGGATGGAAAAGGAGTTATTGAGTTCGTTTGGGCAGAGTTAGCAAAGGAGACGTCTTATATTAGGCAGAACTTGGCAAGCATCTTATTCTATAAGTTCCTCTTAGACTTGCTAGGCTGATCAACAATGCCACCTTTTGCCTGTTGAGACCTTTTATGCAATATTTTCTGTTTGTGTGTGAATCTTCTCTGAGCATGGTAGACCAACAGCAACAGAGGTAACCCATCCCTTCCCAGAACCATGAAGAAACCTAGTTGCTATTTCAACTACTGCTCAGTTGCTGACTGCAGATGTTCACTGCTTTCCAACTGTAATTACAGGAGTGGGATGCTACCAGTTCTGCCTGGCTCTGTAGAACTGGAAGTTCTGAAGAGCAGTAGACACTGAACCAGTGTTTACTGCTGTTTGGCCCACCTGCCCTCCCAGGCTCTTACCTGTCCTTTATTTCCTGCTTTTTCAACCTCAGCTACTTTGCGTGACACAGATGAAGTTGAAAAAGCAGGAAAAAAGTGGGTTTTCAAATGCTACGCACCTACGTGCTGTGCTTTTCAGGTGTCCAGGTGGCACAGCTTAAGATTTTTTTACATATGTGTGCAGCAAAACATGGTCACTGAACTGGTAATAACACCAGTTGAATCCCACCCCTGTGTAATTATGTCACCCAGTGCAGGGATAACTAATATGATACCTTTCAAATATCTTAAATGGTAACTTTCATAATCTTCAGAAAATGTCTTTTAGCTGGATGCCAACCAAACTTTTTCTTTTTAAGAATCTCTAGAAGAGGATAGCTTTCCTGCTTCTGTTCTCTTACATCTTTTTAAAACTAGTGTGGTGGAGCTGATTGTTATGCAGCTATAGCTACAGTTATAGTGTTTTAAATAGGCCTTCCAGTGATGAGCATTCCAGAGTCCTTATCTATTCAAAGTGACAGAAGTAAGAAAGGTTTAAATGTATCATTTTCTCCCATTTAATTTCTTCTCTTTCTCTTTTTCTTGAAGCAATTTCTCTCTCATTTTCTGTCAAGAGTCGCTCTGCACAAGATCTCAATCTGCAGCTACAAGAAATAGCGAGAAAGAAATTATGGGCCCTGGAAAATGACGATAAAGATGTTTGTGCTGTTTTCAAGGTAAAGTGGTGGTTGCTATTGTTTTCAAAGGAAACTGTATTTCTGTAACTTTTTGAAAAAACAAAACAAAACTGTGAATCAGATCTCCGGTCATCTTGCCATTAACAAAGTAACAGTTCCTCAGTATGATCTTTTGCTGATGTACTGCCTACAATACCTTTAATTGGAAATACTGAAGATTGAACTATAAGCAAAATATATGTTGTTGTACAGCTTTATGGCATCTGCTCATAATGTTTCTCATGGCTGCATAGCCCCACCAGAGGCTGGAACATTACCATCTCCATTTATTATTTATTGCTAAGTGGCATTGCGAGTGCAGTAAAATGTGGAGATGAAACCATCAACAAGCCTCTGATCTATAAAATCAAATGCTATGCGTAAACACACACACACACACACACACACACACACAGAGAGCCTTTTCCTCCTATCTCAAAACAATTTAAACATGATGTGTGATAGCTAGGCTAAAACTGCATTGGGCCCAAATTATAGTCATGTACTTCATGCCTGTGCAAATTTTAATCCAGATATTTGGACACAGTTTAAATGCTACAGAATGTTTTAGGATGATTTTATCAACATACATTAACATCTTAATATGCATAGCCCACTCATTCCCACAGTACTGATCTGCAATTATAGTAAAACCACTTGGAAGAGACACAGGGATCTGGATTCAGGACAAAACTGAAAGACATATAAGCTGTTTGGGTAAAAACCAACCAAGGGATCATACTCAATGGGCTGACTACAAAATGCTATGTTTTGGGGAACAGAGATGATGGGAAAATAGGAGAAAATAGGAGAATAGATTGTCATGGCTAGCACATGGATCTGATCAAGTTTCACTCTGTACCTTATTTTAGACCCCATATTTGAGGATGAATCCTTAATTCTTGATTAGATGTCATTGTCCCAGGGTAGCTTGCACCTTGTCTACAGTTCTAAGTTCCAAATGTCATGCCTCTAATTTGCAAGAAATATGATAAGGCATATGCTAATCTTTTATGATAGTTAAATCTTCTCATTTTCTGTCTTTTTGCAGGAGCTGTCAGCTAGGCTGGCATGCATCCAGGCACAGGAGAATCGCTTTCTGCTTTCCTTCAGAACTGTGGAAGAAATCTGGAAGTTTTCCACTTATTTGGCACTTGGTAAATCACATTCCACTGACAAATGACTGGCATTCCATCAGAGGGGCAGTTGTGGGAACATAAAATATATTGGCCATAGTGCTAAGGCAGAACTACAGTGCAAAACATGAACTGCTTCTAATTTTCTTTTCAAAGATTAGTTTAATATGCTACGAATGTCTCTCCTATTCAGGCACTGGAAAAACACACGCTCTGTTGTTCATATGACTCTATGGAACGGCTGACAATTCGGGTTAAACGTTGGTCTCTAATAATAATATAAATACTGCTTTGACTTTTGTGGAAAGCACATTGCAGGTTTTCATTCTATCTTTGGTATGATGAAACAGGATATGTGGGTTGCTGCCTGGAACACCTTCTCTTCACTCCTGAGTACTGGTTGAACTGTGCTCAAGTAGATGATACTGAGATTACTGTCACTGTAGATGAGGACTGCATGACCACCATGTATCTGGGTCTTCTCCTCCAGGAAGGTAAGAAACCAAGCCAGAATCCACCCCCACCCCCACCCCCCCGATACTGTAAAGTAGGTCTCCAGTATGACGAGGAAGAAGGATGTGGGGAAAAGATATGCAAGAAAATATTGTATTGGAGGATAAATCTATGCATGTTTAAATATCTCTAAAACTTATTCTGATAACAGATAGTATCTACACATTTACTTCCAATGTCAGGGGACCCTTCCAGCAGCAGAGAACTGTCTAGTACTAATCCTGAGCTATGGCTAGGCAAAGGTGGAGGAGTTAAGTGTATGTAAATAATTTTCTTCAGCTGAAACGAAGTGTTTCTGATCCTTCCCCATTGCAGATGTCTCTGTGTGTAATTTTCTACTTCTTCCCCCCCGCCCTTTTTTTTGCACGTTAAAAAAACATTTTAAACTATTGGGAAATATTGAACTGTCTCCACGTTAGACTACAGTGAGGAAAAATAATTGGTACCATGTATTTAAAGTGACATTGAACTATATGAGATATTCTTGCAGAGAAGAAAGCCTCTGAGATCTTTTTGAAGAGAATCCTATGCTAGCAGATAATTTCATGGTGGCAGCACAATGACAGGAAAAACCGATTGTTTATGTTAGACTGTCAGCATAATCTTGCTATTACATGGAAATTGAAATGAGCTGGAATAGAACCTTTAGAGATCTAAAAATGTGCAAGCGTTCTTAGGAAAGTAGATACTGGCACACTATTTGCAGAAGTCATGTTGTTTCTTTCTGTTCTCCTCCTTCTGTCCATAGGCAATTTTTTTGCCAGAGCAACACTCACCGTCCTTGCAGAGGAAGAAGAAGAGGATTTAAAGCTCCTCAGGAATGAATTAGTCCATGTGAAAGACATTGGCCATGAAACTAAGTGGGAAGGGACATCATTGTTGACCGATCAGAAAGGACTGATACATGTCACAACTATAGAGCCATTGCCCCATCCCTTTTACCAGTAAGTAGATTGTCTGCTGCCATGTTTACATCCAGCTGTTGTTCTGTAAGCAGAGGATAAAGGGCCAGTGGAGCTTGGAAAATGTGGTTGGTGGGTAGAGAGTTAAAACAGCTCTTCCCTAGCTTTTCCAAGAGCATATCTATAGTTAAGCAAATAGTGTTTTAGTCTGGCAAGATTCTGTCTGTAGATCAAGAACAATGAAGGAAATTTCTCTTAAGTAATTCCACATTCATTCTTGGTTCTTGGCAAAAGCCCTCCATGGCATAGGACTGGGTTATTTGATTTCCAAATTTCATCTCCTCATCCCAACAGATCCAACAAAATGTGCTGTGAACATGCTGAATTCACTTCTACTACTTCAAGCAAAATATCATTTTCTAACTTTGAGATTTAAATCAGTTGCTGTTTCCCATGTGTACTTAAAATCTGATTTTCTACCTCTAATTCACTTATAACTTTTGCAATAATGTTCTCATTAGATGGTTTGCAAATTTGTTTTTTATGCAAAGGTGTGTGTTTGTTTAATGGGATTTTGGGAGGGCTCTTCAGTTACACACTTTGTCATATTGGCCAAATGAAGATTTAACATGTCAGATTTAAAAGTGCTGTCAAGCTTTTTAAAACAGAAAAATATTTCCTTTTTGTGCTTTTTAAAAGTCATGTCTGTCAAAATGTAGGTAGAAGCTTCATTGAAAGGTCAAATCAATATTCTTTCTACAGAACATTACCTTATGCCTAGACAATTCTTCTCTAGATTTACTTTGGCTTCCCCGACTGACAATATCTCTCTGACAATTATTCCTGTCATCTCCTACCTGCCTTTTTTAAAGTGTAGTAGTTGGGGATGTAATCTTGTCTGAAAAGCATTTGCTCTAGTACCAAGCTGAAGTTCAAGATCAACTGTCTCCATCTCCAATAGCATAAGTCAGATATTTTGAAAACACTCATGAGTGATCCTAATATTTTCATCTATATTTTCGTTCCAGAATCTTGATTTGTATTATAATTGTGTAACACTCTTTTAAGACAGGCATCTAGACTATTGCTATTACTATTACCTTACTTTTGGATCATGGATTCCATGAATGAATTATAAAAGAGGAGGCATGCAAGGAATCTGATGCCATAGAGTAAATCTAATAATTAATTGTCTCCTACCTTGGGCATCAGCAATATAGTTTTCCAGAGAAGCAGTTTGTTCATAGCTGTTTGCATTTGCAGGTGGTTTTTGAAGAACTATCCAATCAGTTGTGGCATATCTAAAGAAATCAATGGACCTGACTCTTTGCAGATTGGTGAGTGTAATAAAACTCAAGATCAGTTTGCTTTAAAATTATCAATTGATCATCTCCCTTTTTATTTCACTTGCTGTCTATGTGTCACATTCATGGGATTTTCAAGCAGTCATTTGTTCTCTCTCTCCCTCTCTCCCTCTCTCCCTCTTTCTCTGTGTATGTGTGTGTGTGTGTGTGTGCCTGCATGTACTGTATGTATTTACACACACACAAATACACAAACGTGTCTCTGTGTGTATATTTATTTAAAAGAATAAAAACAATACAAATTTTGAAAGAAAAAGAAAAGGAAAGAAAAATAAAAAATGCAAAGAAAAAATAAAGAAAGGGAAGGAAAGGAGAAGTAATGTGAGTTACAAAGAAGCTGCTTCCAATCTTCTTAACAGCAATTAAAAGTACATTGTTATTTTATGCTCTGTCTCTAAGGTTACAACACAGTTTTCTTTTTTTCATAGTCTTTTTAATCATTAAAGCTATAAATCACAAGTTGTTTTTCTTCTCTTCTCAGCAAAAGGTCTATAAAGGTTTATAATATAGTCATTGTCCTTTCTCTAATCAAACAAGTCAATTTTGCTATCTCTGCCAATTCTGTCATCTTCACCAGCCATTTTTCCCTTAAGGATATTTCATAATCTTCAAGCAGTCACCATACATAAAAGCAATCTTTCACAATTATTTTCTAATTGTCTGTCTATTAGTCTCCCAAGAAAAACTCGGTTTTCAATTGAGTATTAATCATTAAAAGTCTTTGCGCCATGTGTGTGTGTTTGAACCCCAATTTTTCTGGCTTCATTTGTTCTCATTATGGGAGTGTTGCTTTTGAACAGAATGATAAAGTGATTATAACCCTGCAGGAAAGATAGACAGACAGACAAACACACACACAGAGAGAGAGACAGACAGACAGACAGACAGACAGACAGACAGACAGACAGACAATGGTGAAACACATAAAAAAATGTTTTGTAGCAGACTCAGAGGAAGCCTATCAGTATGTATGTACAATTTCTATTCCTAATTTATCCAGCTCAGCATGATTATTGTGGTTACCTATTTCGGAGTAGTTTAATTCATAAAAAGACAGACAAAAATACTGCCAAGCATGACATTTGTCTTATTTTAACTAACAAATGGAATCATTGGAAAACATTTTCCTTTCTATTTAGTTTTCTTTAGAACATGTTAGTTTAAAGTCTAAAACTATTGAGAACAATCCCCTCCAGTTTCAAATAATGGATTTTTTGATGATGTTTGTGTTGATTTGGATTTATGAATGATCATCCCTGGTGCTTCTATTATTTTATAGCTTGCTGAGACAGTGGGGAATTTCATGAATGCTTGGCCAACATTTAAAGTGCTATATTTACACACACACACACACACACACACACACAGAGGATTTTCCAGCAATCAGTGAAAAAGGGTTTATTTGTTCAGGATGTCACCTTGAAAAGTTTTCATTTGCCTTCCTGCTTGGTTAAAAAAATCATCTGTGTGACCAATTTAGACTGAGTTGCTCTCGGTGTTAATTAATTTGCCTTGAGTGGCATCTGGAAAAAGTCACTGATAACCTATATGAGATCAAGATACCATCCCAGGAAGATATGATATAATGGAATTTGTATTTGTATGAAGCAGGGAAGAAATAAGGGCAGTGGACGAGGTGAAAAAGTAGTGACAAAATGCATCATGTAAGGCAAATATTTTTCTCAATGGCTGTTCTCCTCCTACCCACAAAACCCCCAGTAACAAATTGAAATGTCTTCAGAACTTCTTATAGGTCTGTAGGATAAATAACTGCCTGGTGTATTTTCTTTTTATTAAAAAAAAAAAACAGACTAGGCTTGCCTGTGAAGTCTAAGATACTGAAGAAAGCAAAAATGTCAAGGAACACAAAGAGTTTTTGTTACCGGGCTTTGTCTGCACACATTCTCTCCACTGCCTCTAGCCATGGTGTTGCTGTGAGAGAATGATACAATTGTTCAGCCTTCTGACTTGAGAATGGTTTCATTCTATTTTTCAGGCCAAGGGAGGTGCACAGCCACTGAAGATCACAGGGGGAAAAACTGGGATGAATTGAGTTACTGCAAAGGGGATATCCTAGAAGTGATCGGCTTCTTCATTACGGGTCTCTGTTGGTTTATAGGGAAATCCACAACTAGTGGGATGATTGGCTTTGTCCAAACCAAATCAGTGCAGCTTGAGAGTTATGAATCAATGTAAGTATGACATGTATGTGTTTGTATAAAAATAGAAAACATACGTAGAAACCCAAGGCAGAACTCATGACTTTCAAATCATCTAGTTGAAGCATGCATGATCCAAACTTTTTATATTTAAGATGAGAAAAAGCATGCAAAGAAATTAAATATTTACTTGTTCAAATCACATGATTAGAATTAAAAAAACAAAACAAAAACCAGAAGGTTTCACCTGCCCTCAATTTTTTCTTGACTATTTGTGGCTGAAATAGTTAGAGGGACACTGAGTTCTTTTTCTCCGTGGATTGTAAGTTTTCTCTGCTCTCAAAGCTGTATGGCATCAAGCAATCAGGATTTATTATTTGAGTTTTGTGGGCTTTTTAATTTTTACTGAATCTTCTCACCGGCTCGAAATTGACTCATTCTTCCAAGGTCAGTAAAATGAGGACCCAGATTGTTCGGGGCAATAGGCTGACTCAGTAAACAGCTTAGCAAGGGCTGTAAAACACTATGGAGTTGGGTTTAAATGTGCTATCTTAAGCATTATAGCCATTTTCACCAACTTTATTAAACTTCCTTTAGAATGTTTTATTAAAATTTTATTAAAACATATGCCCTTTTTCTCTCAGTTGTTCTTACATCAGCTATAAATAAGCTTGTCTGAGGTTGTGATAAATGTTACCTATGATATAATAAACATAAATATTCTGGTAAACATTAGCACAATATTAGAAGAGGTTTCAGTTTTCATGTACAGGAATTACACACTGTGTTTTATTTTATCATTCTTTGTTGAAGAAGTCCCAGGTGGCTAGATTCATATCTTGAGATATTATCCAAACACTGTTTTACAGACAAATATAGCTAAGTGAACATGTGCTAAGCCAGAATTAACAATGCGTAAAACCTACAGAATTTTATTTTAGGAATCCTCAAGTAATAGATTTAAAAAACCCACCAAGTATGCAAAAAATTGTATCATTTAATTTCAATAGGCGCTGTGCATGACTTACACAAATTAATAAACCTGAAGATTCACCAGGAAAAACTGACACAGCAATGTTGTTGTACATTAGTGCAGTTTTAAGAGTAGAAACCAACTCTTAGCTAATAATTAATAGCACTTAGCACTTAGACTTATATACCACTTCACAATGTTTTACAGCCCACTCTAAAAGATTTACAGAGTCAGCATATTGCCCCAGCAAGCTGGGTCCTCATTTCACTGACCTTGAAAGTATAGAAGACTGAGTCAACTTTGAGCTGGTCAGAATCGAAATGCTTCCTACAGTGAAGTTCATTCCATTAATTTGGGGTAGTTTGTCTTTTGCCCAAAGGTTTATAACTTTTTAATAGCTTTGGGATGTGTTTTTTTTTCTTTTTCAGAACATTGGTACAGATTTCTTTTGGCAGAGCTTTCTACAGAGCTCTGACAGAGGTAAATAGCTACTGCCCAGGCCAAGATAGGTCAAGGAGTAATTTGGATACTTAGATACAAGATGTAGAATATGGAAATCATTGCATGGAGACTGAAGGAAATCTGTTGTGGGATTGTGGTTCCTGATAGGTAGGCAGAAAAAAGCCTGTGTTCCCCAACCAGGGTTAAGGAGACAAGCCAAACAGAATGTGCAGCGTTAGTCAGATAGGCACACAGATAAATGAGTGAGATATGTTTGTATGTTTGTTAACATACAGTAAAAATAACAGATACGCTTGAGTTATCAAAAATATAGTTTATTCCATTTAGAGTTTATAGCATAGTCAAAATAACAGTCCATTAGTCATGTGTCATTTTAGTCAATCCATTCAAGGATATTCAGTTAGCAAAGTCCGTGTAGAATATCCAATGTCAGTTCACTTACAATAAATCAACAGTCCTTTCTCTCTTCCGTTTGAGTAAGGAAAAATGCAGTCTTGAATCCATCCAGTAATTAGGGATCATAAAGCCAGAGAGAGCAAGCTGACGTTCCTTGCTTCTTTTATGTTGCTTTCACAACCACTCCCTTAATTACATTCCTATATTTAAAGTTGCGGACACTTTAACTTATAAACCATGATTACATATTTATTATTTTACCTAAACCAGTTAGGGTAAACAATGTTATCCCTAACAGAAATCATTGCATGGAGACTGAAGGAAATCTGTTGTGGGATTGTGGTTCCTGATAGGTAGGCAGAAAAAAGCAAAAGAAGCCAGGAAATCTATCTCAACCTTTCAATTGAGACAACTATAATACAATATTTTTAGAAAAATGAGTAAGGTTTTATTCAGTGAAATTTATTGCCAGGATGTTGCCTGAACATATATGACAAGCCTCTTTTGAAAATTTATTTTTGATTGTTATGTAAAATACTAAATAAAATTTAATTTGACCACAGTGGGACACAGAATAAAACTGGCAAAAGAGTAGAGCAGGAAATGTATTTTTGAGCTCTAATTAAAATGTATTTTAATAGAGTTCAACTATTAATGGCTTCATTAATAGTTCAATACCTCAAAGCATTTTATTTAACAATAAATACAAAATTAGTTTTCCATTGCCTTTTTTAAGACTCTTTTTTATTTCTTTGTTTATTTTCTAGTTTAGATTACAACCATAGTATTTCTTGGTTGAGCCAGGGCTAGAAACTGGAAGACCATGAGATTCAGTTCTCCTTTAGACATGAAGCCAGCTAGTCAACCTTGGGCCAGTCATTCTCTCACAGCTTTAGGAAGGCAGTAATGGCAAACCACTTCCCAAGAAAATCCTATCATGAAAACAGCAGGGATTAGTCCAGTCAGTCACCAGGACTCAGCAATGACAGGACGGCAAAACTAAAATAAACAAAATATACCTGGTTCTCTCTAATTCAAGTGCTAAGTCTTGATTTTACTTACTTGATATACTTGATTTTCCAAGATCAGTTTCAGTTGATCATGTGCCCATTAAATAGTTACCCTTCCCCCTGTTCTGTTAAAATTTCAAATATAGTTCTTTGTCCAGTCAATGGAAAACAAGCAGATGGGGAGAGAGATGGGAAGCTTTTATCTAAAGTAAGGTAAGGACTTATAAACAGGTCAGAATGCAAGTCAATAACGACGCTGAGCTAAAGGACGCTTTTCCTCAGTTATTCTGCATCAATGTTAAAATAATTCAGATAAATGCAGTTATATTTAGTTTTGCCATTCTACTCAGCTTTACCTGAAGGGAGAGGATATGCCTTTCATGTGACCATTGTAGAATTCTTGGAACGTTACTCCTAGGGAGGACACACCAAGAGTCCTAAGAGATATCTATGAGTAGAATTTGATTATAGGAGCCCTCGTATAGTATAGATTTCTCGAATTATACCCTTTCATTGAATAAATTGTCTCTGCTTCCACTTTTGCCCTAACTTATGTAGTGCATCAGGATATTGTGAGAGATTGTTTATCTCCAGCATATTCTTTCCTCTCTTCTCTCCCTATAACTTTGAAGTTACTTTTAAAACAGATTAAATTAAAACATAGGAAAAGTAGGCCTTAACACTATTATGATAGATTTTCAATAGACCAGAGTCATGCTTCATGCTAAGGCCAGGGTTCTTTAACAATATTTATTGAGTAGATATTATGAGTAACCAAGTACAAATTTATGTTTGAGTTAATGTCTTGTCTGTAAAAAAAACGTGTAGTTGCATGGAATTGTGGTGGCCACAAGGTGTCAGTATTGTCTTCCACAAGATTGTAACTTTGCTAATGCCTTGAATCTTGTTTTCGTAAGCCCAGACTTATATATCTTCCAATGAGATTTACTTCCAGATAAGTGGCATGTTAAATGATTGAAAGCAGAAACCTAACATTTTACATAAAATATCTAGGTATAATCAGTGTTAATAGGTATAATCACTGTTAATATTTGAAGAATGCTAACAGTATATGATGAATCATATATATATAATTCCTTTAATAGCAAAGGAATTTTAACATTTATATATAAAACTAAAAATGACAAGTTTTCTTTAAAAAATTAAATCTGGGAGGATATTTTTGGATTTGATGAATGCCACCGGAGCTTTTTGTGCCTTTACATTCATTTTAGTGTATCATTGAAAAGGAAAATAGTTCACAGGCCTGATAAAACTGGTCTATTTAGTTGAACCTTCTTTAGACTGTTTTTGTGCTGCAATAATTCACAAAGGGAGAATGATGTATGACATGACATGATTGTACAAAGGCTACTACTCAGGACTTGGGTCACATCACCTGATGCAAGGATATAAATTGTGTCATGGTTGCCACTTCCAAACACTTTTGTGTTGGTGGAATTGTATGAAAATTGGCACTTATTATATCAGTAGAATCAATCCTCAATTATTCAGTCTTTTTTGTTGAAGATATGGAGAATTCACCAACCAGTACTCCATAAAAGAACCTTTTATTAATTTATTGTTTGTATTTTCCTGTTCTGTACATTTATATAATATAAGAAATCAATCCAATTCCTGTTGTTATTGCAGAAATCTGGAAAACTAAACAAAAACAAAAAAACCCTAAAATATGTTTTTATGCATTCTGTAGTTTTGAAAAATGGGAGAAAATCTCTGAGAAAGTGACACAATGGCAAACACCTTTGAACAAAAAAATATATTCAAACCAATCATCTATGTTAACAATAAGTTTTCTAAATTCAGCTGTATAAATGTCATTCTGAATAGCTAAGTGGAATAATAGGCACAATACTTGACTCTCTCCCTGTATATTTCCAATATATTTTTTCCTTTGGTTGCTTTTATTACAACTTCATTGCCAGCATCACTACCAGAGAAGGTTCTGAATGACTTGTGTGTGTGTGTGTTTGAATCCATCCTATACTTAAGTATTGACACCTCCTTGCCATAGGAAGGGGGGGGGAAAGGACTTCAAACTTCAGGAGAAGGCATAGCTGAGATGTTTGCAAGGACCTTTTTAAAAACATAATTTGGGATGTCAATCAAGTACCTTCCTTTCTATACATTTCCCATATTCAGTGTACTCATTTATTATTCCACAACTTTTTTTTCAGCAATGACCCTATGGGGTTGGTTACACTGAACATCATTAAATGGTGCAAGATCATTCCTTAATTTTAGGGATGAGTGGGGATTTGTGCTTGGATTTTTCTAGTCTTATACTAGATTGAAGGATCTGGATTTTACTTTCTGCATTTTACAGCAGGAACAAGGTAAGTGATGAGGGTGGACGTTCCTTCTCCAAGCTTGTGGGTTAGTTTCCAAATGTTTTGTTACTAGGGTAGGTAATATCTTCAAGTGAAGTTTAGGGGATGTCAGTATCAAAATGTTTGGAAACCAACCTACAAGCTCAGAGAATGAACCTCCATCCTCAATCCTCCACTTGAGCTACAGATATTCACCACCACTATCATAAGAGTTAAGTGGGCTCTGGCAACATAAAGGATATTCAGTACTGACTGACCATTCTCTGCCTTTTCATTCCCAACACAGGAGAAAGAGCCCAGTGTTTTTTAGTGAAGAAGAAATTTCTGCCTTCCTCCAGGCTCCATGTAATGGCAATGAGGTATATTACAGTAACCTTCTTAATGAATGGGCACAGACAGACATCACCTCTATATATAGACTTGGTATGTCTCCATATCACTGGATATTGTTCTTTCTAATGTCTATTTCTTCCCAAATTTTCTGCTGCTCCCTATCTTTATACTATTCACCTTCTGATAGAATATTATCTTCGAAAAATACTCAGGAGATAGTTCAATATCGTATTGATGATCTCTGTGTGCTTTAGTTCTTAGATGACATAATAGCAGGTGGATAAGATTTAATAAGGAAGATATAACCAAGGCCATCAGTCTTATATACATATTACACTAAGCTCTTCTTATCCAGGTATGATCAGAGTACCATATATGCCCATGTACCTGATAATACCTACTTGCTCATCAGGTTTTAGCCCCACACCCTTAAATTTTATTTATCATCTGTTAATCTGTATTAACAGTTATATAGGCATTTCTTCTCCTTTGCTTTTTTGTGCTTTGAAGATGCTGCCATTTTTAATTTAAATTGAAGGTTTGCAGAACAAATCTGCTGGCACCATTTTTCCAACAGTATTTGCTCACTTCATTGCCTTTGCATCATATTTTAATAATTCTCATAATATTTCAAAAATTTTCATTATTATTAATCACTTTAGCAAAAAATTTTTTGAAAAATTAAGATATGTACATTTTTAGACATAAGGCTAGTGCACCCTTGATAGACTACATATAGTGTAAAACATAACTTTTATATGCAATAGGAAAGCAAAACAATTGTGTGGTTAATTTCATTGCAATATTCACTTTATTGCAGTGATCTGGAAATAGAATAGAATAGAATAGAATAGAATAGAATAGAATAGAATAGAATAGAATACTTTATTGGCCAAGTGTGATTGGACACACAAGGAATTTGTCTTGATGCAAATACTCTCAGTATACATAAAGAAAAGGTACATTCATCAAGAATCAAGAAACATAACGTACAACACTTAATGATAGTCATAGGGTACAATCAACAAACAAATCATATTAGGAAACAGTCAGGTGGGAGGGGATGGGTGATAAGGAGTGGTGAGAAGATTAACAGTAATAGTAGTGTACACTTTGTACATAGTTGAACAGTATTGAGGGAATTATTTGTTTAGCAGAGTGATGGCTTTCGGGAAAAAACTGTTCTTGTGTCTAGTTGTTCCGGTGTGCAGTGCTGTATAGTGTTGTTTTGAGGGAAGGAGTTGAAACAGTTTATATCCGGGATGTGAGGGGTCTGTAAATATTTTCACAGCCCTCTTTTTGACTCATGAAGGCCTCAATTGAAGGCAGGTGGGTAGTAATTGTGTTATGAACTAATAAAATACTGAAATAAAGTTTTATCAAACCTTTAGGAAAAGCAGGGTTCTAATCCTGCACTTCTGATTGGCCGATAATAGCGATATCGGATTGGTCCGTTCAGGAGAATCTGATTGGCTGTTAAAGAGCCACTCTCATTGGTTAAAGGGGTTAACACTCCACGTTTCTCATTGGTTACTAGATCAGCAGCCTGCCCTATAAAAGGGCTGCTGCTGCCCTAGGGTTTTGCTCTGTTCAGAATGATTAATGAAGAGTTGAAGTTCACTGTTCACTGTACACTGTCTCGTCTCCGTTCCTTGCGCCCATGCGCAGAACTTAACAAATTGTTTTTTCTGCAGTCCTAATTATCCTCTGAAGTCTGTGTCTGTCCTGTTGGGTTGCAGAACCAAAACAGACAGTTATAGAGGTGCAGATGATAGACTCAATAATTCCTCTGTAGAACTGTATCAGTAGCTCCTTGGGCAGTTTGAGCTTTCTGAGTTGGCACAGAAAGAACATTCTTTGTTGTGCTTTTTGATGATGCTTTTGATGGTAGGTGTCCATTTTAGGTCATGTGATACAATAGAACCTAGAAATTTGAAGGTCTCTACTGTTGATACTGTGTTGTCTAGTATTGTAAGAGGTGGTAGTATAGGAGGGTTTCCTCTAAAGTCTACTACCATTTCTATAGTTTTGAGTGTGTTCAGTTCCAGATTGTTCAGCCTGTGCTCTGTTACATCAAAGGATAGTTGAACAATAGGATTGAATAGAATTTTCTGTTCAGAAATAATGTAGTTCAGAATTTACAGTATACTCTCCCTTCATTGTAGTACAGTCATACAGCTTTATAATCCTTACACTCATTATATTCTCTCCATGTAGCTTTATCTAGATTAGATGGCCTACAAGGTCCCTTCCAAGTCTATTAATCTCCCAGGATAAGATTGGACTTCATTTTTTCTTGTGTACACATTGAATGAAGCAACTTAAGTTTGCTATAATGCCAAGTTTGAAGTTTGACCTTTGACCTTGTAGTGGGTTCCTTTGTATATTTCTCTCCTTTTTCTTGATTACACAGATGGTTTTGAGCCTATTGCAATGTACCCCAAAAGACCATCAGGTGAGTATGATTGAAAGGGAAAATGGGATTTCCCCCCCCCAAAAAAGTATCACCATAAAGGGAATCATATCTTTGTGCTTTATTGATCATTTTCAGATGCTGCTGTACATGGACATAAAAATGGTTGGATGTTTGAAAACTGGGGGAAGCAATCTTATAACAGTTTACTTACTCAAACTGATTCTGAGAAGTCAACTCCAGTGGTTGAATCCTCACCTTCCATCCTGGAAAACTTACTTTTACAAGAGCCAGATGACCTTGATGACCCCAAGTTCTTTATTGATCTAAATGCTGGGCATATGGAAGACTGTGATGTGTTTGACCCTATACTGACTTTCCTCAATCAAGATAGATATGTGCCTCATTTCCAAAGTCTGTATGACCTCTCTTTTTCCTTCCTCAGTTCTACCTTCTATGGTTTCACCAGTGAAGAGGAGTTAGTCATATATCTGGAAGCATCTAGGAACTGGGCTAAGAGGGGCCACCTTGCTTGGGCTCACATTCGGATATGCTACCTTTTGGGCCGCCTCTGTGTCAGGAAGGCCAAGTTCTCCCAAGCGCGAGTCTACTTCGAGGAAGCCATGAATGCTATGGACAAAGGGTTCGAAGATCTACCTCTATTTACATCATTGCATACAAACCTTGCTGCCATTTATTTAAAGCAAAAGATGAAGCAGAAGTTCTTATCCATAATTGGAAAAGGGATGACACTTCTGGCCTGCTTGTCTGGACACTGCTTCAGTTCTGAGACTGAACTAGAAGTTGTGATGTACATCTTGAGAGAAGCCATTGCTGTAGGCAACACAACAATGGAGATTAGATCCTGCTTCCTCATTGTCAGGCTCTTCTTGCAACTGGGCAAATATGATGAGGTTCTTCCTTTTGTAGAACGCTTGCAGTTTCTGAATGCACAACTCACCAGCCAGGTTACTGGTAAACATCCTTTAGATACAATGCCTTTTCTTGCCTATCTGTATGAAAAAAAGTATTTGCCCCATGTAGCTTTAGCGGCTGCCAGGATGTTCTCCCCTAGCAATATAAAAGGTGGCTTCACACCAATTTGGAGAGCTGGATTCATCCTTGCAAACACCTCTAAACTCTTGAAGGTTGAAGAGAAAAGCCACAATGGCATCTCAGCATTGGCTTGCTTTTATCTGCACTGTGGGTTGTCCTTCTCCCACGAAGCTGGGACTGTATCAACTGAAAAAGCCTTGTGTGCGCTTTTATCCAAATTGTACCTCAAATACAGCATGCTAGAAAAGGCCGTGCATTACTCCAACCAAGCTGTGGCCCTGGGTAAAATGATGGGTGAAGAAGAAGCATTTGAGGCATCCCTTTCTTTGGGGTGGCTCTTTACTTTGAACAATCAAGCAGACAAGACCTCAGAGATCATGCAATACCTCCTCTGTTCTCTGCGGGAGACAGATAGTGTCACACAAGATGGGGTGGTTCATAATCTTTTAGCCATTGCTCTTAAAAGAGAAGGGCAGGTGCAAAAGGCAGCAGAGAATTACTTCTGGGCCTTGAAGAAAGCCCAGGAAAATGGGAATCAGAGGAACCAAGCCATTGCCTTAGCCAACTTTGGTTGCCTAATTACATCTTTGGGGGCCTATCATTTAGGAGAATACTATTTTCTCCAGGCCATTCAGTTGTACTTTGAACTCCAAGATGGTGATGATACACACGTGGAACTGGTGCACATTTTGTTATGGTTGGCTCAGTCCAAGCTAGAGAGGTGTAAGGCAAAAGAAAGCATCATCTTTTACGAGCTGGCTTTGGCCATTGCCTTGAAGACTCAAAATGCGATAAGTGAGTACTTATTCTTAGGGGCAGTTGCTCAAGTCAAGGTTGTTATTTGGCTTTAAAAAAAAAAAAAAAATCTCTATCTTACCTGATGCTATGTAGGTCAACTTCACGTCACTGAGTCCCTCTGCCATTTCTATAGTAAAGTGCATCCTGATACCAGAGCCTGCATTATATACCAAGAGCACCACGTTCTCCTAGCTCGGCAACTCCAGGACAAAGAAAAAGAAGGATACCTTCTACAGGATCTTAGCCAACTCTACCAAAGTTTACATACACCCAGGTGAGTCAGCACTCAGGTTCTCTTTTAAATGTTGAAATAATGATTAGGACTCAAAATGTTACAATATTTTGAAAAGTGTTTTGGTTACATTGGATTTTGTCATTCAAAATCAATTCCTTTTTATCATTTTTAAATGAAAAACAATAATATTTACAGCATGAAATTCTAGAATATTGATGTCTTTAAGCCCAAGGGGCATGCGTTCCACTGTTTATAATCCATTGAACATTAGATCATAAAGCAAAAAATACCATCTTTTCAAAAAGATTCATTAGTTTTTCATATATTTTCTGCCATTAATTTTAATGTCAGATGCTTTGAACATTTTGGAAAGAAGGGGAAAAAATCTTAAAACAATAAATAATACTAATTTGATATTATTAGTTGATATGTATCATTTAGGAAGAATGAAATATTCCTCCATGTTTAGTTGTCTTGGTCTCTGAGAAAAGTGGCACAGATTAATATCTGTGACACTTTAAAACAGAGCACGTTTTCTCTTGGTAGACCAGAAGTCATTTCATCAGTTGTATAATATGTTCACTTGTCAGATAAATACAGATGAGAGAGAGAGAAAGAGGCAAAAAGAAAGTTTGTACACAGATTTCTTTGCTTTTAAAAAAGATATAGAAACAATTCTGCATTCAGATAGTCAATATATGTATTGCAAATTGAGTTCAGAGCTCCTTTGTTAACAAGTAATAGTTAACACTTGTGAAATATTAATATGCCTTGTTACAAGTGGCTGAAAGAAAACACTGGACCCACATACAATAATCAGGATCCAAAAAGAAGTGTGTGCATGCACGGGAGAAAATCTGTGTCAGTCACCAGAAATTTCAAGCTAGGTTTGTCATAGTGGTTCACTTGCTTCAAGTTCTCACCTTTTCCTTTGTTTTTTTTTTCTTTTAATAAATAATTTGTTTGAAACATTTAAAGAACAGAATAAGTAGCTACATAAGTTTTAAAAAGCAGAAAAAGATACAGGGAATAAATAAATATCAGCAAAGAAAGATGGATAATTATCATAACATTTCAAATGTGTTAACTCAATATTTCATTAATTTGTTAATTAAATGTGTTGACTTAGATTCCATATATTCTCTTAAGAAAAAACATTAAAATCTCTATAACATTCTGAGATCAATATTGATAACATAGTTATTTGTCATTGTTCTAAAAATAAATGGACATAATTATATAAAAGAAAGAAAAGAGCAAAGGGGGGAAAAAGAAAAGAACTAAAAAATAAATAAAAAGGAAAAAATCAATAAAAACAATATTAAACTCTAATCTCCCTCCCATTGTTTCTATCTGGCAATTGCATCAATGTACTTTATGAGCCCTCCAAGGTAGACCAGTCTTGGAAACCTGAGTTATATATACTGATACCACTTTTATTACAAATTTATAATAACAGAATCTTGCATGTCCTTCAGTTTATCTTTCTGAGAACAAGGAAGACTTCTATCTGAAATGCTTACTCAGATTACAGACTGCTCAGAACCAGATTTCTTCATAGCAATGAAGTTATTCTTTTTTCTCAAAGTTACTCCTTTCCCCCATTACTTGCTCATAGATATCGAAGTTGTTTCTAATTACCTGCTTCAAAGACAGATTTCCTCTTTTCTCAAAGCAGTGGCTTCTTCACAACTAGGCAATGTTGACATAACTACAAAAGGGGAGAGGGACATTAGAAATTTTACATTTGCAGGAAGTCAGAGGCAAGGCTTTAAGCCTATCCCATTCTGGATAGCCTGGTGATAGAATGAGAGGAGAGCAATCTTAATGAGTTCACTAGAATAAAAGATTACACATTGGTAATATAGCCATTATTGACTTTGGACACAAACAGCATATTGGTTTCAGAGATGGAGGTATTCCATGATCTAAAGATGTGTATACCACAGTGTTTCTTAGTCTTAATACCTTTAAGAGGTATGGACTTCAACTCCCAGAATTCTCCAGCTGGTTGGGGAATTCTGAGAGTTGAAGTCTGCACATCTTAAAGGTACAAAGGTTAAGAAATGCTGGTCTATCTTCTTGATCTCTGAAGATTGTCACTGATTCAGCTGCAATGCTGTCTGGCAGTTGCCCTGTAATCTAGAGCCTAACCTTTGAGGAAAGACATCTAAAAGCAGAAAGAATAGCCCTGCCTATATCCCTCAACCAAGGCAACAGTGAGAATTCTCTAGCTTTAAAGACTTAATGGGTCACATAAAGAAGCATAAAGAAGTCAGTGGCATATGATCTTGCCCCTTAAATGAATGCTTGTGCTATCCTGAATATATGCTACTCAAGAGTTGGTATGAATGGAAGACAATAAAAATGATACTGCCTGTAATTTTTTGAGGAAGAGGAAAATGAATATGGCAAAGAAACTAAAGAGAATGGATTGTTTTTTACCTGGTTCTCACCTTTCTTCAAGATGTTGTGCCTGAATAAAACAGTTTGCTGTTATATTTGCTTGGGCTTTCTGTTGCTATCCAAGATCTTGGAAACTGTCTCTTCATAACATGATTTTTAAATCATAACATGATTTTTAAATCATAACTTAAATCATGTTATGTTATTGTATAATAAAAAAGCAAATAACCCTTTTTCCTTATTTTTAAATCTCTTGAATACATTTCTTGCAGATTTATTATTTAATGTTAATTTTTGGTGGCATGGTGGGATTCACAATGGAATGGATTTTATATATACAGCAATAATAACTTAGATTTAGCTATGATCTCCTTTCAATTATTTCTTATTATGTCCTCTTGCTACAGATCCTGTCCTCTTCCTTCATGTGTGTTTTTCATACTGTAGATTATATGACTTCTTTTTTTAGGGGGTACCATTCAACAATTAACATTAATAGTTGGTAGTAGTATTAATAATAGAAATAAGAAGCAGTATTAGGAATATGCAAGTAGGCATGACTTCCAGAAACAGATTGTGCTATACCAATTCCTGTTTAACGAATTATCACACTCCAGAAATCATGAGTATAATATCATATGACATCATGTTAAATGATATCATATCATATGATATTTACAGTATATCACATGAGGATAAATGATTAGCAGCTTGTGATATAGTGATTATTCTTTTGTTAGTGATTTAGGCAGTTATCTATCTTTTCATCTGTAGTGAATTTTAAGGAACCTCAGGGCCAGCTAATGTTCTGTTGAAATCTTCCTTCCCTCCCTTCGTCCTTCCTTCCTTCCTTCCTTCCTTCCTTCCTTCCTTCCTTCCTTCCTTCCTTCCTTCCTTCCTTCCTTCCTTCCTCTTGTTCTTCTCTTTCTCAAAAGCCAAAGTTTAGTGCCTGGTAATCCACATTTATTTGGGCTATTTGGAAGCTGAGGTAAAACTCAGCTATTTCAAGTGACAGAAAAAATGATAACATAATGTACCAGTGAACAGATATCCCACATATTGCAAGATGAGGCCACACATCCAAGGGTTGTGTTGTGTCTCTCTATAAATACTGGTGGGGAGGTTGGCTATGTTGTCATTTCTTGATAGGTTGATGGAGTTGATGTTTGCAGATTGGTTGGCTTTTTCATAAGAACATGTGTTGTTGAGGTATTGGCTTTGTGTCTATCAGCCTCCTGTGTTGTAACGACCAGGGTAATGGGCTGTGTAATGACCTTCTGAGGTCTATTGTTGTGACATCCTGAATCTTGTGCTGTAATCTCCTGGGTTGTTGGCTGTGTTGTAACATCCTGAAGTTTTGTGGTGTAACCTCCGGAGTTTCGTGATATGATATCCTGAGTGGGTGGCTGTGATGTGACATTCCAGGTTTTGGTTTGGCTCCGAGTTTGAGGCCTGGCTATGTGTTCATGGCGTGTGTCAGTTTGCTTGGTTTGGGGGTTGGGGTGTGTGGCAGCTGGTGATGCAGCCATGGTCTGGTTTCTGGATGGTGGTTGCCTTTCGTTTATGGGATGGGTTTGGGTTTGAGTCTAGTGAGGGAGATTGGAGTTGGAGTCATGTGTTGTTTTGGGTCCGGTGTTGGTTTTCATAGCTGGGACTCATTTGTTGATAAGGGCTAGTTTCCAGATGTCTGGTAGGTGGGAGGTATCATCCCATTTATTCATGTTATGGGTTTTTTTCTCTATTTCGATGGCTTCCCTGATTATTCTCTTGTTGAAATGTTCAGTATTGTAGATTAATTTGGTTCCCTCAAAATTAATTTCATGTCCTGTGGCTTTAAGGTGCTGGAAAAGGGAGGAAGTATTTTCTTCTTTTCTGACTGTGTTCTTGTGTTCTGCGATGCATGCATTTATTCTCCTGTTGGTTTGTCCAATGTATGTGACTGGGCAATTGTAGCATGGTATTTCATAAACTCCTTGGTTTTCTAGCTGGAACTTGTCCTTGGGGTTTCTTAGGATGTTGACTATTTTTTGGTCAGTGCCGAAGGCTGTCCTGATATTGTGTTTGTGGAGAATTTTGCTGATTTTGTCTGTGGTGCCTTTGATATAGGGAAGGAGGGCAATACCATTGTTCTGTTCTGTGTCTCAGTTTTTTGGGGGTGTCCCCCTTAGGATTAGGTTGGTAATTGTGTTTTTTTGGAATCGGTTGGAAATTAATATGTTAGTGAGGGTGTGTAATTCTGTTCTCAGGTGGTCTTTGTTGGCCAGATGTTTGGTTCTGGAGATGAGGATCTTGGCTACGGAGCAGGGTGGTGATGGGATTGTGCATTTAAGTAGCGGTTGGTGTGTGTTTTCTTCCGGTAGATGGTGTGTCCTAGGGAGCCATTGGTTTTTTTTGTAAATTAGGACATCCAGGAGGGGAAGTTGGTTGTTGGCTTCTGTTTCCATAGTGAATTGTATTTTGGGGTGTAGGCTGTTGAGGTGTGTGAGGAAGTTGTCCAGTTTTTCTTTCCCATGTGGCCAAGAGATTACCCAGGAGATTACAGCATAAGATTCAGGATGTCACAACAATAGAACTCAAAAAATCATCACACAGCCCATTACCCAGGTCGTTACAACACAGGAGGCTGATAGACGATACCTCAGCAACACATGTTCTTACGAAAAAGCTAACCAATCTTCAAACATCAACTACATCAACCTATCAAGAAATGACAACACAGCCAACTCCCCACCAGTATTTATAGAGAGACGACAGCTCCGATCACGCTTTGCTCACACAAGCATGAAACTTGAAAGCACCAGCCTGAAAATGGCGAGTGGGACCTCGTCGAAACATCACCAAGATACTCTCAATCTTACACAGGAAAAGACCCAAACACACCAAGACCTGCACACCTACACACACACACACACACACACACACATTTCACATGTTATTTGTAGTGAATAGGGTGTGCATCATTCTGAAACTTCTTCTATAGAGTGTCTCCAACATGATAGATAGGGGAAACATATACCACATAGTGTGATATCATTTGATCATGAAACATTATTGGAAATCCAGTTGTCCTTCCATTAAGAGTGATATCTTTAGAATAGGAACTTATCTAAGGACCTATTTAAAGGTCCATCTGGTTAAAAAAAATGTCTTCATTGGATTTAAAATCAAAGGAAATAATTCAGCCTGTGTGAAGGTCACAATACAGTTTCTTGTAAGGATTGTTTTATAGAGTGGATCAAAATGGGGTGGTTTGTTTTGACTATGCATGAGTTTCACTAATTTCTTTGTAATAATGAAATACATGTAAATCCAACAGATCTTTGAAACAGGCATTGGACTGTACCAAGCAGAGCCTCAGAATATTTATTGACCTGGAGGAAACTGTTAAAACAGCCCAAGCCTGGTTACAGGCTGGTAAGCTCTATTATCAAATGCAAGAGAATGAACTTGTGGAAATGTATTTACAGGTACATAAAAAAGTGATTTTCTAAGTTGGTATCTTCCTGGCTTGGGACTTGGTCTTTTTTAGTAGCTGTCATTTTTTACCCAACCACTTTGTAGAAGATTATTGCAAAAGTGTGATTTCAATCATTGGATAACATAGATCACTTATCAATCTTTATAAAATGTGAGTTTTCACTTGTGTCTGGCACATGAGGATGCTGAGTCAGTGTCTAACAATACAAGGTATCACTAACCATAACAGAAAACATCTCTCTTGTTACTATATGTATATATATAGATAGATAGATAGATAGATAGATAGATAGATAGATAGATAGATAGATAGATGGATAGATAGATAGATATTATACATATGGTTGTGGTTCAGCCAAGATATAGGATTTTGGGTGAACCATAGATCTTCTGCATTGCACAAATGCATGTTTTGTGCTTAAAGCTTTATACAAAATGTGCAATTGCATATTGCACACTTATCTTAATATTAGGTCATATTAAATATTAATGTTTAATATTTGTTCATCTAATATTTAATACCAAAAATCTATGACTTTCATTTGTGGGTGCAGAATTTAGATTTATAAGCAACGATTTGTAGTGTGGTGATTTCAGAGATTTGGTAGTAAAAAGTAAGAGGGGGTTGAATAGAAGAGCATTAGAGTTATGAACATCAAACTACCCCCCCCCAAAAGGAGGACTGAATGTTACAAAGTAAAATAATCTTTTCCACCTAATTTCCACTTTTTCCTTCAGAATTATGAGGTCTTTGCCATTGAAATAAAAAAAGATTATCATGAAGTGTTCTGTATTTTGTTAGGCATAAGAGTCTTAAAGTGTATGCAGCTAAATTGAAATGTCTTAGGTTGTTCTGAGCAAACAATCACCCTTTTTCTATGATGCTATTGCTTCAGCTGTTAATCTCTCTGGTTTCCCTTTTCAGGCATCCATAGAGACAGCACTGAAATCCAAAGAGTTGCACCTGGCCATGGGATTATATGAAGAGGCAGGAGATGTCTTCTTCAATGGAATCAAGAACAGGCATCAGGCAGTGGGATATTACAGGGTACCAACTACAAGATATATTTGTACTGACATCTCTAGAGGTTGCCACTAGTGGGTGTTACTAACATTGATGGAAAGAAACTGTGCACAGTAGAAAATTATATGTATGTATGTATGTATGTATGTATGTATGTATGTATGTAATTCAGCTTTGTTCGGGTATTTTCCCACGTCATTATAGTTGTGCTTTTAAAGTTGTAGCAACGTTTCGGCAGAATCTCATCTGCCATCATCAGGCTTCTGTATAGTGTTCGTCTGTGAGTCAGACTTTCACAGCCTTTTCTGTTTTAAATTTGGTGCTAGCCTACTGTTGTGCCAGAATGGTTTTTTCTTCATCCTGATTGGTTGGGAGTATTGGTCTGTGTTTATTGGTCTTGGAGTTTGCTGTGTTCTGCTACTAATATCTTCTGTCTGTTTTGTTTTGTTTTTCAATGGCACCAAAACCCTAGCCACCATAGAAAATCCCAGCCACAGAATCATCAGAGAAGCCATAGAGATTGAAAAAAGACCTGAAAGCATGAACAGAAGAGATGACTCCACCAGACTGTCAATTATCTGGCAGCCTGCACTCCCAAACAAAAAAATCTCCACACCACAAGCCAGCCAAAACCTGGGCACAAACAGATTCCCCCCCCATACCTCCAGCTTAAACACATCCCAACCAGGCACCCAGATGAAACCTAGCTTCCTAATAAATGATAGCACAATTACAACTTTAAAAGCACAACTACAATGACATGGGAAAATACTCGAACAAAGCTGAATACCATACATACATACATACATACAGACAGACAGACAGAAATCATGAAGGTAGAGGGGACCACCAACCTACTCCAGTGATTCCTTCTGTGCCTATGTGCTAATTTTGCTGGATGAAAAGAAGCATACTGGAATCTGGAGGACCACTGATTGTGTTGTGGCTGTTAATTGTGGAAGTAAGATTGTGCTGAAGAATTGTCTTGTTATTGCTCTTTGTGTATGTATCATCTTTTTATTTTAATCATGCCCTTATGATTTGACTGCAAAAACATGATTTGATTGCAAAAGGTCACTGGTTCAGTTCCTAATACCTTCAGGTAATACTGGAAAAGCATTTTTTTTTTTTAAAGAAACCTGGATTGCTGCTGCTGCTGTTGATTGCTAGGGTAAAAATGCATTCTGGTGCAACTGTGGCATTTGACAGCTTGGTGGTGCTTGCAAGAAGTGTCCCTTCCATATGTGCTGAGGGATGCATTCTAAAAAAAACTTTACTTTAATATCTTTAACTACAAAGTAAGCAAGAGTTCTCTTTCTTTGTGTATGTGTGTGTGTGTGTTGTGTATGTGTGCTATTTCCCTCTTTTTAGTAACAAAACCTTACAATCTCTTTTTAAGTGTTCAAAGCGTTAATGAAGTTGTTCCCTTTTTTAAAAAAAAGAAAGGACAAAAATATTTAGCCCTTTCATCTTTAAAAATAATAAATCAACGTTTGTTTTTTTAGAAAATTGACTACTTCCTATAAGTCTATAATGGTCTGATTGATCCAATGGTAGCCTTTTCTTTCATATTAAACAATGTGTGCAAACTGTGTTAAATTAATAGAGACAGAAGACTTTAATTTTGCTGAATTAAATAGACTTAAATCTGTTTCTAGGCAAGTCAAATAGGCAGCCATTCAGTTGCCCAAAACAAGAGAACAAACAAAACAAAATGATCTCAGGTTCATTTAAAGCTCAAGAGAAGGTTAAAATGAGAGCTCACAAAAGTTATGTTTGCGCTTGTTACCTATGAACCTGAACAATGTATGTTCATCTCAGTTATAAGAAAAAGATGCTAAGGAAAATGATGATCAAAGAGACTGAATCAGATCTTCTTTGCTTTGTGTGTCATCTCTGGGGGACTCTTGGTTGGCTGCAGGGAGAGGATGGATAGTAGAAAGTTATGAAACTACCATGACAAATTGATGTTTTTGCCAGGGAGGAGCTATACCTTTGGCCAGGAAATTGAGAGACACACAGATGGAACTGAGAGTGTTCAACAAGCTAGCTGAACTCCAAATTGGGCTCCACAATTATGAAAATGCTTTGGAATTTGCTACCTTGGCAGTCAGACTCAGTGTGGATGTAGGTAGGTTTATAACACAAGAATATCTAAGTGATTTTCTGAAAATTGTCAATGATTTGTGAGTAGAAAAATAGCCAACATACATCTCTTAGAAGATGGTGTCACCCAAGTCAATTTAAAATGCTCAAGTTGGCCTCAGTAAATGTTTAAAAAGGCACAAAATATCATTACAAAGGTAAGTGGAGATTTATTATACTTGACTTCATTTAGAATCAAAGAAATGGCCTTCACAGTTTTTATGAATGTACAACCACTAGGAAAACATTACTACATACATTTATCCTTCCTTCTGATGTCCCAGACAGAGATGATTCAATCAGCATTGTACAAAACATTGCTTGCTTTTGGATACAATAGTTAGTTGACAATGGTATTGCAAGCAAAAGCCTAGAAATTCTTAACTGAAAGCAAATTGAATGTGTTTCTATCAAATAGATTATTTCACGTTTCCTTGTCATTTTCTCTGTCTTTATTTTGTTCTCTAACTGCTCAACATGGGACAACATGTTTTTTTCCTAGAGTAGAACATTTCTGTGTGAGCTTTTGAAGATGGCACGTTCAATTTCATCGCAGTGAAATTTAATAGCCTACATTATCATGTTTCAAGCAAGGATTCTGTCCTTCCGTTTTTTTCATTTCCGCTATGAAACGATTGTGTCTATAGAAACATTGTATACACATTTTTTCAAGATTGCAGCAAGGGACTGTTTAGCACCTACCACATGAAATTGTTATTTCTTCCCTGTCAGATTGAATTTTTATGATATTAGGAATATCATAAAAATAACAATTGTTTGCATTGATTTTTTGGTTGTTACTGTAAATCTTTTCAGCATGCAGGATTGTTATTGCACATTAACTTTATGGGGAAGCAAAAGGGTAGTGGCAAGGGAACATGGTGCAGTCTTCACAAATCCTGGGAACTGGGGAAGCAACAATTGAAATGTTGCTGCTTGTGGATTGAAGTACATGGTCTTTCAGGGCTCTAGGAGAAAGGGGAGAGTTACAAATGCTCCTGCCTTTACAATCATCCAATAGTCATTTATGCCATTCTGACACTTTACTTCTTCCAGGAGATCATTTGCAAGAATTGGTTGCCTTTCACCGGCTGGCAACTGTGTATTACCTTCTGCAAATGTACGAGATGGCTGAAGACTGCTACCTGAGGACACTCTCTTTGCATTCACCAGAATTGCAAGGGGTTCAAGAAGCCATATATTACTCCAAGGTTTACTATCGACTGGGAGATCTCACCCTCCATAAATTAAAGGTGAAAGATAGCACCTGTAATGTAATAATAACCAGTAGCATTTTAGTAAAGATGCTCTGGTTTGATTTACTTTGCACTCAAAAATGAAGATATTTAGAATCTTGTGAAAATATTGAATGAGTGCAATTATTTGCTGCAGTGTCAGCAACTATTCAATTTTCTGGACCTTCAAGTCACCTTTGTTCAGTTAATATTTTTTTCAGTTTACAAAAGGGATATATTATTTATGTCAGTCTTGTGTCCAGACTTTGGCCTTTGAATGACAAATCATTCAAAGGGATATACTTTAAAGCTAGGATAAAAGCTAAATTTTACTTTATTCCATTTCAGTTAAGCTGAGCCACAGTGATCCTTTCTCGCACACTCAATAATTCCTCATCTTCTTTCAATTTTTTTTTTTGTAAATTTTATTTGAGTTTTCACAAAGAGAAAAAAAATACAAATAAAACATCTTTTTTGAAAGCAGCATAATCCTGGGTTACATTTCTTCATACAGACACAAGTTCAGGTTCATGCTCATTTTTATATTCTATTCCATATCTTATTACTATTTTACATTTTCTGCAAAGCTTCTCCCCTCTTTTAATTTTCTCAATTTTATTTTAGTTATCTCATCTCAATTCAAAGCATTGTATTTATATTTTTTGTCTGTCCTGTTTCAATTATCTATTATCTTTTCTCATTAAACAAAATTTCTTCTGTAGTTACTGATTGGAGTATGACGCCTTTATATCTTTTCCCTAAAGTTGTAACATTCAATATAATACATAAATTCCATTCGGATTCTGCTTGGTACATTCTTAAAATACACACTATATTCTTAAAAAAAGAAAAAAAATAATAAATGTATATAATTAAAACAACATTCCATTCCAATTCAATTCTATCATTAATATTAATATTCATTAAATATTAAAATGGCGGCGCGCATGGACGCAGCGGCTTATGGCTCTCCCGTTCGGTGTTCTTTTTTGTTGTCTGTTTACGTCTTTCTCGTTTACCTGTGGACTATCGGTTCTACGAACCAACTCTACACACGATCGGACATCATAGGTATAGGAAACCAACACCAGACGTCTGTTTCGAGTGTCTTTCACCGCACACATAACATCCCCGACGAGATAGCGAGACCAGCGGGCTCTCCGTGGATTGTTGTCGGGACTAGGAGGCGGCGCAGACGGAGGAGGGAGAGGAAGCAGAGGCGAGGTTGCAGGTCTGGTGTTATACTAAGGCTGAGGAAACATCCATACAAGCCACCTCTTCCGAGCCTGTATCTCGCCAACGCCAGATCCCTGGTACATAAAACGGACTATTTAAATCTACAACTCGCTGGCAACCGCTATGTTCGAGACTGCTGCGTTATGGTAATCACCGAAACCTGGCTACATCCCGGGATACCTGACGCTAGCATGCAGCTAGCAGGCCGCACTTTTTTACGCTGGGATAGAACGAAGGACTCTGGTAAGAGCAGAGGAGGGGGGCTCTGTATCTATGTACATGAGAACTGGTGCAACAACGGGACAATTATAGACAATCACTGTTCCCCTGATCTCGAGTACATGTCTGTAAGATGCCGGCCTTTTTTTCTACCGAGAGAGCTAACTGTTGTGATTGTTACGGCGGTGTATATCCCACCCGATGCAAACACAGACAAGGCACTCTCTCTCCTGCTGAAAACCATAAACGAACAGCAGCAGGCCCACCCTGATGGTGTTCACGTCATTGCAGGAGATTTCAATAAGGCCAATCTGAAAACTGTACTCCCGAAATTCTACCAGCATGTCAAGTGTGCCACGAGGGGAGAAAACACTCTGGATCATGTTTATACCAACATCAAACATGCATACAGAGCTATACCCCTCCCCCACCTCGGGCATTCAGACCATCTCTCCCTCCTGTTACCCCCAGCCTACACCCCCCTCAGACGCAGTGGCAGGCCCATCACAAAGACTGTAACGACCTGGCCTGAGGATGCACTCAGCAGATTACAAGACTGCTTTGAGCAGACAGACTGGAATATGTTTCAACACCAGGAGCTGGAAACGCACACGAGTACGGTGCTGGACTACATCAAGTTCTGTATCGGAAATGTGACTGTAGACAAAAACATCCGGGTTTTCCCAAATCAGAAACCCTGGATGACCACCCAAGTCCGCAGACTCCTTAAAGCCCACGATGCAGCCTTCAGGTCAGGTGACAGAGTTTTGTACACAGCCGCCCGAGCCGACCTGAGGAGGGGGATCATAAAAGCCAAGATGGACCACAGGAGGAGCATAGAGTCCCACCTGTCCAGCCACAACACACGGGAGGTGTGGAAGGGCATACATGACATCACTAACCACAGGGGCTGTCATGTGACAACAGAACACCTGAGTGCAGCGCTAGCAGAGGAGCTGAACAACTTCTTTGCTCGTTTTGAAGTTCCACAACAGCATACAGCCGCACCAGCCCTACTCCCACCTCCAACCACATCCAGCTCTACCACTCCACCCAGTACATTCTCTGTGACGGAGGACGACGTCAGACGGGTGCTCCGTGCAGTGAACCCCAGGAAGGCAGCTGGTCCAGATGGAGTTCCTGATAAGGTGCTCAGGGCATGTGCCCCCCAGCTCGCCTCCATCTTCAAAGACATCTTCAACCTCTCCCTGGCCCAGGCAGTTATACCATCCTGTCTGAAATCTGCCACAATCATCCCTGTGCCGAAGAAATCTTCCATCTCCAGCCTCAATGATTACCGTCCAGTGGCGCTCACTCCTGTAATCATGAAGTGCTTTGAGAGGCTGGTGCTCCGGCACATCATCAATCATCTCCCTCCGGATTTCGACCCCCACCAGTTCGCCTACCGCACAAACCGGTCTACAGAGGATGCCATAGCCATAGCTCTGCACGCTGCGCTGAACCACCTGGAGCAGCAGCAGAGCTATGTCCGGATGCTCTTTGTGGACTACAGCTCTGCCTTTAACACAATCATCCCAGGAATACTGACCAAAAAACTGGACACATTAGGTTTGCCCCCCCCTCATATGTGCCTGGATAAAGGACTTCCTAAGCGACCGGCCCCAGACTGTGAGGCTTGGCCCCCACCTCTCCTCCACACGCACACTGAGCACTGGCTCCCCACAGGGCTGTGTGCTGAGCCCACTCCTGTACTGCCTCTACACCCACGACTGCAGTCCACAGCATGACAGCAACCTCATTGTGAAGTTCGCTGATGACACCACAGTGGTCGGACTCATCTCGAAGGGAGACGAGGCAGCCTACAGGAAGGAGGTCCTGATGTTGACAGCTTGGTGTTCAGACAACAACTTAGCTCTGAACACCAAGAAAACTAAGGAACTCATTGTGGACTTCAGGAGGCACAACACCGACCTGGCTCCCCTCTACATCGATGGAGAGCAGGTGGAGAGGATCCACACCTTCCGGTTTCTGGGTGTCATCATTGCCGACAAAATCTCCTGGACGGAAAACATCACGGCAGTCATCAAGAAGGCCCAGCAGAGACTCCATTTCCTGCGGGTGCTCAGGAAGCACAACCTGGACTCCAGCCTGCTGATTACCTTCTACCGTGCGTCCATTGAAAGCCTGCTGACATACTGCATCACAGTGTGGTATGGCAATTGCACCATGGCAGACAGGGAGAGACTACAGAGGGTAGTCAAAGCAGCTCAGAAGATCATCGGCTGCCCTCTCCCCTCCCTGTCGGACATCTACTCCTCCCGCTGTCTTAGCAGAGCTGTGAACATCATAAAAGACAGCTCCCATCCTGGTTATGGACTGTTTGACCTGTTGCCCTCAGGGAGGCGCTACAGGAGCATCAGGTCAAGGACAAACCGCCTCAAGAATAGTTTTTTCCCCAAAGCCATAACCACCCTGAACTCACACATGCACTGACTCCAAGTCCTGCCAATATACTGTAAATATACTCAGGGACAAACTGTGAACAATCTCGTGCAATATCATTTTTTTTAATTACTGTGTAAGCTGACATGTGCAATAACTCCTACTGTGATAGGTACAAATTATGTGATTATATTTTAGATGTATATTTTCTTGACATGCATGTCTGCACTGAACGATGAGTTGCTCTAATCTCACTGTGTATGCGTATAATGCAAATTGTACATGTGGATAGTGACAATAAAAGGCATTCTATTCTATTCTATTCTATTCTAAAGTCTTAACATCTTTAACATTACTTTTCAATTAAATATCATACTTCTATGGGAACAATTATAAGCTTTCCATAGTTAATTCCCCCCCTTCACTTATATTTTATAAAACATTAACTAATTAAAATGTTCCCGTTCCTTCCTAATTCAATTTTCTCATTTATTTTATTTCACTTATTTTATTCACACACATTTCACTAAATTACAATAACTATTTTATCCCTCATTTTAATCATACGTTGTTTCCAATTTTCTAAAGTTATTTCTATTACTAATATAACAATACAATCTAATGTATCTTTACAGAATCCCTTTTTCAGTTAGATTTTCACCCATTATCTCTAAATAGGTTCTGTTTCTCTATATCTTGCTCCGGTCCTTTGTAACTTCTTTTCCTTTCCTTCTTCACTCTCTTCTTCTCTCCCCTTTTTACCCCCTTGTCTCTCTACTTCTATTTCTCCCTTCTGTGGCCCTTTTCAGTTGCTTTCCAGTGTTATACTTTTTTTTTTGAATTATTTTTCTTTTCTTTGGTTGTTTTTTTAAGTCTTAAATTCTCCATTCTCTTTCCCCCCTTTCCTTTTTCTTCCCCACATAGAATTACTTGTTCATTAAAGATGGCTTCTTCTTTTTCTCAGTTTTCTTGTTTTGCAGTCTTTTCTTGTTGTTTTTCATAGTTCCAAATCTCCATTTCTAAGAATTGAAAAATGAAGCCAAAAGAACCCTTCCCTTCTTGTGTATCTTCTTTGTACTTTTTAAGTTCCATTTTCAATTCATGCAGAAGTGGTGCCATTGTATACATTTTTAAACAACCACCTGATTGATTTTAGCCGTTCAAATATAATAACCAAAAATCCAAAGATCATCAAATAACCCAAATACACGCAAGCTGTTTCTTTTTGCTTTTTTTTTCACTTTCTCTTCCTGGGGTTACTATTTAGTTGCAAAGTTTCAGTTAAAATGTTTCTTTTAGAAGTCTTGTTGAAGTTTTATTTTAGATTCTTTTTAATTCCAGGCAGTCTCTTCCCTCTTCCAGATCATGCCCTTATTCTTTTTCTCTCCCTTCTTGCTTATGAAAAAATTTTTTTTTAATGTCCAGAAATCTTTATTATCCCTTTGGCATTTTGTTTTATTTTCAGCTTAATTGCCTATTGATGTCAAAGCAGATTTTTCCAATTTCTTTTAAGTCTCTTAGTTGTAAGTATAGGGAAGGAGAGAGAAGAAAGAAAAAAAAGCCAAACCTTTCCCTTCCCCTTTCCTTCGCTGCTTCCGACTCTTCTTTGGGAGCAATGTTATTTTTTGTAAGTTTAAATTCCAGGGTACCTTGGTTGTTGCTTTTACAATTTAACCCAGTCAGCCAAAACTTTCACTTCTTATCTTCCTCCTGCACATTCTTTTCTGGTTGAGTTCTTCTTTGGGGTGGCCATTTCTGACCACCGCTGCAACCGCCTTCGGGAAAGGGAGTAATCGCCAGCTGAGGAGGAGAGATACAGCTCTCCTCGACCCTGCTGGTGGTCTCCCCCCTCTTCACCACCTCTACGGGGTGGCTTAGCCCCAAAACCAGCCAGCTTGGGGCACTCCAGCGCCGAGCCCAGACCAAAACCACACACGATCGCGGATTTCTATCTGTCACCGAAGCCCTTCAAACCGGAAGTCCATCTTCTTTCAAATTAAAATAGACAGTTGGTTGCACTTTGGAGTATAACAACCGGAGCCAGAATGTAAATATCTCCAAGGAATTATTAAATGTCTGTAAAAGTCTAGAACTCTCTGAATCTTTTTCCTACCCTTTATTATTCATCAGAGGTTTTTCAGTCCAGATTTGATACACTCTAATTTAGAAGGGTTCTGGAAGCTTCACATACTGCTTGGAAGAACGACATGTGGCCTGGGTGGCAGGCTGTCAACTGTGATTTATAATATGCCACCCTGTTGTCTTCTACTTTTGATGCTGTCCTTATTTTGTTCTGCGGTTGCCATTCCCTTTCTAAATACCCTTGCTTTGGATATGATTTTCAATAGTTCCACCCTGCTCCTTTAGGAACTCACCGTGTGTCCCTTCATACATATTATATTATTTCATGCTTATTAATTGTTCTTAACATGTATGAAATTAATGAATTGTTGATTCCAAGCAATCAAATCTGCATTCATTTGCTCTGCATAAGTGATAAACTGGTAGTGTTACTTGGCAACACTCTGCCTTATTATAAACTTGGAGGGTTGGGGAATGCTTGAAGTATAGGGTTATACTAGTTTCAAGGTTTCTTTGTCATACAGATATTTTTTGGGGAGTGGGGTATCATAACATAGAGTTGGAAAAGCCATTTAAAGTTCCAATCTGTAGCAACAGCAATAGCACTTAGACTTATATACTGCTTCACAGTGCTTTACAGCCCTCTCTAAGCGGTTTACAGAGTCAGCATATTGCCCCCAACAATCTGGGTCCTCATTTTACTGACCTTGGAAGGATGGAAGGCTGAGTCAACTTTGAGCCTGATAAGAGTCAAACTGCCAAATTGCAGTCAGCTGGCAGTCAGCAGAAGTAGGGAGTGTTGAAAGGTTCTTCTAAATTTCTTAGGCAATGGACCCTTTTTCATTCCTATCATGCTTTCAGCCTTGACTGGAAATGTTTTCCAGTGCTTTACTTTTGTTTCTTTCTTTTTATTCTCAGGATGAGCAAGATGCAGCCAGTTATTTCTTCTTGGCCTTGGCTGCTGCCACTGAGTTTGATGACTGCAGTTGGCAAGGCAAGATCCAAGCCAAGTTGGCTCAAATATTTACTGATTCCCAAACAAATAAGAGCCCAAGAGGGTGGACAGCATATCGGGCCCGATGGTTAAGTGAAGGAAGACATGATGTGTGATCCATCTGTTACGGAATTCACAACTCATGAAGAAAGGACATCATTGTCCCTCTGCCAAGAAAAGAAGATAATCATCATCTGGTGCTACTAGTCCCTTGTGTTTCTGAATGAATAGAAATCTTGTGGGCTGTTGTAAATGGATATATGCTGGCCATCAGCTAATGTGTTTTGAGTGAAAAAACAAGCTCATTTTTTTTTATTTTATCAGCAACATGTAAAGAAGACATCATTCACATACATGGGCCTTATTTAAAAGATTAGAGCAGGGGTTCTCAAACTTGTGTCATCATGGCAGCATCATGTGACATATAGGGACTTTATTCTCCTTTTGCCAAACCGGTTGTGGCCGAGGCTAGCATGTGATATATCTGGCCCGCAGGCCACGAGTTTGACAGCCTTGGATTAGAGGGTGTAAAAGAGTCAGTTGAAGCAAGATTGAGAGACAGTTTGGTGTAGTGGTTAAGGTATCAGCTTAGAAACTGGGAGACTGTGAATTCTAGCCCTGTCTTAGGCACAAAGAAAGTTGGGCCACCTTGGGCCAGCCACTTTCATACAATAGCCAATGACTTCTGAAAAATCTTACCGAGAAAACAGCAGACTTCTCCAGACAGTCTCTGAGAATGGGGATGATCCTTGGAGAGAATATTCAATCTGCCCCCCATTCATCCTCAGTGCCAAAAGGCAAAGTCCTTTACAAGATAGAGATGAACGGAAAGCCTCTGACAGCCTGAACCAAAGAGAAAGAGTGCAAGAAAATGCTCTTGCAGCAAATGTGATTCTTTATTCCTGTGTATTTCTTTGTATCTTTGCTTAGACCAGGAAGAGGGTAGAATCCACCCAATCATGGCTCTTGTCAAAAAGCTAAGCAAAGCCAGATCTATATTTCAGTGGAAAACATAATGAAATCCCAGGGCTATAAGCAGGCTATGGAGTTAAAAAAAAAAAAAAAGGATCACAACAAATTGCTTCTATATTATTGCCAAGAAAATAATGCAAGAACATGCATAAAGTCACCAAGTGCCAAGGAGAACTCAAATACTTATCAGTATTTATATTTATTTTGGTTTCTCATTAATATCTGCCTCACACTTCAAATAAACTAAATTAAAACCCCAAAAGGATGGAACCTAGGATACCATGTCCTAAGTATGGTTAAGCGAGCTCTTCAGAGGTGTCTCCTTCCTTCTTAATGGTTTGCATTGCCAACTCTCCACTAATGCTGAAGAAGAAAAGAAAATGGCTCCTGTATATTTAGAGAAGGAAAGACATGATTAGAAGCCTCTTGGGAAAGCAAAGACATCTCCATATTCAGCCAGATGTATTGGGCTTCCATACTGCTGGAGGATGACTAAAAAATTTTCAGATTCTTTGTCTCAGTCAAATACCCTCAGGAAGAGCATGCTTACTACCCACCATAGTTCTATCTGACATGTAGCTCACTGGATTAGTTTGAATCATTTGCTCTCTGCCCAACCTACCTCACAGGGTTATGAAGGTTTGTTAACTACACATGAGATGATCTCTACGCAGGATGACTTGACTTGACCTCTTTAGAAGAAAGTCAGGAAATAAAGCCACACACTTCTTTTTGCCTGTAAACTATTGACTGTCCTCATAATCAAGAATGAAACATTCATTTTCAAGCTGTTTTTTTTATAATAGAAATGTGCCTTTTTTAAAAAAAAAATGAAGTTTGAAATTCTTAGGAGGTTTAATGCTGTGCTAGCTTTGAGATGCTACAGATTTACAGACCATCTTGTAGCCCCACCAAGTATATTCAGTTCAACTGAGAAGTAAAAACCAATTATCTCGGGTTTCTGTATGTGGAAATATTTTGATATGATTAGGGCTAAAAGTGGGAAGCTGAATTGAGATAGCCCCATTTTTGATGATGTGTAGCTGTGCTTCCTTTAAAGTTAGGGTACAAATATTTTAGGGGCCAAAGAGTGTATATGTCTTCTGAATAGCATACCAGAAGTAAGATTCATAAAAGGAATGTGACCAGGATTACATCTGATTTAATTCCATTTAAACTTAAAAAAATTAGCTGAAGATACAATAGTAGGATAACTCCCTAATTCCTGAATTTTTTTTCCTTGAAAATTATAAACAGAATTGGAGCCATTCTGGGTCTTAAAGGCTTTGGGGAGCAGCAGACTGTTTCAATCAAATCATTTTGCTTTATGAACCACTCTTGAAATATCTTGCCTTGCCTCTAAGATTTTGCTCCTGAATGAAATGTAACACAGACACAAATTAACCTTATTTTGTTTTTCAGTTTTCAAGAACATACTAGAGGAACTTGTCCATCCATTTCCATTCTGGGATGAATAGATGCCTCAACCATTTAGAGCAGACCTGATTCCCCATGCAATAAATAATGGTTATGCCAGATTGTGTTTTGAATATTAAGGAAGAAACACAAACCAGTTGCAAGCTTTGTCTCTCTCTTCCGTCTACTGGCAAAACTCCTGGGGGACTTCCCCTGACCTGCTTCATGTCTGAATGTTTGCACAAAGATATGAATCAAAGTGGTGAAGGACATGTCACAATGAAACTGGAGAGGTATTCACAAAATTAACATTGTTTGTGAAAAATCTTGGTTATACCAGCAGCCATTCTGAAAGCAGAATAATAATTATATTTTTTTCAATTCTATACAAAGCATGGCTGCAGCCATTCACAATGACTTCAAAAGAAATGTTGTAGCACCCAAATGACTAAATACGACAGGGCTGAAAGTTAGATACACGTTAGTTTGTCTGAAAGACCCACCTAGCATTTTCCAGACATGAGCTAATGATCTGATTCTGCATGACAGCTACCTATGTTTATGTATGATCCTGGGTGTGATCACTGGTTAAACAGTTTAGTATTTGCTTTTTACTTATACCATAGCTCATCTCACCATTAGAGGGCAATAAAGGCAGTATTTTTGATTCCTTTCCATCTTTATTAAGAGCAAGAATTTGTTAAAAAATTGATAAAGGCTTTTAGGCAGTCTGAACTTTTAAGACTTATCTGTGGCCGGATATGCTGAGAAACATGACATTCTGTACATTTCTCTACATCCTATACAAATCAAATTTCCTAAAGTTATGCACGGAAGCCAAGATTTGTTATCTTACACTCATTTAAAAAAAAACAAACTTACTGCAATAATAAAAAAACAAAAACAAAAAAAGATTTCTCCATTATTGTTTAAGGGAAAATTTAAAAACAATCCATGTTAGATTGGCAAACTTAAATGATATCATGGTATCGTATGACTTAAGACGGAATATATCATTGGAATAACACTTGTTCTTTGAAAAAATACTGAAGCAATCCAAAAGATATGACAGCATGCGCAATTTCTTTTCACACACATATATATGTACTTAGGTCTTTCTTCTTCCTTGTATAGAAACAGATTTATTATTTCACTTAATTTCTACCTGCTTTGACTTGTCTGGACAATTGCTGGAACAATAGGTGGAAATAAAAGGAGAAAAATATTTTGCTTTCTTCTCTCTGAGCTGGTTGCTGCCTACCTCAGAAAGATGAGTTAAGACATTGCCTGCAGTTCTCCACAGTAATGCCAAGCCAGTCTGCCAAACTCTCAGAGCCCAAATCTTTATTTGGACATTCAAGTTTATGGTTATTTATTTTACTTCCTTGGAAGTAAAAGTGAGTTAGTGAGTTAATGTAAACAAATCAAGAGGAAAATCTATGGGGCATTTGAATATGCACCAGGAGCATTGTTTGGCCCCTTTCCTTGGTTTTAATTGCTCAAATTCTACTCTTGAGATCCCTTCTCACAGTTCTTGAATATTTCAATATGGCAGTGACAGAAGTACTTTCCTAGGGGGTTGCATTTCCAATTGCCAATATCTGGAATGAGGGCAACATTGGTCCAAATGAGCCTTTTTCTGGAAAGCTGGTAGAAAGCAGTACTTGGACTTCAGGTACAGAAATCCAGTTTCAAGATACCACTTGACTGATCAATCCAATTGGGTCTCTCTGGACCAATCACTCTGTTTCAGTGAATCCTGTGTATGCCATGTTGAATTTAAAAAACATGATTTATTTTATGAATGACTGATGATGAAAAATTAGTTGCTGAAGTTTCTGGTAAACACCAAAATGCTGGGTCTATACAACTGAAGACTGGAAAATCTGGTTGATCTCAGGAGTTGAAGGAAGGTAAAAGGGATGTACATAATGCTGTCATCTGAAAAATAGAAGAATGCCATCTGCTGTAGATTTATCCTTTGGAAATTCTATAGTGTCAGCCTGTATTCCTCTTCTAATTACAGTTGCTTAGGAACATAAAAAAACCCTATAAAATAAAAATGCTGAATGAAAGTTAACCCATTAAGGCTAGTACTACAGTTAAAAGTTATGGAGGGAAATAGTTGCTATGGTCGTGTTCTTTCACTGAAATTCATGGAGTAAACATTGCTGTAGAAATGAATTGTATATTATGCTGGAGGTGCCCAACATTTGGGGTAAGCTAATAGGTACATTTGAATTTAAAAAACATAACTCAGTGCTGTGGAACATATGTGTGACCACTCATGAAACACCCATGTCCCAAGGCAGGGGTGGGATTCTACCAGTTTGGACCAGTTCTATAGAACCAGCAAATTGTTCCTCTGGCTGGCCCTGGCCCTTTCTGCCCACCCTTCCCCCTCCCCTCCTAGTCAGTCCTTATCATGCATGTGCAACATTGCTAACTGCATACTTTCCCCCAGTCACTCCTTAAGGTACTCCCCCCCCCGACCATCAGCTGTTCCTATTCCTCACTTACTTACTGCTTCGCCCAGGAGGCTTCCCTGAGGGGTCCCCTCCCTTTTTTGCCTTCCTGGCCCCAGGGAAGCTTCTTGGGAGCAAAAAATACCCCCTCCAGGAGTATCCCCTGAGGCATAGGAGGCCCCAAAATGGAGCACAGGGGGGTTCTGCACGCCCGTAATATGCTCAGTTTTTTTTTTCCCTTCTTGAGCTCCAGGGAAGCTTTCTGGGAGCAACCCTCCCTCCCCAGGATGCTTCCCTGAGGCCCAGAAGGCCCCAAAATGAGGGGAGATGGGTGAGGGAAAAAAAGCTACACCTACCCAGTCACATGGTCATGCCCACCTAGCCACGCCTACAGAACTGGTTGTTACAAAATTTGAATCCCACCCCTGTCCCAAGGCATAACTCTGATGGCGTCACTCCTGCAATTTCTTCTCTATGACCTCTTCTTACCTTTTATTCCCACTACCTCACACCCTCCCCCCCCACCCTACACACACCAGCGGAAAGACAGACTTGGAAAGATTCCTAGACTGTAGCTGTGTTCCACATGTTTGAGGATTTGCTTCAAGATTCTTGGAAACAAATATAACATTTCATAAATGATTTGTTGTCTGATCACACGAAGCTAAGCAGGGTTAGATTGAATTAATACATGGACTGAAAATTACCAAGATATTTTATAGCTGAAGATGGATTAGGAAGTTAAAAAAAAAAAACCTAATTTTTTTTAAAAAAAATCAATAATTATTCTAAACCAGAAAACAATAGGTAAACATAAACCAGTTTTAGGGTTTGCATGAGAGCTGCATAGATTTATCCATATTGCCATTAGCGCAATTTGAAGGAGGCTTGCTCTGCAAAGCAACTTTAGAGGGCTATGCAGAAAGAGGATTCAAAAAGTCAAGATGATGGGTATTTTTCATAGACATTTCTGATTGCATAATCCTATCTTCTTATTTTTGTTCAAGTAATTGTTTAAAAAAAAATCCAAGAATATGACCAGGGAGAAAAATGACCAGAAGGACAGGTGTAGTATTTAGTGTCACTTGGTCAAACTGCCAGATGATCTATTACTTTGGGGAAATATTGTTACCACCCCTCATTTCAGAAATGCATTCCCTGCCTTGCTGTTTTTATAAGATATTCCTTCCCATAAACATCCCAATGCTTCTAAAATGACAGTCCTAGAAATTGTTCTATCAACATAAACATTAGGTGTAGCAAGATAAACATTAGATATCCAAGCTAATAAATTAAGCAACTGCATATTAAATTCTGTGCAAGGTGCTAGAATATAAACAAATAACAAATAAGAAGCCACAGGGGATGGTCAAAAACATTGGCAACCAGATAGTGCAATCAAAACTCTACTTGTTTTTAGGTACATTGCACATTTGATGCAAATACAGAAAAGACAAAGCTTTCATGGCACCCTCTAGGCTGCCATTTTTACTTTTTCTGGACAGACTCTTGCATACTGATACAGGAAAAAGTCCTCAGTTGTACTACCATGGATGAGCTGTGTATGCTATTTTGCCCAAACCCAGCCCATATGGCTCTTGTAATATATAGAAGATGAATTAGAATACAGGGACATTTTTTCAACAGCAATTCTTCAACAGTGATTTAATCTGATCTGTTGGGGAAAAAAAAAAAAAAAAGACCAGTGAGTTTACAATGGATAAAGCACAAGTCAGCAATGTTTTAAAGCGAGGCCCAGATTTTTTATTTATTTATTATTAAATTTATATGGCACGCATGATAATGCAATGATGGGTGGGTTACAAACTATAAAAAGATAAATAGAAAAACAATTAAAAATTTAAAAACCATGCAAAACACAGAACCAAGGAGACAAGACTGCATGGGGATGAAATCTTCTTACCCTATCAACCATCTCTAGGGGTAAGCTCCCCCCTCAGGGCCCCAAACTAATTAGCAAAATCAGATTTTAACATCCTTCTGGAAGGCCAAAAGAGTGGCAGAAGTTCTCATTTCTGGTGGTGGAGTGTTCCATAGGAACATGTGGCCACAGTGGAAAAGGTTCTCCTTGATCGTGCCTGCTGGAATTCTTAACAGACAGGGTCTGTAGCTGTCCCCTTCTACTAGAGTGAGTGGGATGGGCTAGTTCTATTGGGTTGAATTGTCTCTTCAGATATCCTGAAGATATCTATTTGTAAAAATGTTTGTTGGATATTTGTTGGATTTTTACAGGATACAGTTTGAACCACTCTGGGGACTGCATGGACAATGGGGTGTGTGTGCCTGGCATGCTATGGTCCATAGGGCCATTGAAAGTTGGACACAACTTAGCTAAGTCTTAACAATTGAACAACAATAACAAGAGGATTACATGGGGCTCAAAGGCTTGGTTGTCCATCCCAATCAACAAATCATTTTATTTATTCCTTACATGTATATAGCTGCCCACTCATGAAACATGTGTCTCGGCAGCGTATAAAAGAAGCCATAGAATAAACATTAAAACACCCTATAATTTTAAAAAGATCAATTTTTAAAAAAGAGTCTATCTTTGGTGTAAAAGATAATACAAACATTTCAACAAATGATCATTCTGAGATCCCAAACACTGTTGGCACAGTCACATTTTAAAGGCCTGGGAACCTGGATAATAGCTCTACATAATTCTTCATATCTTATGTAGAGCAGTGGCCCCCAACCTTTTTTGTGCCACTGCCCAGTACCGGCATCACAAAATGATCTGCGGCCCGGTACCGGCATCAGCACACATGACAAGGCAAGGCGAGCCGAGCAACCCCAAAGCAAGAGCCCCCTTTTTTGGCTTAATTTGTTCAACTAGAACCCATCCAACAAAGTGGAAAACTTGTCCTTCCACTAAATCCAAATTAATTTTTTTTCACTCAGTTTTTTTTTAACAGCTGCACCCCATCTGACCCGCCCCACCTCATGGCGCTTACCCACTCGCTTGCCTTGCAATGACAAGATTCTCCCGGAGAAGCGGAACAACTGACTCCCTGATATCCTCCTACACGACCATTTGAATTTAATCTCGCGCCTGGAGGTCACGTGAGCGACACGGCCCTGCCCGATTAGTGCAGCCAGGAGCTTGAAATTAGTCAATCAGGAAGCAACAAAATGTTACTCGGCTTACTTTTTCTGTCCAGGGCTCAGCAGCCTGTGTGGTTCTTTTGAAAAATGCATGCCGGCTGTTACCCTTCCCCCCCCCTTCCCTCAGGGCTAACCGCCCAGATTGGCTATTTTTTGCATATAAAGTTTTACGTCTGCCTATATCCTGGTCCTACCTCTCTTTTTTTTTTTTTGTTCTGTAATTTGTGTGTTCCTTTTTGGGGGAACGATTGCCTGCTGTAGCAGAACTTTATGCAGTTCATTTTTCGTATTTTCATTTTGGGAGAAAGGAAAGAAGAAAAATTGGTCTTTAAAAAAAATCCTTCTCATCGAAACAAGATGGCGGCACCCAGCAAATCGGCGGCCCAGTAGAAAATGTTCCACGGACTGGTAGCGGTCCGGGGACCGGTGGTTGGGGACCCCTGATGTAGAGGACTCCTACTTGTAAGTATTTTTACAAGGAATCTTTCCCAACTTAATTTCTTAGGTATCTATATGCAGGAAAGCTTGGCGATTATTGTGAAATACAGTGAAGAGCTGCAATTCCATGGTTGTAAAATCATATGTGAATAAATAATACAGCCAGTTCAGGAAGAACCTAAACCCGTGATGGCAAACCTATGGCAAGCATGCCACAGGTGGCAGGCAGAGCTATTTGTGCCGACATGCGAGCTGCAGGCAAACTTACCTCTGTGCATATGCCCACCTCACAGCTGATTTTTGGCCAGTTTGAGGCCTTTTTCAGCCTCCCAAAGGCTTGAGGAAGGCTTCTTCAGGCTTCTACAAGCTTTGTAGGCCGAAATCTAGCCCTGTGTCGTCACTTCCAGTATTTTCGGAAAAACTGGAAGTAACAAAACAGGGCTAGATGTCAGCCTACAAAGCTTGTAGAAGTCTGCAGAAGCCTTCTTCAAGCCTTTGGGAGGCCGAAAAAGGCCTCAAAAAGGCCCCAAAACAGCTGTGAGGCACAGTGCAGGTAAAGGGGCAGCGGGGTTGGTGGTGGGTGGGGATTGTGCACGCATGCATAGGGGACATGGGGGGTGCATTGCTTTTTAGGTGCTGGCACGCGAGAGTGAGCGTACAAGCATGTGCACAATTTTGGGCACAGGAGCCCAAAAAGGTTAGCCACCACAGACCTAAAGAGAATGAGCAGATGAAGAAAAAATGTACAAGGAAAAAGACAAAATGTTCAAAGATTCTGAAATTAGAAAAAATGGCTAAAAGACTCATTTGCATGTCAGAAGAATAATAGATTTTCTAATCTGCTCAGAAATAAAAGGGGTTAGAAGCAATAATTCCACAGGACATGTCTTATTTGTATTGAGTCTGACATTACTTCAAAAAAGCAAGAAAGAATGAATCCATGTCATTCACATGGCAGATCTTTCCAGTTAGCTTTTGACAAATTGGCATTTTCAAATATTTAAAAGGTTGCCACAAAGAAAAGAAAAACCCTTTCAAGAGTTTTATTAGAGTGACAGGGCAAAATTCAGAAAAGCCCTCAAGAAATGCTATTTTGCAACTGCAAGAGCATGCCTAATTTTTGCTAATCCCCCTTTATCCAGATGTTATCCAGAAGTCATCTTCTGTAGCATTTTGGAGGGTCTTCTGTATTTTCTTCCATGTTTCAAAGCAGCTTCTGATGTCCACAAATGACTGCAGAAGAAAGAGCATACTGGAAAGCTTCAGTAACACAAGTGACACTCTTCTCATGCATCTGTATCTCCCCCATTGTTAACATTTGGGAGAATTTTTTTCAGCCACAGAATTGGATCGTCTCAAAAGAGTCTGACATATTGTACAAAAGATCCCAAGTGATGAATGGGCTGCTTGAAAGAGAAGATTTTCTGACACAAGTAAGGGTTTGGCCTGGAGGACCTTTTTTTTTTTCCCGTGCTATTGTTGGCCTGAATTCATCTTACCCTGCTCTTTTATGCTCCCTGGAGTTCCTTGGGGATCCTCCTTATCACAAAGCAGGAAGCAAGGGCTGGAAACTTGGCAACAAGATACTTCTTTTACAGAAGTGATAGGAAACAGCCTAAGTGCCAACAATTCTTGCAACACTGCTTAATAATGTTAAACAGTGGATGGAGGAGAATGCAACTTCTAAACATGAAGCCTGCCATGAGACAATCCAGGAATGGAAATAAAAATACTGAAATTAGCGTCCAAACTCCAGAAGCAAAACAAGGTGCTTTGGCCAAAAAGCCATCTCCAGAGAGATCTCCCTTTCTTTTAATTCAGCAAGAAATCTGCAAGATTATCAGACTGATCGTGAGGAAGAGAAGTGTCTGTCTTCCCATTGGCGTCATTACTGACCTTTCTGGAAATATATCTTTACTCGTTCTGGTGAATGGTTTTGGTTTGATTGAACAAGTGGTACAAATTAGAAAATTGCAACCTTTGAATCATTGCATTACTCCAAACAGCTAACCACATCTGAGAGAGGGAGGAATAATTCAGATGATGATATGAGAGCATTTTCATCTACAATACTATCTGTGGACAACTGCTCAATTCTAAGAAGTTGGTTTGATTATTTTCACAAAATGAAAGATCTAACAGCAGAATGATTTTTTTTTTAAAAAATGAGTGATTGTCCTTATTCTATCATAGAGATGAACTGTATACCTTAAATTAACTATATATTCTGAAAATCAATTAATTTCATTGTTCTACAATACATTCAGTCAGGTTGGTTTCTCTAGCTATGAACATTCAAGTTCAGTGCAGGTATTCCTGGATTCTTTTTCCGTTAGTTTCAGAAAGCAGATGCAACTGAATTCCAGAGACATTAATGCAGGTATTCCTGGATTCTTTTTCCGTTAGTTTCAGAAAGCAGATGCAACTGAATTCCAGAGACATTAATCTTAAATGAATTTGTTATAGGTCAATGTTAATAATAATCATACCAGTTTCTTCTCTGAACTAATACATGAAGGAAATTCATTTTATCCAAACAATGGACAACTTCTTTGAAAATCATCAGTGTTCATGACCACTGAGGAGATACCAAAATAGAATGGGGCTACATCCAATTCTTCTCTATTAGTTGTCTATTCCTGGTTTACACAATTTAGTAAAGTGTCCATCATGGCTGTCAAAAAGGTCTGATTCTGTAATCCATCCTAACTGAAAGCTACTTGAATTGAATGGCCAGCATAACCTTTGCACTTTGTCAAGCTTGATAATGTTTTCTACTTAATTTTAGAGAGGCCAGTGCCAAGATTAACATTCTTTTGGGGGAAAGTAACTCGTACATCAATTCCAAATTCTGGATAAGAAATGCCTTCATTCCCACCCCAAACTGTTCTTTTAAGATAAAGAGCAACTTAAAGGTTTGTTAGAGGCAATCTATGATTGCAATTACTTCATTAAGATTTGCAAAGACCGTCCTACAACTTATACCTTCTAGATGTATATTGACTATAATTCTCAAGGCTTTAGGGTGGCTGGTGTGTTTGAGTGTGCCCTATGTGTGTATTTAATTGAGCATTACAACCAGTTCAATTTTTCTTGTCATGAATCTGAGTTATTTCTGAACAGGATTTTAATAAAACTTACTCTGATCTCTTTCCTTAATTAAAAAATGTAAACACTTTTGGCTTTACTTCATTCAGAATGATAAGTTTCCTACAGAAAAAAAAACTTTCTAAGCAGTTTACAGAGTCAGCCTATTGACCCCAACAATCTGGCTCCTCATTTTATCAACCTTGGAAGGATGGAAGGCTGAGTCAACCTCAAGCAGGTGCGACTTGAACTGCCAAACTGCAGAAGTAGCCTGCAGTACTGCATTCTAACCCCTGCACCTCCATGGTTTCAAATCCATATGAATAGAAAACAAAAGTGTCTCATGATCTTCTAGTCATCCACAGAGAGAAGTAGAGATAAATTCATTTTTAGAGGAAAGTTGTCTTCATTTCTGTCCCCTATAAGACCATATTTTCCAATACAGTACATACAGTCAGGGAATCATAACATTGTAGAAAGGGACATTTTAAGACATCAGGTCCAATTCAATCCCCTATTCAGGGAAGGAATCCAAATTAAATCATTTCCAGTATTTATCAGCCAACTTCTGTTTGAAAACATCACAAAAGGAAAGCCTAGAATGCTCTCTTAGTAACTGGTTCCATAGTCAAACTGTTCATACTGTTCCTTAGCATTGAACTAGAATCTTGCCTTCCTGTAAATTAAAACCAAGATCTCATATCCTGACTTTTGGGACAGAAGAGCTTGTTCTTCTGAATAAAAAGCTTCTTCAGATACTTGAAATGCATTTGATTCCCACCATCATTCTGCCAAAATGTGTGAGTGTGTGTGTGTGTGTGTTGAATTTCACTCTTAGTCTTTGAACTAAAATATAATTTCATTTTGATTAGGAGAAGCAAGACCTTCTCTTACTTTTTCCTTCACATCAGGTTGGGAGACATTGGCTTCTAAGAAAATGCTAAAAATTAATCACAGAACAAAAGCAAGCAGCCAGTGCCAGAAATTACTATAAACATCATTTTCCCTTATCCCCTGACCTATTGTGTGGAGGTATTCTGCTGCATGGCCAATTTTTTTTAAAAAAAAGCCACTGTGTTGAGCTGACTTTTTGGTACTCTGTTTTTTTTAAAAGCATTTACAGCATTATTTCTTTGATATAGTGTGGTGCATACTACTTCTGTCTTTCAAATGCAAATACCAGCTTGCCCTCATAGTTGTGTATGCCAAAAGTAATGATAACCATGCAAAACAGAGCTGTGTGTGGCCTCCCTTAGAAATAGACATAAGATTGAAAATTGATGTGGAGAATTTGGAAACATTCTATGTTTTAAGTTCCAGCTCTGTCTTGATTCCTTCACCCAGGAAAGCTATAAAAAGGGGTATACAATTTGAGGCCCCAAGAGGGTATCCAGCCTCCTGTAAAAGCCCTTTCAGTTGTTGATGTCATTCTTAATGTGACAAAAGGTGAAAAGTGTTCTGTCCCCTCATTAGCATTCTTGAGATCCCCGCGCCTTGATTGGCCAAGGCGCGGGGCACTCTGATTGGTTAGGCGAGCCGCGCCGATTGGCTCGCTAGGAATCTCCTGCGATTGGTCGGTTCGAATCGCGGGAGATTCAAAGTGGTGCCATTGGCCGCGGCCGCGGCGGCTAAAGGAATAAAAGCCGCGAACTTTTCCTATAGCGCCAGTTCGGTTCCTACATCAATAAAAGAGCTTGACACAAAGTCACCGACTCCTGGCATCATTTCCGAAGACACAACACTGGCGACGAAGGTGGGATCCAGATCCTGAACCGAACCACGTGTCCGACGGAAGCCAGACAAATCTCCACGATGGCGAAAATCGCACCCCCCGCACCCTTCAACCCCGCCACCGAGGACTGGGAATCGTACTCCGACATATTCCGCATGTTCCTCGAGTGCAGCGACCTGAAGGACACCACCGGCCCCATGAAGCGAGCCGTCTTCCTGACCCACTGCGGGACCGAGGTATTTAAGATGGCCAAGGCACTTGCCAAACCCGCCGACGCGACCGCGATGGACTGGGACGTCCTCGAGCCAATACTTCGGCGGCACTACGCTCCAGAGGTGCCCATCCTAATCCGACGCAACGAGTTCTACCGTCGGGACCAACAGTCGGGTGAGAGTTTCAGCGACTTCGTCACCGAACTACGGTGCCTAGGGGGGCTGTATGAATTCGACAACCTGAACGACGCCCTGCAAGACCGAATCGTGCTCAGCCTGTGGGACCCCGTCCTCCAGAGTCGGCTGATTGCCAAGGGCAACATCAGCCTTGCAGATACCCTCACCGCAGCCGCAGCCGCCGAAGCGACCCGAACATCCGCCGACCGCATGCGTCGACTGAACGCTGGGGACCGCAGCGGGAACAACCACCCTGCAAGGTTGGCCGAGGCCCAACCCGAGACGACCACCCCAGATCCGAATGCCGGTTTTTCGAGTCGATCTGCCAGCATTGTGACCAGAAGGGACACATCGCCCACGTCTGCCGCCTCAAAAAGAACCACAGCCCAGATGGGACCAGAGCGAATGGAGGAGAGAGAGCACACCACCCCGGACCAGAGATCGCCCCTCTGACAACAGATGGAACCGGAACGGACGATCCCTACGAGGCGGCGAGACCCGGCGAAGAGAGGAGACCCATCAGATGGTCACCATCGGCCACGCCACAACCAATGACGCCCGGAAGGTCTACGTGGAGGTAGGCATCGAAGGCGAGCCATGCAAAATGGAGGTGGACTCCGGGTCCTACCTCTCCATGATAGCATGGCAAGAAATAAAGCACTTGGTGCCTACCATCCAAAGGAAAGGCCTAGACAGCCAGAGACTAATCGTAAAAGACTAGCAGGGAAACCGCATCCCGGTAGTTGGAACCGGACAGTTCAACGTAACATACAAAGGGTGCACCGAAAGGCTTCCCCTGACAATCATCGATCGCGACTGCCCAAGCCTACTGGGACTGCAATGGTTCACCCCACTCGGCATCGCAGTCACGGGAATCGACCACGTCACCGACGACAGCTGGGAGCAACAACTAGCCCGGGAATTCCAAGAGGTCTTCGACGGAAACCTAGGCAAGTACCGAGGGCCCCTTATATCATTCAGCCTAGACCCAAACATCCCCCCAAAATGCCTGAAACCAAGGCGGGTGCCATTCGCACTTAAACCCAAGATAGACGAGCAAATTGACAAGCTCGTCAAGCAAGGGGTCCTACAACCAATAGACCACGCCCGGTGGGAGACCCCCATAGTCACCCCAATCAAACCTGATGGGTCAGTGAGGATCTGTGGGGACTATAAGGCCACCCTAAATGGCGCGTTGCAACAAAGCGCCTACCCCATCCCAGTAGTGCAACACCTACTGCATTCACTGGGAGGGGGCAAAATTTTCGCCAAACTCGACCTCGCCCAGGCATACCAACAATTGCCAGTCGACAAGGAAACGGCAGAAGCGCAAACCATAGTCACCCATCGGGGAGCATTTAAATGCAACCGGCTCTAATTCGGAGTCAGCGTGGCACCGGGAATATTCCAAAGCCTAATGGAAAGACTATTACAAGGCATCAAGGGGGTGATACCTTACTTCGACGACGTCTTAGTGTTGGCAACCAACCAAGCCGAACTAGAGGGTCGCCTAAGGGAGGTCCTAACCAAATTCAAAGAGACCGGGCTCAAGGTAAAGAGGGAGAAATGCCAATTATACACGGAACGGGTTGAATTTCTAGGATATCTCCTAGACCGACACGGCATTCACCCCACAAACCAAAGAATCAAGGCCATCAAAGAAGCCCCCACACCCAAGTCGAAGATGGAGCTACAGGCATTCCTGGGGCTACTTAACTTTTACAATGTTTTCCTGCCCCAAAAGGCGACGGTGGCGGAGCCTTTGCATAGGCTCCTGGACAAGGCGGCGACCTGGACTTGGGGGAAACACGAGCAAGCCGCCTTCCAGAGAACAAAGGACCTCCTCACTTCGGACGCTGTCCTTATACAGTACAATGAGACCCTACTTCTGGCCGTCACATGCGACGCATCACCCTTCGGCGTCGGCGCTGTCCTCAGCCATACCCTCCCCAATGGAAAAGAAGCACCCATCGCGTTCTTTTCAAGGACCCTCACCAAACCGGAGCAGAACTACAGCCAGCTGGACAAAGAGGCTCTGGCTATCATTGCCGCAGTAAAAAGATTCCACGAGTATCTCTACGGCCGGACATTCACCATCATAACCGACCACAAGCCGCTGCTGGGAATCCTTGCAGGGAACCGGGCCACCCCGAACATTCTGTCTCCCCGAATGACAAGGTATTCCGAGTTCCTGGCGGCCTACAACTACGGACTCATACACAGACCGGGTAAGATGATCTCCCATGCATACGCCTTAAGCTGCTCGCCGCTACCGGAACCTGACACCGACCCAGCACCCACAACGACCACCCTCAGTATAGAGACTCTACCCAACCTACCCATAACTGTGTCAGACATTGCCCGAGAGACTAATAAAGACAAACGTCTGGCGCGGGTGTTGCATTGGGTAGAGAAAGGGTGGCCGGAAAGGGACAATGACGAGTCCGTCAAGACATTCCGGAACCGGCAAACGGAACTCTCATTATTAAAAGGGTGCATACTATGGGGGGATAGGGTGGTCATTCTAGAAAAACTACAAGGGAAGGTTCTGGAACTATTACACGAGGGGCACCCTGGCATCGTTAGGACTAAAGCCCTGGCCAGAAGTTACGCTTGGTGGCCAGGGATGGACAAACAGATTGAGACATGGGTAGCAAGGTGCCAACGATGCCAGGAAACTAGGCCAAGCCCACCCACAGCACCCGTCCTAGAGTGGGAAACCCCAAGGGGACCTTGGTCTAGGATCCACATAGACTTCGCCGGGCCCACAAAAGGACACACCTTCCTAATAACAGTAGACACTTACTCCAACTGGCTGGAGGTTAGCAACATGAGAACAACAACCACGGAGGCCGTGATCAAGGAACTCAGCAAACTTTTTGCAACGCACGGCCTCCCAGACGTCATCGTTTCCGACAACGGGCCCCAATTCACCTCGCTAGAATTCGAAAAATTCCTAGCGGAAAGGGGCATCTGACATGCGCTGACAGCACCGGTGCATCCGGCGGCAAATGGTAGGGCGGAACGGATGGTGCAATTCACTAAGAAAACCATCCGGAAAATAGACCACGGGGAGATCCAGGATAAAATAAATAAATGACTCTTCACCCAACACATAACCCCAAATACCACAACGAATAAAAGCCCAACCGAACTGTTAATGGGGAGGAAATTAAGGTCCCCACTCGACAGATTACACCCCACGTATAACCCAGAGAAGCCCCCAGACTCAACCAGCAAACACCGAACCTTCGCACCAGGCGACCCCGTGTACGCAAAGAACCTGATGGGAGACCCGTTATGGGTACCGGCCGTCATCACACAAATAACAGGCCCACACTCGTACCGGCTACAAACAACAGACGGACGAGCATGGAAATGCCTCATCGACCAATTAAGATCGAGGGCGACCACCCAAGAGACCACCGACGCACAAGCAGGCAAAACCAACCCCCACAACACAAAGCAAGGGGGGAGGGAATACCCAGGGGACCAAAACCAAAGAAGAATAAACCTACTTACCGGAAAGCAGCCAGCACGACCCCTCGCCAGGAAGAGACAGCCAGGCCAGCTCGACCGACCCGGGGAGACCGAGCGGGAGCGGCGAAACCCGCAGCTCAACCAACCCGGGAAGCCCAGGAGGGAGCTACAGAGAGCAGCCCGGCCCGACCGACCAGCCGGTTCCCACGACGGCATCCAGAGAAGCAGAGACCCCGACCGAACCGGCCGGGATCCAACCTACGACTGAGCTGCGCAGGTCCAGTAGGCTAAGACGGAGCCCCGCCTCCCTACGGGACTACGCGACATAAGGACTAAACCAAGAGGGGAGGGGTGTTCTGTCCCCTCATTAGCATTCTTGAGATCCCCGCGCCTTGATTGGCCAAGGCGCGGGGCACTCTGATTGGTTAGGCGAGCCGCGCCGATTGGCTCGCTAGGAATCTCCCACGATTGGTCGGTTCGAATCGCGGGAGATTCAAAGTGGTGCCATTGGCCGCGGCCGCCGCAGCTAAAGGAATAAAAGCCGTGAACTTTTCCTATAGCGCCAGTTCGGTTCCTACATCAATAAAAGAGCTTGACACGAAGTTACCGACTCCTGGCATCATTTCCGAAGACACAACAAAAAGTATTAAGGGCATGGAAAGGGAATATATTAATAGTATTTAATTAATAAACTGAACAGGAAACAATTAATGAATTACTTAATTAAGGTTTTGTTCTGCCCATATGTTTGTCCTGTCATAAAACAAGATACAACTTGGTCTCTTTCATTTGTTTTAAATCTCAGATTCTATGTTCAAACCCAGCTCCTCCATTTTCCCCAAGATGCTGTTCCGGTTCTGTGCTTTATGACCGTGTACATAAAATAGAGAAAGAAAAAGCATTTTTGAAACTACTTCTAGAAACTATGAGGAAATATCTCAGGAACTGTGAAAGTCAGCAAGACTTTCACAAGTGGTTTGCCATTGCCTCCTTCCTAGGGTTGAAAGAGAGGGGCTGGCTGAAAGTTACCTAATTGGCTTTGTATCTAAAGGCAGGACTATAACTCTCAGTCTCCAGTTTCTGCCTGGTCCCTTCATTAAAGAAGCATATATGTACATGTATATGTGCAAATATATATCACACTGCATGTGTACAAACTTATACAAGCCTGAATAATTTCTAGCACCAAAAGAAAGCCATCCCAATTAGAATTCTGTTTTCTACCAAATTGAGTACTTCCTATGGCCTTATTGTTTAGAGTTGTAATATTTGTCTCTGGAATTGGGGCTAATATGGAAGCATTTGAAGTAGCCAGCTTTTCCAAGAATCAGACCTCTGAGATTACCATCTGCTCAACTCAATCATATCCAAAACCTTTGTCAGTCCTTCAAAAGCAAACATTTAGCCCATACAAAATACCATTGGCTTTTCATAAATAAATAAAAGTGGTACAAGAGAGAAAGTGATTGCTGTAGTGAAGCTCTCATTAAGGTACCTGAGCATCGGCAGAGGGAAATTGGGAAGACCTCTGGCTCTCTTTTCTTCAACAACATGTTCACCTTGTATGTTATTATCAGGGGGTGGGAAGGATAGGTATCAACCCATGCTTTATGACTAGAGAGGGCTTAGAGAGAGCTAAGTTGTTAATCGAAGTATTCCACTCGTATTCTAAGACAACTCACATGTCCATATATATTAAGTGAACCAAAATCTCCAACATGTATTATCAAGCACATTTCTGAACGTTCTTAAACTGTGTCAGAAGCACACAGTTTTCATCTACCTATTCTCCCACAGATCCTTTTCTAATTGCAGGCATAGGAATGCAGACTGTCTACTTAGCAAACTTTGTTTCCCTTTCCAAAGAATAGAAGTCAGGTATTACCTAAAATGGTGGGGGAAGTGGGGGGTGGGGGAAAGAAGAAAACACACATTTGCATTTTAATCAAAACTCGCTTGTCAGCACCTAAATCCACCTCCTTTCTTTTATGGCTCTGCACCAATCCAGAGCTACGTTATTTTATGATTTTCTGAAGATTTGATTCCCTTCCAGGCAGCCTATACTGCCAGGTATTTTTCACTAAAGCCTCATCAGTTGATTACACTTGTCATCTGATCTTCTGCTATGTAGCTTTGGATCTTCTTGTTCCTGTGCTCATTTAGATGCTCCTTTTACTATCATTACTTCTTTTGAACCTCAAATAAACTCTTCCCTCCATCTCCTCACTGCCTATCTCTTTTGGTCTTACACTCTTTGTCTCAAAAATAAATAGACTGTATAGATTATATAGAGATAGATAGATGGATAGATAGATGGATGGATAGATAGATAGATAGATAGATAGATAGATAGATAGATAGATAGATAGATAGACAGACAGACAGACAGACAGACAGACAGACAGACAGACAGACAGACAGTGTGAACCAGATTGCAAATGGTTTAAGGACTGAATTATTAAGGAGTTTTTTTTGTAACTGCTGACATACTTTGACTATTGCAACCTAGAAGTAAGGAGAAACTTCCTAGCAGTGAGAACAATTAACCAGTGGACCAGCTTGCCCTCAGAAGTTATGGGTGCTTCATCACTGCAGGCTTTTAAGAAGAGACTAAATAGCCACTTGTCTGAAATGGTACAAGGTCTTCTGCTTAGCAGGAGGTTGGACTAAAAGATCTCTAGTTGGGTCCTTCCCAACTTTGTTTTTCTATATTCTGCATCTTGGCATTTACAATGCTGAATCTGAGGAGGAGGTTGTTATATCATGGCCGCTCATCCTGCCACAATCCTATTCCAATTTAATAACCCAGGAGCCATCAGATTCATGGCTACTTAAGCAGCTTCTCAGACACTATCAGTTTCCTATCTGCCAATCACCATTTCCCCTTTAATTACACTTTCTAGTTTCTGCTGTCATATTCGATTTCTTGAATAAAAACCAAAAGCCACAAAAACTATGTATGAGCAGAAATTATTAAATTAACACGTAATTTCTCTTTCAGTACTGAAGGAAAAATATGTTCTCTTATCATAGTGTTATCAGACAATAACTTTGCTTTACACAAGTCATTAAAACACATTACATAGGTATCTTGGTATGTGGTAAAACCAAGGAGGGAAAAACAAATAAGCATGTAGACCAAAAGTACTTCTAGGAAAAAAATCAAACACTTTCCCCTAACTTGATATCCTTCATATGTATTGGCCTTAAGAAACAGAAATCATAACTAGCATAAGTATCTGAGTATTTATGGGGCATGTGGACCAAAAGTGTTTCTTCAGTAGGAAAAGCCCGTTTTTCCACCTTCCGTTCACTTTGATGGACCTTTCCATCTGCAGCCCAACTCCTAAATTGCCAAACAAGCAGCCTTCCACCAAGTCTCATTTCCAAGGAATCTAAGCAAATGCTTTTATGCTCTTTCCTTCACTTTGTTTTGTTCATTTTATTTTAATCATGTTTACAATCTTCAACTCTCTTTTCCAATGTTAGGGTGGTCTGCAATAGAAAGTACGATGACATGATTTACGCCCTTATTAATCTCAAGGTAAGCAATTGCACCACTCTGCAGCTCAAGCAGACTGGTGGCTGCAGCTGAAATTATCTTGCCATTTCATGTCATTTCTGGCATTAATCATAGCTTAGCAATTAGCTGCAGAATGTCTGCTCTATGGAAATCATAAGAACAAAGCATTTAAATTTAAAATGGATAAATTAGGATGACATTTATTAATAAAGCATTGCATATAAGGGGCTTTGGAGCCTACAGTTTAAATATCATTTCCCTGTCATTACATGCCCACACAGCAAGGCATGGGACTCTCTAATGGAAATCAAACAATTTCCCCTAACTTGATATCATTCACATGTATTGGCCTTAAGAAACAGAAATCACAATCAGCATGAAAGCATCTGAGTATTCATGGGGCTTCCAGAATCAGCCAAGGATTCTGCAATTATCACAACAGATTCTCATTCCATTATCCAGCTCCCTGGATCCTAAATATCTTTTAGAGACTTATTTATATACATCATCCAGATTCCAGAAGATACTAACTTGTACACCTGCCTTTCATTCCTCTCATTTCAAAGATGATTGAAAGGTGGGAGAGGGAATTACAATAATAAAATTAGATAGCCCCTCCAAATTAGTTTTAATAATACACATCTAGCTGTATGTATCCCTTAATGGGGTGTGACCATTAGAATGGCTATACACTGCCTGGATCAATGGAACACTGTTAGACTCTTGATCAGATGGTGGATTAAGTCAATGTTTTTCCTTGTGGAAAAGTCCATATAATTAGCACTTTATGATTCAATTATATTTGTGACAGTGGAGTGTAACTTAGCAAGATATCTCTTGTATATTACATGAAAAGATGTGCCAAAATTGCATGGCTATAAATCCGAGGATTTGAACTATCCTCCTGTTTTTCATTATTCCACAGAAATACCTATATATTTGTGACAGTGGAGTGTATTTCCACAGAAATACGTATATATTTGTGACAGTGGAGTGTAACTTAGCAAGATATCTCTTGTATATTACATGAAAAGATGTGCCAAAATTGCATGGCTATAAATCCGAGGATTTGAACTATCCTCCTGTTTTTCATTATTCCACAGAAATACCTAATAAAATCTGCCTGGCTAAGGATCAGTAAGTGCAGCAGCACAACAAGAAATAAAACAAGTTTACTTGGCTTGGTTAAGGAAAGTCATAACTTCTGAGATTACTGCTTTTTACAAGAGGTCAATTGTCCAGTGTACACAGTATTTTGACTCCATTATTCCATATGATAAACTGCAATGAAGAAATGAAAAAATATAAATGTTTTGCAGCATAAAGAGAACATTGACTTTGGTTATTTCATGCTGATTAGAAGAAATATTAACAACTTTTCATCCTTCTTTCTGACTTACTATAATTTTTCTCCATGATACAGGCAGTCCTCAACTTATGGCCACAACTGAGCCCAAAATTTCTGTTGTTAAGTGAGTTTTGTCCCATTTTGCAACCTTTCTTGCCACAGTTGTTAAGTGAGTCACTGCTGTTGCTAAGTTAGCAACTTGGTTGTTAAGTGAATCTGGCTTCCCCATTAATGGCCTTTGCTTGTCAGAAGGTCACAAAAGGGGATCACATGACTATCCATCATAAATATGAACCAGTTGCCAAGCATCTGAATTTTGATCACATGGCCATGGGGATGTGTAGAGTGCAGGAATGTTCCAATCTCAGATGGCAAACCTCAGATAAAGAATGTTTCCAAGCAAATACAACTCAGGTAAACAAAGTCACTAATCTAAAGGAGAATTAGAGAGAGGAAGTAAACATATGTTAGACTTTAACTAGAGATAATTAATTGTATTTGTTAAGTCTGGAGCATGGGTGCGAATAATGGAGACGAGCCGGTAGAAACAGTGAACTTCAAACTCTTTATTTACATGGTATGACAGCTCAACTCGATGGCTGCTATAGTCTTCCTTATATAGGCAACTTATTAACTATTCAACCAATAGTAATCCGGGAGCACTAGCTCCGCTAACCAATGAGAATGGCCTGTTAATGGCCAATCAGATGCTCCTGAACGGACCAATCCAATCCTGCCATTAACAGCCAATCAGAAGTGCAGGGCCAGAACCCTGCACTTGACTTCAAGCTCAAGATAACTTTATTGACATTATTCATTCACAACAGTATTAATTACTGTGCTAAACAGTAATGAAAGTTAAGCAGTAACCAAAGTTAACCAGTGATGGAGGATAACTAAAAATGTGTATAAATGAAAAACTAGACTCCAATAAAGATCATCATGATTCAGTTGTTCATGATCAAACAACTCAACTGCCTCGTCATTACAACAGGGATGCTGCAATGGTCATAAGTGTGAAAAATGGTCATAAGTCACTCTTTAGAGTGCTGTTGTAACTTTTGATGGTCACTAAATGAACTGTTTTAAGTTGAAGACTATCTGACATGTGCCACAGAGATGACAGTATTGCCTATAAGCTAAGTAGCAAATGTTTTTGCAAGTTTCCTTTGAGCCTTATTACAACCTGTGATGACATATGCTTGAGAGACTAAAAGTCTGATCATTCTTTGACTAGCTAGACAGAGGAAATAGTATTTTTAGATAACAAAAACCCAATGAGGGAGCATACTTATGCAGCCATCCAAAACCTGAATTATATTTCCCAGCATTCTCAGTAATGGCCATCCTGGCCATGAAATTATGGAAGCTGATGCTTAGTATCTGGGGAGTCCTCAATAAGGAAGATTAATCTAACTACAACAGCCATTGGCTCTCTCTCTTGTACATGGATGAATCTATTGAAATGTCCATCACTATCACAGGCCAGCAAAGAAATCTTGGATACCCTGAATTCATATCACAAGGATCAAAGGGTGATCCAAGATTTATTTTTAGACCATCAAGTGCTGCTACATAAACAGCATCACATCATGTTTATCAGTGTCTAGTCAGTGCAGCCTAGAATAGAAACCCAAAGAGATTCATCCGCCATAAAAGGCTTCTTTTCTATTCAGGCAGAAGGGTTCAAATGCACATTCCTGCCTTATCTATCTCCTCCTACTCTTGCACTGTGAGGCCAGACATGACTATGGTTTGCAAAGCTACATCTCATTCTCCCTTTAAAATGAGAGGGCATAAATTTACTAGAATTATAAACACTGACCAAACTGCAATAGCCATATAGGAAAGTAACAGTGGAAAAAATGGTATAACTGAATTATGGAGTATCCTGCAGATGTAGTAAATTGCAGACACCTGTTTGGATAGCTTTAAAAACAAGATTGGGTAACTTCATGGAGGACGAGACTCTCAGGGCCAACATGCTCTAGTGGCAATGTGATTGATACCAATATTGATTCAGTATCAGATACAATATTAGTTGATGTGGACCCAGAGGTTATCACATTTACAGATACTATCACACTTATACTCTGCTCCATGTTAATACAAGGAAGAGTAATAATTAAAAGAAATAAACTCTTGGCTTGCTTATGGGTTTATAGAGGGTTTATAGAGGGATTCTAGGCTGATTAAAAATAACACTAAATGCCTTCGCTCTGATTCAACAAGACACTTGGCTATTTCTAAAATTCAGTGGAGTGGAGTTATTGGAAATTACTCTTTTCCAAGTTTAGTTTCCAAACAATTAAACTCATACCACCACTGAGCTCTAGCAGCACAGGTTGAGGTTGGCTCAGCCTTCCATCTTTCTTTTTTTTTTAAAAAAAAAAAGTTTTTATTAATTTTCTACAAACAAACAAGACAAACAAAACATAAAAACATCAAATCTTATATATACATCCAGTGTGTCAGTTGGTTCATCATTTTTGTGCATTCATTCTGTAGTCTCAATTACAATTATGTTACATAACAACTCATATTGTCAATCCAAACTTATATATCCTAATATCACTAAAAAAAAAAGAAATTTTTGACTATATTTTTAATCATTTATGCTTAATGAGCTAACAATACTTTAAACCAGTTTACTCTATAACAAATCATCTAGTCATATCAAATCAATCCTAAAAAATCCTTTATAAATATAATATCAAATAACAAAATAATGACAAAATAAAGATATTCCTTACTATCTAGCATTCTAAATATTCTATTATCGTATTTTATCATCTAGCCATTTATAAAAAAGATCCCAAATTTCATAAAATTGTTTATCCTCTTGCTCTCTAATTTCAAATGTCAATCTGCTCATCTCAGCACATTCCAATATTTTCTTAATAATTTCTTCCTGTAATGGTATTTTCTCATTCTTCCAATTTTTAGCAAATACAATCCTGGCCGCTGTTAATACATTTACAATCAGGTATTTCAAATCTTTACTATATATATCAGGTAAAATTCCCAATAAGAAGATCTCTGGTTTCAAATCTATATGTTTCTTTGTCATTTTTTCCAACCACATGCGAATTATAGTCCAATATTTTCTAGCATCCTCACAAGTCCACCACATATGGTAATACGAGCCGGGTATCTGATGACATTTCCAGCATTTTTCAGATTTGTTCTTAAACATTCTTGCTATTCTTGTCGGAGGAAAGTGCCACCTGTAAAACATCTTATACAAGTTTTCTTTATATGCTGTTGACGTTGTCATTTTATAATTTTGAGACCACAATTTCTGCCATTTCTCCAAATCAATCCCATATCCAAAATTCTTCCCCCAAACAATCATAGTTTCTTTGACTTGTTCTTCCTCTAATTTCATTCCCAGTAAATAACCATATAGTTTTTTAATCACCTTCTCATCAGTACCCATCAAGATCTTATCTAAATCAGTCTGTTTATCATAAAATCCCTCCGTTTTAGAATCTTCATCATACCTTGAGTGTATTTGTGCATATGAAAACCAATTCATCCTTATACCTTGTTCTTCTAAGTTTTGGATCGATTTAAGTTCACCCTTTTCATCCAAAAGTTCCCCATATCTAACTGTTTGTTCCTTCTTGTAAATTATAGGATAGGAAAATGCTTCAATGGTCGATAACCAAACTGGAATTTTCAAATAACATTGTCTTTTTATCTTCTCCCAATTTAACCACAAAGACTCCCGTACATAATGTCTTCTAAAATAACCCTGTGTTTTAGTTCCCTTATACCATAAAAAAGCATGCCAACCCAACAGCAAATCATGCCCTTCTAATGTCAACAACCTATGTTTCCTTAATGTTATCCATTCTTTGACCCACATCAAACTTGCAGCTTGATAATACAATTCCCAATTAGGCAGACCAAAACCTCCTCTAATTCTAGCATCTTGCAAAAGCTTTAGCTTTATTCTCGCTTTTTTACCTTGCCATATAAACTTCAACATAATTTTATTTAAATCTTCAAAATAGTCTTTTCCAAGCCTTATTGGTATTGTTTGAAACAAAAATAAAATTCTAGGTAAGATATTCATCTTAATTGTTGAAATTCTCCCTATTAATGACAATTGCAAGTTTTCCCACTTCTTCAAATCTGTAGTTATCTGTTGTTTAAGTTTAATATAATTATTCTCCTTTAATGTGCTACATCTTGTTGTCAAATATATCCCCAAATACTTAACCTTATTTGTAACTTGAATTTTCAAAAGATCTGCCAATTCTTCTCTCTGTCTCAATAACATATTCTTTGTCAAAATCTTTGTTTTATCTTTGTTTATTTTCAAACCAGCCACTTCTCCATATGACTCTATCCTTTCCAGTAACTTTGGAGCTGTTTCAATCGGATCTTCCAAAATAAAAGCTAAATCATCAGCAAAAGCTTGTAGCTTAAATTCTTCCTTCTTAATTTTCATTCCTTTTATGCTTTTATCATCCCTAATATTTCTATTCAAGACTTCCAAGGTCAACACAAATAACAAAGGAGATAGGGGGCATCCTTGTCTTGTGCCTTTTCTTATATTAATAAAATCTGTAAGTTCCCCCTCCATCATTACCCTTGCTGTCTGTTTATTGTATATAGCTTCTATTGCTTGAATAAATTTTTTAGCAAAACCCATCTGCTCCAATAATAATAACATAAATCTCCAGTTCACGTTGTCAAATGCTTTTTGAGCATCTAGGAATATCAAAGCCATTTGCTTTTCAGGATGAGCCTCATAATATTCCAAAGTGTCCAAGATTACTCTCATATTGTCTCTAATTTGTCTCTTTGGCAAAAATCCATTTTGATCTGAGTAAATAAAATTATTTAAATATTTTTTAAGTCTTTCTGCTAAGATTGAAGCAAAGATTTTATAGTCTGCATTCAATAAAGAAATAGGTCTATAATTCTTAATTTGCAATGGGTCAGTCTCTTCCTTTGGTATAAGTGTAATATAAGCCTCTGACCATGTTTTAGGTATCATCTTTTTTAACATAACTTCATTCATAACTTCTAACAATGGGATGCTCAATAATTCTTGAAATGTTTTATAAAATTCTACTGGAAGCCCATCTGGGCCCGGAGCTTTCCCATTATTTTGTCTCTTAAATGCTTCATTTAGTTCCATCATTGTTATATTGCTTTCTAGCATTTCTTCAGTCTCTTTAGGTATCTTTGGTAGATTAGCTTCCTGTAAATACTGTTTGACTTTTCCTTCATCAATATTCTCTTGTTTATATAATTGCCCATAAAAATCTCGGATAATTTCTTTTTTCTCCTTATTCCCATAACAAACTTGGCCTTGTTCATCTATTAACTTCAATATTTTTCTTGATTCCTTCTCTTTTCTCAATTTATATGCTAGCCATCTACCTGGTTTATTTGCATCTTCAAAATAATTCTGTTTAGAGTTTCTAATTTTCTGTGCCAATTCTTCTTTCTCTATTAAATCCATTTTATGTTTAATTACATCCAGCTTCAATTTAATATCCTTTTTCTGTGGCATTTTCTGTAATTCTTTTTCAAGAGTTTTATACTCATTTTCCAAGGCCTTAGAAGCTTGCCGTTTCCTAATATTCTTTTTTCTTGTATAATCTATTATCAAACCTCTAGCATATGCCTTCATAGTGTCCCACACATTTTGCGTTGAAGTATCCTCTTTTTTATTTTCTCTAAAGAAAAAAGCCAATTCCTTCTCCATCCATTGTGTAAAATCTTTCTCCTTTAAAATAGTATTATTTAATGTCCATCTCGATCTTTTTTTTTGTCCCTTCCATTTAATTGTCATTGGGCTATGATCTGCCCAGGTACTTGTTTCAATGCTTGTTTCTTTAATATTAGATATTAGTTCTGTTGAGATCCAAATCATATCTAATCTGGACCATGATAAATGTCTATTTGAATAAAAAGTATATTGTTTAGCTTTAACGTTTCTTTCTCTCCAAATATCTTTTAAAGTTAATTCATCTGTCATTTTAAAAAAGGACCTTGGGAGAGCCTTTCTATTTTGCTTTGTTGTTGTTGCTATATAGTCCAGTTTATTGTCCACAATTCCATTAAAATCTCCCATCATAATTATATTAACATAGTCCAATCCAATTATTTTCATGTGCAGTTTTTTATAAAACTCTCCTTGTTTATCATTCGGAGCATAAATTGCAATCAAGAGTATTTTTATATTATTATCCATTATTTCTACCATAATACTCTTCCATCTTCATCCGAGTAAATCAATTTTGCTGGAATAGCCTCTTTAATATATAAAACCACACCTCTTTTCTTACATTGAGTCAAAGAGGTAAATGTTTTCCCTAATTTTGGCTGTAATAACAATTGTTCATGTTGTTTTTTAATGTGAACTTCTTGTAAACAAATTATATCAAATTTTAATTTCTCTAATTTATGAAAAGTTTTCCTTCTTTTAACAGCTGAATTAAGTCCATTTATATTCATTGTAATCAGTTTTTTTTCCTCCATGATTATGCTTTATATTTAGGTCTAACAGCTCTCGTGGATCTCACTTCACGCTGTTCTTTATTATCCATCTGTCCCCCTGCTGCTCCTTTCTCTTTTTCAATCTCCAGTTGTTCATCTTGAAACTCAATTGATAAGGCCTCTTTCTCTGCTTCCTCTCTTCTTCCTCCAAAAAATTCTGCATGAAAAAGTTCTGCTTTCTCAATTGAATCAATTCTATATCTCTGCTCTTGCCACCCAAACACTAGTCCTTCTGGAATCAGCCATCTATAATTCACTTCGTTTTCCAATAGTATTTTGGTCAGAAATCGATATTCTCTTCTCATCTCTCTCACTCTTCTAGGTATTTTTTTTAAAACCACAACCTCTTTACCCTTGTATTTCAGTGTTTTCTCTCTTGCTACTTGTAATATTTGCGTTTTAATGGATCTTTTGGTAAATCTAATATGGACTTCCTTGGGTAATTTATTTCTCATCGCATATCTTGTATAGACTCGATATATCTCATCTATTCCATCCATCATCTTTTCCTCTGTAATTTCCAAAGCATCTGCCAAAATTTCTATCATTACTGCTGCCAAATTTTCTCCTTTTTCCTCTTCTATATTTTGAAATCTGAGGTAAAATTCTGACCTTTCCATCTCCCACCTCAGCATCCCACCTTTTTCTTGTTCGACCGCTGTTAATCTGCTGTCAATATTTTCAATCTTCTTCTCTCTTTGTTTTCCTTCTTCCTCAATTTTTTGGAATTTCTCCTCATACTTAACCATCATTTGTTTAATATTTTCCACTTTTTCATCAGTCTTCTCTATTCTTTGTTCAATATTTTCTGTTCTTTGTTCAATAATATCTGATTTTGTCTTAAGTTCTTGAATTCCTTGCATAATCATCTGTAACTGTAAAGTTATTTTTTCTTGTTCCTTATCTTGCTTCAACATTGTCTGAATTAAACGTTGTCCTCCAGCTGGTGGGGAAGCAGAGGTAGAAGCAGCAATGCCAGATGGTATTGGTTTCTTGCTCATTTCAATGTTTGCAAAACTTCAAATTCTTCTTAACTTTTAACCCAACTGGTAGGGCAGCCAATTATAATCCAAAATGGAGAACTCCAATAGTAAAAAACACGAAACCAAAGAAGAAACAGAAAAAAAGGAAGAAGACAGATCTTCGGGTTCTTCTAGACCCTAATCCAATTACGAGATAATCCACCATAAAAAAGGAAAAAATAAAAAGGAAAAAACAAACAAATCCAAAAATAATAATATTGATTAAAAGCAAAAGAAAAAGGAAAAAGCAAAAAGGGAGAGAAGAAAAACAAAAAACAAAAAATTCCTTCAGGTTCTTCATACCTTAATCCAATTAAGAAATCTCAATAATCCAAAAAATAATCCAAAAGAGGAAGAAGAAAAAAAAACAAAAAAAAATCAACCACAACAACAGAATAATCCAAAAAGATAAATATGAAAAGCAAAAAAGTCCCAATAAAAAGGAAAAAAAAAAATAAAGAAGAAAAGAGAAAAAACTCTGAGGCTTTCCCTTTAAAATAAAAGGCAAAAATAAAAATATTACTAAAAATTAAGATTTAAAAAAAAAAGCTAACAAATGGGGTCCATATAAGAAAACACACTGCACTTTGTTATTTATCCAAGGCTCTTGTTATGACTCTCTTCTCCAGCAACTTCAAAGCCAAACCTCAAGTGTTGATAACAGTCCAGGAAAGCACCTGCAATAATATTTTGCTGTGCTCTCCCTCTATCTTATCACATTAAAAAGTCCTTGAGATGAGGTCTTTTTGCAATTCTCTCCAATTCAGATAGAATACTTTCAAGCCTCTAGTTGGCAGTGTTACAAAGTTTCTTAATGCTCTTTCTCAGCCCCAACCGGAAAAAAGAATTAATATATACAAAAAAAAGAAAAAAATGACCAAAGGAAGCCTCTATCCTAAAAAAAATAAAAAAGTCAAAGGGAGCCTAAAAGTATATATATAAGAAAATTCAGTCCGGTTACCTAAGTCACAGTAAAATCTTTCCCAAAGAATATAGAAAAAAAAGAAAAAAAAACACCCCAAGCCTCAATTTGACAACACTTTAAAAATGCCGCTCAAACAATTTCAGTCAAAAAAAAAAATCCCACAGCTTCCTCCTCTCTTCAGAATGAACTTTCCAATCTCATCGAATTTTCAACACAAAAAAGTTTTTCTCACCCAACCGACACACTTCAATCCAGTCACTTTCTTTTCGGAGCTGTCCCAACTTCAGCAGCTATGGAGGCTGCCTCTCCGCCGCCAGCAAAAGGGCTTCTTCCGAATCTAACCAGAGACTTTGCGATGTCTCAGGGATCCTGGAACAGTGCCCTTCACAATCACCGTCTCTCCGGGACGATTTAGGTCCGTTAGGACCGACCAGGGGCGAAAATATCAGCTGCGATCTCAGAGCCCCGAGATCGCAGCTGTAACGCCGGCACGAAGCTCCGCCTTCTCCCCAGCCTTCCATCTTTCTAAGGTTGGTAAAACGAGGACCCAGATTGTTGGGGGTAAAAAACTGGCATTGTAAACTATGCGGTAAAAGCTGTTGCTATTGCTATATTTATTCATTATGGTTAAATAAGAACTTATTGTGTATGTTATTGTTACATGAAGATATGTCCTTGATATTGTTTAGCAAAACAAGTGAACCATACATATATGAATTTGGAAAAAAATATAGCAATCATGTATGTTATGTACTGAGCATGGGTGCAAGGATGGAGACGAGCCAGTGAAACAGTGAACTTCAAACTCTATTTGCATGTGAAAACAACTCAGCTCAATGGCCACGATGGGCCCCTTTATATAGGCAACTCTTAACTTATTTAACCAATGAAAACACAGGGAGCGCTAGCTCCATTAACCAATGGGAGAGGCTTGTTAATAGCCAATCAGATTCTCCTGAACAGACCAATCTGATGTCGCCATTATCGACCAATCAGAAGTGCAGGGCCAGAACCCTGCACTTTACTTCAAGCTCTTAATGATCTTTATTAAGCATTTATTGATTCACAACACCCCTTCCCTCCGGGTTCTGTTTAAGGGGTGCGGTCATGTAGTCTTTGAGGTAGGCAGGTTGTTTTGATTGTCTATTAGATTTCCGTTGTCCTCTCGGTATTTTGCTACAGTCTTGTTGGGGTAGGATGTTATCTGGTGAAAAGGGTGCCTCCCGTTCCACATTCGAATTTTCGTCGTCGCTACTGCTTTCAGCATCTCTTTGAAGCGAGGCCACCCCCATTCCGGGTCCATCACGTGTTGCCTCTGAGCAGTCATTACTACCGCTTAAACTTTCTGCCGCTTCGAATTCAGCTTCCTCGCTATCTCCTCCCCCCTCGGTTTGGAAATCAGGGGGCTCGGAGATCCCCGACTGTAGCCTTGAACGCAGCTGATCAATATGGCACTTCCATATTCTATCGTTGCAACATTTCACGCAGTACGATCTAGGGCCAGTTACTTGTACTATAGTTGCCTCGACCCACAACGGATCGCCTGAAAAGTTTCTAGCGAAAACCAAATTGCCTACCTGGAATTTGCAACATTTCCCGCTAGAACTGTGTGGCTTTTCAGGTTCATATGCTGGATGTAGGCGGTCGAGGTGGGAGCGGAGCTTCCGTTCCATTAACAACTCAGAGGGAGTTTTATTGGTGACGCTGTGCGGAATGATATGCTGTAAAAGAAGTATCCGGTTAATCTTGTCTTCTATATCACCATAGTCCATCTTATGCAAGGTTTTCTTGGCGAATTGTACCATGCGCTCGGCCCTTTCGTTGGCCACAGGATGCACTGGCGAAGTCAGCGCATGTCGGATACTGCGGTCCGCCAGGTACTGTTCGAAGGACAGCGTGGTAAATTGAGGCCCGTTGTCGGATACCAGAATGTCTGGTAATCTGTGTGTCGCAAAGAGTCTTTCCAGTGTCCTGATGACTGATTCGGTTGTTGTATTCCTCATTTCATGGATTTCAAGCCAGTTCGAGTAGGCATCCACCGTCAGGAAGAATGTGTGTCCCTTGGTAGGACCTGCAAAGTCCAGATGAATGTAGGACCATGGTCCCCTCAGCATTTCCCATTAGGTTGGGGTTGCTTTCGGCGGGGCGTTGCTTACTTCCTGGCATTTGTGACAGGCTTTTACCCATGTCTCTATCTGCTTGTCAATACCCGGCCACCACGTGTAGCTTTGTGTGAGGGCTTTCATACGCATGATGCTGGGGTGGCCATCGTGCAAGGTCCTTAGTATCGCTGGTTGCAACCACTCTGGGACGACAACTCTATCACCCCAGATAATGCAGCCCTTTTGAGAAAATAGTTCCGTTTGCCGATTTTTGAATGGGGCGTAGTCGTCAGGTATTTGGTCTAATGGCCATCCCCGCTCGACCCAACTGAGGACTCGTGCTAAAATGGGGTCACGTTTCATTTCCATTGTGATATCTCGGGCCGTTAATGGCGGCATTTGAGGTGTCTCAATCTGCAGCGTTGTGACCGTCGGAGCGGGGTCATCAATAGTCTCTGGAAGAGGTGCACGGCTCAATGCGTCGGCGTGGGGAATGGCCTGGGCGATATTGTAATTTGTAATTGTATGCCGCCAAAAATTCTGACCATCGGGTCATTCTGGGAGATAATATATACAGTGTTGGCCTATCTCCTGCGATTATTCCCAGCAAAGGTTTGTGGTCAGTCACTATAGTAAAGGCTCGGCCATACACATATTCATGAAATCTCTTAACCGCGGATACTATAGCAAGGGCCTCCTTGTCAATTTGACTGTAGTTGCGTTCTGTTTTTGATAACTGGACTTTGCAACTGAATAATTCCCGGACGGACTGAACTAGTGAATGATATATGGATTGTTTGACTATGCTAAAACTCTTACTGGAATAAACTATTTAACTAGCACAGTGTATCTGTTTTACTGAGTGTAAGCTACAAAAACATTTATCTCACATATTTGCCTGCCTGCCTGCCTGCCGTGCAAATTCTGCTAGGGTGTATCCCTAACACTGGTTATGGGCCCAGCTGCACAGTCAGACTAACCAGGATATAACAGGCTTATATAAAGTGAGAGTTAGTGTAGTTACACAATACTGTAAACAGACAGCTGTGTTTTATTAATTATAGTTTAATATCCAGAAAAAGATGGCACAAGTCAATTTACCAAGTTTGTCTCTAATATCCAAATTGGATGGAACAAATTATGTTTCATGGTCTATGAAATGCAGCCTACTTCTACGCAGAGAAGGTTTGTGGAGTATAATTCAAAACCCACCAGAGGTAGATGCTTGGGATCCGGAGGATGAGGATGATGCCCAGAAAATACTAGAATATAAACTGAAAAATAAGCAAGCTCTCTGTATAATAGGACTGACACTCTGTGACCAGCAGCTTGTCCATATTCGTGGAGAAGAAACAGCTGTGAAATGTTGGGAGAATTTAAAGAAGATATATGTTCGAGACAGTGTAGGAGCACATATAAATCTTATACGGAAGCTGTTCAGAACAATCTTCAAAAGAATGGAGACATATTGACTCATATAAACACTATGAAGAGGATTTTTCAGGAACTGCATGAAAAAGAACTTATCTTCACAGAACTACATCAAGTTTATATAACTTTGTCTTTGTTAGATGAGAGCTATGATGACTATGTAACTTTACTGGAAGTACTGCCAAAAGATAACCTCACATTAACTGACATTACTGGTAGATTAATTGAAGAAGCCAGGAGAAGGATCGAAAGGGATCAACTCAAAAGGGAACAACCACAAGAAGATAAAGAATTTTTGACAGCCTATACAACTAGAAAATGTTTTAATTGTGGAGGAAAAGGACATTTGGCTAGATTCTGCAAGAAAGGAAAATGCCACAATGCCAGCCAGAATGCTAAAAGGCATCAAAGGGATGGAAAATACTTAGAGTTAGCCATGTATAGCAACGAAACTGTGAATAATAATTTATGGGTTGTAGATAGTGGAGCATAGCACTGCATAACAAAAGATAAGAAAAGATTTGTTAAGATGTCCATGAGTTCACAGCAGATATTGTTAGCTAATGGCTGGAAAATGAAAGCAAAAGGTGAAGGTATTGCACATTGTTCTTGCATAAAAGAAAATGTAAAAATGTTATATGTTCCACAACTTAAGTTTAATTTGCTTTCGGTTAGAGTTTTGGTTAAACTAGGTTATGTAGTTACCTTTAAGGGAGAAAACAGCATAATAGAAAAGGAAGGTAAAAAAGTGACTGCAACTTTAAAAGGTGAATTGTATGTGTTAAATGATAATCAATTAGAGGTGGCCAACACAGCGTATAATAACATTAAACCTCATGATGAATGCATACATTTGTTACACAGACGTTTAGGGCATATAAATTTTAAAATGCTTAAGCAAATGGTTGAACTGTCTAAAGGTATAAAACTGAAGCCTTGCAGTAAGTATTTGCACTGCAATGCTTGCAGTCAAGAAAAAAGCAAGGTAATGCCAGCAAATAGAATTAATGGATTTAAAACTAAAGAGCCTCTAGAGGTCATATTTGCTGATATTATAGGTCCTAAAAAACCAAGTTGTGGGAGGTGCTCATTATATATTAAGTATAATGGATCATTATTCTAAATATGGTTTTTGTTATTTAATGAAGAGTAAAACGGAAACATATCAGAATTTCTTTTATTGGTTGAAGTTTGCGGAAAGAAAAACTAAAAGGAAACTAGTAACTCTTGTAACTAATAATGGTACGGAATTTATAAATAATAAATTCCAAAATAGACTGAAGATGGCAGGTGTTGAACATAAAAAGTCTGCACCATATAGGCCACAACATAATGCCTTTATAGAAAGACGAGGCCAAACAATACAGGCAATGGCTCGTACTATGTTGTCGGATTCAGGATTACCTGAAGCTTTGTGGGGAAGAAGCAATAATGTGTGCTAATCATATATTGAATAATGTTGTTAACTCAACAACAGGTGAATTACCACTCACACGGTGGCATGGTAGAAAACCTGACCTAAGCTACATGCACACATTTGGAGCACCAGCATGGGTGTATATTCCTACACCACTGAGACATAAGGGGCAGCATAGGGCTAAAAAGTTATTCTTTGTAGGTTATTAATCTAATCACAAATCATACAGATTCTGGGAAAAAGGTACATTTAGCGTTTACTGTAGTGCTAGTGCACAATTCCTTGAATATGTAGGATGGGAAAAACTGAAGCAAGATTCAAGTAAGGATGTAATCATAGAAACCTACAAAAGACCAAAACAACATATCAGTAATAAGAAGAGTACAATTAAAGAGGAATTACAAGAAGAGCACATAGGACCAGAACAGGAAGAAATCGGTGAACAGGAAGAAATAGATAACCAGGAACAGGTAGTACATGAAAGTCCACTTATAAGCCCTGTAATACCTAGACGTTCAACACGTGAAACCAGACCACCTGACAGGTACCAAGCAAGTGTAGTTTGCCAAGTTAGTAAAGTTCCAACTACTGTTGAAGAACTTAGAATGTATCCTGCAAAGGATCAAGAAAATTGGCATAGAGCGATGGAGAAGGAACTAAATTCATTGAAACAAATGGAAGTTTATGAAAATGTTAAATTACTTCCAGGTGAAAAGTCCATTGGCTGTAAATGGATATTTAAATTAAAAACAGGTAAAATGGGACTGTTACCCATAAGGCTACGTTGGTAGCTCAAGGATTTAATCAAACTACATGTGATTATGATGAAGTATTTGCACCAAGTCTAAAAGCAACAACCTTGAGAGCAGCTTTAGTGTGGGCAGCTAAGAAGAACTATATCATAAATCACTTAGATGTAGAAACTGCCTATCTGCATGCACCATTGCAGCACACTATATACCTAAAGAAACCTGTAGGAATTAAGGATGATAAAACAAATAATGACTGTTGGAAGCTTAAAAAGAGTCTTTATGGATTAAAACAATCTGATTATGAATGGAACCAATATATTGTTAAGGAGTTAAACAATATAGGGTTTAAAGCAGGTTTAGCTGATCCATGTGTATTTAAGAAAGAGATAAATGGAACAGTGTCATTATTATTGTTGTTCACTGATGATATTGCCTTAATTACAAAAACTAATAATGAAGCTACTGAAATAATATCATTATTAGGTAAGAGAATAAAATTAAAGCAATTAGGAGAGATAAAACAGTATCTAGGATTAACAATAAATAAAACCAAAGGTGGCTATAAGATATCTCAAGAGGATAAGATTTATCAATTACTAAAAACATACAAGATGGAACTTTGTACACCAGCAAAAACTCCAATGAGTCAGGAATTTGGCCACACTGATGTTCAAAGTCCAAAATTCGATAAGACTATCTATCAATCGCTAATTGGTAGTTTATCGTACATTAGTAATTGGTCAAGGCCAGATATTGCCTATGGAGTTAATCAATTGGCAAGATTCAACACTGAACCCACTGAACGACACTGGCAAGCGACAAAGCGTATCTTTAGATATCTTAAAAGGACAATGCACTATGCATTGTATTTGGAGCCAAAAGATGATCTGATTTTAAGTGCATATGCTGATGCAAGTTTTGCAACAGACATAAACACTAGGAAATCAACTTCAGGTACGGCTATACTGTTAGGAAAAGCATTGATTGGTTGGAGGTCAATTAGACAGCAACACATAAGTATATCTACAATGGAAGCAGAATTTTCATGTCTATCTTTATTATGTACTGATTTAATTCTGTATAAACAGTTGTTATCAGATATGGGAATAACTGTTAATTATTCCATTGTAGTATATGAGGACAATTAAGCAGCCATACGGTTGGCTACAAATATTGCTGTAAAAACGAGATCTAAGCATACAGATCTTAGATATCTGAATGTAAGGCAATCTGTAAAAAATGGTTTGATAAGACTGGAACATTGTATGACTGAAGAAAATATTGCTGATCAATTTACGAAAGCCCAAGGTTCAATCAAACACAAAGAAAGTTGTGATGACTATGGTTTAAGGTTGTAAATAGATATATATATATATTATTATATTACCCAAAAGGGGAGTATGTTGGGAATAACAAGGTTACCTAACATAGTTTGGGTAAAATAATATATATCTAAACTATGATAGTAAGTTTAAGTGTGTGTCACTTTAAACTGCAAAGCATGTAATTTTGGGTGCGGTTGTAAAACCGCCATAAGAGGGAGCAAGAGAACCTGCTGGATTGCTGGATTGACTGACTATGCTGGATTGATGGTTTGCTAACTGCGTGTTCCCTGCTGCTGAGTTTTTTGAACGTCGAAGAAAGAAAGCAGGTTTGATTTCTTCATATCTCTACTGCGAGGAGATATATTACTGGACTGATATTTGTAAGTTTACTGACCTCTTTTCGACACTGGACTTTGCAACTGAATAATTCCTGGACGGACTGAACTAGTGAATGATATATGGATTGTTTGACTATGCTAAAACTCTTACTGGAATAAACTATTTAACTAGCACAGTGTATTTTTTTTCCTGAATGTAAGCTACAAAAACGTTTATCTCACATATTTGCCTGCCTGCCTGACTGCCATGCAGATTCTGCTAGGGTGTATCCCTAACAGGGGTTTTCATGAGCTGTAAGCCATAATCATCACAATTATGACAAATCACGGCTTGAACTATCTTGCTTTGCATGTAATGAGTCAATCTCACATATTAGTTTCACCTTTTAAGTTGCATTACTAAAATAAATGAACTTTTGCAAGATATTCTAATTTTTCGAGTTTCACCTGTTTATAAAAATCCATGCAACTAGCAATTTCTCACTAAATCAGGAAACATTTGAGTTTTTCCAGAGTGTTAGTACTGACAGGAAGCGAGAAGAATGTAAGGAAAGGGGAAAAACTTCACAGGAAAAAAAATCTATGCCTGCTCCTATATTCATATGTTAGGAAACCACTAGAGAAGCTTCAAAAATGCCAATTTCTGAACAGGAAAGTAGTTTAGAGATTGCTTTGGAAAATACTGTATTTAACTGGCATCATCAAAACAATACATACTTTACTTTCATGTCTATTGTGTATCCTGTGATCATGACATACTAAAGGTTAAAAAAAGATTTTGCAGGCCCCTTTTCTCCAAAAGAAGAGGGGTTTTTTTTAACCATAGAGAAGAAGAAAAATTCATCAGCATACTTTTAGGAAGTGCTTTAAGCTTATTGACTGTTCCATCAACCAAGGTTCCTCAAAAACATGCTGACTATCATTTCCTTTAGCAATTTAGATAAAAGCAAGACTAAAATAATTATCTTTTACTGAATGGGTAAAGCTCCCCTTAAGAGGGAAAGTCAAGTTTGCCATGGAGAAGATGAATCAACAAATATTCAATTTTATCATTTTCTTCCGTTGGAATTGAGTCTTGTATATATAATAATTTTTGCTATATTCTAACAGACATCATTTAATCCTATAAAGCAGAGGCAATCACTGTAGAGATTAAGATGCGGGGGCTAGAACTGAGAAGACTCAAATTGAATTCTAACTTTAGCAGAGGAAACTTAATTTTTTATTTTATTTATTTATTTATTTTGATTTGTCAATCACTTATAAGATAATAGGTATAAGTATAAACATAGTTATGAATACATGAAATGGGTACATATAAGAAAAATAAAAGAAACAATAGGACAGGAACAGTAGGCATGTTGGTGCACTTATGCACACCCCCTACAGACCTCTTAGGAAAGGGGTGAGGTCAATAGTAGACAATCTAAGGTTAAAATTTTTGGGGTTTGGGGAAGAAACCACAGAGTCAGGTAGAGTATTCCAGACATTGACCACTCTGTTGCTGAAGTCGTATTTCCTGCAATCAAGTTTGGTGCAATTAACCTTGAGTTTGTATCTATTGTTTGCTCTTGTATTGTTATGGTTGAAGCTGAAGTATTCATTGACAGGTAGGACATTGCAATGTATAATTTTATATACTATACTTAGATCGGACCAAAGGTGGCGTAGTTGTAGGTTTTCTAGGTCTAGAATTTCAAGTCTGATGGCATAAGGTATTCTACAACAAGCAGAGGAGTGGAGAACTCTTCTTGTGAAATATTTCTGGACTTTCTCAACTGTGCTAATATCAGATACGTAATGTGGGTTCCAGACTGATGCACTGTATTCGCGTATTGGTCTAGCAAATGTTTTGTATGCTCGAGTTAGTAGTGTGATATTATCAGAGAAAAAACTATATAGGATTAGGTTAACAACCCTTAATGCCTTTTTGGCTATGTAGTTACAGTGGGCTCTAGCACTTAGATCATTAGAGATGAGTATTCCAAGGTCCTTTACAGAGCTTGGATCATCAACAAGGTCTTGACTATTCAGCTTGTATTTTATTTTCTGATTTTTTTTTTTGTCAATATGTAGGACAGAGCATTTATTTGTTGAGATTTGAAGTTGCCATTTGTTTGACCATTCTGATACATAGTCAAGATCTTTTTGAAGGGTAGCAGTATTGTCTGTGGTATTGAACAGCTTTACAACATCAGCGAAGAGAACACAGTTGCTCGTAATGTGATCACAGAGGTCATTTAAGGAGAGAGTTGGTTCTAGAACACTGCCTTGGGGGACACCACTATTGATAGGTACAGAATTTGATAGGACACTCCCAATTTTGACCATTTGTTGTCTGTTTTACAGGAATACTTCTGTCCAGATATGCAGTTGTCCAGAGATACCATAAGATTTTAGTTTTAGGAATAGTTTGTTGTGTACCACTGAATCAAAGACTTTACAGAAGTCTATGTATATTGCGTTTATTGTTTTGCCCTGATCGAGTCCATATGTTTTTGCAGTGTAAGAGTTGCAGATTACAGGATAGTTTTTTTTTTCTGAAACCAAATTGTTTATTAGAGAGCAGGTTGTTTGTTAAGTGGAGGATAATGGATTGATAAATAATTGATTCCATGACTTTACAGGTGATGCAGCATAAAGAGATTGGTCTGTAATTTTCAACTAGGCTGGGGTCTCTCTTGTTGAAGATGGAGAAGATCAGGGCTTGTGACCATAGGTTAGGCAAGGAGCTGGTCCTGAAAGATTTTTCAAAGATTATGCTTAAGGTTTGGCTGTGGCAGTGGATAGCTTTTTTAAGAAATAGGCATATATTCTGTCCGGTCCAATAGATAGAGATGGTTTTAGATTGCGTTGTGCTTTTTCAACATTGTCTTCTGTAAAATCGATATGTATTAGATCATTGTAGTTTTCTGTGGTTTGGCTAGGAAATACTGGGCATGATCCATTCCTGTTTACAAATACTGAGCCAAAGAATGTGTTAAAGAGGTTGGCTTTAATGGTGTCATCGTTGCAGTCTTTACCATTAAGTGCTATCAGGGGTGGGATGGACCTTGAGTCTTTTAGTTTGTTGTTTGCAAAATTGTAAAAAGCATGGATGGAATTGGTGCGTAGAAGGTTTTCCTCTTGTTTAATGTGGTAATTGGTGCATTCAGTCTTTATTTGGTGGCATAAATTTTTGTATCAGCTTTTGAAGTTGGCAATGTGACCAGATTTGTTTTTCCGCCCAAGTGATCTCTTTTTGGATTGAAGTTTTCTTATTGTTATGGGTAATCTGTTTTTTTGTTTTGTTTTGGGAGTTGTTATTGATGACTCTTTTGACTTCAAGTAAAAATATGTTGTAATGGTCTTCTACAGTATTGCATCCAGTGAATAGAGATTGCCAATCAAGGGATGAGAGACCATTGTCTATAAGATCATAGTTGCCTTTTTTGAAGTTATAATTGGGGATTACGTCATTGTGATGATTTTTGTGTGGGCGTATGTTGAGACAAAAGTCAATCATATTGCTGTCACTGTTGGAAAAGGATTCTTCAGTTTGTATTCCTTAAATTAAATTCAAGCTATTGCAGAAGATTAGATCAAGGCAGTTGTTTAGTTTAGTGTTGTTGGTTACTAGTTGTTCCAGTCCCAGATTTGTAACAGCATTGTAGAAGGTTGCATGTATGGATTCAGTTGTACATTCCTTTAGGTTCCAGTTAATATGAGGTAGATTGAAGTCACCAAGAAAGATAAAAGTGTGTGGGCAGAATGTTGCCTATGTTAGTCGTGAATTTAGCTTGTTTACATCTTTGATGTCATAATCAGGTGCTCTGTAACATAGTAAGAAACAAAATGTGATATTTAAGGATAGTTCACAGATGATGGTCTCAGGAAGAGCAAATTCCTGGGTAATTTGGATGTTTTTTAGATGTAGGGACTTTTTATAACAGATTGCAAAACCATTTCCTCTACAAATTTCACAACCTGATTGGTAAACATGATAGTCTCTTACTGTGGTAATGGAGTCAGGGAGAGATGCATTGAGCCATGTTTCACAGACAAATATGATATCGAATTTAGCCATATTTAGTAAAAGGAGAAATTCAGGTATTTTATTCACAAGGCTTCTTGCATTGAGTAGCTTGCATTTAAGGCCAGCTGTAGTTGGAATTGAGGTAGTTAGGGGCGTGCGTGCCTAGTCTTGGGTGATGGTGGATTGATTGAGATAGGGTGGTGGTTGAAGGTTAAAGCTGAGTTCAGGTTGTGTGACTTACTTTTGATACAGTCAGCATGTTAGTCAATGTACAGGTCTTTCTCTCCATTGTCTAGATGTTTTTTGAGTTCTGTGAGGAGTACATGGGAATGGGCACATTGCTGTATGGTTAGGTCAGGGTAAGAACGGAAGTTTTTATGGTTGGTGTTACTTTTGGCAAGTGAATTTATAGTATAAATGAATTTATGTTTGCTTGATTCATTTTTGCAAATGACCCTGCAGAAGCGTGGGGCCACAGAGCCGTCTCTGTTTTTAAGCTCTTGGCCAATGCGGGAAATGTCAAGTATTTCATCAGGGGAGATGGTTGATGCTTGATAATCACTGATGATGTTTCGGAGAGTTGTGCTGTCATCTTTGTCATTGATGTCCACCAGACCAAATAAGATGGTGTTTGGATGTTTCCGTTCATGCTCAACAGCTTCTCTGATGATGATTGAGATATAATTATTTGGTCTGGTTTATGTTTTTTTGTGGATTGGGTTGTGGATTGGGTTGTGGTTGTGGGGTAGAGATGTGTTTTGTAGCTATTGGATGTTCAGGTTTTTGTGTTGTATCTTTTTTTTCAAGGTTGGATAATCTTTCTTTTAAGGCGTCCAGGGATGCTACTATGGTGTCAAGGGATGTTATTCATGTTTCTATGATATCAGTTCTTTCAAACAGATCCAGTTTGGATCTGCATGATTTGCAGAGATATGGAAACTCATTGGATGATTCTAGGTATTGAATCATTTGCACGGGTAATTCCAAGCAGTCATGATGACCGTATTTGTTACATAGAGAACATTTGATGGAATTTTCATTATCTTTTAGAGTTTTATAGCATTTAAGACATGTGCAGCAGTCTTATGGTTCATTGGTGGGGATTACTTTCTCTTTAGTTTGTGGTTTGACATTGGATTTTTTTCTTGGCATGGTAGGTTTGTTAAGATGGTACATTGATTAAATTACTTAATGAAGCAATTTTGGGTAATCAATATAGCCAATATCACACCAATCAATCAATTGCAATAATCTCTCTAGTCAAATAATTTTGCTCAGTAACAATCAGCCTAATCAATTAATTACACTAATCATTAATCACACTGTTCAATTAAATTCACTAAATCACTAATTTTACTAATCAATTAAATGACATGAATCTTGATCTTTTAAACTAATCAGTAATCACACTATTTGCACTGAACACTCTTATCACACTAATCAATTAAAACAATAAATCAATTAAACCATTAATAAATTATTTTATAGAAATTGATTATCTAATCATTGATATAGGTAATGAGCTAGAAAAGTTGTAAGTTTTGAGGTAATGAATTAATCAGTGTTTGATTAAAGTAATGAGGAAGTATTGAGAGTCTGCAAGGAAAGGGTTAATTGTTTTACTAGCAGCTGTTATTTACTAAATGGGAGGAATTTATTGCTCCAATGGATGCTGCTATTATGCTTTAAACAATAGGCTGTAACAGGATGTTCAAAAGCACAGCTGGATTATTGAAAGAGAGCAAAACTCGCTGAATTAAAACACTTTAACTACAATCAATATGTCTCTGAATAAGATTGTTTTCCAATAGTTTCCCAAAGTTCTTCAAGTTGAGTAGTAGTAAAAATACAGTCCAGAAATTTGGGTTAACCAATCCAATCTGTCCTTTACTTTTAAAGTTACTTCTAGCTGCAATATCTTTTTTTTCTTTACGAAATCTGACAGACACTCCTGATAGTTAATCACAGCTAATTTCCTCCTCTGAGTCCCATTTTCCAAGGAAAATTCCACCACAGAAATTGAAGTGATTCTTACCAAGACTAAGCATGCTGTTACAAGATCTTTCCTTTCTTTTTCACTTCCGTCTCAGGTGCCTTCTCGGCTTCGATTCAGCCATGCTGGCAGTTCTCTTTTTAGTTCGGATGGGGGGGGGGGTTTCTTCGGGTCAGTCAAGGAGACTCTCCTCTCCTAGTGACCACCGAAGCATTCCTCTGACTTACAATTGCTAGAAAAAAATGGTGGGAAGGAGTATAATCTGTCCTGCCTTGAATTCTTGGAAAAGATATACACTATAAATCTAACAAATAAAGAAATTAAAAAATGAGTGGAACAACACAGATTTTGATATCTATAACTCTGCAGTTCGGAAAATTTGCCAGCTGAATGGGGCTGGCATCCATTTTCATACTGTTAAGTTCTGTGCATGGGCGCAAAGGAGGAGACGAGCTGGTGAACAGTGAACTTCAAACTCTTTATTTACATGTGAAAACAGCTCAGCTCAATGGCCGCAATGGCCCCCTTTATATAGGAAAACTCTTAACTATTTAACCAATGAAACACAGGGAGCGCTAGCTCCATTAATCAATGGGAGAGGCTCGTTAATAGCCAATCAGATTCTCCTGAATGGACCAATCCAATGTCGCTATTATCGGCCAATCAGAAGTGCAGGGCCAGAACCCTGCACTTTGCTTCAAGCTCTTAATAATCTTTATTTAAGTATTTATTGATTCACAACATCCCTTTCCCCCGGGTTCTGTTTAAGGGGTGCGGTCACGTAGTCTTTGAGGTAGGCAGGTTGTTTTGATTGTCTATTTGATTTGCGTTGTTCTCCGGTTATTTGGCTACAGTCTTGTTGGGGTAGGACGTTATCTGGTGAAGAGGGTGCCTCCCGTTTCGTATTTGAATTTTTGTTGCCGCTAATGCTCTCAGCATCTCTTTGAGGCGAGACCACCCCCATTCCGGATCCTTCACGTGTTGCCTCTTAGTGGTCATTATTTCCGCTTAAACTTTCTGCCGCTTCAAATTCATCTTCCTCGGTATCTCCTCCCCCCTTGGTTTGGAAATTAGGAGGCGCGGAGATCCCCGACTGTAGCCTTGAACGCAGCTGATCAATATGGCACTTCCACATTCTATCATCGCGACATTTCACGCGGTACGATCTAGGGCCGGTCACTTGGACTACAGTTGCCTCGACCCACAACGGATTGCCCGAAAAGTTCCCAGTGAAAACCAAGTCGCCTCCCTGGAAGTTACGGCATTTCCCGCTGGAACCGTGTGGTTTTTCAGGTTTTTTCAGGTTCATGCAGACAACTTTTTCAGGTTCATGCAGACAACTCGGCCGGACTTTTATTGGTGATGCTGTGCGGAGTGATATGCTGCAAAAGGAATATCCGGTTAATCTTGTCTTCTATATCGCCATAGTCCATTTTATGCGAGGTTTTCTTCACAAATTGTACCATGCACTCGGCCCTTCCGTTGGCCGCAGGATGCGCTGGCGAAGTTAGCGCATAGCGAATACTGCGGTCCGCCAGGTACTGTTCGAAAGACAGCGTGGTAAATTGGGGCCCATTGTCGGATACTAAAACGTCTGGTAATCTGTGTGTTGCAAAGACTCTGTCTAGTGTCCTGATGACTGATTCGGTTGTTGTATTCCTCATCTCATGGATTTCAAGCCAGTTTGAGTAGGCATCCACTGTTAATAAAAATGTGTGTCCCTTGGTAGGTCCCGCAATGTCCAGATGAATACAAGACCATGGTCCCCTTGGTGTTTCCCATTCAGTCGGGGTTGCTTTTGGAGGGGCGTTGCTTACTTCCTGGCATTTGTGACAGGCTTTTACCCATGTCTCGATCTACTTGTCGATACCCGGCCACCACACGTAGCTTCGTGTGAGGGCTTTCATACGCACGATGCTGGGGTGGCCATCATGCAACGTCCTTAATATCGCTGGTCGCAACCGCTCTGGGATGACAACTCTATCACCCCAGATAATGCAGCCCTTCTGGGAAAATAGTTCTGTTTGTCAATTCTTGAATGGGGTGTAGTCGTCAGGTATCTGGTCTAATGGCCATCCCCGCTTGACCCAACTGAGGACTCGTGCTAAAATGGGGTCGCGTTTCGTTTCCATTGCGATATCTCGGGCTGTTAATGGCGGTGTTCGAAGTGTCTTGATCTGCAGTGTTGTAACCGTTGGAGCAGGGTCATCAATGGTCTCCGGAAGTGGTGCGCGGCTCAATGCGTCGGCGTGGGGAATGGCCTTCCCCGGGCGGTGTTGCAACTTGTAATTATACAACTTGTAATTATATGCCAGAATTCTGACCAGCGAGTCATTCTGGGAGATAATATATAAGGTGTTGGCCTATCTCCTGCTATTATTCCCAGCAAAGGTTTGTGGTCAGTCACTATGGTAAAGACTCGGCCATACACATATTCATAAAATCTCTAAACAGCAGACACTTATCAATTTGACTGTAATTGCATTCTGCTTTTGATAACATCTTTGAGAAATAGGCAACAGGGGCTTCACTACCGTTTGGCAAAACGTGGCTTAAAATGGCGCCCACTCTGAATGGGGATGCATCACACGTGATCGTTAAAGGCAAAGTCTCGTTATACTGCATCAAAACAGCATCGGAAGTCAATAAATTTTTCACATGTCAAAACGCCTGTTCTCTGTGTCCCCATACCCAGGTTGCTTTTTTGTCCAATAAACGATGTAGGGGTTCAGCTATGGTTGCTTTGTGAGGCAGGAAAACATTATAAAAATTGATAAGGCCTAGAAAAGCCTGGAGGTCGGCCTTGTTCCGGAGTTTTGGGGTGTTCTTGATTGCCCTAAGTTTGTTATCGGTGAGGTGAATGCCTTGACTATCAATTAAATATCCCAAAAATTCTACACGATCCATACATAATTGACACTTGTTTTTTTTTAAACTTTGACACCTGAGTCTTTAAATCTCTGGAGAACCAACCTCAGGCGTTCCTTTAGTATTTTCCGAGTTGGGGCAGCGATTAACACATCATCAAAATATGGGACAACACCTTTATCCCTTGTAATAGCCTTTCCATCAAACTTTGAAAGATTCCTGGGGCTACGCTCACTCCGAACTGGAGTTGGTTACATTTAAACGCACCTCAGTACGTAATGATCGTTTGGGCCTCTGCCGTTTTTTTGTCAACAGGCAGCTGTTGGTATGCCTGGGCTAAGTCTAGTTTAGCGAAGACTTTTCCGCCCCCCAGGGAATGGAGGAGGTGTTGCACCACCGGTACCAGGTAAGCGTTTTGTTGAAGGGCGTGGTTCAGGGTGGCTCGGTAGTCCCCACAAATTCTTATCGATCCATCCGGCTTGATGGGTGTTATGATTGGGGTTTCCCAGGGAGAGTGATTGGTTGGTTCTAACACACCCTGGGCTATTAATTTATCAAGCTGCTCATCAATCTTTGGTTTAAGGGCAAAGGGAACTCAACGAGGCTTAAGGTGGATGGGAGCTATTTCGGGATTGAGGTTAAACGATATCGGGGTCCCCTTGTACTCACCTAATTTTTCTGCGAAGACGTCCTGGAATTCGTGGATGAGGTCTTCTTCCCAATTGCTGCTACAGGTTCGGTGAATGCCGGCTACTTCAATTCCGAGTGGAGCGAACCATTGGAGGCCTAACAAACTAGGTCGATCCCTGTCGATTACAGTCAGGATAGGAATGCTGTACGGTTCTTAAATGATACCCGGACTCGGCTGGATCCAATGACCGGGATTCAATTTCCTTGATAGTCCTTGAGTATGTCTTTGGAATCTGAGGTCTTGCCTCCAGATAGTGGGGATGAGTTGCTTGAGGGTCTTCCAGGAAACCATCGAGAGGGATGATCCTGAATCGACTTCCATCAGGCAGGGCTGGTTTTCGATTGCCACTTTCACTTGGATCTTTTTGGCATCAAGAGATGAGGCGTGACCAATCGTGATCGTTTAGTGAGCCTCTTCTCACTTCATTGGGTGGTTTAGGGTTTTGTTTCTGTAGAAGTGGTTGTTCCATTGGTGGTTCACGGGTTCTCGCTTCACGGGACGACTTCCCGTCGGTTGGTGATAGTTAGCCCCCCTCAAGGGCTGGCTGAGTCCTGGCTTGCTTCCACAGACCCGTCCGATATGGCCTCTTTTCCCGCACACATGGCAGAGCGCATCAAGGAATTTGCATTCTGACCGGGGGTGGCTTGCTCCACACCCAGCGCATTGGTACTGCGATTTCTGGCTTTAGTCTCGTTTGGACCGAAGTCGATGGACCTCTTCTTCATTGCTTTCTGACGATGATTCGAGGTCCTCGTGGTGGGCTGTTTCAAGCTGTCCCTCTGACTGAGGTGAAATTTCACGGGCGCGTTGACGAAACGGGGCGTGGGTGTGGCGCATTTGGGCAGCCAACTTCCTGGTTGCTTCTGCTGCAGTAGCTTCAGCTATGGCATCTTTGAGGCTAATGTTGCCTTTCGCCATTAGTTTACTCTGAGTGCCTGGTGCATCTAGTCCCAGAATTATTCGGTCTCTTAGGGCTTCTTCTAGGTTGGCAAACTCGCATAGGCCTCCCAGATTCTGGAGATCCAGTATGAAATCAGCAACCCTTTCGCCCTTCCACTGACTTCTCTGATAAAATTCATGCCTTCTAACGAGCGTTGGCATGGTTGGTGCATAGTGAGCCCTCAGCAGGGGTTCGAGGACGTCCCAGTCCATAGACTTTACTTCTGCCGGTTTTGCTAGTGCTTTGGCCATCTTGAATACGGTTGGCCAGCAATGAGTTAGGAATACCGCTCGTTTCTTTCCAGTAGTGGCATCCTTCAAATTGTTGGTCTCCAGAAACATCTGGAAGTGATCCATATATGAATCCCAGTCTTCTTGTGCTGGGTCGAATGGAGCGGGTGGTATGACGCCACCGGACATGGTTCTGCCGTTGGTGCGTTTCAGCCACGTGCTCGGTTATAGTTCTTCGTCGTTCAGTAAGCTCTGATGTCTCCACATCCCATCCTCGTCGCCAGTGTTAAGTTCTGTGCATGGGCGCAAAGGAGGAGATGAGCTGGTGAACAGTGAACTTCAAACTCTTTATTTACATGTGAAAACAGCTCAGCTCAATGGTCGCAATTGGCCCCTTTATATAGGCAAACTCTTAACTATTTAACCAATGAAACACGGGGAGCGCTAGCTCCATTAACCAATGGGAGAGGCTTGTTAATAGCCAATCAGATTCTCCTGAACGGACCAATCCAATGTTGCTATTATCAGCCAATCAGAAGTGCAGGGCCAGAACCCTGAACTTTGCTTCAAGCTCTTAATAATCTTTATTTAAGTATTTATTGATTCACAACACATACAAGAGACTTCTACATTTGAAAGCCTGGACTTTAGAATGGGAGCAGAATTATTATGACTAGCTTGGAAAGAATTAGTTGCACCTAGATTGATTCATGGGACAAATATTCATAATCCTATATTCATTGTCAGACCAAGTTGGCTCTGTGTTTTCCCAAAGTGAAAAGAGCCAATAAATTATGCTGGAACAAGGAAAGGAATCTTTTTCCCCCCAGCTGTATATTTCTAGAGAAATAGAGAGCCCCATGCTTGGAACAGATGGCCAAATCAAGCAAGTTAGCTCAGGTATTCATACAAAAAGTTTGTTTTTATTTATGGGATGTCAATCTATGTGATTTCTTTCACAAGGTTAGTGTTCACACTTGTTTGATCATAGTTGGCATATTTGGTATATAAAGGGTCCTTCCTAATCCTTTCTCAGAAGTTTCCAGCTGTGTATCTGTGGCTTTGTTAATTGGTTTCACAAGGAAGCCAGCAAAGAGAGCAGAAGCTTAGACACTCCAGTGGGTCATTTAATCAGTTCTAACTTTTGGTGGCTTATTTCTACATAGTTTAATTAAGTCCTGCCTGACTTGGTTAAAACATTATTGGGGATCTGTTCTTATGAATGGGACTCTTTTCCTGTCAAAGTTATTGTTTTTTGTTATTGTTCTCTCTAGGATTACAGGAACTTTCCCTGTTTGAAGGATTACATCATTTTATATTCTTCAGCTATCAATGGATTCTTCAGTTACCTCTTCTCAGCAAGAGCAATGGCCTATCTTAAATGATAGGAATTGTAGTCCAATCCTGTTAGAGCCACCAAATTAGGTGGGGCTAGATAGAGTACACAAAGGAAAGAGACAAGAATGATGAGCTCAACATATCTGGTGAACAATGACATTTCAGACCCAGGTCTCAAATTAGGCCCAGGTACAGTTATAGCATTACTGCATTACTGTTAGGTATGAAGAACCTGATCCACATGTTCAACTAGCTACTTTATTGTTCATGCCAACTTCACAGGAATCTTCCCAGATTGATAGCTTGTACCTGGGCCAGACGATATAAGGTTCAATGGCATTTAAGGGAGTTGGGCCTTACCTCTTGTGCCTATGTAAGGATTCCAGACTAATTACCTTCTTGATTCCTCCCCAGGTCTCTCTCTGACAGTTACAATAGCAAAGTAATGATAACAAATGCTTTTCAGGTATTTTGCTTGCTGCAGTTTGATCCAGAATAAAAACTTGCTTGAGTTTTAGCATTGCGTTCCTCCTTCAAATCTGATATCACCCTCCTTCTATGATGTTCCCTTCAGTGCCTTGTTCAATTGTTCCCTTTAATTCACATAGTCATTGTCTGTTCCTGAATAAGATATTTTCATTGTCTCCTTTAATATAGCCAAAAGAAGAAAAATGCAGAGAGGAAGAGAAGGAGCACTTTGCTTGAGGAACAAAAAGCAGAAGAACATGTGTCTTTAGAAAAATGAAGGCTTTTCTAACCACAGCCATTTATTAAAAGCTGTACTGATGGGAGACAAGAGACCTTTCCAAGCCTTTATTTTTAATAGCTGCAAAATTGGCCATTGATGCTGGATGCATTTAGGAAAAATAAAGGCAGTTGCAGAATAAGAGCAAGCCTTAAATATATGTTCCATAGAGTGTTTCATTTTGATTTGCACTTTGATTTGCCTGCAATCAGATAGACTTTTTTTTATTAAAAGCCATTCATTACAGTATTGATTTTTTTTTATATTACCCTCATTACACACAATGAACACTTAAAAGTTTTAAAGTAACCTTCCCTTTCTCCTGTTTTTTATTCATTCCATTATGTGTCAGTGTATCCACATGCATGTTGTACAATATTAGCCCTTAATAGGCTCCTGGTGAAAATGAGTCTTTATTGATTTTTCTCAAATTGCATTAACTCATGTGTAAGACTTAAAGATAACCAGCCTTCTGAAACCTGGTTCCCTGGGACAGTTATTTTAGGAGCCTTGTAAAAAGAGTGGTAGTAGAAGAATAGAGGAATGCTTATATCTTTCACTTACATTGGAGTATATGTCTCTGCTATAGTTAGATGGTGGGATATTTAGTCCAGCAGAGCTGGGAAATATTAGGTTGGGACAGGTTTCTTAATGTTTTGGCTAGTTTTTTATAGCTCCATATTTGAAGGCAAGTGCTGAATTCTAGCAATTGTCCTGTGATTGGCCAGTCCCAAGAAGCCTGCAATTATGGACATAACATATTTAGATTTCAGCAAGGCATTCGGTAAAGTAGACTACAACCTACTTCTTAGTAAGCTAGAAATAAGTGGAATAGCTAGCACCACCACTAGATGGATTCGCAACTGGCTGGCAAACCGTACTCAACAAATAATCCTTAACGGGTCTAAGTCTTCATGGAGGAAGTAAGCAGTGGGATGCCACAAGGTTCCGTCTTAGGCCCAGTACTCTTCAATATCTTCATTAATGACTTAGATGAGGGAATAGAAGGGGAACTTACCAAATTTGCAGATGATACTAAGCTGGCAGGAATAGCTAACATCCAAGAAGATACGCTCAAGGTCCAGATGGATCTTGACAGACTACAACACTGGGCCATATCTAATAAAATGAAATTCAATATAGAGAAAAGTAAAGTCCTACACTTAGGCAAGAAAAACCAAAAGTACATACATAGACTGGGTGAAACCAGGCTCGATAGCAGTAACTGTGAGAGGGATCTTTGAGTTTTAGTGGACAACTAGCTAAATATGAGCCAGCAGTGTGCAGTAGCCGCCAAAAAAGCTAATGTGATCCGAAGTTGTATTAACAGAGAGATACAGTCAAGATCAAGGGAAGTACTAATACCACTCTATAAAGCCTTAGTAAGACCACACCATGAGTGCATCCAGTTTTGGTCACCACATTATAAAAAAGATGTTGAGACTCTAGAAATAGTACAGAGAAGAGCAACCAGGATGTTTAGGGGACTGGAGGCTAAAACATACAATGAACAGTTGCAGGGACTGGGCTTGGCTAGTCTAGTAAAGAGAAGGACCAGGGGAGACATGATAGCGGTCTTCCAATATTTGAGGGGCTGCCACAGGGAGGAAGGGGTCAAGCTATTTTCTAAAGCTCTTATAGGCCAGACAAGGAATAATGGATGGAAACTGAACAAGGAGAGATTTAACTGGAAACAAGGAGAAACTTTCTGACAGTGAGAACAATCAACCAATGGAAGAGCTTGCCCTCGGAAGTTGTGGGAGTGCCATCACTTGAGACTTTCAAGAAGAGATTGGACTGCTATTTGTCAGAAATGGTGTAGGGACTCCTGCTTGGGTGGGGGGTTGGACTAGATGACCTACAAGGTCCCTTCCAACTCTGATTATCTGTAATCTGTAATTCCTCTGAAGAGCTATCTTTGGCTTTTTTAAAAAAATAAAAGAGTTTAAAAAAGAAGAAGAAATAAAAGAAGTCTTTCCCAGTTTGATTGGACTATAGTCAGGGGTGGGCTGCTGGGGGTTCGCAGGGGTTCAGGAGAACCTCTAGCTAAGATTCTGCACAGTTCAGAGAATCCCCAAATCCCATTCCTGGCTGGCCCTCCCTACCCCACCCCTCCCAGGCATCCCCACATGGCCCGTTTTGGATACAGGTAAGTGCAGGGCGCACATGGAGGGTTGGGGAGGGTGAAAAATGGGCCTCCCAGAAGTTCGAGAAGGCCAGAAATGGGCCCATTTCCAGCTTCCAGAGACCCTCCAGAGCCTGGGGAGGCTGTTTTCACCCTCCCAGAAGCTCAAGGAAAGCCTCCAGAGCCCAGGGAGGGCAAAAACACCCCTCCCATGGTGCAGGAGGCTGACTAGGCCACGCCCACCTTGGCCACGCACATCCAGCAACTGGGCAGAGAACTCGCTGCTGAAATTTTTGAAGCCTACCCTTCACCACAGTGACCTTCCACCTACTAGAAATGATTTGGAAGACTTGGTGTGCTCTACTTTGAGGATTGCTGATCTGATATAAAGGGTTGCTTTTTCCTTAGAAGTCAACTATTAAGCTGATTCAACCGATTTTATGGTGATCATTACTTTCTTCCTTCACACAGAGAAGATTTAGAGGTGCGACATGAACTTCTTTTCCAATGGCTACATCAATAATCATTCTTATGTAAACAGAGCCTACTGTTGCTGGAACCACTTCAGATTATTCATATTGATTCAGAAACTTCTAATGATTGAATGCAATATTCTTCAAAGCTAAGATTTAACAAGAAAACTTGATTTAATTTGTGGCTTTTTGCCTAATGGAACATTCTGTCAATTTGTAAATGAGGAATCGCATGATTATCTTTTTAATAAAAAAAAAAATCCTGTTTCTGAACAATTTGCATCTAACCTGAGTAGAATAAAATAAAGTGTGCATTGTTTCAAGTCTCCAGTTTCTGAGGGAAATTTTTTTTAAAGGAAAGTAAGGACAAAATGCTATCTTAAAGAAAGCAGCTGGCTTTAACAGCCCTGAACGATTAGGTCTTTTGTGAGAGAAAATACCCTTCATGCTGAAGGAGATAGGTGCAAACATATATCTCAGATGGGGATATATTTGAGAGAGAATAGATGGTCTACCATCCTGCTCTCTCAGAATGAGGCTTTTGAGGGCAGCTTTAAAAAAATATTTTTAAGAGTATTGGGAGTTTAAGGGACAAAAACGGCTGAAGTCTACAAATTTTTGAGGAAAATCTTGCTCACTTTTCAATGTCCAGAAATCTCCTCTGAAGTAAGCTGATGTGGGTTATGACATGTTGTACAAAGACATGCACATTTGGGCCTTGCACAACACTGCTACAGGATAATCACAAAAGAACTAACATGAGAAATTGGTGTCAGTCCAAAACGAAGAGACATCATCTTTCTCCTGGGCTAGTGACAAAAACCCACGCATGCAGCCACAACAGCAAAAGAGCCTTTCAGGAAATTAGATCTCAAAATTGCACATATCATTTTTCTTCAAGTAGAAATATTACTAAGCCCATACCTGCTGGCATTACTATTGTGATTGAATAACCTGGTTTCATCTCTCCCAGGACATTAAGGGTTGAGACTAAAGCAAAATGACCATTGCTTTGCCTGATTGCAATATATGGTAAGAGTTGATAATAACTTTAGCACTCTGGGACCTTAGCTTGCAATGATAGAATACTGCAATCTGTGAACCCGGGCTGTTGATTTTTCAAAGCACATTTCTTTTCACCCATTCTTATCTGAATGTTCCTCAAACTGCAAAGGCTCAGTGCTATTTAGGAGAAAGATGAATGCTTCTCTTCTTTCTTACTTTTGAATCTGTGCTGCATACCCTATGCAGCACAGATTCAAAAGTAACTCATGGTTTGCGGTGACAAATTCAAACTGATTTGTTTTTAAAAAATTGCATTAATTGACTTGGGGGAAAAATGCAATGAAGAATGTGCTGCATTACAGTTCTCCAAAAGTGCAGTCATTGCTTAAGAAGGATGCATGGATATATTAATATAACTGGATGGCACCCAGATCGTGGGGTGGAAATGTTAGATCCTCCCAAAGATTCTGGTTTTCCAATTGTACTCAGGTAATGGATTTTAAAATCCTGGCGAAATTCATTTCGGCCAGCATATCAGCTAATTCCTCATGATGCTTTCAAGCATTCCTAATGATGAATTTTGAATACACTCAGTGCATTCAATTTCAAGCCCCTTTTTACAAAACAGCAAGATGGTTCTATTTTCAAATTTGGAAGTGCACTGCCTTTAGCACACATTAACATTCTCTCCACAGCAATTTTAGTTCTATATTAAAAATAAATATAAATACACCTGAATAATATTTACATTAGAGAAATATATACAGATCTGTAACTGTTAATTCTTATAATAAAAATTCTACTTGGTTTCTTTTTTCATTCTGTTGTATTTTAAAGCACTTTTAAATGGTTTCTAAAAGATGGCTGTATTTGTGTTATGATTATTTTAGTGTTTTGTTGTTCTTTTCTTGTGTGTTATAGTATGTGGTAGCAAAGAATGCTTCCTGTACAAAAGACTATCATAACTTGATTACAGCTTGCCCACTTCCTGGGGGGAAAAAATCTGCAAATGCCCATGCTTTCAACAGTGCTTTTAGCAAAATCTCAACTGTGATGGATGTAACAGTACAATGGCTGGAAGAAATAACAAAATTAAATCTGGATTCCTGTGGTCCTTTAGAGAACATCCCAGAGCCTATAGACATTTCCCATTTTTCTACCCTGAATGCAAATAGAAAGACATCTGGCCTTGGAGGAGAAAACCTAATTCCCCCATCCCAATAAGCAGAAAATTAATGGTATCAGCTTTTTTTCATACTATTTTATCTTACAATTTGACATATTTGTTTGCAAAGAACATAATAGCTTTTGATTGAGCCAATATTGTTGGGTATCATGACCTGCAATTGCAGTGGTGCTCATCATGAAAAGGGTCAAGATATTATCAAGTCAAGATCAGCCAAATGCTGCTTATGTAAATGTGCAAAATTCTTAGACAAGTTTATACACCTCTGTATATACTCTGTCTGTGTACACACACACACACACACTTATCAGGGGTTTCAAACTCAAGGCCTGTGGGCTGGATGTGTCATACACTGGCCACGCCCACCCCCATTTTAGAGAAGGAGGAAAAGTCATGATACGTCACTTGATAACAATATGACACTGTGAGTTTGATACCCCTAATTTATATCTATATCTATAGATATATACTATAGATATAGATATATACTATAGATAGATATAGATATACAATAGATATAGATACTATATGTACATACATACACATTCGCTGTATACTTACTTGGGTTATCTTGTCTGAGCTCAGAAATTAACCAGGTCTAGAAGACTGGGTATTATTTGGATGGGAGATTTGAAAAGACTGCCAGGATTCTAGGATAACTTGAGAAGTTAAAAAAAATGTCCCCAAAGACAAACTATTTTCACATCCAGCAGGAAATTATATAGGCATGTCCGTGTAGTCACCTTGAGTTGAACTTGAATTGAAAAAGATTTTATCTACCTTCACACAGATGGGGTTATTGAAATAATAGCTGATGGAAAGTTAACGTGACTAAAGAAGAAGAATAGGAACCAACTAATTATCTACTTGGATGACTATTCTTAAACATGAATCCTATACTTGTTATAAAATGAAAGACAAATGAAAGACAAAAGGCAACCATTTTCTATCACTATTGTACCTTTTCAAGTTTTTACAATTCATTTTATGACAATCATTCTTTTTTATCAACATAACACTAAGAAACTAGTAGTGCTAGACAAATAATCAGGAGATCAAATTATATCAGTAGCTGCTTTCCAATTTCAGATGCCCATCAGGCGTAAAATGCTTCATTTCATAGTTCATAATACAGTAGATGGTATTTGGCTCAACAGTAGTAACTGTGAGACAGATCTAGGTGTCCTAGTGAACAACCACTTAAGTAGGCATCAGCAGGGTGCTGCAGCTGCCAAAAAAAGCCAATGCAATCCTAGGCTTCATCAACACAGAGATATTATCAAGATTACGTGAAGTGTTAATACTGCTTTATACTGAACTGGTAAGATCATACTTGGAATACTGCATCCAATTTTGGTCACCATGATACAAAAATATGTTGAGACTCAAGACCAACAAAGACAATTAGAGGACCAGAGACTAAAGTGTACAATGAATGGTTGCAAGAACTGGCTATGTCTATTCTAATGAAAAGAAGGACCAGAGGTGACATGATAGCAGTCTTCCAACATTTGAAGGGTTGTCACAGAGAAGAGAGGACAACCTATTCTCCAAAGCACCTGAGGACAGGAGAAGAAGTAATGGATGGAAACTTATCAAAGAGAGATCCAACCTAGAAGTAAGAAGAGATTTCCAATCACTGAGGAAAATTAATCAGTGGAACAGCTTGCCCCCTGAAGTTGTGGGTCTTCAATGGAGGTTCTTAAAAAGGGGATTGGACTGCCATTTATCCAGAATGGTATAGGGCAGTGATGGCAAACCTTTTGGCACCAAATGCCCAAAGCGTGTGTGCGCACTCAAATGCATGCACGTGTGCATGCATACCCCAAACACCCTGTGCATGTGGCCCCTGCACATGCCCCGCACCCCCTGCACATGCACAGCAGAGACCAGCTGGCCGGTGGGAGGTGCATATGCAAGTATGGTGGACCTGAACTGAGGCAACGGTGTGCGCGTGCCCACAGAGAGGGCTTTGCGTGACACATGTAACACGTGTGCCATAGGCTCACCACCACAGGTATAGGGTATCCCTGCTTGAGAAGACAGTTGGATTAGAAGATCTCTGAGGTCTCTTCTGTTATTTTGCATTCATGTAGCCAGACTGTAAGATCAATTATTAGTTTACTTTGAACTAGCCTTCTCCCCCACCCACCAATTCCAATGGCATGATCGCTAGCCATGGTCCTGAATCCAAGCCAAAAATGTCAGCTAGGACCAGCCAAAGCTCTTAAACAGGAAGAACTGTATCAGGCTTCCTTTATAAGTTCTGACTTGTTTGGTTATCTAATTTGGACATCAGTACCTCCAATTGAGCAGGACAGTAAAGAAGAAAGAACTGCATAAACAGGTGGTTCAACTAATGGGAGAAATTCAGTTAAGCCAAAGCAAAATGAATTAGCCTGGCCCATCGCCTGGGGAAAAGATTTTCTGCTCATTTGCATTTCAAATAGATACTGAATAAAACAAAGCAGGCACATTATTTGTTGTGAAAGACAACATCCCAGTAGGCAGGTATATACTCTCCAGATTATGTTAAAACTAATTTCATTTAGCATCAAAATCTCACCTTTTCCATTACATTATGTTTCCCAAGGTTTTATAAGTAGTAAACTTTCTTAGAATGTTGTCTACAGAATTCAGGAAGAATTGTTGCTCCACGCACATTTAATTACCATGGAAACAAAGTCATGGCACCAAGTGCAGAAGCAGAGAGGCGACAATATGCAAATAGAAGCCTTCCCCCACTCCTCCTCCACAAGGGTTGATGTTAGCCTTGTGGAGACAGAAATAAAACAATACATACCCAGAAAGGAGGGGAAATTGATCTAAAACAAGGCTTTTCACATTTGAAGTTAAGCCAGTCTGCAGCAGAAGAAGCATTTGCAGCGTTTGCTATAGTGGGAAAAAATATTTTCAGACACCTTCAAATCAAAATATATTTCCAAATAATGAATGAGAGCTACCTGCTGGAGTCTTTGGCTGGGTTTATGCAACATACTAAACTCTGAGTAAAGAAAATACATTTGCTGTGTTCATGCAACATAGCGCAGTCAAACAGCGTGTAATGAGAAAAGAACTCTGAGTTCCATAATGAAGATTGCTTGGTCTTCCATGTTAGAATGCTTCCCCCTTTTAACCATTTTGTTCTATTTAATTCATTGTAGCAATAGCACTTAATTCATTATAGCAATAGCACTTCACAATGCTTTACAGCCCTCTTTAAGCACTTTATAGAGTCAACCTATTGTCCCCAACAATCTGGATCCTTATTTTACTCAATCTGGGTCCTTATCTCAGAAGAATGGAAGGTTCAGCCAACCTTGAGACTAGTGAAATTCGAACTGTCAAATTGCATGCAGTCGCAGTCAGCAGAAGTAGCCTGTAGTACTGCATTCTAACCACTGTGCCACCATGGCTTATTCTCCTATTCCTTCTTTTCCTAGAAGCAATAAATTCAAGATGGGCTACTCCTACCAAATACAACAGTGTGACAGGCATTTGAAAATCATTGCTGATCCAATAAACACCTTTCAATTCAATATTTATTTTCATATCTGGTGATGAAATCAGAAAGCCTTGCAAATGCAGGCAATTGCAGAGCTAAAGTTGTCAATCCCAGATTTAAAATAGGAAAAGAAGAATTGCTGAGAGTTTCCAGAAAGTTTTGTTGTGAACCGCAAACAGGAATGGTATCAAAGGGATGGGTATAATCATGACAGCTTCTCCCTTAATATTGGCTTGTTGTCAACTTCCCTTTCCTACCTTGCTTATTTCTACCTGTTTTGGTGCCAGGGCATCCTATAGCACTCAAAAAGTATGAAGCTAACAATTGCTGGAGTACCAAACTATCAACTATTTTCACTGGTTCAGTGGCTACTACTCTGCATTACTGAAACCGGTGGATGAACGCCTATCAGAGATGGCATTCAGCAAGTTCTGACCCATTCTGGAGAATCAGTAGTGGAAATTTTGAGTAGTTCGGAGAACCGGCAAATACCATCTCTGACTGGCCCCACCCTCATCTATTCTCTGCCTTCCGAGCCCAGCTGATCAGCTGGGTCTTCTTTTGTTGCCCTGCATAGGAGAACGGAACTGGAAAGCAGGTTAGTGGGGTGGGGAGGGAATGGCAATTTTGCAGTAACTTTCCCCCAGGAGTGAGGAGAGAATGAAGATTTTACAGTATCCTTCCCCTGCCATACTCAACAAGCTACACCCACCAAGCCACACCCACATAACTGGTAGTAAAAAAAATTGAATCCCACCACTAATGCCTATGTATGTTCATTTGAAGTAAATGGTGTCTTTTGTCTCCTGTCAGGAAAGAATTATAAATTACAAAAGGAGTATGTGGCAGCACAATGTGCTGCATATTGCAGAAGTTGAGTCTTGAAATCAGAAAATTGAAAGAGAGAACATGGGGTAGTGAGGAATTAAAAAAAACAAGTCTGCATGACTGACAGCTGCTTCTTCCTGCTGCCTTACCTTGGGGAAAAAAGACTCAGCACTGGGAAACATGAACTGGTAGTATCTATGGGGAGATGACCTTCTGTCCAATGTATCCTGCTACTAGGATATCATGCTGATAGTACCTGCTTGACTTGAAAGAGGGAGTTTGCTGATGCAGAGGAGAAATGCATGCCAATGCTGCCTACTTGAAATACAATAGGATGGCCAAAGTTACTTTGCTTCAGGCTGCTCTGTTTTGAAGACTCCTTCCACTGAAGGAACTCAGGGCTGCCTTCCTGCAGTTACAAGAGAGGACAAAAAGTACCCTCAGGTTAGTTAATTTCTCAATTCTCTCATCACTTTAATCAATCCCTCTATCTCAAATCACTTGCTTGAAAGTCGCACCCTGTCTCCTGTACCATCTTACATGCCCATTTTTTTCCAAACAAAGGGGTGAAGTGAGATTGCATATGAATCCACTTCCTGTTTTACTTCAAAATATTGGTTTAAACAACTTCTAATGCTGACTGAGAGAGAAGATCCTTTCCTGTACTCTGTACGCTGATGTTACAGCCACTCTTTAACTTTCAATTGTAAGGGCCTAAGAAGGGCCTCTGAATTTTTGGTTCCTATTGTTCTGGGGTAAAAATAATAATTTATTCAAAGATCAATGTCTTGATCTTTTCTAAGTGTTTAATTAAATACAAGTAGCAGATCGATGGACCTAAAGTAGAGCATGCTGAAATATTTAGATATCTGGATGTTGTTCTCCAGGTCTTGTGTTGCTGGATGGCACAGATTATAGATAATACAGAATCTTTCCTGAGGTGTGTCACCATGGTTTTCAGATCTTTTTCCAAAATGAGGACTTGCACATCTCTCATTTCATTCATTGTTAGAAATAGAGCAAATGAGAAACACCAGAAAATGTGGGAGTGTGAAATGTTCCCTTTGCAGAATAACAACTCCTTGTTTTCTGTCTGCTTCTAGTTTTCTTAACTAGTCAATGTTAGATGTTGACTGACTGTACTCAAACCTAATTGTGGGGGAAGGATGTTGAGGAAATTTGTCTCCTTCTCTGAGTTGTTTTGTGAAGATGTTTTCTACTTCTGTGGATCTCAAGGGCTGGCAATGAAAGCTGAGAGACAATTGAGATCCCTATTAACATATATAAAGTTCAATGGGATTTTTGGATTCCATTAGGTGTTCAAATGGAGACATAGGGTTACCTTCTCTGTGGGATATAAAAAAGAAGCACTGTGATTGCTCATTTTGTAACTTATGTATATAGTTTAAACTCTTTTTTATCCACAATATATGCAATATTGATTGTGGTAGAATGCAAGAAGGGCATTTAATCCTCTACCTTCATGATAAAGCCTAAATCTAAATCACATTCACAGTTTCTATAAACCATAAAGGCAAATGAGATAATTTAAATGCATGATGTGTTAGTGGGAATTATTCACATGTATTTTTCTTTTGACACAGGAAAAAAATTAGCTCAAGAATGCAGAAATTGACCTCAGATATCATGCTCATGTTGACTCTTTAGGCTGACCACCTTTGTATCAGAGGTGGTATTCAGCAGGTTCTGATCAGTTCTGGAGAACCGGTAGTGGAAATTGGACTGACTGGAGATTTTACAGTATCCTTCCCCTGTCATGCCCACCAAGCCACACCCACAGAACTGGTAGTAAAAAAAAAAAAGAATCCCACCACTGCTTTGTACTGATAATCATTGAAAAGAGTATATCTGCTTCATTTTTTTAATGTGGTAGAAAATAGCATTTACAATAACAAACCAGCAAGGTGTCATGCAAACCAAATGGCATTGCAGTTCTTTAGAGATAAGAGACCAATCCTTTCGATTCGTTGTCACTGGCCAAGAATTGGGCAATAGATAATATTACTAGCATCAAATATACAAATATATACATTTCTTTAAGATCTAAAGTTATTCAAGAATTGGCTCTATTTTACATGCTCTTTCACTGAAAAAGCACTGCTGCAACAGAAATCAGAAGCGAAGGTGTTAAATAATTTCTTCTAGAGAGAAACCCAAATCAGTTTCTCTCTCCTGCTTTCATTTAATAGCTTGCTCAGAGCTGGCATCAATGTATGACTACAACCATTTTTGCCACATTGTCTTACACTTGTTTTCCAGAGTAAAAGAAGTCTTAATTACTATAATTTTATTTTTGTTGAACACCCTTTCTTTTCTTGGCCCTTTTCTGCCAGCATGAAATGTACAGATGGCATACATCCAGCTGGTTTCTATTTATTTCTCCAACAGGAAATTGAACTAAGTTACTCAATAAAATAGATGAAAGTTAAAAAAAATATTTATAATAGATCACTTTCTAAGATGCTGCAATTTGTAAAAAGAAATTTTAGTTTCCATAGGGACAAGATAATGAGTTATGCTTAACATTCTTTTATAATCAGTGCTATCAAATATATTGAAGTATTTAATTTATTGTGCTTTGTCTGACTGTTGATGAGTCACAAAAGTGTAAATAAAAAGAGAGTGACTATGATGTTGTAAATAATCATTTGAAGCAAAAAGATTTCCTTCCCAGGTTTGAAATAGAAGAAAAATATGAGATTTTCAATCCTTGTTAAAGTTAACATTGAAATAATCAAATACTTTCAGGCCTCCACACTTCAGAATTATGATTTTTAAGAATGCACTGATGATATACAGGATTGGGCCTTTCTATAAAACATTCTGAATCTCAAATCCTTGGTTTGACTTTTTCCTGATGGAAAGCAGTTTGGCCTTATTTAGATTAAGATTCCATTTGTTCACTTTCATTTAATCCATTATTTACAACATATGATGAATTAGAAATCCAATAGCTTTCCTGAATTGATCTGCAAAGAAAAAAGAATGATGGCTGTCTTTCAGATATGTGAACCAAGTACTAAGGAAGAGGTGCAGGGAGGTAATAGAGAAAGTCTCCCTGGGTTGCAGGAAGTGCTCAGTCTTTGGTGAGAATAGCATCTAGAGAAGAAATGTTGGGGTTGGAGATGAGAAGGGAGGTGGAAATGGCTACAAATGGATATGGGGTATGTTTAAGGTGCTGATGAAAAGGGAAAGACTGGAAAAGATGAGATGAAATAGATTTCTCCATGAGTTGGGTTGAGGTATGAAGAGTGTTGCGAGAAGGGGGAAATAATGAAAGAGTGATAAGCAGGAAGAATTAATGATAGGAAGCAGGCCATCCTCAGAGTGATGCGGTGGCCTAGGGGTGGAGCTCTTGCCTCACAATCAGGAGGTGGTGAGTTCGATCCTAGGTAGTGGCAGATATTTCTCTTTGGGCTGAATAAAACTCCGCATCGGCAACAGGAAGGGCATCCAGCCGGTAAACGCTCTTCTCCATGCAGTTTCCCAGGCTCCACCCTGCAAGGGATTATGGGGTCATAAAAAGAAGATATGAAGAAGAAGGCCACCCTCAAGGAAAGGAAGACTGGAAATCTAATCTAAACCCCATTTCCAGCCTCTTGACCTTTTCTTAGAAGATAGATTGTGAAGCTTTGGTGAATAACAAACTGCACATTACTGAATGCTAGGTCTGCCTGTAATCTTCTCCACAATTTGGATGAGAAGTGAAGTCCAATGTGCATCACTAGGACCAGGCATGGAGAGTAAGGGGGTGCAGATAGTCCTCGACTTGTAACCGTTCATTTGTTGATGATTCAAAGTTAAAACAACAGGACTGGAAAAAAAACATGACTTATGATCAGTTTTCATATTTTATGACCATTGTAGCAATCCTATGGTCAAGTGTTCAAAATCCAGACTTTTGGCAATTGACTCATATTTATGATAGTTGCAGTGTCCCAGGGTCACATGATGCCCTTTTGCGAACTTCTGACAAACAAAGTCAATGGAGGAGTCAGATTGACTTAACAACAGTTTGACTAATTTAACAATTACAGAGACTGACTTAACAACTGTGGCAATGAAGTTTGTAAAATGGGGTACATTCTCTTAGCAAATGTTTCATTTAGCAACAGAAATTTTGGGCTCAGTTATGGTTGTCCATATGTATGTATGTATGTATACACCTATCTATCTACCTAATCCCAGTTTTAAAAAAAATTACTACCAGTTCTGTTGGCGTGGCTTGGTGGGCATGGCAGGGGAAGGATACTGCAAAATCCCCATTCTCTCCCCACCCAACTAACCTGCTTTCCAGCTCCATTCTCCTGTGCAGGGCAACAAAAGAAGACTCAGCCAATCAGCTGGGACTCAGGAGGCAGAGAATAGATGAGGGCGAAGCCAGTCAGGGGTGGTATTTGCTGGTTCTCTGAACTACTGAAACTTTCCACTACTGGTTCTCCACAATAGGTCAGAACCTGCTGAATACCACCTCTGATACTTACCTACCTACCTACCTATCTACATACATACATACATACATCATACTCTAATGGGTAAATGGGAGAGTTAATGACTAGGTTCAAAAGATGTATAATTAATCTTTTTTTAAAAAACAAAATTTATGAATTCTATCATTCAAAAATGATATGCTTGGAATAGATGCCCTATTTGTCAACAATAGACTCTTACTTTCTACTTTTAAATTAGATGTTTTCATGCTATGTTTAATATTTAGTATATACAGTATGTGATGTAGAGCAATGGTTGCCAACTGGTGGTCCGTGAGAAAATTTTGGTGGTCTGCAGAGAAATGTCACACCCCCAGAGCATTGCATCAGGAACAACACGAGGTAGTGAGGGGAGGGGGGAAAGGGCAGAGCGGGGGACTTGCCCGGCCACCTGGTTGCTTCTTCTGCTTTTTTCTTCTTCTGCTTTTGGCTGCATGCATGGAAAGCAGCAAAAGTTTTTCTCTCCCCTAAACTCTGCCAGAAATGAATCTTTGGGACCCTGCAAGGCCTCCTGCTCCACAACGCTGCACTGGCAAAGACTCATTTCTGGTGGAGTGTGGGGGAGAGAAAGAAAGACTTCTGCTGCTTCTGCTGTTTTCCTTGCATGAAGCCTGAGAATGGAGCTCAAAAGCAGGCTAGGAATGTATCTGCCTTGGAGCAGGTGAGGGGGCGTGAGGGAGAGAGAGAAAGAGAAAGAAAGGTTAGATCAGATCTCTTCCCCCTCCCTCTCTCTGAAAATGGAGCTCAAAAGCAGGCTAGGACTGTGACTGCCTTGGTGGATCTGTGTGTGTGTGTGTGAGAGAGAGAGAGAGAGAGAGAAAGGGAGAGAGAGAGAGACAGAGAGAGAGAGAAAACATCACCAGCCCTCCGAGGTTAGATCAGATTCTCTCTCCCTCCCTCTCCCCCTCCCCTTCTCCCTCGCACCAAGGTCAGCAAGCCACATCAGTCAAAATTCATATTAGTGGTCCGCAGGGTTTAAAATAATAAGTTTGGTGGTGAGGTCCAAAAGGTTGGCAACCTCTGATGTAGAGAACCAGTTTGGCACAGTGGTTTAAGGCATGGAAACGGGAAACTGTGAGTTCTAATCATGCCTCAGGCAGAAAGCCAACTGGGTGACTTGAGACTACTCACCTTCTCTCAGCCCCAGAAAGCAGACAATGGCAAGTCCCTTCTAAAAATCTTGCCAACTATATTACAAGGTCTTCTCCTTAAAATTTCCGGAAGCTAAGAATGATTTGAAGGTATTGTATATCAGACTGTGTGAACATATTTTTTCTTTTACTGTTCCTTTTTGTTTTATCTGTTAATGTCAGTTATTTATTAATGGGGGTTTATCGGGAGGGGAGAAATGGAGTATTTTGTATGTTGTTTAAGTTAATAATAGCATTAAAATATTTTCATAAATAATTGAGCATACTGACAACACTCCTCTACAAGAAAGGACTATGAAAAGATTTTGAGGAGAAAGAAAGTTGAAGGAAGATACTTCAGGACTGAAAAATCTTTATATAATTACAGAGTAACAGAGTTGGAAGGGACCTTGGAGGTCTTCTAGTCCAACCCTCTGATCAAGCAGGAAACCCTTTAATAGAGATCTCCATAATAACCTTCCCTTCAAAAGAAGACAAGCTGGTTTGGTGAGTTTGGGCCAATCACTGTCCAACCCACTTCACAGGGTTTTCTGTTGTGGGGAAAACAGGAGAGTGGAACATCATGCATGCTTTGAGTTTATAAAGAACGGTGAAAGATAAATCACACAAACAGCAAATGGATGCCAAGAAAGAGCCCAATAATCACTAAATATGTTCAGTGTGCTTCCAATTAACTGTTAGCTAAATAGCAAAAAAAGGAGAAATGGAATGAGAATGACTGGTAAAGGCAGAAATAAAAAACATACAGGTAATCCTCAACTTATAAAGATTCATTTAGCAGTCCTTTGAAGTTTTAGTGGCACAATATAGTAGTATGGTGGTTATGACCAGTCTTTGGAATTCCCTGTACAGCTATAAATCAGGAAGAGAAATCAGTTCAGTGCACCAGACTGGCAATGTTATCCATAACAAACCACAATGACATTAATTCAATAAGATGTATGTGATGACATCATGATATAAATACTTACACATGACTTACATATATAAAAACATCTAAGTCACAGTATTTGCATGATGACATCACAATCCCCATCCACCCCCATGTCACACTGAGGACACCTGTGTAAATTGGTCACTGGTGGGCCTAAGAAGGACAGTGCCAGATTAAACTAAAGGCCTAATCTAATCCAGAATTTTGTGGTGAAACAAGTTCAAGCAAGACATCAGTACAATAGCATAACTCTTGCTTCCCAGCAACCAGGGAAAAGCACATTCATATTGAAGATAATATATAAATACCATAGAAAATAATTGAGAGAAAAAGTCAGTTCAGTACATTTCTTAAACTAGTGGTTATTTTAGCATCTTTTGGCAACAAAGTTCATAAATTATATGCCTGGTTCTGGATTATTCTATTCATAGAAGAATGATCACCTTTATTGAATGATCCTGAATTAAGGTTTTCTGGAAAACCATGTCAAATTCACTATTCATGCTCTCCGTAAATTTGTACGCAACTATCATATCCTATTTTTTTCAGGTTAAAAGTAAGAATGACCTAAATCTCGTAGTGTTTGTTCACAAATAAGTTACTGAACATTAACTTCCAATTTCCTATGTTTTTTTAACCTTTTCATAATGCTTTCTAAAGAAAAAAGCAACAGAACTGCACACAGTGTTCTAAAAATGGGAGTTCAGTAGAAATTCAATGGGTGGTAGTATCATATCTGCTATTTTATTTTCAATCATTTTTCTAATAATTCTTAAGAGAGAACTCGTTCTTTTTTTTAGTAGTATGGCAAATTGCACTTACATTTCCCAGAAACTTCCTGCTGTGATCTAAATATCTATTTCCTGGAAACCTCATAAGCATATATGTAAAGCTGCTAGGATTCTCTGTTTGTTTTAATCCCAATATTTATCATTTTGCTCTTGGTGATTTAAAAACCTTTACAAATATTATTCAGGCCAATCATACAATGTGGGAAGTTATTTTTAGAGTGCCTGACAGTTTATTTGGGATTTCATCATTGTCAATAAATGTGTATTATCTGCAAACATCACTGCTACTTCAATCTCAAATCCAGATTATTTGGAAATTAGCAAATTGATTTGACCCCAATATAGACCTGTCTGGCAGTCCTATCATTAGACAAGATGAGATGGTTACCTGAAGTGATGGATTTGAGTTGTTGAAAGTGTAACCCAATCTGGCCTGTACCTTCTAAAACAAATCTGCAGTCACATCATTATTGCTGCAGCAACAGTGATCTGCTAGAATTTGGGGAAAGCTTCTATTGGCTTCCCCATTTTGCTCTCCTGAATGCTTGGTCAGCAGCTTAGTGCTGGGATAACTAGTGAGGCCATATCTGATATGAACTTCAGGATCAATTCATGTCTAAATCCAGCCCTTCCTAAATCTGAACTCATCTACTCTTCTATTTTATTAACCACCTGCACATTTCCCCATCTTTATTCCTTCTTTGTTTCTTTTCTTTCTTTTTGGAAGATCCTTCTGGCTTCAAAGAAGATTTTTAATTAATGATTCTGGGATGGATCATATGGAGTTCATAAAGGCAAGGCTTAGAAATGACACAAGTTGTCCTCTTCATTTCCGCCTCTGATGACAGTTGCAGTGATCAACTCTCCTTCTCCATTTCCTTCTTAAGACAAGTCCAAAAAACAATTATCAGTTTTAAACTCTTCTGCATAGCCTAGCAAGATACTATGGGTTAAAAGAATAAATCACATAACTTGTGGTTCATCTTTCATACTTTTTTTTCTCAATTCAACTAGCAAAATAAAAGATTGTGCATTACAGATCTGAACATTAAATTAAATCCAGCAGCAAGAGCAAAGCAACACATTTATGTCCAGCATGACAATATTGTCCAATATTGTCCAACATATTTCAAAGTTGAAAAAGTTACCTTTAGAAGAAGATAGTTCCCTAGACTCCCTGAAACATGCCCTGCAAAAATAAATCTTGATCAAGCCTTCATTCTTATATTTCTCATATTAGAAAGCAGGATAAACATATACTCATTTGTCATCAGCGGTCAAACTTCATAAGGGAAACATACATGAAAAAAATGGAATTGCTAAACTAGATGTCCTGAAATTTCTAGCAAGTGATATTTACACGACAAAATGTTTGGCAATAAAATATCTTGAGCATAATGCCATTTCCACTGGAGATAGCATGTATGTTTGTTATGTATTTCATGTGATGAAAAAGGAAGGGTGTTACTTGTCCATAATACTACTGAAACTTCCTGATCCATCATCCTGTTTATTTTATTACCCTTGCTAGTAACAACCACTTGTGGACCGGGTGCCTAAAAAAGGAAATATGTTTTTATATTGATTGCAGGAAATACAACTTCAGCAACAGAGTGGTCAATGTCTGGAATACACTATCTGATTCTGTGGTTTCTTCCCAAATCCCAAAAACTTTAACCTTAGACTGTCTACTGTTGACCTCAGCCCTTTCCTAAGAGGTCTGTAAGAGGTGTGCAACCAACGTGCCTATCATCCCTGTCCTAATGTTCCTTTTTATTCGTATTCATTTCATGTATTCATAATCATGTTTCTACTTATACCTGTTATCTAATACTTACTTGACAAATAAAATGAATAAAAATAAATTTAAAAAAGCAAAGCAGTTTGATATAAGAACTTGTTTAGAAGGCATATAACTCTTTCTTTGACATCATTAATAAGGCTCACTCCCAGCCCTTACTTTTGTAAAGCTTATTTCAGGAAAAAGTTCAACTAAATATGGTCTTGTCCTTGTTTCATTTATTTTTAAGCACCAATCTTTGCAATGATGACGACACATGGCTAATACAAATAGCCAATGTCACAACTAATGTTGATCTTCTGTCTTAATATAAACACCATGTCAGTTTTTACCAGGTATTTTTTATATCTAATCAACCTTGCAGTCCCCTCCAGATAACCATAGGGCTACTGGTGAAGAATGAAAAAATGCTCTTATCATTAGGAAGTGTCAGAGGTGAACAACCAGATCCACACATGCAGAGTTCAAGCTAACTACTTTGTTATGTTCTGCATATAATATAAGAATCTCCCCAGTTTGGCAGGTCACTCTTGGGAACAATTAGATAAGTTTCCAAGGAACCTGGGGGAGAGTCAGTCCTAACCCTTTTGTGTTTGCATAGTAACTCCAGGCTAACTCTGCATTTGATCCCTCCTCCCTGCCAAGCCAGATGCTTCCCAACAGGAAGTTTTTCTTAGCACCTTACTATATTCAAATACAAGGGCAATTAAAGCTCAACTGGATGCCTAAAGTTCAAAATAATCAACTGAGCAGCATCTTCAGCACAGGGTAAGGGGATGGTGTTGGTCAGACTGATAACAAGAAAATAGTGGTATTGCAGCATCACAGCACATAGAGAGTAAGACAGATGACCTTAACAGAAAGATACAAGAATCATTCCCTAAGAAAAGAGTGAAAAGACATTATTGAAATCCTAGGAGCAAGGTAGCATTTATTCTCCTCCTTTATTCACTAGGTTATAAGAACAAAGAGAAATGAGCAGCATGGTGATCTAGAGTGAAGAGGCATGCCTCTTACTTGGGAGGTTGAGAGTTCAATCTTAGGCAGTGACAGATGTTTCATCTGTCAACACAAAGAGAAAATATCTGCTGTGAACTCCACACAGGCGTCAAGAAGGGCTTCCAGCCAGTAAACACTTAGCTTTTACTCAGTCGCCCCCACACCATCCTGATAAAAGGGTCATAAAAAGAAAAACAAAAATGAAGGGAGAGAGATACCATTCAATCAAAGTCACAAGACTCTGCTCTGATAACCTATCTCGATACAGTGAAATTCTAGTCTTACCAAAGAGTTGATTTCTGGTCCTTTCGGCTAGAGGAACTGATACTGTTCAAGTCCTGGGCCTTTTCTATGTGCAGCACAATATTTTTTAAATTTTATTTATTAGTCAAGCAAGTATTAGATAACAGGTATAAGCATGGTTATGAATACATGAAATGGATACAAATAAAAAAGAAACAATAAGACAGGGATGGTAGGCACATTGGTGCGCTTATGCATGCCCCCTACGGACCTCTTAGGAAAGGGGTGAGGTCAATAGTAGACAATCTAAAGTTAAAGTTTTTGGGGTTTGGGGAAGAAACCACAGAGTCAGGTAGAGTATTCCAGACAATGACCAGTCTGTTGTTGAAGTCATATTTCCTGCAATCAAGTTTGGTGCAGTTTACCTTGAGTTCATATCTATTGTGTGTACATCCAAATTAGGTGGAGCTTGCCACAAGATGGAGCAAACATGTCATTTGTTTCAATTAAAGCAATGAGTTCCCATGGCCACCATTGTAAATCTGCACACTAAAGATGTAATCATATAGTCACAATGAAAGGGAATAAAACCCTATCCAGTAAAACAGGGGTCTCCAACCTTGGCAACTTTAAGACTTGTGGACTTCAACTCCCTGGGAGTTGAAGTCCACAAATCTTCAAGTTGTCAAGGTTGGAGACCCCTGCTCTAAAACATTCCCTAGTTTCCTTTGCTTGTTTGTCAAATAATTAGACATCCTGTTCAAATTACCCTGGTTCAAAACTTTGCAAATTTCAGAGTGTAGATCTAGGAGAGTTTTTCCTCCCTGATTTCTTAATGCTGTGTTAATTCTAAACACAGGTTTAGAAATGAGGGGAGTGTTAGATTGTATCCTCTCCCCACCCCCCATACCCCCCCCCAAAAAAACCTCTTGTATGAACAATTGCAGATTTAAAGGCACAGAACCAGTTAAACTAACAAGCAGGCAAGAAGAGGCTGTAATGAGTGATGAGCGCATTTCCTGCATGTAAACAGCAGCTGTTTCTCTTGTGAAAAGATTAAGTGTATTAATAAAAAAAGCCATATACACATGGCATGTCTGCAAGCAGTGTTGGCTTTGTCAGCTGATGAAAAGCCACATACATAAATTAATTTTGCATGCTCTCATCAAGAACCATTTAAACATCAATATTTTACATTTGCACATCTAATCATGAAAGGATGAAGCTGGTAGTTTTATTGTAGTCATGTGTTTAAAGCAACTTAAAAACCCATAAGTATTTCCAGGCCCTGTGAAGACATGTTGGACTTTTGACTTTGGGGATTCACAGGAAATTATTTAAAGAGACAGAAATGTATCAGAAAATTTTAGTTCCTGTTTTGGAAATTGACCTTCTTCTGGTCTTACTGTTTCAAACTATAACAGCTTTTTACTTTTTACAAAGCTTTTTACTAAGAAGCCTATGACATCTACAAAGGTAGACATTTATTTTGGTTGGGAAAAGTGGGGTGGAGCATTCAGGCTCCAAATTTGGCAGTGCTCACCATCTTCCTGTTTTGAATAAGAGCTAGTGACCTCAGGTTCCTGGGAAATTTTGACCCTTGTCTCCCTGCTGAAGATGACATGACAATGACATTTGGAGGATGTTCACCTTTGCTCTCCTGCCTATTCTTTTGTTTCCTCCCTGAAGTCACCTAATAGGGTGAGCATGATGGCAGTCACTGTACTGATCAACATGTATTGTATGCCAGTTGTTGGCTGAATTTGACAAAACCAATCTCTCATGTGTTTGCTGATATTCTTAATTTGGCTGAACAAAGCTGCCAAAGGTTCATCATTTTGGTAAAAGGTTCTAAGAACATTGTAAGGAAACTACCAAAATACTAGCTAGGAACAGCTTGGTGGAATGGCAATTAGGACTGATGATGTCAATTCTTTATAATTTTTTACATGTATTGCATGCAGTCTGACAGTAAAAGATTTAGCTGAGGTTTACAATTTCTGCAATGTGGTTCAAAATGTGTCCAATTCCTTTCTTTTTTTATATCACTGAACTACTGCTGATCCTGGTGATTGGAAGTCACTTGCCTGACTCTTTGCTATTCTTTAACAAGTGATTCCCTCCTACGCACAGTGGTGTATTAACCATTAAGCAGATTAAGCACACACTTAGGGCACCAGGCCCAAAGGGAGCACCACAAAGTTGAGAATATGGCTTCATTTGTACAATATGTACAAAGGAGTGGGGCACCAAGACTTGTCAGTGCTTAGGGCACCAGTGAGCCTTAATCCGCCATTGTCTACATACAACTTATATTGTTGCCAAGGATGGCATGACAATATCCAATGAACAGCTGGAACCTTGATTTCCCTATTCCACCCTGGGTGAATTCCATGCTCTCATGTATTCATCTTCCAAATATATGACAGATGATATACTTATATGCCCAGGCATTTGCATTGCGGAAGTTTAGGTATTTTGTTGGCTATTTGCATTTGTGCAAAACTGAAATTCAATAACCCTTTTAGAGGAGTTTCAAAGCACATAATTTTTGGCAGCAGCTCTTGCACAACTTAGCTTGCTTATGACAAGCTATCCTATACTTGGGTGTATTCTTTTATGTATGTTGTGACATCTTCTTTATATATTTTATGTCTGCTTCAGAAAAATGTTACCATTTCAGTGATAATCATGCATTACATTTTCATGTACGTTTTAAATAAATGCATAGATAATGATAGTTATTGTCAGTACATTGGAGTTCATGAGAAATAGCACAGCTGTAATGGACTCTGAATAACATCAGCAATTGCTACTAATTAAAAAAAAGGACCATTTTAATGCCTACTTTTATAGTTTTAAAGGAAAAGAAGTTAAACAATGGTTATACTTGCAGCTATATAACCACCAGCATTAGAGATATATGGCTCCTCACTTGTGAAGCATGGACTGTGACTTGATGGTTCTGGAAATTTTATTAGAGGTCTGTGGTTTTGAAAAGATGAAAAGACTCTGGGTTTTTTTTGCCCCTTCCATTACTGTTTGAGATTAATATAGGTGACTGGTATTGGAACAAAATCCCACCCCAGTTAAACAAAGTTCCATCTAAAACAATAAATATCACTCAGACCTAATTCCAAAATACTGATAATGTCTTACCCTACACTTTGATGTGGATTATGCACTAAGAGCATCAAACATAAGGCCTTCCAGGATTCCAGAGAGAGACACCTGTTTAAGAGGCCCTTAGGCTGGTTGACAATGTGATAATATTGTATAAAATATCTGGGAATTTAAATTTTCTAGATAAAACAAAAACTTTCCTCAGCCCATGCAAGGCATGAATATCTTAAAAACAGATGGTTTGAAAGGACAGGAACAACAATATAATTAGCGATCCTGATTTTCAAGGACATGGATTCATCTTCCAAGAAATGCTATCTACCCAACACATCAAACCACGATTACTAGAAAGTGAAATCAAGACATTATTCCCAAAGATTAGGAATAACTAATCTATTGCCTAAATGTCTAAAATGTGTATTGGTATGTGTGGTATCTTTTTGCAGATCTGGTGATGAAATAATAAAAGAAAACCTCTTTGATTTAGTTTCATATTATAGCCTGTAATAGCTACGATACATGTTCTGTAATTGTTCAGATTCTTTAATAATATCTTTAGTCAGAGTTGCTCTTCATATAACCTGTTGTTGTTTCTTAGTTCACACCACAAGTAAATATTCAAATATTTCTAAAAAGATGTATTTAGTAACCTTTCCTCTGCAAGAGAAATATCCAGAGTCAATTTAAATATGATGCAAGAGTTCCATTAAATAGGAAAACCTAGTGTTTTCTTTTTCTTTTCTTTTTTTAAAAGCCACAGCTATTTATGAGCCCAGCATGTATCAAAACTTCATCATCAGGAAAAAGCTTGATCTGTTCTTGGGCACCCTGTCCTTGAATGAAATGTTCTACACACCAACAAGCTGCTTCTTATTTGGGTAGGTTTTTCATAGATACTTATAGGTGAACCAAGTTGGAAGGGACCTTGTAGATCATCTAGTCCAGGGGGCACCAACTTTTTGGACCTCAGGGACTGCCAAACTCATAACTTTAAATCCCACGGACCACTTGTTATGTTCTGTGCATGGATGCAAGGAACGGAGACGAGGCAGTGAACAGTGAACTTCAACTCTTTATTAATCATCGTGAACAGAACAAAAACCTGGGGCAGCAGCAGCCCTTTTATAGGGCAAGCTGCTGACCTATTAGCCAATGAGAACATAGAAGCATTAAACCCTTGAACCAATGAGAGTGGCTCATTAACAGCCAATCAGATTCCCCAGAACGGATCTATCCGATATCGCTATTATCGGCCAATCAGAAGTGCAGGATTAGAACCCTGCTTTTTCTTTAAGCTTTGATAAACTTTATTTAAGCGTTTTTATTAGTTCATAACACCCCTTCCCCCCGGGTTCCGTTTGAGGGGTGCGGTGATGTAATCTCTAAGATATGTAGGTTGTTTTAACTGTCTATTAGATTTGCGCTGCCCCACCGGTTCCCGTCTGCAGTCCAGCTTCAGTGGGACGTTTTTGGACATATCTGGTACCAGCGGTTCCTCATTCTCACTGGACGACTCGGTGCCGCTAATTCTGTCATTGTTGTTGTCCTCCAATCTTAGTGGGCTAGCCTCCGTTGAGATATTTCTCTGTGGTGAGGCCACACCCCTCCCTGATTCTTGTTCATTAATCATGCCTGCTCGCTGACTTCCTTTGCTTCTGCTCTCCCCCATCTCAAATTCGGTTTCTTTGACATCCCCTCCCCCCTCAGTTTGGGAGTCCCAGGAGTTGCGGGAACTGGGTTGTAGCCAAGAGCTAAGCTGATCTATATGGCGTTTCCATATTTTTCTGTTGCAGGTTTGCACACAACACGATCTGGGCCCGGTGGTTTGAATTACGGTTGCTTCGATCCATAATGGTTCGCTGGAGAGGTTTTTAGTGAAAACTAAGTCGCCTACCTTGAACTCGCGGCATTTCCTGCTGGATCCGCAGGGTTTCTCTGGCTCATAGGAAGGGTGAAGCCGGTCGAGGTGGGAATGGAGCTTGCGTCCCATCAATAGTTCAGCTGGCGTCTTGTTGGTGACGCTGTGTGGAGTGATGTGTTGGAGTAGGAGTATTCTGTTTATTTTTTCATCAATGTCCCCATAGTCCATTTTATGGAGAGTTTTTTTAACAAATTGTACCATGCGCTCGGCCCTGCCGTTAGCCGCAGGGTGTACAGGTGAAGTTAGCGCATGGCAGGTGCCCTGATCCGTTAAGTATTGTTCAAATGCCAGGGTGGTGAACTGGGGTCCATTGTTGGAGGCCAGGACATCTGGCAGTCTGTGCGTTGTGAATAGCCTGTTCAATTTTCGGATGACGGACTCCGTTGTAGTATTCTTCATTTCGTGGATCTCGAGCCAGTTGGAATAGGCATCCACTGTTAGGAGGGATGTATGTCCTTTAGTAGGTCCCGCAAAATCAGCGTGGATGCGGGACCACGGCCCCCGGGGGGTTTCCCATTCTGTTGGAGTTGCTCTAGGTGGGGCACTGCTGACTTCTTGGCATTTTAAGCAAGTCTTTACCCAGGCTTCGATTTGTCTGTTGATGCCCAGCCACCACGCGTAGCTTCGTGCAAGCGCTTTCATACGCATGATGCCGGGGTGACCGTCATGCAATGTTTTCAATACTGCTCGTTGTAACCGCTCTGGGACGACGACTCTATCTCCCCATAGGATGCAGCCTTTTTGAGAAAAAAGTTCTGTTTGCCGGTTTCTGAAAGGGGTGAAATCGTCAGAGGTTTGTTCTATTGGCCATCCTCTTTCGACCCAGCTAAGAACTCGTGATAAGACAGGATCTCGTTTTGTTTCAATTGCAATGTCTCTGGCTGTTAGCAGTGGTGACTGTAGCATTTCAATCTGGAGTGTCGTAAGGGTTGGAGCTGGGTCATCAATGGTTTCCGGAAGTGGAGCGCGGCTCAATGCATCAGCATGGGGAATGGCTTTCCCCGGGCTGTGTTGTAATTTATAGTTGTACACAGCTAAAAACTCTGACCAGTGAGTCATTCTCGGTGACAATATATAGGGGGTTGGCTTGTCTCCCACTATAATCCCTAACAACGGTTTGTGGTCGGTAACAATAGTAAAAACTCGTCCATACACATATTCATGAAACTGTTTCACAGCAGATACAACAGCAAGAGCCTCTTTGTCGATCTGGCTATAATTATGTTCAGCCTTTGACAAGGTCCTTGAAAAATAGGCAATAGGGGCCTCACTACCATTTGGTAACACATGATTCAAAATGGCTCCTACTCCAAACGGTGACACGTCCCATGTAATTGTTAAAGGGAGAGTCTCATTATACTGCATTAAAACAGCATCTGAGGTTAGTAAGTTTTTCACTTGTCAGAATGCGTGCTCCTCACGGTGTCCCCAGACCCAGGTTGGTTTTTTGTCGAGAAGTCTATGGAGGGGCTCAGCTACGGTCGCTTTCTGGGGCAAGAAGATGTTGTAAAAGTTAATGAGCCCCAGGAAAGCTTGGAGATCAGTTCTATTTCTGGGTCTTGGGGCATTTTTGATTGCTCTCAGTTTGCTGTTAGTGGGGTGGATGCCCTGTTTATCGATTAGGTACCCCAGGAACTCTACTTTGTCTGTACACAGTTGACATTTATTTTTTTTAACTTTAAGGCCAGAGTCTTTAAATTTCTGGAGAACCAATTTAAGCCACTTTTCTAGTATTTCTCTATTCGGGGCAGCAATTAAAACATCATCAAAGTATGGCACGACCCCCTTGATCCCTTGCAAGAGTCTCTCCATCAGACTTTGAAAAATCCCTGGGGCTACACTCACTCCGAATTGGAGTCGGTTGCACTTAAAGGCGCCTCGGTGCGTAACGATCGTCTGTGCCTCTGCGGTTGTTTTATCTACAGGCAGTTGTTGGTAGGCCTGTGCTAAATCCAATTTAGTGAAGACTTTTCTGCCTCCCAGGGAATGGAGAAGGTGTTGTACCACCGGTACCGGGGAAGCGTTCTGTTGAAGAGAGTGATTAAGGGTAGCCCAGTAGTCCCCACAAATCCTTAATGATCCATCCGGTTTGATGGGTGTTACAATTGGGGTTTCCCAACGAGCGCGGTCAGTTGGTTCTAAAACACCCTGGCCAATCAACGTATCAAGCTGCTCGTCAATTTTTTGTTTAAGGGCAAAAGGTACCCGACGAGGCTTAAAGCGGATGGGGGCTACTTCAGGGTTAAGGTTATATGACATCGGAGTCCCCTTGTACTCGCCTAGTTTGTCTGCGAAAACGTCCTGGAATTCCTGGATGATGGCCTCCTCCCAGTCATTGCTTCTGGTTTGGTGAATGCCGGCTACCTCGATCCCAAGTGGGGCGAACCATTGGACGCCTAACAAGCTAGGCCAGTCACGGTCAATGACGGTCAGTGGTAATGACGCAGAACGATTTTTGAATGATACTTGGACTTGGCTGGATCCAATGACCGGAATTCTGTTCCCCTGATAATCCTTGAGTATGATTCTTTGGGCTCTGAGGTCTTGGCGCCAGATGGCAGGGATTAATTGTTTAAGAGTCTTCCAGGAAACCATCGAGAGGGACGATCCTGAATCGACTTCCATCACACAAGGCTGGTTTTTGATGGCGACCTTCACTTGGATCTTCTTTGCGTCTAGCGATGAGGTGTGACCAATTGTGATGGTTTGGTGTGCCTCTTCCTGTGTCGTTGAAGTGGCAAGTGTTTTATTTCTGTTGGAGTGGTTGTTCCATTGGCGGTTCAAATGTTCCCAACTCACAGGGCGATTCTCTGTTGTCTTGTGGTAGTTGTTTCCCCTCTGAAGTGGGCTGGATCCTTGCTTGCTTCTACAGACCTTTCCAATGTGGCCTCTTTTCCCACAGAAATGGCAGAGCGCGTCGAGGAATTTGCAGTCTGATCGCGGGTGGTTTGCCCCACAACCCGCGCATTGGTGCGGTAGTCTTTGATTCCGCTGGTGGCATTGGTCACGTTCAGACCGGAGCCAGTTGAACTCCTCCTCATCACTTTCTGATGGCGATTCGAGGTTCTCGTGGTGGGTCGCTGTTGTGTGCCTCTCTAGGCGAGGTGAGGTATCGCTGGCGAGTTGACGGAGTGGTGCGTTGGTGTGGTGCATTCGGGCAGCCAACTTCCTGGTTGCTTCTGCTGCAGTAGTGTCTTTGATGACATCAGCAAGGTCCATGTCCCCTTTTGCCATGATCTTGCTCTGTACTGTTTGATCATCTAATCCCAGAACTATTCGGTCTCTCAGAGCTTCTTCGAGGTCTGTGAACTCACAGAGGCCTCCCAGCTTCTGGAGATCCGTGATGAAATCTACAACGCTCTCTCCCTTCCACTGGTCCCTCTGGTAAAATTCATGTCTTTGGACAAGCGTTGGTACGGTGGGTGCATAGTGGGCCCGTAGAAGGGGTGCGAGGACGTCCCAGTCCATGGTTTTCACCTCAGCCAGTTTCACTAGTGCCTTGGCCATCTTAAAGATGGCAGGCCCACAATGGGTCAGGAACACTGCTTTCTTTTTCCCCGTAGTGGCATCCTTCAAGTTGTGGGTCTCCAGAAACATCTGGAAGCGGTCTATGTATGAGTCCCATTCTTCTTGTGCTGGGTCAAATGGAGCGGGTGGTATGGCGCCTCCGGACATGGTTCTATTGTCGATGTGCCTTTAGCCACGTGCTCTGTTTGGTGCTCTGTAGTGTTCAGTCAGCTCTGATGTCTCTGCATCCCACCTTCGTCGCCAGTGTTATGTTCTGTGCATGGGTGCAAGGAACGGAGACGAGGCAGTGAACAGTGAACTTCAACTCTTTATTAATCATCGTGAACAGAGCAAAAACCTGGGGCAGCAGCAGCCCTTTTATAGGGCAGGCTGCTGACCTATTAACCAATGAGAACATGGAAGCATTAAACCCTTGAACCAATGAGAGTGGCTCGTTAACAGCCAATCAGATTTCCCAGAATGGACCAATCCGATATTGCTATTATCGGCCAATCAGAAGTGCAGGATTAGAACCCTGCTTTTTATTTAAGCTTTGATAAACTTTATTTAAGCGATTTTATTAGTTCACCACTCATATGAATTTTGACTGATGGTGACTTGCTGACATTGGTGGGAACGTCGGTCCCATATTCCAACGCTGTAGTAGTCACAGGACTGGCTGTTTGGTTATCCCAGAGCAGCTATTCCTCCAGTCCATGGCAAGCCGGTGCGCCCAGGTGGAGGAGCAGCTGCTCCGGGATGACCAAAGGGCCAGTCCTGTGACAACTGCAGCTCTGGAATATGGGACCGACTTTCCCACCAACGTCAACAAGCTACCCTGAAGCGGATTTCCCTCCCCCACCATTGGTCATACCTTCCAATTCCAGCTAATGTGGAGGTAAGATTTGCACTTGGCCGAAGGGTGGGGACCAGCAAGTGGGCGGGTCATGTGTTTCTACAGAGCCTGGATTAATTGCCTTGGAGAGGGTGCTTTGGGGATGGACCACCAAAATTTTCTCATGGACCACCAGTAGTCCCTGGCCCACTGGTTAGCAACAACTGATCCAGTCTGACACCCCTTCCTGACCAAGCAGACCCTATGTCATTTTTGACAGATGGCAGTCCACTTGTGGCTGTTTCTTACCAAACATGCAATTCCCAGAATGACAGTCACTCATTCCCTCACTCATTCACTCACCCGCTCACTCACACTCACATTTCCTACCCAACAGCATATGAAAAGCTCTACTTGAAATGTATCCTGGATTCTTGGGATGAATATACAGTAGTTCCCTGACCACTCAACTCAATTGGTTTGTTAGCATGGACCTCATCAGCCAATCATCAGTGGTGGGTTCCTGTGGCTTCTTTCTTTCCCCCTCACCCTTAGTAATCAAGCAACTAAATTCTTGGGAGTGGAGGAAAACTACCCATCTGGAGCCAGGCATGGGTTAAGAAGGTGATCTGGGCTTTCACTCTGTCCCCAAACTAAATTAGATGTTGTTGATTTCTTAGGGATCTGCAAGAAAATTACTGGGAGGGAGTGTGAAGACTTTTTGCTTTCCCCTCCCTTGCCAAATTGCATGTTTAAAGTTGGAAAAATGTCATGGGAAGAAAGGTCCCCTCCTGATCAGCATAATCATATGTATTATAAACTCCACAAACAGGAATATAGTCCAATTTGTGGATTAATTAGCTGAAGAGTTAATAGTCAAGTGACTATTGGCATCACTGTCTGGCATCACTAATGGATCAGTAAGGGAAAAAAGAACCAATAGGTTGTTATTTATCAGTATCTTTCATTAACTTCTCCCCTGAATATATGTCTAGATGTGTAGAACAAAAAGACAACAGAGCTGGTAGACCTGGAGAGATCTCTGTAGATACTGGACATCACCATGCAAAAGATTCATTTTTATTTTGGTTGAGCCAGTGTCTTTCTATGGGTTTCATCATCATCATCTCTCCGTAGAGAGGAACCCTAAGAAGCCAAACAAACTCTGCAAGTTGCTTTTTCAATACAATCAGCTAATAAATAAATAAATACATTTCACAACTGGAGAACAGCACTGATGGAAGCCCATTGTATCTCAACTTCACAGCAAAAAGAAAAAAAGAAAAAAGAAAGAAAGCCAGGCAGAGTCCATTTTTTTCCATTCCCTCTTCTTATATGATACTTAAAGATACAGGATCTAAAGCAGATCATGCATAAAGGTTCACATGTGCATACCATCGTTGAGTGCAAATTACAATACAATCACTGGTCAACCAAAGCTTCGGTGCAGATGGATAGCTTTCTTGGAGTTTACAGGACAGGAATTCCTTCTCCTAAATCAGAAGAAGTGAAGAATTCTGCACAACAACACTGAACATGAAATCCATGTAGAAGAGATGGGAAACTACTTCCATAAGTGTGACTCGTTCATAGAAGAGCATCAGGCATTTTTAAAAATCATGAGATAAGCCACTCATGGCCAATGAATGGCCACTCATTGCAAAAAGGGCAGTTGGGGAGAAATAGGAAGTCCTTGTTGCCTATTTCATTGATCAACTGCACAATGTGGAGCTGACTGGCAGAGGAAGGACTGACTGTGGATTCCTTACTGTCATCTCATAGAACAAACATCAAATAATCAAGAGTAAGAACTTTTTCTTCTGGATTTTTTTAAAGCTGAGTCTTATCTTCAAGGCTGAAACACTTTACATTTGAAATCAATTGTTTTACATCTCAAAATTCTTAATGTATAGGTAATGAAGGCTTGTTGGAAAATCAGAGTTTTGAAGATTTTCTTTTGCCTTGAGGTCTTTCCATGAACCAATTTGTACTTCTCACTACTTTCTCAGGTGATCCACTGTTTTATTCCACTTTGTATTCAGTCTGTTCCCTTTTTGAAAATGATTTGGAATGAAAGAGATAATATTTAAACATATAGAAAGAGAGAAGAGCTGTCTTCCAACCATGTCCTTTTTTAGTTATTCTTTAAAGGAAAGTGGACAGAAGTCTTTATCACTGAAAACTGTTGGAAAAATTGATTCTGTAAATGCTGAGTAAAAGTTGGTTAAAAAGTTAATAAAAGTTGAGTAATGTTTTTGAAACTATGTGGTACAACTTGGCTCTCTAAATACTTGCAAGAATAGAAACTAGTTGGAAAAAGCATTGTAAACCCATTTTAATAGTAGTTCCCTGTTTATGAGTTCCAGGGCTATTTTTTGTTTTCCTAAACTTGTGCTTATCATGGGCTGCACTAAGATCTTCTTCCAATCCTAACAATCTGCTAGCTAAAAAGCCTGATGTTATGTGTCCTTTTTATTAGTAGACTAAGAATAATATGGGAAAACATATTCCCAAGCTTTTATTTCCTTGAGATTTCCTGTGGGGTTATGAAAGTTTGTTTTAACTCTTCCCCAGCTCCTGAAAACTCATATGATTCAGCTCCATGAAAATGTTTTCATTATTGCACTATGAAGGTTCCCCCAATCCAATCTCAAGCAGTAGTCTCACACAATGAATTTGGTTTCTCCTAGTTGGGTCCCAGAATGATTCATTCCCTGCAGATTCCTCATGTTTCACACTCTGGAGTCTTGGCTTCCTCCATCTGCTCACTCCTTTGTCCTTCTTTGAAGGAATGTGTAGTTCTCCCATCCTGATAGAAATATGGCTGAACTTGGACTTGTCTCTTCCCCAGCTTCTGCAAGTGGCAAAGGGTGAGGAGTTCTTTGTCCACTCAACTTTCTACCATTCCAGGACACCCAGGAATATCTGTGGATAGAAGGAACCAATTTTAGTTAGTTGGTGATAGATTAACTCTAGAAAAGTTATATTGTAATTGTTAATTATTTATTAGATTTATATCATATATTTCTTTTATAGCACTCCACCCTCCCATTTCCCTCCCCCCCAAAATCCTGCAACACTAGATTGAGTTGATAGAGAGTGACTGACCCAAAGCCACTTAATGAACTTCTGCAATGGAGGAGAGACCAGAATTTGGGTTTTCCTTCTCTTGGTTTTCCTTCTCTTATTCAACACCACACAAAACTTGGCTTTTGAAGATCTTTCTTAAAATGTTTTATTGTTCTTCACTGTTATAGTATCTCAAACTGCTTTTAATATTGTATGCTGCCAAAACATTATGGAATTGGGTTAAAACATGTCTCTGCATTCACACCTAACTACCAGCAGAAACATCAATGCTTCAGCATTGCTAGTTTAGGTCCTTCATTGCAGAGAAGAAAGAAATAACTTATAAGGTGCAGGAAATAAAATCACACAATATATCAGTCTGTCAACCCTAAGTTTTAAATCTTATATCTGCCCTTTCAGGCCAATAAACTTTGATTCTTTTTTCCCCCCAGCTTGGAGATTGTAATCTACCTGTTCTATAAATACACAAAGGTTTTGTTTCACTGACCAATACTGATTCCTGCCTCACCAACTGTAGTCCTTACACTATTCACCATTTGTTCTTTTGTTACAACGCTATCATATTTCTTTCTAATCAAAGTCACGGCCTTTGCTCATCTCATAATCATAGTCAATGACACTCCCCCCTCCCAAATTATCAAGAAAGTTTTGAAACTTTAAAGCAAAATTGAAAGGAACTTGACATGCACTGGATAATGGTGAGAGAAAATAACAAATGCATTAAATGTAGCAAATAATAAACACAGCTCCATGGAAAGAAGTCAAAAGCAATACATATTGGAGCAAAATGCTTTTTCTGCTATACTGACAGGATCTAAGTCAGAGGTGACACACGCCATTGACCTCTCCTCTATAAACTGGGAATTGTGCAAGAGAGAACACTGAAAATGTTTATCTAGAATGCAAAAGCAGGGAATGAGGAAAAAAAAAAAAACCCAGGGGAATTCATATTTTTGGAATAAGAATGAAAACACAATTGGGACTGCCTGCACTCAAGTGATTGAATCTCAACAATGTCAAAATATACATAAATGTTTGCCCAGGCATCACATTCTTTTGGCTTTACAGCAAAGCTAGTGATAATCTTTTTTTTTTTCTATTACTACATCATGTTTGCATTTTATTCACTATTTGAACCAGACACGCACAACCTCTGGATAGGATACAGCTTCCAAAAGTATTGTTTATATATGCCCCCTACCTCTAAATATTATCAGATTGGAGGAAAAGAATAAACATGTGGAGTATTTTCATAAAACCTCTTTCCATTGTAAATTTTTACAAGGCAAATAAAAGATTATTTTTATACAGCATAATTCTAATTTATCCCATTTCCTTATGGACACATAAATATATTTTAGCAAATTTCTCATTATTTCTCTTTACTTTTATTCAATTACATTTCTTTTCTATATTTATCTATTTTATAGTCATCATATTTATATTTCCATCTGACTTGTTTACAAATATTCTCATCTGATATTCCTCCAAGGTTTTATTAATTCTCAATCAAACATAAACACACAAAACACAAAAACATAAAACTTCTTTTTAGAAAGTGGCTTGGCCCCAGATTACCTCTCTTTGTACGGACTTCAATTAAATTCATGCTCATCTTATTTACCATTCTATATCTTCTATATAACTTCTCTCTGCTTTTCCCTCTTCTTAATTCTATTTTATTTATTTCATCTTACTTTAAATTATTATACTTGTATCTTTTGTCCATTCTTTTCCAATTATCCATTTATCTCATTCTCTTTAATATATATATAAAAAAAGATTTCTCCTGGAATCACTAATCGAAGTATGATGCCTTTCTATCCCCTAAGTTGACATTTAAAATAATACCTAGTTCCCAATCTGATTCTGCTTAGTACATTCTACTTACTAAGTTTTAAGAAAAAGAAAAAAGAAGAGAATAATAAATCTATAAAATAATTAAGTACATAATTACCATTCTAATTTTTTAATACATTTTAAACTAAAAAAGTAAAAAAGAGAAAAAAAAAGTTATAACATTAAAATAACAAATTAGATGCTATCATTAAATCTTAAGCATTCTCAATAATATTAAATGTTAAAATCTATCATTAAATCTTAAACATTTTAATATTTTAATTTATTAAATCTTGTAATATTCCAAAAACAAATGCTGCAATAATAAGTTTCTAATAACATTAACACAATAGCCAATAAACTCTATAATTGAACTAAATATTTTAAACATTCCCTTTAATATTTTATTAAATCTTAAAATCTATCATTATTAAGCATTTTAATATTTTAATATTTTATTAGTTCTTATAAAATTCTAATTTTCTATTTCTAATACAAATACTACAATACTATCTTATGTACTTTTGCAGTCTTCTTTTTTTATATATAAATTATACATTACCCTTTATCCCTAAAAAAAAAAATTGCTTTTTCCCATCTTGTTTTATACCTTTGTGGCCTTTTTCTCCCTTTTCCCTTCCTTTCTTATCCCACCTAGTCTTTTTACCCCCCCTCCTAACCTCCGCCTTTTTAGCTTCCCCTCTCTGTTGTATTCCTCTTTTCTTTTGCTTTCTGACATTGCATTGATTTTGCATCTTATTTTTCTCTTTCTTGGGTGTTTTTTTAGGTCTTAAGTCCTTCATTTTCCTTCCTCTCTTTCTCTTTTCTTTCTTAATCAAATTTTTTAATTCATTAAATATGGCTTCTTCTTCTTCTTCTGCTTCCTTCATTTGTTTTTGTATTTGCTGATAAGTAGCAAGCGCCATTTCTAAAAAATGAAAGATATCTCCCAAAGAGTCCTTTCTTTCTTTCTTTATTTTTCCATATTCCTTTCTTAGTTCATCAATAGATAAAAGCCATTATAAACCTTTCTTCTTCTTTTTTTCCCTCTTCTTCTTCTTAGAACAACCAAGATGTTTCGAAACTTAAAAAACAGTTCCCCAAAGTCCCAGAGTCCTCAAGCACCAAACAGAGAAGAAAATTCTTCCCTTTACACTTTCTCTTCCTGGGGTAGTATCAGTTAAGAAAGAAAAAAAAAAAAACCCAGTCTGTACTTTAAAGCCTTATTGCAATTAACTTCTAGTCTCAAAATCTTCAAGGCATCTCCTCCAACAAAATCTTAATATAGGTTTTTTTTGTCCTCTCCCTTCCCACTTGTAACAAAGAGCTTTAAATTTTACCTTCTATATAGAAAAGCAGGTTTTTCAATGTCTATTTGCTAAGTCCGCAGGGAAGGAGAGTGAACTTTCCCTAGCTTTTAGCATTTCCATTCGCTGCTTTTAGAATCTCCTTTGGAAACAATGTATCATTCAAAAAATCATGGTTTTCAGGATGTTAGATGTATCTTAAAGTCCCGGTTCATCCAAAGAACTTTCACTTCAAAACTTTCTCCTTCTTCCTCCTGTGCAATCTTATCCAGTTGCCGGCTTCTTTGTGGCGGCCATTACTGACCGCCGCTCCACCGCCTTGAGAAAAGGAGATTATGCCAGGTGGGGAGGGGGTCTGCGACACCCCCAAACCCCTGTCCGGATCCCCCCTATCTTCGGCTGCCTCTACGGGGAGCCTTATCCTCCAGACCTATTGGGATCGGAGGCACTAAGACAGCTAGTGCAACAGGGATCACGCAGGATCGTGAATCCCTGCCACTATTCCACCATTTTAACTCCAAATTCTAGGCATTTTGACCATTAGCTCACCCATCCCCACAGCTTATTTTGCATTTAGTTATGTGATCTTAACCAACTTGGCCAGAAATTTTGCCTTTTGCATGCCCAGCAGATAGCTCTTCCTAGATACTAAAATTCAGAAAGCATCTGTGCTTACCAAAGACTAACACAGCTCTCTTCTTACGATTGATCCTACGTAGGTTTTCTTTCTATCCAATGTGGCTATTCACATTTTTCCAAAAATGTGCAATATGAACAAACATTCTGTGGATCACACCATTATATTCTGGTTGTTTCCTTCTATCACACACTGTAATTAATTTTCCAGTTTGCGTTATTTTTTCCAAGATTTTCTTTGTTTATTTTAAATAAAGATTTGGAGGATATACAGTAGTTTATCTTTGTCTTCTCAATCAAGAATTAGGCGCATCAAAATCTTGGAAAAATAAAGCAAGTTGGAAAATGACTCTGGTATCATCCCGAATATCAGGCCCATTCTTTCAGAAAGAATGCTACCTCTTATATTACTTACTGTAAATAACATATGTAAAACTGTTTCTTATCTTCTGGAAAAAACGTATAGGCATTTATATAAAGAACCCTGGTTGTGCAAGGGTTAAAATATTGCAGGCAAATTTTGTCCACTGCCAGGAGTTCAGTTCTGACAAGTTCAAGGTTGACCTAGCCTTCCGTCCTTCTGAGTTGGTCAAATGAGGATCCAGATTGTTGAGGGCAATACACTGACTCTGTAAACCACTGAGAGAGGGCTGTAAAGCGGTATATAAGGCTAAATGCTATTGCTATATGATATTTATTGTATTTATTAAAGCGGCTCACAACAGCTACTTTGTTTTCTCACTTTGTACTGCTGGCCTCATTTACACAATTCTAATTTCATTTGGACTAAGAAGGTTGGAGTGATCTAAGAATTTCTTTTTAACTACTTTTATCTCAGCCTAATTATAGAGCACATTAAAACTCTGCCAATTGGGGGTCCTTGTATGTCAGAGAAAACATGACCACTTACAGTTCCAAGGGAATGGGAAAAGCTGCTGTTTTATAAATCAGGGAACAATCTGCATGTTGGATTTGGAGAAGAAATTTCCTTTCCCCAACTCTCTGACACTAATAAATTTTAAAGCTTATCCCAAATGTTTAACAAATATAAGGCAGTAGAAAATAATAGCTACCATATTTCTCGTTAAAGAATTTTTATCAAAAGAGAAAGGAGTCATATTCAACTAGGGATTGAAATATTAATTGTGAAATTTGCTGATGGTTAATGTTCATTTTACAAGGACTTATGTCATGATAGAACTGCTAAGCTAAAATCTCCAATAGGTACTAATATAGGTAGTACTAATATAAGTAGTATGTCCAATGGGTACTTGCAATGGGAAGATGTTGGGAGTTCTAGTTCAAGCAACCTTGATCTACTCCATTTGTTTGGCTTGCTCTAACAATCATGACTATTCTCCTGGAATTTGTCTCTCAAAGAATAGGAATTCTTTAAACTCTGGTAAGACATGTCAACAGTCCGAGAACCTGTAGTTCAAACTATATAAGTTTTTCTGTGAAACACTTCTATTATATTAAGCAATATTCAATATTCATGGCTGTAGCTAGGAAGTTATGTTGCACAAAACCTTCAGCAGGAGGGTTCACAGGAATATACACATAAGAAATGGAACAGTGGAACAGCTGTTCCTTAGAAATTTGCTGTGTAAATTTTAAGGCTACTTGTGTGAAGGAGCTCCAATTCAAACATTTTATCCACATATGAAATAGACTCGAAGTTTCCAGTGCTGGGTGACAGGAATGAGATAACAAATAAAAGGAAATAAATAATAAGATGATGTGATAATAGTACCCTCATTCCCTTTTCCCCCCAAATAAAATAGAATAGGAATTCTTTATTGGCCAAGTGTGATTGGACACACAAGGTATTTGTCTTGGTGCATGTGCTCTCAGTGTACATAAAAGAAAAGATACATTTGTCAAGAATCAAGAATCATAAGCTAGAACACTTAATAATAATCATCGGGTACAATAAGCAAACAAATCATACTAGGAAACAGTAAAAAAAATCATTAGGATACAATCAACAAAGTTATGGTCATACAGTCATAAGTGGGAGGAGATGGATAAAAGGAAGGGAGGATTAATAGTAGTAATAGTAATGTTTATTTATAAAAAAAATCATACTAGGAATCAGTCAATAAAAATTATTAGGATACAAGCAACAAATTTATGGTCATGCAGTCATAAGTGGGAGGAGATGGGTGAAAGGAAGGGAGGATTAGTAATTGTAATAGTAATGCAGACTTACTATTACTATTCACATAGCTACTTGTGTGAAGGTAGCTCCAATTTCAAATGTTTTATATCCACATATGAAAAAGAGTGGAAGGTTCCAGGGCTGGGTGACAGGAATGAGATAGCAAATAAAAGGAAATGAATAATAAGATTATATGATAATAGTACTCTTATCCTTTTTTTAAAAATAATTGCTTTGTGGCAACCCTGCTTGTTATTAGTCAAAAACAATTTAAATTTGATAAATAGATAGATAGATAGATAGATAGATAGATAGATAGATAGATAGATAGATAGATAAATAAAAACAACTTTTTAAACTTGATATTATTCCAAATGGAGTAAGAACATATTATATAACATTTGTACTCTCACACCAATCCTAATTTAGCTCTACAGAATTGAGAAATCAAAACCAATTTGGACTACTTCATCTTCTTAATTTTTCCTATTGACCATCTGATACAATTAATCAGCTGGTAGAGAGAGAGGGAGGGAGGGGGGAGAGAGAGAGAGAGAAACCACACCCCTAATTTTTCTCTTCTAAATTAGGAGAAAACCAGGGACACACTTCAGGTAATATAACTGACTAGACTGGCTGGCTGTTGTTTCTTCACATAGATTGTACAGGTGAAACTCAAAAAATTAGAATATCGTGCAAAAGTTCATTTATTTCAGTAATGCAACTTACAAGGTGAAACTAATATATGAGACAGACTCATTACATGCAAAGCAAGATAATTCAAGCCTGTACTTTATGCATCTTAGAACTGCATATAGTGACTAAGATAACAGGTTGCCACCCATCTGTTATTTCTGATGTGGAATAGAAATTTACTTGGGTTTACTATCTCTCTGTGTGTATGCACACATGTGCATAGTTGGTACTCAACATCCAAGATCTTATTTGCACTGAAGCTAGAGGTCACCTCATACATTTTAATAGCAGTGTTTTAAGAAAGGTTTTCAGCCTTAAAGAAATCCTATCATCCTTCACAGTTTTGCAAAATGAATTCTGCCCCTGGAGCTCATGCTTAAATACACCTGTAACTGATGGAGCAGAACTAACAATATATTGAACATTGTGTATCCTTGTAAAAATTAGTCATCTATTTTAAAATTAAATTCGGGAATTGGATGGCTCAGGGAACTGCCAATGCAAAATAAATATGGGGAATATCATTTATTGAACTTGGTTGCATACTGTATGATAAAATTGTTAGAACCATAATTGCTATAAAACATGAGTTTATTTCCAATCATGTGAGAAACACCATAAGTTCCTGTAACTGAAAGAGATGTTAGGTTGTTAGATGTTACCTTGTCCAAATAAGAGTTCCATACTGTTTGATCACATAGCTTCTTTGTAACTATTTGATTATGAGTAACCTATTGTTCATCTCATCAACAGAGAACAGCCCAGTAAATAGAAAAGATAAACTGACTAAATCACTTTTGAATTAACTTAATTTTGGCAAAGGTAGGAGCTGATTCATAATAAATTAAGGGAAGGACAAAGAATCTGGAGTCAAACCCTCATTCCTGGAAGCCATCCTAATACCTTAATGATTGGAATGCCAAATTGTTGCCATTTTTTTAATACAAATTCATGCCAGAGGCTTTTCTAGTAGAGCAGCTTTTGTGGATTCTGAGGCTCATCAAGCTAATGAATCATTATTTATTCATGCATTTATTTATCATATTTCTATACTGCTCAGTTTTTTTTTCTCATCAACCTCTCCTCAAAGACTGATCTGCCTATTTCAGTTGCTCCTCATGCTGCATTTGCATCCCAGCAGAATAACTCAAGTTAGACCTTTGTACTCAATCAGGCCAAAGGGAGCTTTCTCCAGAGTACATAATTTTTACATTCTCTTTCATCTACTTGGAGAAGAATGATCTGGAGGCATTTGGGGAAAAGACATTTTGAGTAAACAAATTGATTTATTTGCCTGGGTTTTTTTAGATGATGATGATGATATACATCCATGAGGGTCTGTGGGATTTTTCAGACCAAGCAATAGCCTACCTCCTTTTTTTTTTAACACGGCACAGAGAGTAAGGTGAATAAAGGTAGACCAAGCGAGAGGTCAAAGATTGCAAAAATGATTACTGAGTTTACTAGTTGGCCTGGAAATCACATTTCTAACAGTGATAATAAACAACTTTCAAATCTTACACTGTATATTAAAAAGAATTAACGAGAAAACTTTATAGCTCCTTGGCTGCATGTGATGGAATTACTTCTCCAGATGTAAGGCAACTGTTTATGGAATTTAAAAGAGCTGTGTTATTCCTAAGAGTTAACTAGCTGTTTTAAATATTTCTGGGAAACATTATTTCCTCGTGATCAGACTCCCGGATTTATTTTCAATGATATATTTATCTGATGCTAACAAGTACATAGGGGGTGTATGAAGCACATTTCCAACATAATATTTATGTTCTGATATCACATCCCTGTATATGAGGCATGTGAACTTGTACTGTAATAATACCTGTCATTTAAAACCAGCCATGTTATAATAGAAACCTTTTATCTATATGCCTGCCAAGATATCTAGCTAATTTTTCAACCATAACAGGAGGGTAGACCTCATTTCAATTATGTGTGCAAAGATATAATTATGAGCAACATGTATTTTAATATTGGTAAACATTAAAGCATTTTAATATTGGTAAATGAATTGAAAACCTATAAAAATAGAGCCATATGAAGTCCCTTGTTGGCACAAATAGGAGAAAATCATAACATATCTAACGGTGACAGAACCAGAAAAGCACAGCTAGCAGAACAAATCCCTCTTTCTTAATTGAAAGAGATTTTAAAAATAGTTCTAATGGAAAAGATCACTAAACCTATGTTTATAAAGAGTCTGTATAAGTCTGGCAAGCACAACGAAAAATGCCTGTTAGGCATTACATGGATGTAATGCCAGCATCCCAAGCCAAATGGCCTTGGATGGTTCTGCCCTATGACTAGAGAAGAAGAAGCGTGCCTGTACCAGCTTCTGTGGCCTATAAAAGCTTGGCAGATCCCAATCACTGATTCCATCAGCAGACAAATGGAAAGATGCCAAACACCATCCAAAGCAAAAATTAAGTTAGGAAAAGAGAAAGAAACAGCTTTAAAACATCCACCCATCTCTTGCCTGTCTGTGTCAGAGGTGGTATTCAGCAGGTTCTGACCAGTTCTGGAGAGCCGGTAGCAGAAATTTTGAGTAGTTCGGAGAACCGGCAAATAGCACCTCTGACTGGAGATTTTACAGTATCTGTTGTGTTGCAGGCGGACACACGAGGCAGACACGGATCTAAAGGCTAACTTTGCTTTATTTGAAGCATGTTGCCGTGGCTGCCCGGCTGGGCTGGCAGCCAGCTGGTGGCCGCAGCTGATGCCGTTTTACAGCTCCTTTTATAGCCGGCTGTCAAACGGCATCAACCAATGGGAGCAGTCGGTGCTCCCACCAGGAATGCGGACTAGAATGGAGACTGCAGTTAGTCAGGGACACCACACCCCTTTCCCCTAGCTAAGAGCATGCGCGGCCCTGCCTTCTGGGGATTCATGGTACAGAAAAAGAAGTTGACTTAGCTGCTGTTTTGCGCACCTGGCCTGAGAAGGAGACCCTGATAATCTTGGTGAGTAACCATGCCTTGGTGACTTCAGCATGTGGTGGAGTAGGGGTCCCAAAACCCCAAGGGCTGTGGGCCAGTACTGGGCAGTTGCTTGTTTGGAACTGAGCTGCAGAAATGGCAGGCACATCCCGTTTGGGCGAGCAGGGTGCGAGTTAAGCTGTGGCTTGCATGAAGGGAGATGCACACAGTGCTCGGCCATATGGAACCCGTCTCCTCTTCCTCCCCCTTCCATAAGGCGGAAGGTGGGGGACCGCTGAGCTAGGGAGTTGACTACGAAGGTCAAGTCCTAAGGGCCAAAAGAGGAGCAGGCACGTCGTACTCCCTCGGCCCCCTTAGGACGGGACAATCCAACCTCCCGCCTACCCAGCTTTTTGCCCCCCTGGGAGTGTACTGCCGCTACCAAGGAATGCAAGCCCAGGTGGGAAGGACCCTGAAGGTGGGTGCGCAAAAGGACCCTAATGGTGGGTGCGCGCCTCCTTATTCAGCACCTGACACCCACCAATCCCTAAATACAGGACCCCTTCCCCCAGAGTCACTTGGAAGGGGGGGAGCAGAGAGACCCCTTCCCTCAGAGTCACTTGGAAGGGGGGGAGCAGAGAGACCCCGTCCTCCAGAGTCACTTGGAGACCCCCCAACAGCCTTCCAGGGTCATGTTGGAGGCTGCTGGAGTGGGAGTTCGACCAATAAGTCCTTTTGTCTGGGAACCCATCAGAGGGCCAGGCAGGTTCTGTCAGCCGGCTTGCTTCGGTGGGGAAGTTGGCTGGAACGGTAGACCGGGTACGGTGGGGAAACCTCGGCGCAGTCGAGTAGACCAGATAGAGCAGGGAACCTTTGGCGCAGCTGAGTAGGCCGGGTAGAACAGGGAACCCTCACCATGGCTGAGTACACCGGGTAGAGCAGGGAACCCTCAGCGCGGCTGCATAGGCCGGGTAGAGCGGGGAACCCTCGGTGCAGCTGGGTAGACCGGGGAACCCTTGGTGCGGCTGAGTAGACCGGGTAGAGCAGGGAACCTTTGGTGCGGCTGAGTAGACCGGGTAGGCCAGGTCCAGCAGGGGACACTTGGCGCGGCTGAGTAGACCGGGTAGAGCAGGGAACCCTCGGCGCGGCTGAGTAGACCGGGTAGAGCAGGGAACCTTTGGTGCGGCTGAGTAGACCGGGTAGGCCAGGTCCGACAGGGGACCCTCGGTGAGGCTGCGTAGGCCGGGTAGAGCAGGGAACCCTCGGCGCGGCTGAATAGACCGGGTAGAGCAGGGAACCTTTGGTGCAGCTGAGTAGACCGGGTAGGCCAGGTCCGGCAGGGGACCCTCGGTGCGGCTGCGTAGGCCGGGTAGAGCAGGGAACCCTCGGCGCGGCTGAGTAGACCGGGTAGAGCAGGGAACCTTTGGTGCGGCTGAGTAGACCGGGTAGGCCAGGTCTGGCAGGGAACCCTCGGTGCAGCTGAGTAGACCGGGTAGGCCAGGTCCAGCAGGGAACCCTCGGTGCAGCTGAGTACGGCAGGGAAACTGGTGCTGGCTAGGTAGACCAACTGCGGGTAGGCCGCCTCTCAGGTAGACCAGCTGCGAGTAGACCGGCTGTGAGTAGACTGGCTGCGTCCCGGCTTTCAGAAACGCCTGTCAGTGATGTCTGCTCCTCAGCTAGGGAGGCTTTTGGACTTTTCCACTCTCGGTAGTGCTGGTGGAGGTGCCTTTCGGGCAACGTCTGTTTCCTCAGCTTGGGAAGCTTTAGACTTTTGCGTTCTCGGTAGCGCTAGCGGGGGTGCCTTTCTCCTCAGTCAGGGAGGCTTCAATCTTCGCGCCCTCAAAAGGGCGCTCTTAGTAGCACCAGCGGGGGTGCCTTTCTCCTCAGTCAGGGCGGCTTCGATCTCCACACCCTCAAAAGGGCGCTCTTAGTAGCACCAGCGGGGGTGCCTTTCTCCTCAGTTAGGGAGGCTTTTTAAACTTGGCGCGCGCAGAGATTGCCTGCGGCTCCTGACATTGAGCTCTCAGCGGATTCAGCTCTTTTAATCAGTGACTTGCTCAGGTTGCTTTAGTCTGGTTGCCTCTCGTTGTGTATCCCACCCTCGTCGCCAGTGTTGTGTTGCAGGCGGACACATGAGGCAGACACGGATCTAAAGTCTAGCATTGCTTTATTTAAAGCATAATAGGTTGCCGCGGCTGCCCGGCTGGGCTGGCAGCCAGCTGGCAGCCGCAGCTGATGCCGTTTGACAGCTCCTTTTATAGCCGGCTGTCAAACGGCATCAACCAATGGGAGCAGTCGGTGCTCCTGCCAGGAATGCGGATCAGAATGAAGACTGCAGTTAGTCAGGGACACCACAGTATCCTTCCCCTGCCTCACCACCAAGTCACGCCCACAGAACCAGTAGTAAAAAAATTTGAATCCCACCACTGGTCTGTGTCCATCTGTCCATCTCTCCTTCTCCCTCCCTCCTTCCTTCCCTCTCCCCCTCTCTCTCACATACACAGGTGGATTCTCTAAGCTGCCTCAGGAATAATGAGAGGGGCACGTTTTTGTTGTAAGCAAATGAGGTAGAAACCAATGCTTTAAAATTAGTCAATTTTATAGATCAGGAAATCTGCTCCAAAGTCCTTTTGCCTGCCTCAGTCTCTGACCACAGAAGCTGCCTGACACTTTTCTTGCTACTAGCCAATTTATCCTGATTTTCAGCATGCCATTGTCAGCTGGCGTATTTAATTGTTTTGGTTACCTGTTGATTTCTCTTCTTTGTTACAAAGATTCATGTTCTTTAATTCACAACTATGTGTGCTTTGAGGGCCTTTGGGGACATCAGAATTAGCTCCTCAAGATTTAGAAGTATCTGATTTTATCTATGCCAGCTTTCTGTAGACTTCCCTGAGACTCTTTGCAGTGGCAAATTGCTTAAGAAGAAGCCCTTCTCTGGAAACACGAAAAGCAACCTGGTATTTATAACATCAGGTAAAAACAGCAAAATGAAGTCTTGGGTGAGCTTCATTTATGAAAGTCAACCATTGCTGGCATTCAGCTAATTGAAACGGGTGGCTGTCTGTATAAGGTTTATTTGCAGCATATTGCATTAACTCTATTTCAATCACACGGGAACTCACTTCATCTCTCCACAATGAGTCCTTAGGCAGGGAAGTAATGTGAAAATATCTGTGAAAAGGAGACATAGTGATCTAAATGATCGGATATCAGATTTGAGTTGTTAATGGAATGATATGGCATACATATCTTTTCTAGCCATAAAAAAAATGCCTGAGGCTCTAAGGAGCTAATTGCATGCAGCCAAATAAACCTTTCTCTGCAGGAATTTCAAGGAAATTCAGATCCATTGTAACCCTATCAAAGTGGCATTAAATCAACAAGAACTGCTTATTTGGGGAAGAAAACACTGTGGTAAGGGGCAGTTATTCATTCAGATGCATTCTGAACAGGGATGGACAGACTGTGTCAAGGAACCTACAAGAATTCCAGGATAAAACAAAAAACAAAAACAAAGCTAAGACAACGCATTGCTTCAGAATTTATTTAGAAGAGGTGGGCTGGAAGATACAAGAATGAAAGTGCAGCATCTGAACGAGCTGTGTTATTTTTCTGACTCATTAAACTACCCATGGTGTTTTCCAGGACCATTGTTTTCCGCATGGCTGCTGCAGGGAAGTTTCTGCATTATCTGTTGACCCTGGAAATAGTCATGGCTGCTTTACTGAATTATAGTTTATAGGCTGTGGCTTTATCTTGGTGAGATGAGTGAATCCAGCCATTGAATTTCCTGCTGAATGAACAAAGAATAAATGTCTCAACAGCCTCATTTTACAGAATGTGTTATTTGATTTTCAGAAAGCTTGAATAGTGTGAATCCCATAAACCCAATTTTATTCATTGTATTTGCAAGTGTAGGCCATTTATTCCAAATCAAATGGCCATATGTTATCAAATGTTAACAGTTCATTTCTTTATGAGAACATACTTAGAGATTGCATGCAAACTTTTGCATAATGAAGTTATTATAAGGCAGCAGCCTCATTCTTAACAACAAGCACTTTTTAATGCAGTGAGTGTTGCTTCTGATTAACATGCCTAACAGTGCACTGCAAGTGAATTAAACATCCAAAAGAAACAATATATGTACTTTGGAATTCAACTGTGGAGTCCTTGGTGCTCTCTGGGCTTGGATGTTAGCTTGCAGATGTTCCATTACCTGACTGGGCAACATTACCAATTCTCATGAGTGTGGGATTTAAATACTTTAGCTTGCTCTGTCAGTGTTGGTGGGAAGCAATTTTCTCCTTGGTAGGTCTTTGAATGGGATATTTTCTGCTTAACTATTGGTCTGGGGTCAATCCCTCCTTATCCTGGGTGTTGGTTACTGGAGAAAAGGGTGCTGGTCTTTTTGTTTTCTTCATAGCTTTTGCACTGTCTTTTTTGAATGGTGTTTAAATGTGGTTTATCTCTATCTCCACTGATCACAGATTTGTCTGAATGCCACATCTCCAGGAAATCTCTTGCATTTTTAAATTTAGACTGTTCTAAGATGCCCACAGTTCTCCCATTGGAAAGGATGGTTGACTATGTCTAGGTGTTGTGAAATTCAGGAATGTTCATCTTGTCTTCTGACTGCTGTTGATGGTCATGGATGAACATCTGCTAGACTTCTGCCTTTCTATCCTACATAGTGACTATAAGAGTCCTTACTCTGAATATTGTAAATTTTTGTTTCTTTTGGGTTCCTGGGTCTTTAAGTTTACTTAAGATGTTTTGGAGAGCTTTAGTTAGTTTGTGTGCTGCAGCGATACCATGTAGTTGTAATAATCTGTTGGTTGGCTGAATTCACTATTGTAGCTGGAGCTTTCACAGCTTGAATGGCTACCTTTGAAATTTGAAGGATTTATCAGACTCATATAAAGAAAGCATTTTAGCCCTAAATCTGAATGTTGCTTCAAAAACTAGTGTGATGCTAATAGACTAGACATCTGGATAAATTACTCTTTCATTAGATTACAGTGATTTGAGAGTAAAAGAGGGCATTTAGATGGCGACTTAGGAAAACATTAAACAAACGAAGCATTATTCTATACAATGCAAATAGACACTTTTGTCCTCTGCTCATCTAGCTGGCTTGCTCTTTGGAGCCAATGATTTTGTTAAGTTTAGTTTTGTAATTTACTACTTTCTTCTAACATCAAAGGAGATAATTAAACTAAATTCTTTGGAACTGAATAATTATTTTGCTACAGAGAACTTTCAGTTTTCTCTACAGTTTTGTTATGTGCTACATATTCTGCTTCCTTATTTTTTCTTCCTTGTGGTTAAGGTTACTTTCCCTAGAATCAAGATTGCAGGAAAACTAGGCAGTCTTTAAAATGTCTAATAGCATTCCCCTAAACAATTGCTAGTTGTTATCCTTTAAGTCAGTCTGTCCCCATGCAGGACCCCAGTGTGAACAAACAAAATCTCAGAAATTAGAGGTATTCTTCTATCTACAAAACATATCACTACAGAGGACATTTTCAGGAACTTTCTCCACCTCCCAGTTTTTTCTTACATGACTGATGACACCCATATTCAAGAATACTGTTGTTTAATCTACAAAACATGGGATCTCTCAAATCAGAATAATTTTCAGCTTGAGAAGGTTATGAGCAACCATTTGCAGATCTAATAAACCTCGAATAGTATGTTTGCAACAAGATGCATTTAAGAGTAAGTGCTGAAGGGAGACTTCTGGTTGGGCACTGTGTTGATGTGGAGCTGAGGAGCGGATCACTGCTCTGAAAGGATCCGATTTTTGCTGTTTGGTGGCTTCCAGGAGCGTGTCGGACCTCAGAGGGGTAGACAGACAAAAGGGGAAGACCTGGAGGTCTCGGGGAGGTGCTGCAATCCTGGAGACTACAAGAGAATCCCCCAAAAACCAACAGCAGAAGAGGAAGACCGTACAGATCGGAACCAAAGACGTGGCAGTCCAGCAGCTTAAAAAAGAAGGAAGGAAGCAAAGAGTGGAGGACAGCAAATTGAGTAGTGGAAAGGTGAAATTAAAGAAGATTTCCAGAATATTGATTTATACTACAAAGGGAAATTGAAAATTGAAACTCCAAACTGAACAGTGTTGCGAAATGGCAGAAACATCGGAAGGAGTACTAACTAAAGAAACGGCAGTAATTCATGCTGATTAATGGAGTGCTGAAAACGGAGAAGCTGAAGGGTGAGACAACAGTGTTTACTTTTATCTTGGAAGTTGAAAAGTGGGTTGAACAATTATATTTTTTGGTGTTTGATGTTTGAGAACTGTGGGAAGAAAGAGAAAGTGACAGTGACAGTGGCGGTGGAGGGGAGGTGGTTAGCAAGAACAAGAAAAGAGAACGATCGTAGCTCTCCAAGTTCAGGAAGGGAAATTATGCACGCAGACCCAAGAAAAGAAAAAAATTGCAAAGGAGTTTTTTTATGAAATTGTATAAACAGGAAGAAATACCAGAAAAATCTATTGATCAATATTTGAATGAAAAGATCTTGCCCGAAATTACTGATGAAGAGAAAAAAAATTTGAATAATAAAATATCTATAGAAGAAATTAGGAAGGAAATTGGAACACAAAAAGCAAATAAGACCCCAGGCCCAGATGGAATTCCTTTGGAATTCTATAAGGAATTCCAAGAAACAATAGAGGAGGTATTGGTGGACTTATACAATGAAGCCTTGGAGAATGCTAACATGCCTAAATCATGGATGGAAGCATATATTACCCTTATTTATAAAAGAACAATCAGACCCACAAAAAAATTCAAAACTATAGACCAATATCACTTTTAAATGTAGATTACAAAATAATGGCCACAATATTGGCAGAAAGATTAAAGAGAGTATTAAGTAGAATCATCCACACTGATCAGAATGGCTTCCTCCCCCATAGGCAAATAAAAACAAATACAAGAACCATTATGCATATATTAGAATATTATGAAGTACACACAACCAAGACAATGGCATTAATATTTTTAGATGCCAAGAAGGCATTTGACAACCTGAATTGGAATTTTCTTATTAAACAACTGATAGGCATGAAATTTGGTGAAAATTATATAGGATTCATTAAGACAATTTATAATATGCAAACTGCAAAAATATTAATAAATGGGGAAAATACAGATACCATAAAGATAAATAAAGGAGTAAGACAAGACTGCCCCATAGCTCCTCCATTGTATATATTGGCAGAAGAGACTCTTTTAGTACAAATTAGGCAAAACCAAGAGATTAGAGGACTAAAAATTAAAAAAGAGGAATATAAACTTCAGGCATTCACCAATGATATGGCATTTATATTAGAAGAACCCTTAGAAGCAAGCCCTATACTACTAAGAGAAATAGAAGAATACAGAAAGGTGGCAGGGTTAAAAATTAACAAAGAAAAAACAAAAGTGTTAACAAAAAACTGTACAAAGGAGCAGAAGGAAGAACTAGCAAATAAATTAGGTATGCAGGTGGTAAATAAAGTAAAATACCCAGGGATCTGGTTGACCGCTAGATGTTCATCGATTAAAAAAGATAACTATGATAAGTTAATAATGCAAATTGCTAAAGATTTAGACAATTGGGTCAAATTGTAGTTATCGCTATTGGGATGTATTTCGATAGTAAAAATGAATATTTTGCCAAAATTGTTGTTCTTGTTTCAGACAGTGCCAGTCAAGTTGGAAAATAATTTTTTTGTAGAATTATACAAATGGATATCTAAATTTACAAAGCAGAGGAAAAAACTCAGAATCAAAATAGAGAAACACCCCCATAACATGAATAAACTGGACGATGCCTCCCACCTACCAGATATCTGGAAACTAGCCCTCACCAACAAACGAGTCCCAGCCATGAAAACCAACACCGAACCCAAAACAACACATGATGCCACCACCATTCTCCCTCACCAGACTCAAACCCAAACCCATCCCATAGACAAAAGACAACCACCGTCCAGAAACCAGAACACGGCTGCATCACCAGCTGCCACACACCCTGACCCCCAAACCAAGCAAACAGACACATGCCATGAACACATATCCAGACCTCAAACTCGGAGCCAAACCAAAACCCGGAACGTCACATCACAGTCACTCACTCAGGATATCACATCACAGAACTCAGGAGGTTATGCCACAAAACCTCAGGATGTTGTAACACAGCCAACGACTCAGGAGATTACAGCACAAGACCCAGGATGTCAAAACAATAGAACTCAGAAGGTCATCACACAGCCCATTACCCAGGTCGTTACAACACAGGAGGCTGATAGACACACAGCCAATACCTCAGCAACACATGTTCTTATGAAAAAGCCAGGCAATCTGCAAACATCAACTCCATCAACCAATCAAGAAATGACAACACAGCCAACCTCCCGACCAATATATATAGAGAGACAGCAGCTCCGATCACGCTTTGCTCGCACAAGCACGAAGCCAAAAGCACCAGCCTAAAGATGGTGAGTGGGACCTCATCGAAACATTGTCAAGATGCTCTCAATCTTACATGGGAAAAGACCCAAACTCACCAAGGCCTGCACACCTGCGCCCGAAGTTTTCGCGGGTACTTACATGTATGGCATTCAGCTTTGTTCAGGTATTTTCCCACGTTGTAGTAGTAGTAGCACCACTACTATGATATGGGAAAATACCTGAACAAAGCTGAATGCCATACACACACACACACACACACACACAACTTTGATGTAATGTCTTTAAAACAAGTCAAAATGAGGTTCAGTAGTGTGTGTGGCCTCCATGTGCCTGTATGACCTCCCTACAATGCCTGGGCATGCTCCTCATGAGGTGGCGGATGGTCTCCTGAGGGATCTCCTCCCACACCTGGACTAAAGCATCCCCCAACTCCTGGACAGTCTGTGGTGAAATGTGGCATTGGTGGATGGAGCAAGACATGATGTCCCAGATGTGCTCAATTGGATTCAGGTCTGGGGAATGGGCAGGCCAGTCCATAGCATCAATGCCTTCATCTTGCAGGAATTGCTGACTCACTCCAGCTGCATGAGGTCTAGCATTGTCTTGCATTAGGAGGAACCCAGGGCCAACCACACCAGCCTATGGTCTCACAAGGGGTCTGAGGATCTCATCTCGGTACCGAATGGCAGTCAGGCTACTTCTGGCGAGCACATGGAGGGCTGTGCGGCCCCCTAAAGAAATGCCACCCCACACCATTACTGACCCACTGCCAAACTGGTCATGCTGGAGAATGTTGCAGGCAGCAGAAAGTTCTCCACAGCGTCTCCAGACCCTGTCACATCTATCACATGTGCTCAGTGTGAACCTGCTTTCATCTGTGAAGAGCACAGGGCGCCAGTGGCGAATTTGCCAATCTTGGTGTTCTCTGGCAAATGCCAAACATCCTGCATGGTGTTGGGCTGTAAGCACAACCCCCACTGGCTCTGGCAGTGTTCCTCCTGTCCCTACTTGCACAAAGGTGGAGGTAGCGGTCCTGATACTGGGTTGTTGCCCTCTTATGGCCTCCTCCATGTCTCTTGATGTACTGGCCTGTCTCCTGGTAGCGCCTCCATGCTCTGGACACTACGCTGACAGACACAGCAAACCTTCCTGCCACAGCTCGCATTGATGTTCCATCCTGGATGAGCTGCACTACGTGAGCCACTTGTGTGGGTTGTAGACTCCATCTCATGCTACTGCTAGAGTGAAAGCACCGCCAGCATTCAAAAGTGACCAAACCATCAGCCAGAAAGCATAGGAATGAGAAGTGGTCTGTAGTCACCACCTGCAGAACCACTCCTTTATTTGGGGATGTCTTGCTAACTGCCAATGTTTTCCACCTGTTGTCTATTCCATTTGCACAACAGCATGTGAAATTGATTGCCAGTCAGTGTTGCTACCTGAGTGGACAGTTTGATTTCAAAGAAGTGTGATTGACTTGGAGTTACATTGTGTTGTTTAAGTGTTCCCTTTACTTTTTTGAGATATATATATATGGATTTTGGTTATTCGGGTTTTCTCCCATATAAGATTGGAAGTATCTAGGCAACGTTTTGATGAAGTCTCATTCATCATCTTCAGGCTTGGTCTTCAGCTCTGTGCTTCTCAGAGTGATGTGAGCTTGCAGCTGCTTCTTCCTTTTAACTGCTAGTGGGGGTGTGACTTGATTGGGTGGGGCTTGGCTGTGTTCTGATTGGGTGGGGGTGTGTTCTCATTGGTTGGGGGTTTGGCTGTGTTCTGATTGGTTGGGGGTTTGGCTGTGTTCTGACTGGCTGGAGGCGTGTTCTGTTCAGGTGGGGGATTGGTTGTGCTCCAGTTAGTCTTAGTTGCTGGGGGATTTGAGCTGGTGAGCTGTGATCTTGCTGTTTGGCTTCGAGTTCGTGGTCGTGCTGCATCTTCATGGTGGGGGTCAGTTCGCTTCATGTATGGCTCAGAGGGGTTTGAAGTGGGTAGTGATGCAACTGCAGTTTGGCTTCTGGTCCATGGTCATGTCTCATCTTCTGTGTGGGTGTGAGTCTGCTTTCTACATGGAAGTGTGGTGGTGGCATCTTGTGTGGCTCTCAGGGGTGTGGGTCTGGTGTCATTCTTCATGTTAGGTACTCGTCTGTTCATGAGGGCGGGTTTCCAAATGGCTGGTAGGCGGGAGGTATCATCTCGTTTATTCATGCTGTGTGGGTGTTTTTCTATCTCTACGGCTTCTCTGATTATTCTGCTGCTGAAGTATTCGGTTTTGGTGATAGTTCTGGTATTTTTAAAGTCAATCTCATGTCCTGTGGCTTTGAGGTGTTGGACCAGGGAAGAGGTCGTTCTTCCTTTTTGATTGAGTTCTTATGTTCTTCAATGCGTGCACTTATACTTCTGTTAGTTTGTCCAATGTATGTGGTGGGGCAGGTAGTGCAAGGGATTTCGTATACTCCTTGATTTTCTAACTCAATTTTGTCCTTAGGGTTTTTTAGGATGGTGGATATCTTTCTGTTTGTGCAGAATGCTGTTTTAATGTTGTGTTTTTGGAGGATCTTGCTGATTTTGTCCGTAGTGCCTTTTCTATATGGGAGGAGGTCTTTGCCATTCTCTTGTTCTCTGTCTTGGATTTTGGTTGGGGTTTCTTTTTGGATTAGGTGGGTAATCTTATTTCTTTGGAATCCATTGGCTGCAGCACGCCGGTGAGAGTGTGTAGTTCGGTCTCTAGGTGTTGTTCATCGGCTAAGCATTTTGTTCTGGAGATGAATGTCTTGGCTACGGAATTGATCTGTGCTGTGTGGTGGTGTGAGAGTGCGTTTAAATAGCGGTTTGTATGTGTTTTCTTCTGGTAGATGGTGTGTCCTAGGAAGCCATTGGAATTTTTGTATACCAAGACATCTAGGAAGGGAAGTTGGTTGTTAGCTTCTGTTTCCATGGTGAATTGTATTTTGGGGTATAGGCTGTTGAGGTGTGTGAGGAAGTTGTTCAGTTTTTCTTTCCCATGTGGCCAGATTATGAAGGTGTCATCTACGTATCTGAGCCAGAGTTTGGGTTTGTGATCATATTTTTCTAGAGCTCGTGTTTCAAAGTGTTCCATGTAGAGGTTAGCGATGACAGGTGAGAGGGGTGATCCCATGGGTGCTCCTTCTATTTGTTTGTATTTTTGTCCGTTGTAGGTGAAGTATGTATTGGATAGGTAGTGATTGGTCAGATCTTTGATATATGATATATGTTTTCTGAGGTTTTTGCAGGTATTTGTATGTGGATCTTTGGTTATTCACGTTTTCTCCTGCGTAAAATTAGAAATATCTTGGAAATGTTTCAACAAAATCATCATCTTCAGGCTTGTGTCTTCGGCTTTGTGCTTCTCAGAGTAATATGAGTTTGCAGCTGCTTCTTCCTTTTTACTGCTAGTGGGGGTGTGACTTGATTGGGTGGGGGCTTGGCTGTGTTCTGATTGGGTGGAGATGTGTTCTCATTTCTTGGGAGTTTGGCTGTGTTCTGATCAGCTGGGGGTGTGTTCTGTTCAGGTGGGGGTTTGGTTGTACTCAGGTTAGTCTTAGTTGCCAGGGGATTTGAGCTGGTAGCTGTGATCCTGTGATCCTGGGTCCTTTGCCTTATGATGTACTATTTCTCCAAGTTAAAAGTTAGAACTATAAGAGTTTTAGTAATATATAAATGCACGAGTATGTAATGTACACATGTACATTTCTTTTCACAATTTGTTGAGTAGCTATCAAGAAGGATGTCTATATCCCATACAAGGCCATTTTAAGGACAGTTAGGAAATGGAAACCACAATTAATCAAAACTTTACATTTTCACAATACGATCAAAAGAACAAATTTCCTATGAGCACACTGGAAATGGAATTTCAAAAACTACAGAGAGAACAAAAGGAGATTTCCTATGCAGAATTTATATTTCCAAAAGAATTGACCTACCTAACTAAGCTAACTTCACTTAGTCATACTTACATGCATACATACAATTGTAATGGCAGCCCAACTCCACAGTGACTTTTGGGCAGTGTACAATATTTAAAACAACAATTCAAACCATTACACGCACAAGGTCACCAAAAGGCCAAATGTCTTGACAGGTAATGTTGTTTGGCAACAAAACAGACTGCTTTGGAAAGTGATAGACTGACTCTACCTATAGCAGGTAAACAGAACCAAGTCCAGACAGTTCCAGGGGAATGTAGTTGAGCTTCCTGAATGGTAAAGCCTGCATTAAGAAGGGGATTAAACCAGAGCACCCTCACTGTCCCACATCTAGGATTCTGTCCCACATCTAGGATTCTGTCCCACATCTAGGATTCTATCACTCCGACCAGTCACATTTTGTAAGTGGCATGTCTTGGACTTGGGAATCTGGTCTGTTCAGTTATATGGACCAAGTAGAAACTTCTTCAATGTAAAGCTGCATTAGACTGGGCTTGTTTTATCTGCTTGTCTAAAATGTTTGCATACTGAGTTCCCATATAGAAAAAAAAATCTCAGAACAATTTTCAATAAAATTTTATTTACCCAGAACTCTCAGCAGTCAGGAATGCTAATTATTATGCAAATGGTATTTCTTCATGAGATGGAAAGTGATTACCTATGTTATCTTTCATGCATATTCATTTCAGAACTTACTCAACTATTGTGGGAGATAAGTAATCAGCTAGAGGCTCAGTAGATGTTCCAGGCAAGATATAAGATGACATTACTTAGCTCAACCTTTTCCAAATTGGTGCCATTAGATACATTGCCAGGGAATTATGAAAATTATAAGTCAAGGACATCCAGAAGGCTGATTTATATCCAAACCCTAACACTGATTTTCTTTTTTTTTTGAAACAAATTTTTATTAATTTTAAAGATAAAACAACACATCATTAACCATTAAATACATAAACACATAAAACCTCTTAACATTGTAAATCCTTACAAGTCAAACAAAACATTATTTTTATACAGCATAATTCCAATTTATCCCATCTCCATATGGACACACAAATATCTTTCAGCAAATTTCTCATTATTTCTCTTTACTCCTATTCAGTTTCATTTCTCTTCCATATTTATCCATTTTATAGTCATCATATTCTTTTCTTTCTGGCTTGTTTAAATTATTCTCGTCTAACATTCCTCCAAGGTTTTATTGATTCTTTTTTCCTTTTTTTTTTTATAAAAAACAAATTTTGTTAGTTTTACCATAAACACAATACACAAACATACAAACACAAAACATAAACAAAACTAAAAGATCTTTTCTGAAGGTTGTCTGTTCCCGGGTTAAAACTCTTTACACAGACACAAATTCAAACATCATATTCAACCCATATCTCCTTCCATATCTTATTATCATTTTCTTTTTTATATATATATATATAAAAACCATTTTTATCAGTTTTATAAAAACAATGCACAAAGAATCAAGGCATAGCAGCTTATAAATTCTTTTCTAAGAGAAAATAATAATAAAAGACCAATAAGGCATAACATTTCCAGATTATAATATCAATATTTCATATAATATTAACTTCATATCTTGTCCCTACTTCTCTTTTCCATCCAAATTATTTATTAATTAAAATTTTATTGCCTTTTATCAATATACAAAATCAAAAAACAACAACAACATATATATCCTTCCATATCTTATTACCATTTTCAACAACATTCTTTGTCTGTTCTATTTCCAATTATCCATTCATCTTTTTTTTTCTTTTACTATACTTCTCCTGTACACCAATTGGAGTAATATCTATAACTCATTACCCTAACTTAGAAATACTACATATAGCAATCTTTCTTGGGATTCTGTTTAAAAGATTCTAAAATTACATAATAAATTTTATATTCTAAATATACATATAAAAACACACTCTTATATACCCTCCAGAATCCCTCTTTTAATCCAAATTAAATTCACCCATTGTCTCTAAATAAACTTTTTTTCTTTAGGTCTTGCTTCCCCCCATTAAGGCTTCTCCTCCCCCCCTTTCTCTCTTGCTTATTCTTCTCCTTGCCCTTTCTACCCCTTTGCTTTTTCCCTTCGCTTTTCTTACTCCTTTTCCTTTGCTTTCTAACCTTGCCTCCATCTTTTCGCTCATTTTTCTCTCTTTTGGTTGTTTTTATAATTCTTAAAATCCCCTTTTTCTTATCCTTTTTCTCCTCCTCTCCGGGATGGACCCATTGTTCATCAAAAATGGCTTCTTCTTCCTCTTCTTCCTTGTCCCAGTCCTTCTGCTGTGTAATCAACTTTTCAACAGAACATAACGCCATTTCTAAGAATTGAAACAAAGCGCCCAAAGTATCTTCTTTTTTATATTTTTGATATTCAATCTCTAGTTCATCCACAAACAATGCCATTATAAAAAGGGAAACTTTTTCCAAAACAACCACAAGTATTTTTAATCAAAGACAATCAAAAGCAATTAAAAAAAAAAAAGTCCAAAAGTTAATACTTTTCTTCCTTCTTCTCTTTCTTTTTCTGGATTAATTTTTAATCAAAGAGGTCCAATTACCATATATCTTCTTTTGGGATCCACAAAGACGTTCTAGACAGTCTCCTCCTTTTTCAGCTTCTGCTCCAATTTTTTTTCTCCCTTCCCACTTGCAATGACAATTTTAAATAATCAAAAATCCATACCTCCAGCAGAGATTTTCCAATTTCTTAAATTTTTCAATGTCCAAAAATCCCTTTGTCTCTTAGCTTCAGCTTTCAAAGCAATCCACTTTCAATGTCTAATATATCCAAATATTTCTGCTTTTTCCGTGGGGTGGGAGAGTAAAAAAAAAAAAAAAGTTCCCTTTAACAGCTTTTCCGCCGCTTTTCGCTCTTCTTAGGGATACAATGTATCCTCCAGCAATTCAAGCAGCTCAATTCCAGGCAATTTAAAAGGTGTTACTTGACCCGGCTCAGACAGAACTTTCACTCTTCACACTTCCTCCAGCACAGTTCTTACCCGGTTGCTGGCTTCTTCGTGGCGGCCATTGCTGACCGCCGCTCCACCGCCTTGGGAAAAAGGGGTTTTCCCGGAGAAGGGGGGGGTCTGCGACACCCCCACCTCCCTATCCGACTCCCCTCTCTCTTCAGCTGTCCCTACAGGGCAGCCATATCCCCCTGACCCATCTGGATCGGGGGTACCTCGACGGCTAGCACAGCAGGAATCGCGAGCTGTCGCGAATTCCTGCTGCCCCGAAGCCACGCAAACCGGAAGTTCCTAACACTGATTTTCAATATAGCAATCAACAATAACTCTCCATAAATTCATTGTTTAAGCATTTTTCGGATTGAGGCTTATCAAAGATTACCATACTCCTTTCCCTCCTAAACTGTTCTTTACATTGAAAATATATTTTATAAGAAAGCTGTCCATTTGCTTTTAAGATAAAATAATCGCACTAAGTTCCATTTATGTTTTAAATCGGGTTATACCACACTTAGGTTGAGATTGCACTGATGGTTTGCAAGAATAGATAGTAAATGGTTTACCAGAATTGGCTATAATTCTTTATTTTATCCCCTTATCACACACTTTAATTCCTTTGTCTTACTGTCTTTTACTCATTTTCCACGCTTTGCATATTATTGCTTACCCTGAAAGAGAATAGTTGATATGTATGTGCATGTAAATACATGTATATATATTTTTAAAAAATATTTTGTCAAATATTTCAATTTTATCCATCATGCCAAACATTAAAAGAATGGCAGGGATTGTAAGGGATAAGTACAGGTGCTGGTAGAAGGTAAACTCAGAGTAAAGAAACAATAGGTATAAACTTTTCCTATTCCCATTCCATTGGCAAATACAAGATTGCCCCATTAGGGGTTAAATTAATGCCTTGTCCTTGGCCTCTACCTGTGGAATATGGATCATAGGAGCAGTATCCTAAAGCCTTTTCTGCTCTAGGAAGGCTGAACAAATGAGCTAATATGTTGACATTAGAGGATTGAGAGTAAGATTGTATCTCTGCTGCAAGATCTATTCTAGTTGCCAATTATCTTGTGGGCTTTGCTTAAGCAGTTGGCTTTAAAATGTCAAGTCCCAAACAGCTCAGGATTGGTAAATACTTGAGGAAAACCTCAATAGAAGCCTTCTCAGATATTAGGGGCCTCCTGCTTGCTTCAGCAGCACATATTACACAAAATTAGAATGAAACCAGCAAGATTAGTAGATATTAAGAATGATATCTATATATTTCATTCTTCTCAGGCCAGTGGGAACATCCCGTGTTAAGTCACTTCCAAACTGTAGAAAAACACTCCCTGGGATTTTGAACGGTTTCCACTCTGTTGCAAAAAAAGGGCTTCAAGGCATATGGCTCATTCTAGTGCTTGCATTTTGTTGTTGTTGTTTAAATGTTAGGCTAGCATTATTAAATCAATTTTGTTTTCATTGGGTTTTTATTAACATATTCTTTATATTCCTTTTTATTATTCCTAATCATGATTTGTCTTTGCATTTAAATTGAGAACTAATGTACATTTTAAAAAATCATCATCACCACAACTACTATTACTATTACAGTATTGTTCACCCTCAGTGTTTACTTGTTATATAAACTGCTAGCTATTATTAAATGTAATATTACTTGATCTTGCAACAGCACCCAACACCTAAAATACTCTTTCTTATTCTCATATGTGGATTATGGATGTGAAATAAACACCCCAAAATTATCTTCTCTTCAGAGAATCCATTACACTTATGCTTTTTCAGGGTTTTGTTTTTTTTCTATTTTTCCCTGGGTCTCTAAGCATTTTACATAGAATAGTTTCTCCTAGCAAAACTGTGATAAAAAGGCCAGAAATAAAGCAGGGGAACTATATGTGGGGCTATTCCTCAGCTCATTTTATTCCCCCTTCCTCTCAGTCATTCAACCGGAATGCCTCTCCCCTGGGAATGATCCACTGCCCACTTCAGTGATCAATTTGAAGTTCTTCCATATAGCTACATACTTCATTTGCTTCCAGACCCTCAGCACTGTACTTGCCCTGCTTTGCAATGCTGGGTAGGTGGGTAGCAAAGCACAAGGATAACCGGTCTTCAGGAGAGAAGGGGAAATCCAGGAGCCAGGACTAGACGGAGCTTCCTGCCTATGAGAGTTCCTGCCAGTCCAAAGGGCACATAGCAAAATTAATTGGGCAGCATTTCTTCTGAAGCAGAAGCTGAGCCAAAACTTCATCAGCTCAGCTAAAGTCCTCCCCAAGATGAGCAGTTCCGTAGGAACAGAAATGCATAGCACCAGTCTTAGACCAGTGAACTAATGTTTGCAGAAGGAGCCTCCAAAATGATGTCCTCTGTCAAGCATTGGCCAATTGCCTTTGGTTTCTAAATAAGTTATCTTTAACAGAATGCAATTCCACGCAATTATTGAGGTATGCCTGGAATGAAGTAGTTTTTCAGTGTTCTTCCATTAATTTATTTCCCCCCCCCCCCCGCCAACTAGGACAACTGCTTCCTCCATGCCACCACATTAAATTTAGTTTGCTGAAATTATGCACTTTACTAATACAGGGGAAAGAATCCTGCTCAATTTGAATGGCAATTTTAGGGCCATATCTTGCCCTCTCGCTGTTCGTATTTAGGTGTATTTCAATTTTTCCTTGCATTACTACAGAGGGAAATAAATGACTAGAGGACTGTATATAATAGCAGACTGAGGAAGAGATAAGATTATTACTGTTTTATAGGTGATATTATTTTTTCTTCAATAGACTCACCTGGGATGTTACGACAAGGCATATCTCTAAAATGTAATAATTTGATGTGAACTATCCCAAATCACAGCATTTAGATTAATGTAAAAAATCAGTGAACCACATCTTTATTTTTTTTGTCTTGCACATTTGAAACACCCGGCAAAACACACCCATACATGCACACACCCATACACAGAAAAACTCACACATCTTGCAAATATATTTTAAGTTGATTTTTTAAAAATAAAAAGTAAAGCAAATGTGCAGATTAATGCCAAACAGAATGAACACTTTTACATTTCACATTTGTAAATGTGAAGAATTATTTACCTATCCTTGGGGATTATGTGGCATAAAATATTCATGGATCTTAATATTTAGTAAAGAGCACTCCATTCTGCGGTTGATCAATTAGATTCTTTTGCCTGGATTTTAAAGATCTCTGCTTCTTCCATTTCTTTTGCTCCATTTCTTGGGTTTTCAAGAGCACCTGGTTCTCAGATTCATTTTCTTGATGCACTCTTGAAGTCACAAATTATTTAGAACCTACAGAGATGCCACCTCCTGGTGGCGCAATTCTACTTCATATACTAAGGTCCTTACCATTAATGGCAGTATTAAGAAAAGAGGATTTTCCATATAGTCAAGTAAAAGCAGCTTTTTCTACAGGTGCAACTGTAATTCTAGCCAGCTTAATGGTCCTATGCGTTATGATAAACCATTAAAACAGATCTATATACATGAGTTTCATGTAAATACTCAAATGCCTTGCCTTGGGTCTGATCTAGGTTATGCCTACAAAATTATACAGTTAGATAGATAGGAAGGAGATCAAAATGTTTAATTTTTGAAGTAGCTCATTTCAACTTAGTAATCATTCCTATTGTTTCCCATAAACCATATAAAAAGCAGGTCAACAGGGTTTCTGCTTTTTCCATGGCTGCATGAGCATATTACAGCTTGCTCATGAGGAACTCAATTATGAGCTGCCAAGCTTGACCAATTTCATCTTTTGAAAATCACAGGACGAGATGTTACAGGTTGGATTTTATAATGCCAAGCGCAGCCTCTCACGCGACTCACTGAAAGCAGCCTCCTCTAACCCCACCAGCCGAGCTGAGAATCCAAATTCTGAAATATAAACAGAAGACAAGTCCCGACTTGGATTTCCTGGGTGGAGTATAGTAACACCCACACTTAGCAGCCCTATTGTACCATAGGCATCCCTAGGCTTTTTTGGCAACCACTTTTAATAACAGGGCTGAACAAAATGCAGGAGCCATTTGCACAGATATTTCAAAACTCGCCACATCCTTTTGGGATGATTTGTTATGATTTGTACGAAAAGAGAGAACATCAGTCTCCTGAACTCTAGTCTGGGATGATGTCTCAGATGATGTCACTCTAATCAGAAGGTGATACTCTCAATCAACTGAGTTCTCTTTAGGGCAGAAGAAGAAATCTCAATGCCTCTAAATAAAAGGTGGGGGAAGCTATCCCCTCCCAGAAGAATGAAATATTTTAGGAAGTATTAAAAAGGCAGAATATTATATTTCCCTAAAAGAGAAATAGAGAAACATGCTCTTGGAGGCAGAAAGCAGCCCCCAAACCTTTATTAATAGCCCCCAGCAGATATTTTGTGCCCATTGAGAAAGATTGGGCCAGCTTATCTACAAAACAAAAGACCTCCAGCTCCAGGATGATGGGATTAAGACATAACCCCTCAAGACATAATAGGATTAACCCTCTACCATCTAGCACAATGGTTGCCAAATGTTGGTGGTTCGCAGAGAAATGTCACACCCAGAACAATTAATCCAGGCTGTGCAAGAACACAAAGGCTGCACCGCCTACATGGTCCATGGGAACCCTCCCCACCATTCACTCCTTACCTGGCATCAAAGTTGCCTCTAAGTTGCTATTTTTCCTTTTTTTTTTCCCCCAACCATCAGCTGTTCTGCTGTGCTGGAGATTTAGATTAGCTAGGAAGCAGGAAATGGTTGTATTTCTTGCTTTCTGGCTAGTCTGTAGATCTTCGGCTCTGCTTTTAAGCAGAGCTGAACCTTCCTTAAGACTGAAGCTTCTATTATTCAGTGCAGACTCCCTGCAAGCAAATTTTATGTGAAAGACTCAGGTAGCCATGGCGGATAGATAGATCTCTGAATGATTCTGTGAGCAACTCAATCTGCCTGCCTGCTTTGCCTGATTTTGGGTAAAAGTTGCTCTTTTTTATATAAAAATAATCAATGGTGTGTTGTGAGTTAATTTTGTGAGTTTGCTTGCAAGCAAATTTTATGTGACAGACTCAGGTAGCCAATGGCAGATAGATAGATGTTGTGGCCCCGATTCCCGAGCCTATGCTGTCAGAGGAAGAAGACCTGGAAGATGAGGAGGAGGAACTGGGAATGCCTTCCTCCCCAGGACCTTCCTCTCTGGCAATGCCTTCCTCCCTGATAATGCCTCAGGTTTCATTAGACAACCGAGAGGAACCGCCTGAGATTAATCAGGAGGAAGGCATATCGGAGCAGCCCCTGACAGGGAGCAAAGAGGAAGAGTTTTGGCTTAATCCTAAGCAGCGTTGTAGGGAGAAACGTGAGCAACAACGTAGGAGGCGTGGAAGGGTCAGAGAGTGAGCTGAGTCATTGAGCCATACCCCACAGGGGATAAAAGTGGGTGTGTTTTCGGCTGGAACTTTGTACGGGACAAAGTTTAATCTTACTTCAGATTTTCTTTGTGAATGATTTTTGTGGACTGTCTGTGAGTAGATTTTTATTTGTTATCAGTTTGGACTTGGCAGGCAGAGGGTGTTGGAATGCCAAGGATATTATCAGTTCCAAAGAATTAACTCTGTGAAGTCTAAGCCAGCTTGCCTGCCTGTGTTTGTGTGAATTTGTATTCTTTCATCTTTTGGGAAAGAAGAAAAGTGAGACAGAACAGATAGATCTCTGAATGAATCTGTGATTCTGTGAGCAACTCCATCTGCTTGCCTGCTTTGCCTGATTTTGGGCAAAAGTTGCTATTTTTTAAATAAAAAACTCAATATTTACATAAATATTTATAATATTTACATACAAACCATGCCCAGCCAGTCACATGACCACCAAGCCATACCCACAAATTAGGCCACAACCACAGAACCGGTTGTTAAGAAATTTGAATCGCACCCCTGCCTCTGTGCATTTGTGTGTGTGAGAGAGAGAGGGTGGGGGAGAGAGGGAGAGAAGTTAGATCAGGTCTCTCTCTCTCTCTCTCTGACCAACATCAGCAAGCCACTGTCAGTCAAAATTCATATTAGTGCTTCCCTGAGGTCCAAAAGATTGGCAACCCCTGATCTTGCAGCAGAGCTCGCCACATTGCACAATCTCCTGGGGACATTGCGTTACCCTCCTGGCTTCAACCAAACTTAGCTCAGACAACCTACAGAGCCAGCTATGACCCCTACAACAGCCAATAGAAGGCATGTTCTTGCACAGGAACAGGAAGTTCAAGTGCAAAGTACAAGAGAAAGTATAAAAGGCCCTTACTCGCAAGTCCACGTGGTCAGCTACCCAGAATCCATGTGGCTCTGCTTCATCATTAAACCATCTTTCCAATCAGCCTCCATGTTTCCAGTGTCTTTCTCCCAGCTTGGAACTGAACCAGATGGATATTTCTTCCAACACAAAGAAGATTTATCTTTGCCCAAAGCAGTATGAGGTTCTGGATATCAAAAGGCAAATCATTCTCTGCATTTTAAACTAGCTGATTTATTTAATTCAGGTCCCTATTTTGTTGATATAACTGATTTTATGAATATTTTCAGCTATCCCACCATTCAGTAACTGAGTGGAACCCATCTGTTTGAACTCTTTGTAAAGAACCCTCCCACTCCTCTGATTTATAACATTATTCAAAGCAACCTTCTCTCTAAATCATCTCTTCCCAACAGACACCATCCAGATATGTTTAGTTCTCAAATTTTTCATCCAATATTGATCAGATTGACTGGGAATTCTGTGTTTTTTACTAGAAGTTTATCCAAACTTTTTGTTACTTCAGAAGCTCTTCTACAGACATAATCATCATTTAAGAATGCAGGCTCCCTGTTTCTGATAAGTAATTTCCATGAGGCAGGAATGCTACCTCAAATGTAGTTGTAAGTTTGGAAAGGTACAGTTAATTCACAGACAATGTTCAACAAACAAGACAACATGGGTGCTCTAGCAACTGCCAGAAAACACAGGATGCTTTCTAAATAACTGAGATTCCAGATCAAAATGCAGCACAGTAAGCCGGCTAAAAGTGTTGACGATTACAGAAGGTTTTGCACGAGAGTGATTCAACATTCAAGAATCAAATTTCCTAATGTTATGTAATTACAGAGGCTTAAAATATTGAAATCAAATTTCCAAGACAAATAGACAACACAGAATGTATTTGATTCAAATCAGGCCTAAGAATGTACAGTAAATCCAAAGAAATCTTTTCATGGTACAACTTGCAGGACACATGATGAAATATTACAGAGATGACAATAAGTACATATTTACTAAATCTAGTGATTATTTCCCATGCAGAAGATATACACAGCAGGTAACTCTGGAAGTTTGTCATCTTAGAAAAAGTGAAGTCTAAGGTAACAATTTTAAACAAATTTACTTGGAATAGAAATGAGAAACCTGTCATTTTTCCAGATGTTGTTGTACTGCAGTTCAGCATCCTCTGAAGAATTTCCTCATTCCTTAGGGGAAGCCCTACTGAAACACGGTACTGTGAACATGTTTTAGGAAGACCCAATAGGAAGTTTCCTTAGAACAGCTGATAGCACTTAATCAGTCTTGGATGATCATGAACAAATGAAAATGCTATGCAGGGTCAAATCTGATTAATATTTGGATGAGAAACCATCAGGAAATCTCAGAATGTTATAGACTAGAATGGGAAGTTGAGAACACATTCCAGAATGTGGCAACAGCAAAACACATGGATATCTTTGCCAAGAACATTACATAGAGAACTTTGTGAAGACTACCAGGAATCGAGGTCATCTGGGGAAATACGTATTTATAAATGCATAGAATAAAAATGTAGCAGTGTGAGCAATTTGGGGTACCCAAAGAAAGATACATGTAACACCTTTGCTTTGTGAACTGCATTGGGTGCTACTTTGCTTCCAGGTTCAATTCAAGTTGTGGTTGTGATCTATAAAGCCTTACTTGGTATGGGGCCAGGCTACCTATGCAACTGCCTTCATCCTATTATACTGGTTCATCCACCCAGTCAATCAGGGAAGGTATGTTATAGATCCTGTCAGTTAAAGAAGTTCAACTGGAAAAGAGCCTTCTCTGCTTTGCTCTGTGAAATATTCTTCCCTCTGGAGTGAGACTGGTCTTCACTCTCCTGGCCTTCTGAAAAGGAGTCAAAACATGGCTCTGTGCCCTCACTTGGGGAACTCAGAGGAGCACATAACCATGGGGCTGGCTAGTCCTCCAAAATCCCCAATTAATTTTCAATTAATTTTAACAGTTTCTAATCATTCCTTGCCTCTTTTTAATTTTTTTAAACTTTTGTACCCTGTTTTCATATTTTAATATTTCATTGTACACCACCCAGAGTCCCTGTCTGACGGAGCTGCATGTTCAAAAATGTGAAAAATAAGCAGATAGATGACAGACAGACAGACCATTAGACACAAATTCTAGACACACTTCTATAGGAAGCATGACAATGATCTGACTGTTAGTTAGCAAGAAGTACTAGCTTGGTCAGCTAAGGTGACCAACTTTTTTACAATGAGAAGGAGGACACAAATAAATTGAAGAAAAAAAACAAAGCCACTTGCGCGCAGTGCACTCTCTCAAAACAATTCTCCTGTGTGGAGCGCATGTGTCTCATTATCGCGTCTCGCTGCACTATACCGAGCCATGTCACATACAAATACGTCACATCACACACAATGGATCGGATCAGCATTGATCAAACACGGAGATTTACAGAGTAGTCTTCAAATATCAAAATGGAGGACATGTAGGAGGACACTTTTCAAGAAAGGACAGAACTTACAAAAAAAGGAAAGGAGGACGGTTGGTCACCTTCGTGAAGCACTATGAGAAGTGGAAGCCACAACCAATTTCGCAGTGTGGGATTTGCTGCTCCCTAGAGTGCCAGGAAGTAAAACAGAACATAATAACAAGATTGGAAGGGGTCTTGGAGGTATTCTAGCCCAAGTTGCTGCTAAGGCAGGAAACCTGAGCAATAGGATCTTCAGGTACTGGATTAGCACAGCTGACAGGCTGAATGTCCACTATCCCAGTCAGTAATGGAGGACCAACATTGTATTGACTTGTTCTGGCTGTCATCAGCCAGATGGACTTTTCAATGAAGTACCGAACTGGATAATGGAGAAGTCCTTTCTTCAACTAAGCACCCATAAGTCAGATACCTTTGCAGACTGCCTATGGCTGTGAATATTTATTCACTTATTCTATTCGCAGCACACCTTTCTATTTAATTAAAGGCTTAATGCAAGTAATCCCAAAAAGGTACAAACATTCCAAAACACTGACTAAAAGCTAAATAATTGAGGGAAAGAGATTAACCTTTCAGCTGAGCCTTGTCCATCTTGCCTAGCTATTGCTCATCTTTGTACTGAAACTGAGGTCAACCTAGCTGGAATGTTGACAGTGTGTGCTGTGCTGCTTATTGGATGGGTTCAGCACATGGATTTTCAGCCTCTTATGATCATGCAGTAATGCTTCCCTTAGGGCTGGACTTTTGCAAAGCAAACAAAGATTAAAATCACCAAAAAAATGACATAAGGCATTAAAAAAAAGTCATTGTAATAATAAGTGGAAGGAAGTGGGGAAATGGATGGTGAGCAAAGAACTGAAAAATTAGAGCCTTTGGAATAGGCATTAGCCTAGGTTCAGTACTGTTCCTGAAAATCACATTTCACAGGGCACAAAATCACATGCTCTATGTTGACAGAGTTTGCATGAAAGCTGCAGCTGTCCTACAAAAAGCTTCACCTTTGAAGTTTCCTTAATTTATCATTGCTCAGTCAGCATTTCTGCCTCAATACCTTTTATTGAGACTCTTGACTAATATTCAGTCTGGCAGGAAGAAATGTCTAGCTTTCACATGAAAAAAAAATGCAAATCACAAGTTTTGGGGGGTTTTTTTCCCTTTTTTTTTTTAAAAAAAAAATATGCATCTCTGGAACTGAATGTCTGTACGGCCAAACTTACTTTCTTGCTTGGTCAACTTGTGTGTTGTTTTTTTTTAAAGAGCATGAAACAATTGGCTGGAAAGAAATAACTATCAGAACTCAGCTGAAGAAAGATAGATGCTTGGGGGGCTAGATCCTGGCTATGGATACTTACCAAAGAGTTGGGCTGATCAGCTCAACAGTAACAAACCAATCTAAGGAGATTGGCATAACTGAAAAAAACAAGAGACATAAGCAGATGAACAGTTTCTGAGATAAGAATGAGTCAATAGGTCTAGTTCACCGAACCCATTTGCACATTGTTGCATTCATTCTTGTAATTATTATTATTAGAGCTCTCCTCTAGCAGGAAATGTTTCTTAGGAATCAAATAACCGTTTCAGCCCTTTAAGTACAGGAGAAATTTCCAGGGAACATAGCGAGGTACCAACTATTCAATTCTTGGCTGCCTAATTTCCCTTGGTTCACCCAGGTTGTACAGAAAATATCAGTTGACTTAAGATGTTTAGAAAGCTGCTATTTACCTCTGTATCATAAGAAAAAGAAAAGCAAAGTGTTTGAAAGACTTTGGAAAAAGTTCCTTCTGTGGTTTATAATGCCCTTTCTCAATTGGCTTTCAAGAGGGAGTGTAAAACCCACCTCCTTTTGCAGTTGGCTAATAGGTTTGTTTGGATCAATTTATTCTGGATTTAAGAGGGAGCAGAGCAATGGGACATCAACGGCACTAGTCTTTTCCTATTTTTCTCTGAAAAACAAGGTGGAAATATGGGTAACCAATTATTTAAATAATAATAAACAATTAATGAGCAAAGAGAGATGAATAGAAAAGAATCTGGTTATCAGCAGCATTTATCTGTAAATTTCACTGCTGCTAGGAATATGTTCTGAAGATTGGTATTTTGTTGACAAAGCTGCCTGCCTTCACCAGCCTATTCCTTGTTGCATCCCAGCAAAGTGACTCATATTGATTCCTGTCTACAAATTAGTTTTCTTAGAAACAAGCTAGGTGTGTTGCTTATCTGTCAGTAGGATGGCCACTAGTCCTCCCCTTTTTTATTTCCATGAGACAACTAAAAGAATGAACAAGGCTCTCCTTTTCATCCCTGAACAATAAGAGCAACACTGGCAAACTGCAACATATTCCACACCACACCCAACTGTGAGCTTGGACTTGCACACAGCTCAGCAAAGTCTGAATAGAAACAGCTGAAGGAAATAGAAGGAGCTAGGGGAAATCTTAATGTGACATGCTTTTGAGATATAACCCAAGATAGAGAATACTACAAAACCAAAGGAAACTGATTTTATGGTGCTGATGGTACTGGTAAGATTACAATGCTTTTCTAAACTGAAATATTTTCATCCTCTTTTTTTCCATTGCAATCAGAAAACTTAACTGCGTATGCTCTTTTCCTCAGATTTGGCAGCCTGTGAACTCCAGAACCACACACAACCACTATTTTTGCATAGCTCTCAGATTAATTTCCAAAGTACTTGCCAAGCAAGCAATTCAACGTTTGAGAAAAGCAGGAGCTGATATGTAACCTCACTTTCTTCAAGATGTTCTGTGCAGCATTCTTCTCTAATTTACCTACAACAGGAACTCTGTGAAGTACGTTGGCCTGAAGAAGAGTGACCAAGGGTGGGATTCTACTGGTTTGGCCCGGTTTGGTTGAATCGGTAGCTCTGAAGATCATGTGGATGCAAACCAACGATCAGCTGCTGGGCCCACCAGCCAGCCCTGGCTCCATACTGACCTTTATTTCCTGCTTTTGAAACTCAGCTGCATCACGCAGCACAGCAGATTGCCGCGAGTCAGCTGTTGAAGACACAGGGAGAGTGCAGGAGTGCAGGGGAAGGTTAGTAGGAAAGCCTCTGTGTGCACGCAAAACACACCTACCAAGCCACACCCATCCAACCAGTAGTAAACCAATTTGAATCCCACCACTGAGAGTGACTGGCTCAAAGTCACTAGACTGAGGTTGGATTTGAATCTGGTTTTCAGGCTACATTCAACTTTTTCAACTTTATATCACATTGGCTGCCATAACCTCCCTTCCTAATACTTATACAGGGCACTGCCTTTCTAGAAGGCAGTGGGACTAAGTATCCCAAAAGGCAAGGAAGATATTCCATACAATTTATGATTAAAATAGTCAGAGAAATCAGCAGTCTTCATTTGAATGAGAGTGGTCTGAAATTAACATTCTGCCCACACACCTTCAGGTTCTTAAAAATCCCCTAGTCCTTTAGTTTTAGGAATGAAGCTCCTGCCCACTAAAAGATTGCCTGCTCCTTTAAGAGAAGTACATTCTCAAACACAGGAAGCCAGCACCAAAAGTAAAAGAAAACAATTTGCTCTCTGGACAGATAAGTGGTGTTTGTCTTAGATTAAAAAAATGTCTGAGTAATTATTCAAAAGCAACAGAAATCTGTCAATAAGGTGAAAAACAGATTTAGGAGCAGGCAAGAAAAGCAAACAAAATGCTTATGGAGAGCAAAGAAACTAGCTGATTGAAGTAACAAAGCATATCCCTGGGCTTTTCCAATTTAAAAATATGAGTTTATTTTTTTTTTTCTGAAGATTTAAAGGGTGTAGATTAATGCGGAAAAGCGAAATGATGGATGTGGAATTTACAACAATATTAACAAGAATTGTTTTGCCACCACCTATCCATTATGAGGCAAGAAAATGGTTTTAACTTAATACTGATAAAATCCTCTGATTCTCTGGCGCAGTCCTTTCAACTTCTTATCTTCTTAGTATATATTCTGGCTCTACTTACTATAGTAAAATGTGGTGACTTCTCAAATGTCATGGATTTTTTAAAAAAGTTATTTGCTAGATCATATGAAAAATGATGCCAAAGAGGCCTATACAAAAAGTCCATTCTAGACTGCAACTTCCCACAGTGTTTAAAAATAAAATTTAAAAAGTCAGGGAAAATAAAAATGTCAGAGAATGATCTTATCAGACATAGCCTTATCCTCACGTTTTGGCAAGGTAAAGAGACCTTAAAGAACACCAAAACTACAGGCAGTTGGCAATAAATTGCATTTTAAAAATTCCCATGTGGGGATTGTTAGACTTACAACCTAATGGCAGTTAAAAGGACTAAATAACATAGTAATATCACATCACAGTTCATACTAAGAACCACCTTCATCAAATGATGGAGTCACCATTATGATATTTAATTAACATGCCTGCTACTTCTTGTACACCCAAAAGAAATATTTGAAAATTGAAAGCATAACAGAAGAAGAGATATGGGGGAAAATGATCAAATCAATACTCAGGAGAAAAATATCAATAATCAGCAGATTGAAAAGGGAAATAAAAATAAATCTAGAACTGCTGAGTAGTCTGAAAAACAAGGGAAAAAAAAGAGAAAAAAACTGCTTCTTCTTTTGGCATAGCAGAGTTCCACCTAAAATTATATGCCCTATAAAATGAAAATAGCAAATACTAGATTTGGGAAAGGAAAGGAATTTTTGGCTAAGTCTGAAAATAAGTGCTGCCAAACCAGAGATCCAGATAAACTTTAAATAGGACATTGAAGAAATTCCTCTTTTTGAAATAAAAACAGATAATGAAACATTGCTAATAACTAAGTGCAAACACATGTGTTCTGTACATGCACACAAATCTGTATGGGAAACTCTGAGCCAAGTCTAGCAGACACTTTATGTCCTTGAACACATAATCACAGTTATGCATGTGCATCTAAAGAGATGTTATAATATTCTTCCTACTGCTAGATTACAGACTTTATCAGCTGTGCTGTCAAGGTAAGACTTTGGGAGAAGTGAAAGTCCCATTCAATAAGATGAGAAGTGTTGCCAAGCACAACTACCTGGCTCACCATCTTATGAAATGAAATAATATGAAACCAACATAACAATATACAAACCATATAAGGCATTCAAAGAGAGGACAGGTGGCCATAACAGGTAAAACAAACTTTGTCTTACAACAATTCATTTAGTGACCCTTCAAAGTTACAGTGACATTGAAAAAATGACTTATTATCTTTTTCACACTTGTGACCATTTCAGCAACCCCATGATCATGTGATCGAAATTTAGACACTTGACAACTGATTCATGATGGTTACATTGTCCTGGGGTCATGCACTCTCCTTTTTCGACCTTCTGACAAGCAAAGTCAGTGGGGAAGAGTGAGTCACTTAAAAACCATGTGACTAACTTAACACCTATAGTGATTCACTTAACAACTGTGGCAAGAAAGGTCAAAGAATAGAGCAAAATTCACTTAACAAATGTCTTACTTAGCAACAGAAATTTTGGACTCAATTGTGATCATAAGTCGAGGACTTCCTATAGTCTACAGCCATGAAGACATAGCTTTTCTTTTGTCCAGTGGATAAAGATCTTAGGCTTGTGAGAATAAATAGCAATAGCATTTAGACTTACATACCACTTCACAGTGCTTTACAGCCCTCTCTAAGCAATTTACAGAGTCAGCATATTGCCCTCAACAATCTGGATCCTCATTTTTTGGATCTCAAAAGCAGAGATGGTATTCAGCAGGTTCTGACCAGTTCTAGAGAACCAGTAGCAGAAATTTTGAGTAGTTTGGAGAATCTCTGACTGGAGATTTTACAGTATCCTTCTCCTACCATACCCACCAAGACACGCCCACAGAACCAAGTTATAAAATCATCATCAACAAGACAAAATATTTTCTACAATGGGAACTCAAAACAAACCCATGGACAAGAGCTCATCTTTCCAAAAAACAGAACCAACTCAACTTGTGGTTGATATGGGGAATTTATCAGAAGTTCATAACATATATTTACTCTGATATCACTAGTGAAATAAAAATATTTATGAGAATCACAAGAAAAATAAGAGGCCTGTACTTAAAATAGGGGTGCGGTGGCTCAGTGGCTAAGACTCTGAGCTTGTCAATCAGAAAGGTCGGCAGTTCGAATCCCTAGTACTGCGTAACAGAGTGAGCTCCTGTTACTTGTCCCAGCTTCCGCCAACCTAGCAGTTTGAAAGCATGTAAAAATGCAAGTAGAAAAATAGGGACCACTTTGGTGTGAAGGTAACAGTGTTCTGTGCACCTTCGGTATTTAGTCGTGCCGGCCACATGACCATGGAGATGTCTTCAGACAGCACTGGCTCTTTGACTTTGTAATGAAGATGAGCACTGCATCCTAGAGCCGGAAACGACTAGCACATATGTGCGAGGGGAACCTTTACCTTTACTTAAAATAGACAGCTGAGAGTGGGATGAGGAGAATTCTGTCTATGCAACAAGAAAAGAACACAATGCATTGTATCTGGAGTTGTATTCTGTATCTGTATCTATATTCCTTAAAATAAACATTTTATAAGAATACTTTGGACCATCAAGCACCTGTCACAAACCTTAACTGGTGCTTGAGAAGGGCTCAAGTGGTATCCCATATGATTCAGGAATTATCTGACTATAGCAAGATTTAAAATAATGTTCTACATCTTAAAATCATAAAGCAACTATTAAGGAGCAAAAACAAATCTACTGTTTGTCTGCCATACTGAGCCTGAAATTACCAGAGATAGTCCCAGGTTTACCATGGAGGTCATTAAATCTTTCAAATTCCACTCCAGAACAGGGAGACTAAAATCCCCCAGTACCAGCAACCAAGGGAATTCCAATATTAGCTTGGCAACCAAGTTCAGAACCGCAAGAAGAGATCCTGTCAACCATAAGCGTGCCTGGTACCCAAGGAGCAGCTCTTACTGGCTCCTAGAGCTTATTTGAACACAAAAGACATTCATAGCCTGCCAACCTGAAAACAAGGTATCTGATCTGGCCTGAACTATTTTAAAAAAATCACTTCCAACACCACTACCACCTCAACCACACTTCATCAGTGCTGCTGCTGTTGTAGGATTGCAAATGTTCAGGTCTTGGTAATGCATGCCAGATTTGCCTGTTCACCCGCTATGTTGTCATGGTTGAATGTGGTTTTTTTTCCCAGTGTATATAAGCAGCAGTTGGATTATCTATAATTCTGTTCAATTACTGAGGTATATAAATGTGTACTTATGCTCATTAAGGATGTAAGCAATTCCAACTTCAGGTTTTTAGGAGCCCAGACAAATAACATTAAATGAAACTAACCTTGAATTTCTCTAACTCCAACACTACTGTAGTTTTGTTTTGTTCTCTTATTAGGATTGGAATAAGACAGTGTTCTGACATATCTTTGAACAAGTAGCAGAAAGAGCTTCCATAATTTGTTTCATTATCACACTTACTTGCAAGAGATACCAGCCAAACATTAGGTCAGTTCCAACCATGATGAGGCTTAAAGGGTCATTGAACTATATAGGCCACCAAAGGGAAGATATGATTTTAAATAGCAAACATTTTGTTATTTAAAAATGAAACTATAGGTTAGTGCTGAAGCTGACACAAAAAAGAAACTAGAGCAATTGGCAAGAAAACAACCTTTCTTGTTTGAGTACCTCCTTTGCCTGAGGCTAGATTACTAAATGAATTTTAAACTCTGTAAAACTGATTTGAAGCCTGCTCACTTCCTTCTGCCTTCCTTTCTCCTATCCACAACCACAGGCTGCATTCACTAATCCCAGTAAACAGATCTTCATTCTATTCCTCCATCTTTGTGGCTTTGTAGCACCACGCACAGAAATAAAGCCAATGAAATATTTTTATTTTCATGGTTTGCCACTATTAGCAACATTGGAAACATCTCTAGAAAAGCAGGAAAGGACTGGCTGTCCTAGGAAAAAAGGTGTCCTCGAGGGATGGGGAAACAGAATATAAATTTACCATAATTAATAATGGTCTGGGTTCCTTCTTATTTTTGGATGGAGCAAAACACAGCCAGGTTAAGCTGGGTCATGCTAATGAATAATGTGGATAATGTTTGCTTATAGTTCAGTTGCAAAGGTGTCTATGAGCAGAAGATATTGGCAAAACAAGGCACACTGCCGCCAAGTTTGTCTCTGTGAGCTCCCTGTTTTCACCAACAACTGACAGGCAAAAAAAAAGTCCAATAAAAACACAAACTTTATATGAGCAAATGTGCAGCAAATCCTAATGCTGTGATTGACTCTGGAGAAGAGTCAATTGCAAACAAAGCCACTGTTTATGAGCATTCCTGGAATGAAGTCAAGAGAAGGTCCAGCTTGACTCTGTTCCCAGCCAGTGGTGATTCTCAGAAGATTAACTTATTATTGAGGCATGTCACAGTTTTGGAGCACAAGAAAAGAAAGTATTCAGAAGATCCTATATTGTAGCACAAATGGGTAGTTTAGACTAATCCCATTCTCAGTAAGTGCCAAACAGCTGTATAGAGCAGCAAGAAGTGGTCAAACAACCACAGTGAACATAGAGAAAGCTTTGGAGAAAAGTGTATTATGTAAGTGGCATTCCGATTATAGTGAAATTGCCTGGACAATTAATTCAGGTGAAGCCAAAACATGTATAAACATGGCCAGTAACCAGCACAGTTGTTCTCAGATTTCACTCCTGTTCAGACATTAAGGTTTTGTGCAGCACTGCAGACTCCCTTCTAATTTTAATGAGAGGGTTAGAAGTTTGGATAAAGTTTATATCACAGATGAAGTTGTAGTATACATCCTACTAAGCTACCCCAAACATTTCTACCTTTTTCATTAGATATTTGTTCGAAGTTCACTGGTTTCAAAAATTTATAGATTCTACTGCCTCTTTAGTTCAGCTCTAGCAGATATGTTGGTAATTATTCATGTGCTGCTGCCTAGCTTCTAAGGTAAAATGGATTTAATAGCCAATCATAACTTGATATTTTTTGTTTGTTTGTTTATTTGTGTATTGTCAAATTTATATGGCTGTTCATCTCATAAGAAGTGACTCTGAGCAGCGTACGGCAAGTAAAGTATAAACAATAAACATGTCAAACACAGTCAAGTTAATCATGTAAAAAAAGATTAATGATTCTTCGTTTTCATAATTTTATTTTATTTTTATTTTTTTTGAAACAAATTTTATTAATTTTAAAGACAAACAACACATCATTAACCATTAAGTACATAAAACCTCTGAACATTATAAATTTTTACAAGTCGGATAAAACATTATTTTTATACAACTTAATTCTAATTTATCCCATTTCCATATGGACACATAAATATCTTTCAGCAAATTTCTCATTATTTCTCTTTACTCTTATTCAATTTCATTTCTTTTCTATATTTATCCATTTTATAGTCATCATATTCATTTCTTTCTGACTTGTTTACAATTATTCTCATCTAACATTCCTCCAAGGTTTTATTGATTCTTTTTTTTTTTTTAAACAAATTTTATTAATTTTACAGAAGAGACAATACACAAACATACAAAACACAAAACATAAACAAAACTAAAAGATCTTTTCTGAAGGTTGTCTGATCCCGGGTTAAAACTCTTCACACAGACACAAATTCAAACATCATATTCATCCCATATATCCTTCCATATCTTATTATCATTTTCTTTTTATATATATATATATATAAACCATTTTTATCAATTTTATAAAAACAATGCAAGGCATAACAGCTTATAAATTCTTTTCTAGGAAAAAATAATAATAAAAAACCAATAGAGCATAACAATTCCAAATTATAGTATCAATACTTTGTCTATTTAACTTCATATCTTATCCCTACTTCTCCTTTTCATCCAAATTATTTCTTACTAATTAAAATTTTATTGCCTTTTATCAATATACAAAATCCAAAAAAAAAAAAAAACCATAACAAAACCTTTATATATCCTTCCATATCTTATTACCATTTTCAATAACATTCTTTGTCTGTTCTATTTCCAACTATCCATTCATCTTTTTTCTTTTACTATACTTCTCCTATACACCAATTGGAGTAACGTCTATAACTCATTACCCTAACTTAAAAGTACTTCGTATAACAATTTTTCTTGGGATTCTGTTTAAAAGATTCTAAAATTACACAATAAATTTTATACTCTAAATACACATATAAAAACACAAACTTATGTACCCTCCAGAATCCCTCTTTTATCCTAAATTAAATTCACCCATTGTCTCTAAATAAACTTTTTTTCTTTAGATCTTGCTTCCCCCCATTAAGGCTTCTCCTCCCCCCCTTTCTCTCTTGCTTATTCTTCTCCTTGCCCTTTTTACCCCTTTGTTTTTCCTCCTCCCTTTTCTTACTCCTTTTCCTTTGCTTTCTAACCTTGCCTCCACCTTTTCGCTCATTTTTCTCTTTTTTGGTTGTTTTTATAGTTCTTAAAATCCCCTTTTTCTTATCCTTTTTCTCCTCCTCTCCGGAAGGGATCCATTGTTCATCAAAGATGGCTTCTTCTTCCTCTTCTTCCTTGTCCCAGTCCTTCTGGTGCGTAATCAACTTTTCATAAGTACATAACGCCATTTCTAAGAATTGAAACAAAGCGCCCAAAGTATCTTCCTTTTTATATTTTTGATATTCAGTCTTTAGTTCATCCACAAACGATGCCATTATGAAAAGAGAAACTTTTCCCAAAACAGCCACAAGTATTTTTAATCAAAAACAATTTAAAAAAAGTTCCAAAAGTTAATACTTTTCTTCCTTCTTCTCTTTCTCTTTCTGGGGTTAATGTTTAATCAAAGAGGTCCAATTACCACATATCTTTCTTTGGGATTCTAGGCAATCTCCTCCTTTTTCAGCTTCTGCTCCAATTTTTTTCCCTCTCCCTTCCCACTTGCAATGTCAATTTTAAATAATCAGAAATCCATACCTCCAACAAGGGTTTTCCAATCTCTTAAATTTTTTCAATGTCCAAAAATCCTTTTGTCCCTTAGCTTCAACTCTCAAAACAATTCACTTTCAATGTCCAATAAATCCAAACATTTCTGCTGTTTCCATGGGGTGGGAGAGTGAAGAAAAAACAAAAGTTCCCTTTAACAGCTTCTCCGCCGCTTTCACTCTTCTTAGGGATACAATGTATCCTCCAGCAATTCAAACAGCTCAGTTCCAGGCAATTTAAAGGATGTTACTTGACCCGGCTCAGACAAAACTTTCACTCTTCACATTTCCTCCAGCGCAATCTTACCCGGTTGCTGGCTTCTTCGTGGCGGCCATTGCTGACCGCCGCTCCACCGCCTTGGGAAAAAGGGGTTTTTCTGGAGAAGGGGGGGGTCTGCGACACCCCCACCTCCCTGTCCGACTCCCCTCTCTCTTCAGCTGTCCCTACAGGACAGCCATATCCCCCTGACCCATCTGGATCGGGGGTACCTCGACGGCTAGCACAGCAGGAATCGCGAGCTGTCGCGAATTCCTGCTGCCCCGAAGCCACGCGAAACTGGAAATCGTTTTCATAATTTTATTTTGAAGTCACCCAAATCACAGAGGGTCCGCCTCTTAAAGGGACAAATGACAATTCATGGTATCCCTACTTTATCCCCAAGAATATTTTATAGGATGTTAGCATTCAATGTATATAGCATTAGGGGGCAAGAATGCTGATTTCCAAGTGAAACTTATTTTGCAAGTTTCCTTTTATACTAATAGATTATGCCACTTCATGATTTTTCTTATTTAGAAGTAGACATGGAGCCAAGTGCAAAACAGTTACTTTGCACATTTAATATGCAAATTCTTGCTCCCCTCAAAAGTACCATTTGTTACAATTATCTTAAAAGTAAATTAGCAGATTCTTCACTTCCTGACTTCTAACAACATATGCAAGATATCATACTTCACACAAATGTTACTGTGTTCAGTTAGCTTCTGGAGTGGATCTAAACTCATTTCCCTTTGCTCTTAAAGGAACACTTATTAAGATTATTTATAAAAGTCCCAGAGTCACTTAGATGAGATGGATGGTGTAGAAATTTTGTAGATAAATAAGATTATTGATAATGATTCTGTGTCAGCTGTGGTTTCCTGATCTTGTCCTTGAAAGAAATTAATATATTTACATTATTGAGATTACCAACACAGAGATAATTGACAGGTAGATAATAATGGCAAGAGATCTCTTTTTAAGAAAAGAATCCAATGTTTTGGCTTTCTTAAAAAAAAAAAAAATCTCCCCAGCTAAAGAGTTTTCATCTGTGTCTCCAGGAGGATATTGTGTCTAGGGACAGACTACTGCTCAGAACTGCCTTTTGTTTTAATTTCCATTACTTTCGATTTACCCCCTGTTTAATGGATAAGCAATAAAGAATGAGTGAGAAATGTACACTCCCAAGTATCAATGACATGCAGTTGAAGTCTTTTAGGGAAATATTTTTTTCTACAGTTATTTTCATACATGTGTGCTATGTGTATAGAAGCACATATTTCCATCACACTTGATGCATCTATTGCAGCAGATTGGAGACACTCAAGTTCAAGTATACCCTTGACCATGAACCTCTTGAGGTGACTTTATGGTTTTCTTCAACATACTTAGGGGGTTGCTACTGTTGGAATGGGAACAACCGGTGGTCAACACAACATATGGTTAAAATGGGTTAAATGCCATTTCACATGTATGCATAAGTGGGGAGGAAAAGGAAGAGCTAGTTTGCTGCTACTTTCAAGCATGTACATGCCAACCTATTTTTTTATTTATTTATTTATTTAACAAAAATTTATATCATGTACCAATAAAATTATGGACGGTGAAAACAATAACATAATGCACAAATCAATTAAAAGAATTAAGTTGAGGCTTTTGATTAAAATAAATTTACCAACTCATTCAGCAATCAATGGAAGCTTCTCAGAAACTACTTCATACAGTCCAAGCCTGCTTGGGGTATACATTTATCTTATCTCCTTTTATGCACTAATGATGCTAAACTAAATAACTATGAATTGTCTCTCATGCAGCTAGAGGTAATCAATAAATATCTCACACTAGTCAAAGTCATTCTCTGAATTCTACTATTGTAGTTTCTGTGACAAAAAATTGTCTAACATCCCATAGGATAGATGCAAATAAATCTAACAAATACAAGCCACTTTGGTCTACCGGTTAAGGTGGTAGCCTAGGAACCAGGAGACTGTTCTAGTTCTGCCTTAGGCATGAAAGACAGCTGGTTGACTTTGGGCCAATCACTCACTCTCAACCCAACCACCTTGTGGGGTTGTCATTGTGGGGAAATTAAGAGGAGGAAGGAGTACTAAGTATGTTCATTGCCTTGAGTTATTTATAAAAATAATAAAAGCGGAATATAAACAAAACAAAATAAAATGCAATAATCATATTGTTGATTGCACATCACTGTGTACGCTCATGGGATTTAACAATCTCGGAGTCCCTGATGAAAAACTTGTCTCGTGTCTATCCACTACTCAAAATCAGAGAACCTTTTGTTCATAAATATGGACGTTCTCAAATCTTGTTAGCAAAACGCTGCACAAAATAGAGGTATTATACTAAACTTGAAGGAGAAATAAAAGATTAATAGTTAAGGATAGACTGTCTGGCTCAAGTGGACCTGAGCTTTGAGATAAGAAAAGCTAATCTGCCAAAGAAAGCAGCTGACCTGATAAGAAAAGAGAGATCTCAAAGGATAGAGCTCATCCAGTCCTATTATCAGCCAGAGAAATAGCCATTTGAGTCATCAGATGAGAGATGAGTGCAGAGGTCTAGCAAAAGCACAGGAGAATAGAGTGTCATATGCCTTGCTTTATGTTCCTAAAGTAAGCTTCTGATCTTCAGGGTTTTGAAGTTATTCTATTTCCCACGTAGGAGTTTGTCCCAGTTTCCACTGAATGGACATTGCTGTCCCATTGCCCATTGAAGTAAGATTCAGTTACCAGGCCAGTGTCCAGCTGAGTTTTTGCTAATGGCCTGTTTTCCACAAGCATCAGCAAAATACTGTGGCCTCCTGGTAACCATTGTGTTTGCCACTCTTTTAACTGGGGAAAAAAAAAACCATGTGGTTCTTGCTTTAACAGGCTCTCACTCACTCACACCAATCAATTTGCAGAATCTGATTAATAAGTACTCACAACAGCAGAGCCGATTGCACTGAAACCCAACTCTATTCATCCTAGATTAATCAGTGAACTCTTCAAAAAGAGATTTCAATGACTAATAATAAAACGTTACCCTTTTGTTAAGAAATCTCTGCATCAGAACATGAACATAATGAGATTCTCTCTGTTGTGAATCGTGAATCCACACAGCAATATACAGCATTTACTCTTCAGTGGAAGATACTTTTATAGAATGGAATGTTTATTACAGTCACAAACCCAACTAAGATACTCTTAGAAACATGTTAATGTCATTTTAAGAAAGTACTTTGCAAATAGCACTTGCAACATCTTCTTTCTTTTCCAAAATGCTTATCTTTTTCAATTTCCTGATTTTTTTCACCCTGTTTCTCTCTTACCATTTATCATCTTTTTATCAACATCATTTCTATAAAGGTTTTGAATGTATTCAAAGGTGTTTTGAATTTCTCTAGATTATGATCAATCCACTCTTCTAAACTTCCTTGGCTGCCCCTAAGATCCTGATATGAAAAAGCCTATGGGAATAACTTCTGCATGATACTTTTGCTTCAGATTTAACTGAAATAGGTAAAGACAGAGAGGCTATAGACCACTGGAGAGAGATTTCTATAATAAAAGACAAGATATTTGCACAAATCCTTTGCTAACTAACTAAATAAATAAATCTATAAATAAAGAAATAAATAAAAGCAAATAACTAAATAAATCAAGAGCAATCCACCAAGTTACATTTGATTTATCATATGGAAAGAAAATAAAGAACTATTTATTTTCCATTAACAATAGCGGAAAGAAATTCAGAATAATCTTTGATATGGTACGTCTCTCCAAATAATACTCTGTAGTTTCTACATCTCTAAATTTAAAGCTACTTTCCCATTTTCCACTTCCATGAACAGGTATAAAACAGGAACAGATGTAAAATTTCCAGATGACCTTCATCTGGAAGCTCCAGATGAGCTTCATCAATTCCAGATGGCAACAAATACATTTTTTCAAAAGTTATCACACACTGAGATTCCTAGATGACACATGATAACTCTTTATCAAATGCAAGCTTCAAAATCTACTCCTCCTCTCTACAGATTCCAATAAATACCTGTCATCAATAGAGCAACTTTTAAGAATTGTGTTCAGTATGGTCAAATGCTATACAATTGTGTAAAAAGTTTAGAATTACAAAATGTTGGGATGGAGAAAAATGAGATTATCCCATAGGTTCCCTTCTTGATCCTAATCTTGTGACTAAAACTGTCCATGCACAATGCTTCTTCAAAGTTGGCAAAAATGATAGCTAGGAGCACATGGGCAATGTGTTTCAGCTAGAGTGGGCCACAAAAACACTGCTGATCATTGTAGAAGATGACTGATCTTTCTTCTATTACAAGTCAAAAGCTGGAGGAAGTGAAACCTATACGCGCAGCAATTTTGTGCTTGGATTGCAGTTGAAAAGGAAGCAGGGAGTTGACAGCTTCCTGCAGGAAACTCAAGTAACACAATAGTTTCCCCCTAGAAATTTATGACAAACAATCTGGGGGACTGCTACTTCCCTTTACGATCAAATAGATAGCTCCAAATGCAAACATACCACATACCTACACACTGAACATGAGAAGAGAATGGCTTCTTTAGTGTTGCAAAGTATGGTACTGATACAGTGTACTTCTTAGGATGATGCACTAGCAGTGGGAGGATTCAGCCCTGAAAGCCTATAACTTTAGGCCAAACAGTCTCTCTCAGCCCAAACGGCTTCATAGGATTGTTACTATGGAGGAAAACCTGAGAATATGCCAACCTGGGGCTCCTAGTGAGAGGTGGGATATGAAGAAGAAAATCCATTTTTACTAGAAACTTGAGATCTACCAACATAATTTGATGAACAACATATTGAGACTTCAGGAATTCTGAGTCCAGGAGTCTAGAATAGAATACAATTACAGTTTCTTCATGCAAAAACACACTTCTGATAAGTTCCCCTGTCCACAACTCTAGTTATTTTAGCCATACAGCTAAAGACAAGGAGAGCCATTTTATTATTGTTACACTCACTGGGAAACTGAATCCTTGAGGATCTTCTACAGATCATCCAGAAAACTATAGGAAGATTCTAGTTTACAATCTATTTCTGAAATAGTGCAAAATGAGTTGGTCTGCATGGTATAATTTCCATTATTAAGCTGCAGATAAATGAATAGATGTGGAAGACTGCTGTGAGAAATGCAACCTGCTGCTTGTTGATACTCTAGAAATCCTTTGTGGATCTATAGGTTTTTTCTGTCCTGAAGAAATATCTGCATGTGATCAATGGTTAATCATCTAAATTGCCTACAGAATTAGAGTTATATTACAGTTACAGTTATATTCTGAGAAGCTGGCTATTGTGCTCATGTCTTCCTTGGATTCTTCTTTTTGGCTTGTTTTAAACCAGGATGAAAACAAAGAGCTGGATTAGGTAACATTTAGCCGGATCCAAAGCCCTTCCTATGGGCTGCCTGAAGAAAACTAAATGTGTAAGAGCTCCATACCCAACTTGTGTCAGAAATCTGTCTCCCAAATTTCCAGAAGTGGCCTATGAATGAAATCTGTTGGCCATTACAACAGGGAGCATCAGAAAGTCTGCATGTTTCAAAACAGGCAGTTATAAAAATCGGTGATTTTTCTGTGTTGATGCATGTTAACATTTCTTTCTTTCTTTCTTTTTTGCCCATCCAAGCCAAAGTCAACTTAATGCTGCTAAGAAACCATATCGCTTCCTGTGATATTCACGACTGCTCTCCAGACTGCAGTAGCTCTGCATCGGTCCACGTGCTCAGTTCCTGACCACAGATTTTTTTACTGAGATTCTACTTATCTAGTTCTTCCTAAATGTCTGCAGAGCAAGAAGTTTGTAATATCCTTGCTCTCTTTTATTATCTCAGAATCAGGGCTAATACATTTGCATCCTGCTTGATTTTATATAAATATGAGGTTTGCAAAGTTTTAAGTCAACTCATCAACAAGTGTTTTTCAGCCTGTTAAAAAGGTACACATGCTTTAATTTAACACTATTTAACACTTTAATTTAACACTATTTGAAAAGTACCCTTCTAGAGGAAACATTAGTCCTTGTTTCATATGGGAAATTATCCCTTGCCTAATATAGTTCAATCTACACTAAATTTGTAGATCATTTAAAATAAGGGAAAATCAGTTTAGCTATTCAAGTATTGACTATATATGTAAATTGAATTAACTGGCTAAAGAAGATACAGTTACGTAACTAAGCTCGCTTTCAGCAAGTACTATCTTCATAAATAGATTTCTGGGTATCCTGAGATACCCAGCAGCACACATTATATAGTCCACACTGAACAATGTATCAAATATCACAGTGGTTATTCAATCCATAATAAGAAAACATTAAAAGAGGCACAAATCTTGGCTTTAATACCAGAATACAATACTACCTCATACAGTATATTCAATCATCTTGACTTTACTTTCTAAGATATTTTGGGTGCCATGCATCAAAGACATGCCAGGACGAACATCCTTGTTGGGATGTTTTGAGTTGCACAGCTAATCTTCACTCTGCCTTTTTCAAAAAAAAAAAAAAATTGAAACCAGGAAATCTTCAATAAACCAAAGCTTCCTGTTTTGTTTGAACTTAAATGCAATTGTTTCCAGCTTTGGGCAACAGTTTTCACAGTTTTTAATCTGAAGCTCATTTACATGGTTACTTATTTGCATGAATAGGAAATTACAATTAAGTAATTTTTCTATTTTTACCATTGTGGGATGTGGTCAAAGGAAGAAAGAATGTTCAATATGTATAAATATTACTAACTTCTACACATGGAAATAATTAAGAAATATATAATAATGCAATATAAATGAAAAAAAAATCAGTAGCCTATATATGCAGAGTGCTATGATTGTTTATATAGTATTTTTTTCCAGGACTGTAGTTAGAATTTACATAATTCTTCCAGCATCGAGCTAAGCTAAGTACAATATTCCAGAATGCATAGCCCACTTTTTAAAAAATGCATCAGAATTTTTGTGGAAATCTGTACTACTTGCAAATCTTGCCCTACTTAAGGCTTCCATTTAAACTAATAAATTCAGACAGAGAAGTCAGGAAAGAAACTGATGTTCTACTAATCGGATTGATTAGCAGTTTATCTTCATCAACAGTCAGTGAAAACAGTGTTACCAGTTCAAGTCACAGGGGATTTAGCTGAAATGATTTTATGATTTTTCATGAATTAACTAACAAGGACAGACGTATAGTACAACTTTTATACCAAAGATCCTCCTATTCATCCCACTTTCCTTGTCAAGTGATGCCAAAAGAGTAAGAGTAATTTACACATATGATAAAATTAAGACAAAAATGTCAGTATGAAGGATTCCTCGTGTCCATACTATACCTCTGTATTATTGTTGATTTAAATGTTATTTTCACAAGATATTATACCAATAACCCTTGACTTACAACAATTTGTTTAGCGACCATCTGAAATTATGACAGAACTGAAAAAGTGACTTATGACCAGTTCTTGCACTTACAACTATAATAATATCCCATAATATCTCTTGTCAAGACTTGGGTTAATAGCTGGATTGTAAATGCTGATAGATAGGTGAGGAAATTCCATGAAAAATATCCACACAAGCCAAAACCAAATTCTGTGGATAGCAGAGGAGGTTAAAAATGTGCATGGTATGATTGTGTTTAACCTAATTTCAATCTTTGTGCATTTTATGTCATTGCAGGGGTTTCTTTTCCAACGAGGGAGGGCAGCCTGTCAAGCCCAAAATTGACATAAGTGTAGCCATTTTAGTTTGTCTTAGTGTATATTCTTTTTCTCATTTTCTCTGTGGGAGAAGGGTTTCGGGCTTGACACATTCCTAATGGGGGAGGAGTGGAGATAAAGATAGTGTTATGACTAGGTGATCTTCTTTCCAATGGGAAACGAGCTGTCCAGGCTGGGGCCTCTGGTGGTGCCCATCAAGCAACATTAAATTACTTCTATTGGAGAGTGTGACTTTTGGGGGTTGTTTCTAACTTCTAATATATTATAACTTCTAATATTTGCCAATTTGATGCTTTCCTAAATAAAAGAAATCTTTTTGCAGATGGACTTTGTTATTTTTCTTTTAACGTGGAATTCATTACTTGGAAACCTGACATCCCTGTGGTCATGTGACCAAAATTTAGGCACGCGGCAATTGGCATATATTTATGACAGTTGCAATGTCCCAGGGTTACATACTCACCATTTGCAGCCCTTCCTAGAAGGCTTCTGTCAAGCAAAGTCAATGGGGGAAACCAGATTTGTTTAATGACCATGGGATACCCTTAATGACCATTGTGATTCACTTAACAACTGTGGCAAAAAAGGTTGTAAATCAGGCATAATGCAATGATTACCTTGCTTAGTGATGGAAGTTCTTGTCCCAGTTGTGGTCATATGTCAAGAACTACCTATAATTTTCAATCTAATTCTCCATCTAAACATTCAAAAACACAAATGCAATATATTAAAAATATATTTAAAAAATTTGCCTAATGCTTAAAATAGCATTTCTTATTCTTTTCACATGCGTGAATCTGTTTCCATTTTTCATGCTAGCTTTTCCTCATACTTAACAATTCAGCTTAAGAATCTAAATATTTCAAATATTCACTTTGATGGCACAGAGTTCTTCTTCTGTTGAGAATAGAATAGAATACTTTATTGGCCAAGTGTGATTGGGCACACAAGGAATTTGTCTTGGTGTAAATGACATAGAATCAAAGAGTAAAGTCAGTCAGAAATTTGGAGCTGAATTTAGATTTTGACTATTAAGGTTCAAAATTCTACCCTTGAGAAGGATCTCATTGGCTTTCAGAATCCATACTTAACAATCACTTCTGCTTTCAGCCTGATCTCAAGAGCTGCTAAGTGCTTTCTTCCTGTGCTACAACTCTAGAAAGTGCTGATGAACAAAAGAAATATTATCAATGTCATGGGTTTAAAACTATTATAGTGATATCTGGATATGCATCATAAATTGGTTCTGGGAAGTGTGATGAGTACTGAAAACGATGAGTACCAAACAAATTTTTCCCATAAGGAATCATGTAGTGAGTCACAAGGCTACTGATACTGACAAGTTCTAGCTTGTATGTTGAGTACCAAATAAATGCTGAGTACCAGTACAACATTTTCACATCAAAAAGCATTAAGTATCAAGTTCGATGAGTTTCAAAGCAGTTGAGTACCAAAATATTACTGTAAAATAATAAAAATACTGGTACTGTTTTCATTTTCAAAAGGGGGAGAATTGAAATCTACAAGGAATCTCCAGGTCATAAGTATGTCTTTCACTCTTGGACATCTGAAGCTGTTCTTAAGTGCCATGAAGAATGTGAAAAGGCTCCATTGTGACACTTAGGGCTGGGTTACCAGTTGAGTACTTAATCCTTAGAGCAAACACATAGACACACACCTCCCCTAAACAATTATATTTGACATGAGCATATCTGGCAGCTATTTCTGACGGCTGCATCAAGTTTTTTTTCCTTTTGCTATTAAGATAAAATGTCTGCAATCCTTCAAACAAATGAGCAACAACTGTCTTTTTACCATGTTGTACAATTTGTTGATTTTCTGGGAAGGTGTCAAGTTTGCTCAGTGAGGTAATAATCAGATTCTGATCAGGAAAATCCTTTGTAAACCCCAGCACACTTTGACACACTAACAATACAGTATTTTATAAGAAAGCAATTACCGTATGTCTCCAACAATAAGGCCTCCACCAATAGGAAGGCCCAGCATGATTTCTAGGCATGAGGTGAAATTAAGCCACACCCCCAAAATTTAGGCCTATCTAAACCATGCATTTCCCCACCATTTCTCACATCATTCATTAGAACTACATGAGGTGAAGAGAAATGGGGGAGAAGGGCGGGGGTGGGGGTGGGGAGAAAACTTGCCTTTAGGGGTGCCCTGCAGATAGACTAGGCTAGAATACCCCGATAGCCAATAGAAGCTACCCGAAGGCAGAATCCCCAGCCGCTTCAGGGCGTGGCGTGGCTGCCCATGTCCCCTCGCCTTTAGGGCAGTCTCTTTCGGGCGATGGAAGCTCCCCAAGTGCAGTCACCAGCCACTTCAATTGGCTGGTAGAAGTGGCCTCGGGGTGAACACACACACACACTCCCCTCGCCACGAGGCCACTTCTATCGGCTGACAAAAGCTCCCCAAAGACAGAGTCCCCAGCTGCATCAGGGTATGGTGTGGCTGCCCATGTCCCCTCGCCTTTAGGCAGTCTCTTTCGGGTGAAGGAAGCTCCCCAAGGGCAGTCACCAGCCACTTCGATCGGTTGGTAGAAGCAGCCTTGGGGCGAGTGTACACACACACTCCCCTCGCTGCGAGACCGCTTCTACCGGCCAATCGAAGTGGCTGGTGATTGCACTTGGGGCATTCCATCGCCCGAAAGAGACTGCCTAAAGGCGAGGGGACATGGGCAGCCATGCCACGCCCTGAAGCAGCTGGGACTCTGACTTTGGGGAGCTTTCGTCAGCCGATAGAAGCGGCCTCACAGTGAGGTATGTGTGTATGGGCCTCTCTAGGTGGGGGAGGAAATTAAGTCACCCCAAAAAGACGGCCTAGCCATCTTTTTGGGGGTCAAAAAAAAAAGGGCAGCCTTATTTTGTGAGAAACACGGTAGCATTTCCTAGTCAGACAAGCTGGAGGAAAGTATGGTAAAGCATATAATAGTAAAATTCATCTTAAAAACATGACCCAAAACTTAGAGGTAGTAGAAATACACATGTCAAGTAAATTGAACCTTCAGTAAATCATCAGACTCTGTTCATGGATTTTATGTACTGTAAGACAAGAATAATCATAACATTTCACCTCTACCCCTGAGCTATATATACTTATAAATATAATTTCCATAAGAAGGATAAATCAGAATGGAGATTTTACCGAATACTCTTGCTGATTTCCAGCAATGTTGTAAAAACTGTTCAGTGTAATTGTTACTTGAAAGGATATCATTTGAACCTGTTCTGTGATGATGTTTTAATTGAACTTTAATTGAACAATACATTAATTAATTAGGAAACTGTAGGGTCAATCCACCATTTAATTTGTTCACATTGTAGTTCGTATTAAGTAAATGTGTAATTTTATAAACATTTAAGCAGGACTCCATTTGCACATTTAATATTGCACAGCAGAGTAGGGCAAGGGAAATTAATCCGATGTCAGGAATGTCATGACATAGATCCCACCTCTTTTCTACACATGCTTCTATATCATTTACATGTCCCAAAGTGTCAGAGCTTGCAATATAACATTATTGTCTTTATTCTGCTGAGAATCTGTGGATTACACTAATAAGATAGATAATTTCTTCTGAATTTCTATCATAATGCTCATTATAGCCCTCTTCATTGGCATTCCAGAAAAGAAAAAAATGCCTTGGATGCCTACATCAGATCCTTCACCAACATTTTGGTCCCTGCAGGAGAAAATGGCATATGTATTTGCTGGACAGTGAGAATAACTCTCTGAACTATAAGTATCTTCAACTAAATGTGAACAGAACATTATCTCATTTTTCCTTGTTCAGTATAGGTAGTCCTTGACTTACAACAGTTAATTTAGTGATTATTCAAAATTACAGCAGCACTGAAAAAAGTGACTTATGTCCATTTTTCATACTTAGGAAAAGCAGCATCCCCATGGTCACATGATTTAGTTGCAGTATCCCAGAGTCATGTCATCCAGTGGAGAGATTCAAAAATTTTTACTACCAGTTCTGTGGGTGTGGCAGGGGAAAGATACTGTAAAATCTCCAGTCAGAGGTGGTATTTGCTGGTTCTCCGAACTACTCAAAATTTCCGCTACTGGTTCTCCAGAACTGGTCAGAACCTGCTGAATAGCACCTCTGAGGCGATCCCCTTTTGCAACCTTCTGACAAGCAAAGTAAATGGGGAAACCAGATTCACGTAACCACCGTGTTACTATTTTAAGAATTGTGGTGATTCATTTAAGAAATGTGGCGAGAAAAGTTGTAAAATGGGGCAAAATAACAAATTTCCTAACAAATTTCTCACTAAGCAAGATAAATTTGGGGCTCCATTGTGGTTGTACATTGAGGTCTAATTGTATAAACAGGCCTGAAAAAGAAAAGATAAGGATGTATGGAGGGGAACTGGCCTCCTATAGTCTCACCACACATGTTATCTGGAATCTCTAAATATAACTTGTTTCATATAATAGCCCTGGCAAAATGTAGGTTAATAACAGTATATTCCCACCTCACTGTGTGTGACAAAGGAGATGTAGTCCACCTTCTTAACAAACAAAATGTCTTTTGGTGGTTAGGTTCTCATCTATGTAGAACTCTATCGTTCAGCATCCTTATGTATTAGCTGTCAAGGTATTCCAGGCTCCATCTGCCAATTCTTTCTTGGGACTACTTCCCACTCCTCCTCTCCTATCCCACTCCTCCTCTCCTATGATCAAAATTCGAGCAAGGATGTTATTAAACTGTGAAATAGCATGAAGAACAGAACCGATGAGCAACAAGCAGGAGGAATCTCATCTTCTATCGATACAGGACATTTACAGATAAGACACTATTTAGCTAGCTTATCACTGTAACTTTGCCAACCACCTACTGGAGCAGCAAAATTACAATTGTCAAGGTCTCTGTTTGAGAAGAGTTAAGTTTTCCAGCTGCTACATTTCACATGCTTTAATGACAACAGCTATCAATCCACCAATTGCTTTTCTCACTAGAAATTTACACACAGATAGTAATATTTCAAGTCAACTTCTTTGGAAACATCAATGCCTGACATGGTGTAGACCAGGTATAGAATATTTGCTTTCTTAGCTTCTATAAATCTACTCCTATAAAAAAGCTTTTAAAGAAGAAGAATGTAAATCAACTATTATCAACCTTAAATAGTAAACACTTTAGTTTGATTAGCTTTTGAAAAGAGATGCAAATTTTAAAGAGGGGAACTTTAAAGTTTCAAAACTCTCCGCTGGTTTAAGTTGTCAATGCATGGCTACTTGTGGCAAGATGGTTTCAGCTTCTGCAGTGAATTTTTCAATCATTTAGTTATCTTGGCATGGAAGATGGTATGTGAGTTGATTTAGAACACTTCATTCACACATGTGAGGATATATAGATCAGACACAGACCTCTCACAGCAATTGAAAGGGGAAATGACAGCATAGGCTCTGTCCTTGACTTTGATGGTAAAGTACAAGCAAATGCCAATGGAGCACATAGTTCTTACATCCCTATATTTAGATCTATGAAACCAGGACAGAAATTCTTCAAGGATTACAACTAAAAATCAGTGAAATTATACAGGATTCATCTAGATTCTAAAGAGTAGCTTTTGTGAGTTGAGTTTTTTCTTTTTTTTTCTTTTCAGAATTGGTACCGCAAACTCCACTTCCATGTTGATCTGCAGTGGAGTAAAATGTTAGCAGGTAATATGCTGACAGCACCAGCCTGCCTTTTCTTGAGGCATATCACTTCATAGATTTCTTGTTTCCCATATTTTCACACATTATCATGAGGGCATGAACTTGCAGATATAGCACAACAACTCAACATACTGTATTGGCACTGAAACAACTGAGGGAAGAGTATAGTGCTCCTGAAATGGTAATTTGAGTAAAGTATGACTCAGGATATTTTGGAAGCTATCCACCCTAAAAAAAGCTCACATAGTTTCACATAGTTATGGAGCCAATTATGAAATTACAAAAAGATAATAAATCCAGTGTGGATCAGGCATTTCTTCCACCCACAATAATCCACTTATATTCAGCTTAGGGAAAAGAGTTGAAGATGGAGGCAGGGTAAGGAGGACTTAAATATGAGAGAAGTGTTATTGAAATGGATCAGATGCCCCACTAATGCAATTTTCTCTTCCCATACAACTCAACCATCTGTGAAATGCACAATCATAATAAAACCTTCTCATGTGCATTTTCATCAGCTGATGTTGAAAGGCAATATGGGCAGCAAGGGACAGTTTTAGGTACTAAGCAAAAACAGAGGGCTGCGACTGTATCCCTTATAAGCACAAACTTTCACATGCAAATTATAGTTATAAAAGGTTTGTTTATGTGGTAAGAACATATATATTACACTATAGACAAAATTATATAACTACATATCCCATTATCTGAGGGTAAATCTATCCCTTTTTATGAGCATCTTTGAGGGAATTGGAGGGGTAAGCGATGTGTGCAAGATGATGTTATTGCACAAGTGATGCAAATGTGTCATATATTTCATTTATATTATGGCATGACTGATACAAACTACAGATATGCAATTATGTATACAGTGATATTGTGGCTGTTCCTGGATAGCTATGCCCTCCTTCCACATATCCAACTATCTTCATAAGACTCACATATCACAGTAGTATTGACTGACAAAAGACCTCCAAGACAAGGGGTGACCAGATCATATAGTATGCATACATATTCAAGAAAATCTTTTTATATTCATGAGGTCGTTCTTGTCATTACTATACAACTATATCACTGGTAGGGTTGCTGCTGGCATGCAATGCATATTTGTGCAGAATTTTACTTAGCATCACACACACACACACACACACACAATCCCAATTGTTAAAGTTTGATAAGATGTGTTTTTGGTGCTGGCAATTCTTAGTTCTCCATAAGTATCCAGCATCATGGTGCCTTCGTCATGCAATGCCCTTATAACTTATACAATTTTGCACATCAGATTATGGCAACCTGTATAACCCAATCTCACACATTGTTCAAGAACTGAAAATAAAGACTTCATTCTTCCTGATCATGGATACTGTTAGGAATGATAGTTACTTAACAGTTCGGTTGGCAATATATAAACCAGGATAGTCATTTAATACTGTTGTATCTTTAAGACAATGTTGTAATTGTAATTGACTAAGGTTCCTCCAACAGCCATAAGATGGAGCCAGAAACCTGGTTTGTTCTTCTTTGCATTTTGTTTGCTTTCCTTTTGCCTTTTGCCTGATCGTCATTCTGCTTGAATTGCTGTGAGTCTTGCAACTGTTCGCAAACTCTGTTTACTGAACGTTGTTTATGATACTGGTAAAGAAAAGGGCTTCATTTTTGGATGATCCCTGCACTGATTATTTTGAATACTAACTGCTTTAACTGTGTATGATTTGAACTGTTTGTTGGACTTTGTTTCCCCATTTACGGGAAGTAAAACTTACATTTTACTATTCAGTGTATCTGTGTACTGGTTGTGTGTTATTCATCACCACTCTCACTATGTTTCCCTGAGTGCACTCATTCTTCTAACAGGGAATACCTCAACAGATACTATAATATATATGGCTTCTATGTTGCTTCCCAACCATTACTTTTTCAATATATAGTCCATAATACACTATTATAGTACATAAGCTTAAGGGCTGGGCTCATCAAACAAAAGAAAAATGACAAGGTACCATTAATACACCAAAATGCTAGACATTATGGAAAATGTCTGCTTTGCTTGTAGTATTTTATATTTTTCTGCAGCTTAGATCAGAGAGCATTAGCATCTTGTGATTTAGATACCAATAGCTTGGTATGTAAAGTATGTCCATGTGCTTCCTGTTGTGATGGGTTTCAATGTTATGACACTTCCTGGCCTCTTAATGAGCAGTTCAATCACACCAGTTTTTTTACAGGACAATTTTGAAATCCCCAGGTATAGAATTACTACCAGTAGTTTGGAACTTGCTGGCACTCAAGAACTTTCATTGCCCAGGAGTTTAATAAAATTACAACAAATGTAATCTACTCTGAATAAGTTCCATAAGTTGGATAATGCAGCATTTTGCCTTCTTCAGGACAATATGATGCAGAGTGAATGTGCTTGTATTTCAGTGTCTCTGCTACGCTGTATGGCAGATAGATAGCTGGAAACTATGATAGCTATGAATGACAACATATGATGTTGACTGAGAATTGTGCGAATCCGAGCAAAAATGTGGGAAGGAATACTTAGATGGTATGGACACATTGCACGTGGTAAAGAAGACGGTAGCAAGGATAGACATGCATCTGGACCCTGAGGGCCAGTGACCCCATGGCACACCCAACAAAAGGGGGATGAATTGCATCAAGGAGAACATGAAATACATGGGTGTCACCCCTGAAGACATCCTGGATTGACCCAAATGTAGATGGCTTTGCCAACAAGCGGACCCTGCCATAGTGCAGGAAGAACAGTAGGAAGAAGAAGAAGAAAAGATAGCTGGAATGTATCTATGACCGGAAGTATAATAACAATGAGGAGATGCACACACACACACACACACACACATGATGGCTTACTGGTTGAAGATGCTGAAAATTGTCAGCTTTCCAGCTTTCCAGTTTCCAGACCCAAGCACTATGTGGTAGTGTGAGCTGCTGTCCTTTTCGCAGCTCCTGCCCACCTAGCAGTTCAAAAGGTGCCCCTTCAGTGGGAAGGTAACAGTGTTCCGTGTTCCATGCCTCGACATATAGTCATGTAGCCACATGACCACGAAAATGTCTCAGACAACACTGGCTCCTTCAGCTAAGAAATGGAGGTGCACACTACCCTCTAGAGTTGAATGTGTGTGTGTGTGTGTGTGTGTGTGTATATACATATATATTCAATAAAAGGATATTTTAAAAAAATAAAAACAAAAAATCCATTTTCTCCTTTTGTCTATATCTCTAACTCTTTTGGAGAATTCTCTTGGATTAATTCCCAAGTCTGAAGTTATTAATATTTCAGAATGCAATATCCTTTATAACTACAACCATTACAGCATTCCATGGAAATTTTAAACACTAAATAGAATTAACATACATGATACATGCACTTTAATATGAATTTTTTGCCTTTTTCAGAAGGAAAAATATGTTACATTTGTTTAAGAATACTGAACAACTATTTCTTAGCGGAAAGGTAACCCAGGATAGTTTCCTCTCTATAAGTTGCAGGAACATGTTTTTTTTTTACATCCAACTCCAGGAATGGTATGGCTTCTGGCTGTCTTGATAACAAACCTCCCACCTGACAGGGAACAAGTTAAAAATTTATGAAGGTGCACTATGAAGCCATAAATGTACCTGCAAGAAAGGATCCTTGTGAGTGGCAGAGCTAGGTATCTTCCAAACTCAACAAGAAAGGTTTTACAAAATAGCTAATCATCCCATGACCAATGGAATCATTATTGCTTCAGAGGTATTTCATTAGACAGATAAATAGGAGAGTTTTAGTAATATATAGATGACATATTGTGTATTTTGCAAATCACATCTTTGACGGATTTACCAAGTACATAATAGTAAACCCACAACAGACAATTAGTACCAGCCTTATTTTGTGCTTTCAAATTGTTATTTTAACTAGTTGTATTCAACTCTTGGCGGACTTCATAAAGTGCTCTCCATCCTATCCTGACAAGCATAGCTTTTTTCAATTGTTGGATGCTTAACTTTGTATCAGATTTGATGTTATCAAGCCCGCATGTTCTTTGCTTGCCTCTTCTTCTTGTTACATTAACCATTCCTAGCATCATTGCCCTCTCCAATGAATTGCATGCATGACATGGCCAAAGAAAATCAGACATAGTGTTATGATTTTAGTGAAGTGTCCGGTTTTATATGATTTAACACCTCTATGTTAATTACTCTGGCTGTCCATGGTATACACAATAATTTACGCCAGCACCACAGCTTTCAAATACAATACATTAATGTTCTCAGTCAGAAGGTACAATGACAAGGGGCATATGTTTAGTTGTGCCCATTGTAGTATTTGTGAAGCAAAAACTAAGTGTAAAACCACAGAAAGTGCAATCAGTGCTTTTATGTATACAAAACAAAGGCAGACTGTCCCGATGCATTTTGGTCATTCTTAAACAGCTCTTAAACCAAAGATTATTTCAGCTATCATAATTCATATAATTGTCATCACTTTATCCTCTTGTAATCTTGAATATGTTTGGTGGAAGCTAGAAGGATTTCTTTCTTTTTTTACTTTTTCACTTTCATCGAAAAGCAAATGTGTTGTAAACAACATCACAAATAACCAAAAGATGCAGTAATGGGCCACAGCCCAGGGTTGGGATGGGAACCCCTGGTTTAATTAACAATTTTTAAAAACCCTCTTTAATAGACCCTTGTTTGATATAACAATCCTTCAAATAATAAGGTGCTATATCTCTAACAGCAGTTTTACTTTCTCAACTTTTTACGGAGACTATGATATATCAGAATTTTACCATGATGGAACTGATTAAGATATGAAATTGACTTCTTTGATGAATAGAACAGGGATGTCAAACTTGCATTGTCATGACATCATCACGTGACGTACCATGACCTTTTTCCCCTTCACTAAACCAGACATGGGTGTGGCCAGAGCATGACGCATCTGGGCCGTGGGCATCCCTGAAATATAAGATCTTGTCTAGCTTTTTTCTACCTGGAAACCATTTTTGGACTCTTTTCTTGAAACTGAAAGAAATGCAACTATAATTTGGAGATTTTCTGATTAGAACTGTTTATGATTATAGAAATTACTGTGTGTTATTGATTTTAGAATATGAGGTTAATGTATTTTATATTTATATCTATATTGAAGAAAGTTGAAAGTTACTCTTTTTCTATTTTTTCGCTTTTTTTCCTTTTCTGCACTTCTAATTTTGCTTTTTCTCTGATCTTTTTTCTAATTTATATATATTTTGTGTTTCTTTATATTTTTGTTGAAGTTTAATATTTCTTCTTCAAAAACAGAATTTTATTCATTCAAAATCTTCAGCTAAATGGCATTTTTAGTGAGGCCAACCAGAAATTATCACTTAATAATGAAGTTTGGGTGCTTCTCTCATGGATCTGCAGAGCTATCTTTGTTTAAGCCTATAAGTAACTTCCATTTTTTTCTTCTCAATGTTTTTCCCATCAAGATTCTATTCTAGGAAATTTCTTATTAAAATCCTTGAGGACTAATCTGAATCTTCTAATCCAGCTGCTTGAAGCATAACACGCACCATTACTGATCAGTAGCTATTTCAAGCAATAAAATCTAGACCTTCCTGTTTTTTCTAAATAGCATAACCAAAACAACAGTTTTGCCCCAACAGGATATTTTATCTCTGATAACAAAGTATCCCAACTAAATACATTTTGCCTTTAAGGAAACAGGCACTTAAAAGTCAGCTTACCTATTAAAGAATAATTGAGCTAAATGAAGAAAGATCCTTTCAAAACTCATATGACATGATTTAAACCTAAAAAAAAAATGTTCTTGCCCTTAGATCAGGGTATCAATCTGGTGGGCCAGATGCGTCACACACAGGCCAACCTCACCCCAGCTCTGTGAAGGGAAAAACATCACAAAACATCATATGATGGCAATGTGATGCCAAGAGTTTGACACCTTAGATGATCAAGATTACGACCAAATTCTGGACATTAATCAAGTTGATGATTACCCATGTCACAGAGAAACCATTTTGGGGGGTAATTGATCAAGATTATGGCCAAATTCTGACATTAATCAAGTTGATTTTATCCATGTCATAGAGCAACAAAACATTTTTGTAATAGTCATCATTTCTAAAGCATTGCTACTTTGCTCTGTCTCTTTCTTCTGCATGTAGTGGACAGTCTGTCCTCCTTCCCATTTCTTTTTGTTTTCATAAGAGTCAACTCCGTGACTTGAGTCTAGATTCAGAACTAGTCCAGAGTTAATCAAAACAGAAGTAAAGATTTCCTATCACTTTCTCACTGTCATCTGAAAAGTGCAAAGAACAAGTATAGTAAATCTTGAGAGTTGATTCTTAACAAACCTGCCATTAGGCAAATCATAATAGCAGAACTTGAAGAACTTCATTAAAAAAACGAGAAAAAAACACTATGCTCTTTTATATTTTCCTGATGCTCACAAGAGTGGGGAAAAAAGTCAAAATGCTCTGGGGAGTTTAAAATAGCTCTCAGCTTAAAAAAAAAATGCAAAGGTCTTCAGCCCAGCAGTCCAGATTTTATGCAAAGGAATAACAATGTTTGAAGTAATCGTAATATTACCACTACTAAGAATAATCACACAGGTCATCAAATAAGAATGGAAATGTACATAATTTTGCAAAGGATGCCGGTTATGCTATAATTTCCATTGAGTTTGTTTTTAATATTGTCCTGCATCTGTGGCAATCAAGCTCTTCAAACAAAGGAAAATGTGGGAATAGAGCCCATACCTCAATCTTCAATAAACATATCTAAAAAATCTAATTTGTTCTGAGTTACAGCCAAAGATTATTACTGCTCAGTTTTTCCCTCTGCAGCCATCCAAAGGAACTAGCCCTTGCTCTCCACTCATCTCACACCCCTCCTATTTTTCCTTTTCCTGCACCTGTCGACTCATGTCTGCATATAAACTTTCCATGTAACAGCTCCAGAGAACTGGCAACCAAACCTCAAGCAAATCCAGAAGAAAAGAAAAGAGACACGCTAAAAAAAAATCTAAAGAACAGACTGTTTAATTGGGCATTGATTTCAGGATTTCAGTTTGGTCAACTACATGATAAGGGTGGCTGGACAGCAGCATTGCTCTAGGCATTTTTCCAAAATTCAGTTGCATTTTGTCACTGCCCTTCTCTAATTTTTTTTCATAACATTTGTAGCTTACCTTTCTTCCAGGAACTCAGCCCTTCCTCCAATCTTCCCTTCTCTCACACACAAACACAGCTGTGTGACCTATGGGGGCCTGGGAGAAAATAACTAACCCAAAGTCACCCAATGAACTTCCATGTTGGCCGGGGAGGGGGAAGACTTGAACCTGGATTTTCCTAGTCTTAATCCAACACTCTATCCACTAGATCACTTTTCTTCTTCTTTCCTCTGAAGAAAAACTTTCCTAACCAGGTACTCAAAATACACACAACTATACAATGTTGAAGAACGTTTCTCGACTGTTCCTGAAGTCTGCAAAGAAATGCTGATTCCTTTGAAATACAAACTTTATGAATCATCAACTTAGTTTCAAGGAGTCTTTGTAATTTTAGAAAACATGCCCTTACAAAGTTTCCCCATTCCACCCCTCCCAATATGTATTTAAATCAAATAATGATAGCTACTCTTTAGATAGTCTTTGATTACCAGATGAGGGAGCTTTGAGCCAAAGGAGAGACTGCAAATAAACTTTGTTATTGCCAACATAGACATCTCCATGCCAGGTAAACTGCCTCAGATTCTGCAATGGGAGGTGGGAGGGGGTGGGAGGGTGGACTCAGGACACAGCCATTCATGTGGCAGATAGAAAAATATCCGGTGGTTCAGTTAATGCACATGTGCATATTAGACATATATACATCTCTCTAATACATAGCATATATCTGAGGCGCACACCACAGCCACTCTGAGTTTACACAGGAAATCGCAGTTTCAGATATGAAGCCAAGAGAAGTTTAGAATCGTGTTGAAGGCTCATTTGACAATATTCTCTTTGAGATTTGGGGGCAGGGACTTTTTCTTAAAAAGAACTTAAACACTTTATACCAGATGGATGGGGACTACTGCAGTTTAATTGTAACAGAGAGTGGCAATTGTCTTGCTATGGCTTCAATAATCAGAGTTAATTGGATGAAAAGGCAACAAAACTGTTTTATTTTTTGCACAATTATGTACAATGCATGATGGAATAATTTATGTAGCCAGCTCTCTGAAAGAGCCATACAAGATTAAAAAAATATATCTCTATAGAGAGAAAGGGAGCAAAACTTGATAGAATAAGGGGAAACTGCTGCTGTGTACAGCTCACTGAATCTAAAATCCTAATGATCAACACCACCAGGGATAAAGTAGTTGTCAAGTACACCGAGCACAAATTTAACAACCAAAATTATTATGAGGAGTCTGATCCATGTGTATTCCAGAACTCATTGCATGCAGATTCTTGTGGGCTGTATTTTATCAAAAATGGAAGGAGCAAGAATATTGATTGTCTTGGTCACTTTTAAATAGTGAAAAGGCTTTAAAAATCCCTCCGTAATCATAAATATGTTTGCAAAGAGAATCTTACATGGGCATTGCTTGCAAACCTCTTGATGATCTAAAACCAGCAGAGCAATAAATACCTTTACCTTCCCAACATGACTAGAAGTCAGAAAGGGACAAGTGGAACCATTGACATAATCGGTGATTTAATTAGTCTACCCCTTGAGATGAAAATTTGTTTTATATTATTATACAACTTAACCTGAACAGATCATTCCACTTAGGTCTCGTGCTGTGATTATTTGGATTATGTCAGCATCAATAAAATTAAAAAGTTCTAATTAATGAGTTTTCCACAATAAGATTTTAAGCAGACAAGATTCTAAATCTATGAGATATTTTGTGGGTATCTACAATCATGAATTGTAGATATCCACAAAATATGTACATATTTAAAACAATGAATGGATAGTGAAGATGGATTAGCCATGCCTAACAAAATTAGGCATAGTCTTTATGTAACCTCCTGAACATCGAAGATTTGAAGAAAACTGTCACTAGACAACAAAGAATTGAGGCAGCACTAGAGAAAATGTAAACTTTCAATACCTCTGAAAGTATTAAAAGATTTGATGTTTATCCAAATATGATGAAGTTAATGCAGATTAGTTGAGATGATACGGGAACTGTTCCTTAACAGCACACTTTCTAAGTATAAGAAACTTGGAGTCAGCTGTAGCAAAGCACAGTCTCATTACTAATGTGGACAGTACAAAAAAGTAAACATTTGTCTTTGCAGGATTCCTAAAAACTGTATAACCCATCCAAACTCTTCCCTCATCTGCAGATTAAAAACTGCCAGTATCGCTCAATTCCTGCTTGACTTCGGGAATTTCCCTCAAAGGAGCAGTTGATAAGTTTAATATCAAAGTTGACTCAGCCTTCCATCCTTCCAAAGTCGGTAAAATGAGGGACCCAGATTGTTGAGGGCAATAGGTTGACTGCTTAGAGAAAGCTGTAAAAGCACCGTGAAGCAGTATATAAGTCTAAGTGCCATTGTTAACATTGCTATGCTAAGAGGTAGTTGAGTATTGTAGTACATAATAAAAAATAAAAGTGAAAATAAAAACTCCTTTGGAGTAGGAAGCTCTCCTATTCAAATCCGATATCCCTTCCTTAAATATTTCTATAGCCCATGAATAAAACAACAGGACTCTTCCCACACCTGAGGTAAACGTTTGCTCACCAAGAGCCATTGCTATCGTCACTATAGCCTAATAATCTCTGCTCAGGTGGCAGCCACAGCAATCATGACAACAGGTAGACATTGGCCAGCTATGTTCAGTCTAGTGGGACTTAATGCTACCATGCAACACAGTACCTTTGCAATGCACAAACTCTTCCCCAGTAGGGAGACTTCCTTCTTTACACAGCCATTGGCCAGCCTTGTGTTCACTTGCATGATAGTCACTGTGATGCCCATTGCAGTCACTTTTCCCGTTGCTATTGGAATATCCGTTGACATACATTTTCAAGGCAGACCTCCGGAAACAGAGGATCTCCTGGAAAGCATACCTGAAGTCTGGGCTTCGGCAGTAAATTAAAGGGTTGAAAGCAGAATTGACATATCCCACCCAGTTCAAAAACATATACACATTTTTGGAAATCAAGGTCTCTTCAATAACACGCACAATGTGGACAATGAAAAATGGGAGCCAACACAGCGTGAAAGTACCCATGATAATGCCCAGAGTTTTGAGAGCTTTGTGCTCTTTCAAGCAAAACTTGGATGCTTTCCTATGGTTTCCTTTTCCTGCGTTTCGCTCCTGGCTGGAATTTTGCTGATGGAATCGTCCTTCACATTTGTCTATTTTTTTTAGCTGTTTCTGAGCGACCTGGAAGACTCTGGCATAGACGAAAACCATGACCACCAAAGGTACATAGAAGGAGATGACAGAGGAAGCAATAGCATACTCCCGGTTGATGAAGAAGTCGCAGCAGCTCTCATTCGAATAGCAATACTTGGCGTCCAACCCTTTGGCTCTGTACCACTTCATCTGGATAGGTAAGAAGGAAGTCAAGATTGAAATGACCCAAACCAAGAGGATGACTATCCTGGCTTTATTTTTGGTCAAAAGGCTCTGATATTTGAAAGGAGAAGTGATGGCAAAGTACCTGTCCACAGCGATGACACACAGCGTCTCGATACTGGCTGTCACACAGAGGATGTCAATTGAGATCCAAAACTCACACCAGAAACTCCCAAACTTCCAGGTGCGCTGAATGATGTAACTGGCTCCGAAAGGGACCACACCCAGGCCCATCAGGAGATCCGCGCATGCCAAAGAAGTGATGAAGTAGTTAGTGACCGTCTGCAGCCTCTGGAATTTGGCGATGGCCGTGATCACCAACACGTTGCCAAAGAGGATGGCCAGCACGACCAACGACATGAGAATGGACATGCCCACCACCCAGCCTTCTCCCGACGCGGTGGAATTGTCCGGGCTCTGCCTGTTACTGGCGTTGACGCTCAGTGTGAGGTGCGCCGAATCGATGGGGCTCAGTGTCACCATTGCGCCAGGTAGCCTTCGAACCAAGTCTCGCTCTTCTTTCTCAGTCCCGGCCGATCCGGAAAATAGGAGCAAATCCCGCCGGGCTGCTTGGCTAAGCCGCTGCCGCGCTGGGCTTGCTTTTGTCGGCTCGAGCGTTCCAAAGTCCCCGTCCGCTTAACCTTTGCAGGAACTCTGCTCCCAGGTGCTACTGGCCCGCTGGAAGAGAAGAACCAGGCTTGGCAAGCGAACCAGGGGCTGGACGCGATGGGGCGCCTCATGCAGCCAGCAGTCTGAACGGCTTTTTGTCGAGTCCTGGCCTCGCCTCGCCTCGCTTTGATCACCTCCCGCCCGCCTCGATGTAACCTTTGCCGGCTGGAACTTGTCCGGAGCCCGTTATGTTTAGGGAGTTTATAGGAACTCTCACTTGTGACGTCAAGCTACCTTCAGCCAATAGTCTGCCAACACACACACACACACACACACACACACACACACAGAGGGCGACCACTCGGCGGTGGCAGCTACAGCCAGCCAGTGCGCCTTGTGGCCGCTTTGCTTCCTTACTCCTTGCCTGAAAGCTTCCTTCTGCGCCGTGGCTACCGCTTACCACTCCCTTTCCTCAATAGCCCAACTAAAGTTAGCGCCTTCTGGCCGCTGGGAAACCGCCGATCCTGTTGCCGCCTTCTGTTTCTCGCCTGTCTGCTGGCTCGGGCTCCCTTGGAGAAACAGGCAGAAAGATCAGGAAGGCGAATGGGGTGAGGAGGAATACCGGGGAATTGAGATTTATTTTTATTTATTTTTTTAGCGGGAAATGCGGGCAAGAGTTTGATCAAGAACTTGGTTCCCCTTTGCGATGCGTCATCGACCCTCAGGTGCTGGAAGCGTCCAGGCAAGGCACCAAAACCTCACCTTGGGAACGCAGGGTGGAGTGGAGCCCCAACCCCACGCGCGGCGTAAAAGTGTTCTTGGCTGCCTTTCTGACTGCGATTTTGCAGCCTCTGCGACCTTGAAGTTGCATGTTTGACATCCGTTTCCAAACTTTATCCAGTTGTCTTCGGCTGATCCCCTGCTTGGGAAAATGTCCTTATTTGTGATTGGGAAGGAGAGCGTCCGTCCATATGCAGTTACAAGTCTGGTGTTTCTACTTTGCCTCCTTCGGCTGGTGGCATTATTTACGGAGTAACCACTATTAAATAAAGTTTACTGTTAGATAAAAGTTGAATTTTGGTTGTTTTCTTAAAGGAAAAAAAAAAACTATCCAATCAGTTTGCAAGTAGAATAGTTGTGACTGTACTCAAATCCTATCTCCTATATTAGAAGCAAGGGCACTCTAAATAAAGCAGAACCAAACTGTTGCTTTCTTTCTTTTTTAAAAAAATCAAATGCCTTCCAGCCTATTGATGAAGAAATTGTGAAATGTTCATAAGTTCTTACCAGAAGAGCAAACTAAACAAAACTCTCATTCATCTTTACCAGCCAGTTCCGACACAGCACAGAAAGAACCATCTTGTGTTTGTTTGCCAAGTAGGTGATAGATATAAGGAACTTGTCAGACAGAAGGCCAGTAATTTAATATCATAAGCATGGCTGAACACATGAGGATTTCTTTAAGCCTAAATAGATAAAATGATCAGTTTCTCCCATGCTTTGAGTTTTTTTAAAAGGTTTAAATTCTGCCTTTCTTATTTATCAATTCAAAAAGTGTGATGACAAAAAAAGCAAATAAAATTCTTAGCTCATCCTCACTTCTGAACAACCACAGCTGGAGAGCAACAACTGAGAGAGGGCTGAGCAGATTCCTCAAGCACACCAGCTGATGAGTTCTCAAGCAGGGCTATAACATCCTTGGAACAACATTTTTCTGCTCCAAATTAGTTTAAAGTGGCTAACTACAGTACTGTGTGTGGAGATGTGAATAAAACTGCTCAAGCAGCCAGGCTTTAAAGCAAGGAGTAGGCAGTTACACATTTGATAACCTTTAAAAGTGCCACAGGATTTTTCCCTGGTTTTGCTGCAAAAAAAAAAAAAAGAGGGCGGGAGGGGGGATGTGAAAATAAAGTGTCTAATCTGTAAGTGGTTTGAAAGTTATCTTGTCCCCATCTTTTGATCATCACATTACAGCAGATTCTCTAGCATAATGGTGTTTTGGCTTAATATAATCCTATATAGTCCACTTTCCTGATGATGCAAATATTCTGTTTTTAGGTCGAACCGGTAATGTTCACCTCCAACTGTTATCTTGTTTGAATGTATCTTTTCGTTCTTTTCAACACACATCTCATCATATCCTCTACTGATTCTGAATAAAGAATTGAGGAAAGAATTAATCCTTAAATGTTGCTAGAGAAAATCAAGGCTTTATATAACTATACTGCAGTGGTAGCTTCGTTCCTCTTTTATTGTCTAGACTGGAAAAGGCAGGTGAACAATTCTGAAGGAGAATTTCATACCAGTAAAATTGTCAGTCCAAAATTGTCATAACTTCTGGGCACAACCAGAAAATATTCATTATCTTCATTTCACATCAGTAAAATTGTAAGCGCTCACATTTTTATTCTAATCAAAACTTTAAAAATATTTACATCTCTGAAAATAACACAGTACTGTATAATATAATAAACACAATTTATAACCATTCACCGAAATACAATATGGGTGAGATGAAATAGTAGATTGTAATGCTGATGATAACTTTTATATAATGTTTTAAGAACTAGCTTATCTTTCTATCAAATGTACTTAATTAGGCTTGGCTCAAATCACAGTTCATAATTAGTAATAATTACAAAGCATGTCTTCCAACATTCCCATTTATAGTTTTTTTTTTTTGTCTGAATTTAATATATTTGATTTAAGAACATACAAACTTTCCTACTTAGGAAAGTGTGGGAAAATAATATATGGCAAAAGAATCTGTCATAGAAAAACGAAGTTACTCTTTTATGAAATTTATATTACCCTTTTCATTCACAAGTTCAAGAGTGTATAAATGGCACCCCTTCATCCCTTTTTCTAGTGAGTTTCCAGAACAGGATCTCCATAGTGCCAGGCTGATGCCTTAACTTCCACACTACATAGAATTAAATAAAGGATTAGTGCATATTCTGGATGAAATTGGGAGAGTTTCAACTGAATAAGATGCCCCAACATTTCCTGCAGCTATCTTTATAAATAATACTCATTCCATAGATATTTGAAAAATCAATCATATAAATGTGCAGTACAAAGTGAACATGATACAGGGACTTACAGTTTTAATCAAGCAGGTAATGTAAAATACTTGAAATTTGGAGAATGCAAAATAAATGGCATTAGCTGGAAACCAGTGTCCAGTTTAATCATTAAAACTTTCTCACATAATATCTAGAAGCTTCAGAGGGACTTGGTGATTCTTTTAATTGAATTACAGGTTGGATACATCCTTGTTTCATGATATGGAATGTCAGAGAATGCACACAGATGTAGATCAAATGGTATCCACTCTGTTTTAGACAGAAATAATTATTGGTTGTAATTTTGATTCTTATCCATCCCAGTTGGACTCAGGTGTATTGAAATATAAGCTATTTGGGTTTCTTTTGGAGTTAATGTGTATAGGACTGGAATATTTACTTTATTGAATGTTAAAGAGAGCAACTTTTTTTTTTAAAAAAAATGGCTGTCTTTGCTATGTCATTTAGCTGACCTACATACAACTTTGTGAAGCTGTCCCCTGTGAGATTGCCAAGCCCAGGATTGTATTTTCCTTCAACAGCAGTTTTCCTAGACTGATGACTAGGGGGGTGGGGGGTGGGTGTCACATTCCTACTACCTAATATACAGCTTAAGTGGAGATGACAGAGGATGAAACTGGGAGCTGCCAGATGTCTACAACTGCCTCACCTTTATGCTATTACTTCCTCCCCAATCTAAACTTTTTGGGGATGTATTGGTGTTCAGAAACTCATAAGCACTAAGTGCTGTTTAATATTGTCAAAAAAAAAATCTAGCAAAGGAAAGAAAACAAGCAATAAGTATTATTCCTTTAGACACTGGGATGGCTATCATCCCATATTTCAGTCTGGTTTCCAGAAACTGCTGGCAAGCTGCCTCGGAAAACCTGCTGAATAGATGTATTTTAATCTAATCTGCAGATATGCCTTTTAAGTGTATGAAACTAAAGTCTTCTGCTTTGTGTATCACCCTACAGTCCATTCTTTAGCTTCCAGGTCTTTCCTAACAGTGGGCTACATCTAATATTGTTACCTCTGGGAGAAAACTTATTTAGAATATAGTAATAGTTGAGGCCAAAAGGCAGGAACCTAGGGAAGCTGACATATCAAAACAACAGGCTAGATATCTCCAATAGTCTCCATCCTGCCTATTTTCAAGCACCAAAGGGTTTGTCTGGGTAGTGATTCCTTTTCTTTTTTTTAAACAAATTTTATTCAGTTTTTCACATTAAAAACAAAAATCTCTTTTTAGTGGACAACATATTTCTGGGTCATCACCTTTACATACAAATATGACAGCAATTATACATTCATATATGCATACTTAATTCTATTATTATCTTTTCCATTCCAAATTTTCAGTAAGGAGAGAAACAAACACATTAATTCTAGCCTCTTTCATTAATCTCAATCGAAACATCTTTTTGTTTCATTTCAATAATTTCAAATATAATCCTTTAATATTTATTTTAAAAATAAAGATAAACAATATGTGTTTGCCTAATAATAATAATAATAATAATAATAATAATAATAATAATAATAATAATAATGGTTACCAATGTCTCTCCTTGCTTTTAATAGTCTATATTAACTTATTAATTTAGTTGGTTTTTTAGTCTGTCATATTTCCTTTCCATTACACATTCTTTTCATAAATTCTAAATTAATACAAATTTTAACACTAAAGAAAAAAAAAACAAGTATAGGTTTCCCCCCTTTTACTGCTTTGAGTGTGACACCTCAATTATTAAAATATATATTTATTCCCTCATCTTGATTCCCAATAAACCATTATTTTTAAGAAGTTACAATAATAATCATTACATCTTTTCATTTGGATTCCGCAGCATATTTCCCTCCCTTAATTTTTAATAAAAGTTATCAGTATTTACATTACCCTATTTTCTAAATATTTTTAATTGCAGAAATATTCTTATTACCCCTTGTCACCCTGCAGAATCCCCTTTTTAATTCATCAACCATTATCTCTGAAAAAACAATTTCTTTTCAACATTTTACCATTTCTGTGTTTCATGCACCTGTTTCTTACTGCTTCTCCTCCCCCTCTTTTCCTCATATCATTTCTCATTCCAATTTATATCCCTCTCTTTCTTAATATCTTCCTTTCCCCTTTTCTGCTGGGTCTTTCTGCCTTTACCGACTTCACAGGTATTCCCCCTTTTGATTGCCTTCTTAAATCTCAACTTTTTAACTTTCCTTCTTTCCCCACTTCTTTGTAGTGTTCTTTGTGTTAATTGTCTATTTAAAATGTCTTCTCTGTTAAGTCCGCGTGGAAGGAAGCCAGGAGTCGGTGACTTTGTATCAAGCTCTTTTATTGCAGTCAGGAACTGAACTGGACGAAAGGAAAACTTTGCGGTTTTTTATTTCCAAGCCGCGGCGGCCGCAGCCAATGGAACCACTTTGAATCTCCCACGATTCGAATCCACCAATCGCGGGAGATTCTCAGTGAGCCAATCGGCGCGGCTCGCCTAGCCAATCAGAGTGCCCCGCGCTTTGGCCAATCAAAGCGCGGGGATCTCAAGAATTCAAATGAGGGGACAGAACACCCCTCCCCTCTTGGTTCAGTCCTATGTAGCGTAGTCCCGTAGGTAGGCGGGGCTCTGTCTTTGCCTACTGAACCTGCGCAGGTCAGTTGTAGGTTGGATCCCGGCCGGTTCGGTCGGGGTCTCTGTTTCTCCGGACTCCGTCGTGGGAACCGCCTGGTCTGTCTGGCCGGGCCGCTCTCCGCAGCTCCCTCCTGGGCTACCCGGGTTGGTTGAGCTGCAGATTTCACCACTCCCGCTCGGTCTTCCTGGGTTGGTTGAGCTGGCCTGGCTGTCTCTTCCTGGCGAGGTTTCATGCTGGCTGCTTGCAGGTGAGTATGGCTGGTTTCTTTTTTCTGGGTTTTGGTTCCCGGGGTATCCCCTCCCCTCTTGGTTTGTGTTGAGGGGGTTGGTTTTGCTTGGTTGCATGTCGGTGGTGTCTTGTGTGGTCGTCCTCAATCTTAACTGATCGATGTGGCGTTTCCACGCTCGACGTCGGTTGTTTGTAGCCGGTACGAGTGTGGGCCTGTTATGATAGCTGGTACCCATAATGGGTCTCTGTTTAGGTTCTTCGCGTAGACGGTGTTGCCTGGTGCGAAGGTTCAGTGTTTGCTGGTGGAGTCTGGGGGTTTCTCTGGGTTGTAAGTGGGGTGTAGTCTATCGAGTGGGGACCTTATTTTCCTCCCCATTAACAGTTTTGCCAGGCTTTTATTTGTTGTGGTGTTCGGGGTTATGTGCTGTATGAAAAGTAATTTATTTATTTTGTCCTGGATCTCCCCATGGTCTATTTTCTGGATGGTTTTTTTTTTGTGAATTGAACCATCCGTTCCGCCCTACCATTCACCGCCGGATGCACTGGGGCTGTCAGTGCATGTCGTATGCCCCTTTCCACTAGGAATTTTTCGAATTCTAGTGAGGTGAATTGGGGCCTGTTGTCGGAGACGAGGACATCCGGGAGGCCATGTGTTGTGAAGAGTTTGCAGAGTTCTTTGGTCACAGCCTCCGTAGTGGTTGTTCTCATGTTGCTAACCTCCAGCCAGTTGGAGTAAGCGTCTACGGTTATTAAGAAAGTGTGTCCTTTTGTGGGCCCGGAGAAATCTATGTGGATCCTAGACCACGGTCCCCTGGGGGTTTCCCACTCTAGGGTGGGTGCTGTGGGTGGGCTTGGTCTAGTTTCCTGGCATCGTTGACACCTTGCTACCCAGGCCTCGATCTGTTTGTCCATCCCTGGCCACCAAGCGTAACTTCTGGCCAGGGCTTTTGTTCTAATGATGCCCGGGTGCCCCTCATGTAACAGTTCCAAAACCTTCCCTTGTAGTTTTTCCGGGATGACCACCCTATCCCCCCATAGTATACACCCTTTTAGTAACGAGAGTTCCGTTTGCCGGTTCCAGAATGTCCTGAAGGACTTGTCGTTGTCCTTTTCCGGCCACCCTTTCTCTACCCAATGCAAAACCCACACCAGACGTTTGTCTTTATTAGTTTCTTGGGCAATGTCTGACGTGGTTATGGGTAGGTTGGGTAGAGTCTCTATGCTGAGGGTGGTTGTCGTGGGTGCTGGGTCAGTGTCTGGTTCAGGTAATGGTGAGCGGCTTAAGGCATGGGAGATAGTCTTACTGGGTCGGTGTGTGAGTCCGTAGTTGTAGGCGGCCAGGAATTCAGACCACCTTGTCATTCGGGGAGACAGAATGTTCGGGGTGGCCCTGTTCCCTGCAAGGATTCCCAGCAGCGGTTTGTGGTTGGTGATGATGGTAAACATCCGGCCGTAGAGGTACTCGTGAAACCTTTTTACTGCGGCAACGATAGCCAAAGCCTCTTTGTCCAGCTGGCTGTAGTTCCGCTCCGGTTTGGTGAGGGTCCTTGAAAAGAACACGATGGGTGCTTCCTTTCCATCGGGGAGAGTGTGGCTGGGGACAGCGCCGATGCCGAAGGGTGATGCGTCGCATGTGATGGCTAGTGGTAGGGTCTCATTGTACTGGATGAGGACAGCATCCGAAGTGAGCAGGTCCTTGGTTTTCCTGAAGGCGGCTTCCTCGCATTTCCCCCAAGTCCAAGTAGCTGCCTTGTCCAAAAGCCTATGCAAAGGCTCCGCCGCGGTTGCCTTTTGGGGCAGGAAGACATTATAAAAGTTAAGTAGCTCCAGAAACGCCTGCAGTTCTGTTTTTGACCTGGGTGTGGGGGCTTCCTTGATGGCTTTAATTTTTTTGTCGGTGGGGTGAATGCCGTGTAAGTCTAGGAGGTATCCTAGGAATTCGACCCACTCTGTGTACAGCTGGCATTTTTCCCTCTTCACTTTAAGCCTGGTTTCTTTGAATCTCGTTAGGACCTCCCTTAGGTGTCTCTCTAGTTCGGCCTGGTTGGTTGCCGATACTAGTACATCGTCGAAGTATGGTACCACCCCCTTGATGCCCTGTAAGAGTCTTTCCATGAGGCTTTGGAAAATTCCAGGCACCACGCTGACTCCAAATTGGAGTCGGTTGCATCTAAAGGCTCCCCGGTGGGTGACTATGGTTTGCACCTCTGCAGTTTCCTCGTCGACCGGCATTTGCTGGTATGCTTGGGCCAGGTTGAGTTTCGCTAAAACTTTGCCCCCTCCCAGTGAGTGTAGGAGATGATGCACTATGGGGACGGGGTAAGCGCTTTGCTGCAAGGCGCCATTTAGGGTGGCCTTATAGTCCCCGCAGATTCTCACTGACCCATCAGGCTTGATTGGGGTGACTATGGGGGTTGTAAGTCTATGTGGTCTATGGGTTGTAAGACCCCTTGCTTGACGAGCTTGTCAATTTGCTCGTCGATTTTCGGTTTGAGTGCGAAAGGTACCCACCTTGGTTTTAGGCGTTTCGGGGGAACGTTTGGGTCTAGGCTGAAGGATATAGGGGGCCCTTGGTACTTGCCTAGGGTGCCGTCGAACACTTCTTGGAAGTCCCGGGCCAGTTGCTGCTCCCAGTCGGCTTCAGCGATGTGGTCGATGCCCGTGACCGCGATGCCTAGCGGTGCGAACCATTGAAGTCCCAGCAGGCTCGGTCGGTCTCGATCGACGATGGTCAGGTGAAGTCTTTCGGTGTGCCCCTTGTATGTCACTGTGAATTTTCCTGTTCCGACTACAGGGATGCAGTTTCCCTGGTAGTCTTTGAGGATTAGTCTCTGGTTTTCTAGTTCCCTTCTCTGGATGGTAGGCACCAAGTGTTTAATTTCTTGCCATGCTACCATTGAGAGGTAAGACCCAGAGTCCACCTCCATCTTACAGGGTTTGCCTTCGATGCCTACCTCCACATAGACCTTTCTGGCGTCTGTGGTAGTTGCGTGGCCAATGGTGACCGTCTGATGTGTCTCTTCTCTCCGCCGGCTCTCGCCCCCTCGTTGGGCTCGTCCGTTCCGTTCCCAACAGTTGTCTGCTGGGCGATCTCTGGTTCTGGGGGGTGGGCTCTCTCGTTTCCGCTCGCTCGGGTCCCATCGTCTGGGGCTGTGGGTTTTCTTGAGGCGGCAGACATGGGCTATGTGGCCTTTCTTGTCGCAGTACCTGCAAACGGAATCGAAGAACCGGCATTCGGATCTGGGGTGGTCGCCTCCACAACCGGCACACGCGGTCCTCGACTTACGACTCCGCCAGCTGCGCTGGTCACGGCCTGCCTGGAGACAGTGGATGTCTTCCTCCTCGTCTGACATGCCCGAGGTGGAGTGGAGTTCGCCCTGGTGGGTGGTAGTTTCAGGTTGGGCCTCAGTCGACCTTGCAGGGTTGTTGTTTGCGGTGCGGTCCCCAGCGTTCGATCTCCGCATGTGGTCTGCTGATTGTTGGGTTGCTTCAGCTGCCGCGGCTTCGGAGATGGCATCGGCGAGAGCGATGTTGCCCTTAGCCATCAACCGACTTTGGAGAACGGGGTCCCAAAGGCCGAGCACGATTCGGTCCTGCAGGGCCTCGTTCATATTGGAGAACTCGCATAGTCCTCCAAGGCGTCGCAGCTCTGCAACGAAATCACTGAAAATCTCGCCCGACCGCTGGTCCCGCCGATAAAATTTGTGTCGTCGGATGAGAATGGGTACGGCTGGAGCGTAGTGTTTCCGGAGTAATGGCTCGAGGTCCGCCCAATCCATCGTGGTAACATCGGCGGGCTTGGCTAGCGCTTTTGCCATCTTAAACACTGCGGGCCCACAGTGCGTTAGAAAGATGGCTCTTTTCTTCGGTCCCGTGGCATCCTTCAGATCGTTGCATTCGAGGAACATGTGGAACCTGTCCGTGTAAGATTCCCAGTCCTCGCTGGCAGGGTTGAAGGGGGTTGGTGGCGCGATGCTGGCCATCTCGTCGGTTTGCTGGCTTCCGTCGGACACGTGCTTCGGTTCAGGATAAGTATCCCACCTTCGTCGCCAGTGTTAAGTCTGCGTGGAAGGAAGCCAGGAGTCGGTGACTTTGTATCAAGCTCTTTTAAAGCAGTCAGGAACTGAACTGGACTAAAGGAAAACTTTGCGGCTTTTTATTTCCAAGCCGCGGCGGCCGCGGCCAATGGCACCACTTTGAATCTCCCACGATTCAAATCCACCAATCGCGGGAGATTCTCAGCGAGCCAATCGGTGCGGCTCGCCTAGCCAATCCGATCGCCCCGCGCTTTGGCCAATCAAAGCGCGGGGATCTCAAGAATTCAAATGAGGGGACAGAACATTCTCCTTGAGTCGACTCCTCCTCCTCTGAAGCTCTTTCTTCTTGTTCTTCAATCGCCATTTCTATTTTTTCTAACACAGAGCAAAGTGATTCGCCTCTTTCCTGTAGTAATTCTCTCATATTTTTAAGTTCCATTTTTAATTCCCGAAGAGATATCATCATTACATACTCTTGTATTTTATGATCGTTAAAGTCCACACGCACAAAAAAACATTTTTACTTTCCTTTTTCTTCTTTCAAATTTCTAAAGTTCTCAATTATTCCAGCCCAGGGTCTATACCAAAAACACCAAATCAATCCCACAGTCAGTCTTTCCTTGCTTTTTTCTTTATTCTGGTTCTGCTTTCACTTTCTAAGATTCTTACTTTGTTTCAATATTTCTTTAGTGTTATATCCACACAAGTTCATTCAGAAACAGGATGCTTTCCCTTGTTTGAGCTCAAGTTTTTGTCAGAAGGTGGCACTCTCCATTATACAAAGTCTTCACCTTTTTTCCCTATTTTTTTGTTTAGGAACCTCAATATTTCAACACAGTCCAGTCTCCAATTTGTAAACTTTATTATTATTATTTTTTGACAATCTTAAGTCCAGCTTTATTTTACGCCTGTTTATTGCCAAAATATTTTAGTCCAATTTAGTTAAATCTTTAGTTCTGGCTTCTTCCTTTCCTTGTTCGAAGCCCCACTTAGCTCTCAAAAATATTTTCTTATTTTCTTACCTGTCCTTTTGTAATTTCGCCGCTCACTTTTCTTTGCTTAAAAATTCCATGTTACCTTAATCACGGGGTACTTTTGTTTAGTTATATTGCCCAGTTGTTCTGGTTCAGATGTTATCCACCTCTTTCTTCTCTCCTGCACAAAGCTTAATCCAGCTGAGTCCTTCTCTTCAGGGTGGCCATTTTAAACCACCGCTGCAGTCATCTTTGGGGGAAAAAAGACCAAGCCCAGGAGGGGAGATGCGGCTCCCCTCAACCTGGCTTGTGGCTTCCCCTTATTCCGCCATCCCTCCAAGGCAGCTTCAGCCCCTAATTGTAATGATCGGGGCTCTCCAGCGAAAGAGCATGGACCATAGCTGCAGAAAGTCGCGATCTGTGGTCCATCAGATAAAAATAAATTTTGTTCACAAGCTCCACTAGATCCATGTGGCACCTGTTACACACACCTGTGGCCCCCATGCAGCCCTCTTTGTTCTATCCTCCCACATGCCCTACCCACATAACACATCTTATTCACCCTTGCTTACTCTTCCTGACCTATTTGCATTCCTCCATGACCCATGCAATATCTCTGGCACATAACCACACATCCTTTCCAACTCACACAGCAAGGAGGGAAGGAAAGAAGAAAATGGTAGAGATGAAGGGAGAAAGGTAAAGAGAAGGGAGGAGAGGGAAGGAATCATGGAAGGGAAGAAGAGGAAGTGGGAGGAAGGAAGAAGCGAAACAGTGAAGAAGAAAGGGAAAGGAGGAAAGAAAAGAGATAAAGATGGAAAGAAGGAAAGAGAGGGAGGGAAGAAGGAAGAGATGGAAGGAGGAAGCAATGATGATTTCTCAAGGTTGCTCCTTGCCAGCTTCCTACAAGGATATTCAATGGGGAAGCTGGCAGGAAATCAGAAATCACTATCACTTCTGCTGCAGTTTTGCACATTATGTTTCACCTGCTATTTATTTAGTCATTTCATCTAAACATGCTAAATTTAATTTTTCTGGGTGATTCATAGATTAATGTGTACAATCATAATATCTAGCAAAGTCTAGAGTCTAAGTGTTATCCCACAAAAGCAGATAGAAGGGCCAATATTCTCATACAATCAGCTTAATGCTACTTTTGCTGTGAATCCTTTGGATGCAAGAGTACCTATTTCGATGTTGCCAGAGACTGGAACTTTTTGCTGGCACTATGTCTACAATCAGGTTTCTTAATGTTCAGAGCATTCTTTTTGATATTTTCATTAGGTTCTGAGCAAGGGAATAGCTCTCTTAATTAATAACAGCTGACTGAAATTCTATATGAACAAGAAGTTCATTTCTCAGTCAGATAAAAGTTCAGGTCATGGTTATGTAAACTGCAAATTTTCCTGTGAAGAGGACATTTTTCTTTGAAGAGACCTCAATAGATCAGAAGAAGGCTTTTAGAAAGAACATCAGAAACATCAATATAGAAAGGGATCCATTGCTATTAAATTGAACAAGAGTTGCCATAATGCCTGGAAACCCATCCTTTTTTCTGATTAAATGTCAGTAAAGAGAACTGTGCAAGAATCGTGCTTGGAAAAGAATCACTATAAATTTTAGGATGTTTCCAGAGGACGTGACAATTTATAGTCCTCGTTTTGTTTTTTTCAAATAAACGTTCTTATTAGCTTCACCAAGTATATTGAGAAAAGAAGATAGGTTATTTACTTAACCCACATGCAAAGAACAGACTCACAGATAATAATTTGCCTTGCAAAGCAGATGGACTTTTGAACAGTTTGGGGTAGAATGGCTTAAAAGTTTTGAATTGTTTGTTTGGAAAAAAGACTTTTCTAAAAAAAAGAAATCCCTCTTTTTAAGGTGGGTGGAACTGATAGATGAGTTGTCTGACACAAAGTTGAAAATAATCCTTATGAACATAGAGAAGGTGTCTTTTCAACAGATGAGACTCAGAAATATGCACAGAAGGAGAATCATCTTGTCCTTTGGCTCTGAGAAGAAGATATACCTCTTTGTAATCTTTGTAGAGAGTTATTCTTTCTTTCCCTTCTCAAAAATCACACTTTTATTTTGTTTCTGGTTGGAGGAGTGGCAGAAAGGGCAAAAGGTGAAACTGATTCAACCTGAGTCTAAAGCAAATTTGAAGGAGTATGCCCTTTTAAAATAGGTGTGTACAGGGGTGGGATTCAAATTTCTTAACAACCAGTTCTGAAGGTGTGGCCTAATTTGTGGACATGGCTTGGTGGTCACATGACTGGCTGGGTGTGGCTTGTGTGTAAACATTGTAAATATTTATGTAAATATTGTTTGTTTTTTTTAAAAAAGAGCAACTTTTACCCAAGATCAGGCAAAGCAGGCAGGCAGATTGAGTTGCTTTGCAGAATCACAGATTACTCACAAATCTACCTTTCTGCAATCTGCTGCCTGAGTCTGCAGTGAAAAATAGAAGCTTCAGTCCTAAGGAAGTTTCAGCTCTGCTCTTAGGCCACTTTTCCCCACTCCAACCCCCTGAATACCACCCCTGACTGGGCATCAGGGAAGCCTCCTGGGTGAAGGCAAAGCAGTACAACAGCGATTTAGATTAGTTGAAAGCAAGAAACCCGACAATATCCTGTTTTCTAGCTAATCTAAATCACATGGCACAGCTGATAGATGGAACAGCTGATCGTCAAAGTGGGGGGGAAGGAAAAATAGCAACTTACCCAAAATTAGGTGAAAGTACAACACAGGCAAATTGGATGGTGCACATGCAAGATAAGGAGTGACTGGGCAAGGCAGGGCAGGGTGGGGGCAGCCAGTGGCACGATTTGCCGGTTCTCCAAACTGCGCAGAATTGTAACCAACTGATTCTATAGAACCGGTCTGTACCAGTAGAATTCCACCCTTGTGTGTGTGTGTGTCTGTGTGTTTCTTCTGGGAAGGCCATGTTACTCAAATTTTCCCAGCCTTTCTCATTTTAAGTTGTGTCTTCAGCTGAATGATTTCAAACATATGCAGCAAGCATCACTGTGCTACTTCTTTGCATTCCCTGTGGCCCATCAAAAAAGTGTAAGTAGATAAAATGGAGCACATTCAAAATGGAAGGCAAAATTATAACAAGGTAGCTGACAGGATGGACCAGGAAGCTTCTTTTAGCAGAAAGATTAAGCACAATAAGATAACTCTCACAAAGAATAAGGGAGTTTCCAAATATAAGAGGACTGACAAACACTTTTTATCACATAAAAATTTGAACAAGAAATAAGTATTTTAATAAATTTTGATAAGAGTAGGAGAACCTATTTCCCATACTTTTTAAAGACATGTAAGATCAATCAAGCTGCTTAAGAACAATGCAAAATCTTTGAGAGCTTTTAAAAGAAAGTTACCGTATGTTAGCTTCATCAACTTCACTCTAGTGCCAAAGCATCTATTACTCCATTGTATGGTTTATCATCTCCAACACACACATTACATTTTAAAATGCTTCAAATTTCATGAAGTTAGCTATGTTTGATTGGAGGCTAAGTTTTCAGGTGAGTGCTCACAATATTTTGAGTGACAAGACATGAGATCTTGGAGTGGGAAGTGAGATACCAGAATCTCACAATATCTTATGATGGGCATTTGCATGAGACCATGTGATAAAACATGGGGGTGTCTGAAACAATTGTTAAAGTTTCTATAGGCTGATTTAGAAAACAGAGAGAAACCTCAGTATTTTTTATATTTCTGCATGTTGGAACCAAGCAATCCTGAAACTTCTTATGCTCAATATTTGCTTAATCATATGCCATAATATATGACTACAAACCAATTGAATTAGAAATGCCTTGAAACTATCTTTGGGATGTTAATGCTTGGCAAAATAAGGCTTAAATATTTGTGGCAACAGAATGTTGTGTGAAAGGGATGGAAGCAATGAAAAAATTAACTTCACTTGTTTTTTGAGAGTTAGTGAAACATACCAGGTGGGAGAGATCTATCCTTTTTTGCTCTTTTTTGCACAACTGCAAAAGCATTTGAACATTTGACAAATGTTCAGGCAGTAAGCCCTAAAATATAAAGGAACTTGGGGAGTCATAAAATCTTGAGGCTTGCAAGCTCTGTAAATAGGCTGATTATGTGTTGCCACAGAAAGAAACGCTATCCAAATAGAATATATAGAATTATGACTGGCTCAGAGTAAAGAAACTAAGAATTAATAGTTTACTCTTGGACAAAAAAAAAGACAGAAATATTTTGTTGTTTGCTTGCAGCACTTTAAACCATTTATGCATACACTAGAAAACTGATGTACATTCATTCAGATCTCTGTTATAGGTTGGCTGCTATGAAATCCACATCTCACTGGCAGAATATACATTAGACTTTCAAACAGGATTAGAGTAATAAAAAAAGACATCTATAAGCCTTGCCCCACATAATTATTTGTTCTGAATGGAAAAGTGCCTTCACAGCTGTTTGTGGGTTGGACTCCACAATACTAACAAAAGAGTTTGGCAAAAGATTTGTATATTTTTATGATCAGTTGCTGAGGTAACATAACATGACAGTTGGTGTGGTGTTAGTGATTAAAGGAAATTGTCCTGTGTGATTTTTAAGCCAGTACACAAAGTTGTCACCATAGATATATAAAAATATAAGAAGAATAAGTGTAGTGTATGCTACATTTTGCTCTTGGACAAAAAACAGGACAGAAATCTACAAAATAAACCTGTTCATCTGCTATCAGTTTAGTCTCTTCCTTTTCTCACTTTTACATGGGATGTTTTGAGATTGATGATTCATTAAAAAGTGGGTTATCTGACTGGGTTATGATCATGCAAAACTTAGCAACTTGGGGTTTGTTCCCCCACCCAGGTTTATTCATATAAAGTGAGAACACTATCAGAACTTTTGCTTAATCTGAGCAAGCCCACAGTAGATGGTTTTGCTAAAGTAGGAAGAATAGTAGTGTAATCGTACATGATGACCTTGAGGGATGAGAAGAGATGCTGTCTAGGAAATGATCAGATAAGAGAGGAAGGAGCCTGCAGTTACTTAATAGTCAAAGAAAGAAACATTGGGAAGGGCCGCCCTAATAGATCATGCAGTTAAGAATGTATGTGACTTGACTTTTCAGACTTGCAAGATTCTATTAATGTAGCCTTACAATGAAGCAAAATTAGCCCATCAAGTTATGTTTTCTGACTGGTTCACCCAAAAAGTCTCACAAGCACAGACCCAGCCACCGTGCAAAAAGCCATCTACCAATCATAAGAGTTTGATTAAATTATTTGGTTTTATTTAGGAAGAAAGTCACAAAAATTCATTTAGAATTGTAGAAGTCTATGGTATTGCCAACTCTGAGGCCCCTTATCATGGAATATAAATCACAGTTAACTCTGAGGACCTACTTTCAGAGTGATTTAAAAGACTGGTGAACAAAGAAGAGAGAGAAGCAATTTAATTTTGTGCTTCCCAGCCTTTGTCTCATCTAAATAATTGTCTTTTTTTTTTTCAATATATTTTTCGGGGTATATTGACCACTGAAAAAAGTCAGGAAGATATAATTTTGACTAAATAAGTCAGTGCAAAGAAATATGTAAATAATTACCTCAAAAATTCCATTCTTCTGCTCAATCTGAAGCCACCACCATTATTTTATTTCCCAGGAAAAGAATGCCCCCAGAAAAAAGAATGACAGATCTACATGTAAAAAGTAATTGTTGCTTGATGTGTCACATAAAATTGGTTATTTTTTAAGGATGATCATCTTTCTAGAGACTGATTTTTTTTATTTATTTGTTTAACACATTTATATAGACCTTCCATCTTATGTTAAACTCTGGGTGGCTCCATTATTTTCATGCAGTATTCATTATTCATTATTATAAGTTTTCTTGGACAAAACCTGTTCTTTTCCAGATTTCCTAAAGTTATTATTTATTATATTTGCATTTGGAACATCAGCATCTACATTATCTCATAGCTCCATGAAACTTATACTTTGGTCTATGAGGATATGTAGAATCTATAGCAACTGTGCAGTTTCATGTGCAGGAAGATAAGGCATTTTCCATCTTCTGTTCATGAGGCAAGATAGAAGAGAAAATCAAGAATAGTTATTGAAGGAACTTCCGGTTTGCGTGGCTTCGGAGCAGCAGGAATTCGCGACAGCTCGCGATTCCTGCTGGCTAGCTGCCGAGGTACCCCCGATCCAGATGGGTCAGGGGGTTATGGCTGCCCTGTAGGGACAGCTGAAGATAGAGGGGAGCCGGTTAGGGAGGTGGGGGCATCGCAGACCCCCCCCTTCTCCGGGAAAACCCCTTTTTCCCAAGGCGGTGGAGCGGCGGTCAGCAATGGCCGCCACGAAGAAGCCAGCAACCGGGTAAGAACTGTGCTGGAGGAAGTGTGAAAAGTGAAAGTTCTGTCTGAGCCGGGTCAAGTAACAACTTTTAAATTGCCTGGAATTGAGCTGCTTGTTGCTGGAGGATACATTGTATCCCTAAGAAGATCGAAAGCGGCGGAGAAGCTGTTAAAGGGAACTTTTTTTTTTATTTTTTTTTTTACTCTCTCATCCCACGGAAAAAGCAGAAATATTTGGATGTATTAGACACTGAAAGTGGATTGCTTTGAAAGCTAAGCTAAGAGACAAAGGGATTTTTGGACATTGAAAAATTTAAGAAATTGGAAAATCTCTGCTGGAGGTATGGATTTTTGATTATTTAAAATTGTTATTGCAAGTGGGAAGGGAGAAAGAAAAATTGGAGCAGAAACTGAAAAAGGAGGAGACTGTCTAGAACGTCTTGGTGGATCCCAAAAGAAGATATATGGTAATTGGACCTCTTTGATCAAAAATTAATTTGGAAAGAGAAAGAGAAGAAGGAAGAAAAGTATTAACTTTTGGAACTTTTTTCTTTTTTTCCTTTTTTTAATTGCTTTTGATTGTCTTGGATTAAAAATACTTGTGGTTGTTTTGGAAAAAGTTTCCCTTTTCATAATGGCATTCTCTGTGGATGAACTAGAGATTGAATATCAAAAATATAAAAAAGAAGATACTTTGGGCGCTTTGTTCCAATTCTTAGAAATGGCGTTATGTTCCTTAGAAAAGTTGACGCAGCAGAAGGACTGGGACAAGGAAGAAGAGGAAAAAGAAGCCATCTTTGATGAACAATGGGTTCCTTCCGGAGAGGAGGAGAAAAAGGATAAGAAAAAGGGGTTTTTAAGAATTATAAAAACAACCAAAAGAGAGAAAAATGAGCGAAGAGATGGAGGCAAGGTTAGAAAACAAAAGAAAAGGAGCAAGAAAAGCGAAGGGAAAAAGCAAAGGGGTAGAAAGGGCAAGGAGAAGAATAAGCAAGAGAGAAAAGGGGGGAGGAGAAGCCTTAATGGGGGGAAGCAAGATTTAAAGAAAAAAAGTTTATTTAGAGACAATGGGTGAATTTAATTTAGACTAAAAGAGGGATTCTGGAGGGTATTTAAGAGTGTGTTTTTATATGTATGTATATTTAGAATAAAAAATTTATTATGTAATTTTAAGAATTTTTTAAACAGAATCCCAAGAAAGATTTATATGTAGTATTTTTAAGTTAGGTAATGTGTTATAGATGCAACTCCAATTGGTTTACAGGAGAAGTATAGTAAAAGAAAAAAGATGAATGGATGTTTGGAAATAGAACAGACAAAGAATGTTGTTGAAAATGGTAATAATGGAAGGATATATATGCTTTTTTTTTTTTGATTTTGTATATTGATAAAAGGCAATAAAATTTTAATTGATAAATAATTTGGATGGAAAAGAGAAGTAGGGATAAGATATGAAGTTAATATTATATGAAATATTGATATTATAATCTGGAAATGTTATGTTTTATTGGTCTATCATTATTATTTTTTTTTAGAAAAGAATTTATAAGCTGTTATGCCTTGATTTTGTGTGTATTGATTTTAGAAAACTGATAAAAATGGTTTTTATATATATATATAAAAAAGAAAATGATAATAAGATATAGAAGGAGACTTAGGTTGAATATGATGTTTGAATTTGTGTCTGTGTAAAGAGTTTTTAACCCGGGAACAGACAACCTTCAGAAAAGATCTTGTAGTTTTGTCTATGTTTTGTGTTTGTATGTTTGTGTATTATGCTTATGATAAAACTAACAAAATTTGTTTTTTATTAAAAAAAAAGGAAAAAAGAATCAATAAAACCTTGGAGGAATGTTAGATGAGAATAATTTAAACAAGTCAGAAAGAAAAGAATATGATGATTATAAAATGGATAAATATGGAAGAGAAATGAAATTGAATTGGAGTAAAGAGAAATAATGAGAAATTTGATGAAAGATATTTGCGTGTCCATATGGGGATGGGATAAATTGGAATTATGTTGTATAAAAATATTGTTTTGTTTGACTTGTAAGGATTTACAATATTAAGAGGTTTTATGTGTTTATGTATTTAATGGTTAATGATGTGTTGTTTTATCTTTAAAATTAATAAAAATTTGTTTCAAAAAAAAAAAAAGAATAGTTATTGAAAAGGCAGCTAAGTCAGATATAAAGGTGAGTTCTTTCATGAGTTCTCTGGCAAAGACTTGATTCCCTTTTCATCTCAACCTTGACCCTGAATAAAAACACAGTTTCATATTTTTAGCTGCCACTATCACCATCTATCATGTTGATAGGCAGTCACGTTGTTTCCATTCTCAGCAGATTTAGTTTTACTCTTTTTTATTATTATTTTAGAAAATTTGGAGGTCCCTCTCTGGACTGTCCGTCATTGTTGCCAGGGACAGAAATCTAAAGGAGTTCTTTTGTAACATCTCAAAACTATTTTTCAAACTCCCTTTGAACTATAGTTGCTGGAGAGTCACCAACCAAGCTTCCTTGGCCTAATCATTTATGGAAACCAGACATAGAAATCAGCTGTAATAAGGGAAGTGTGAAGTACATACAGATGTACTTATAACATATACAAGTTTATTAAGAGGACCTATGCTGCATCAGACAAAAAGGCTGTTCCTCCTAAGCTTACTTCCATAGTTTTCAACCAGATGCTTGCAGGAAGCTCTAATAAACAATGAAACTCCATCCTGCTGCAATTTTCCAGCAATTCATATTCAGATTATTGTGTCCCTGATTTTACAAATACTAAAACAGCAATATTGAATTAAGGAAACTGTGCCACTAATGAACCAAGATGGGAAAATATAGTCCCTTTTTGTATTTATAATTTGCTACTGATGAAACCCAGGTCAAATCATATGACTCTCACAGCATGGGATTCTTAGATACCACTGTACATAACATTGCTTATTTAAGGAGATCCCTCAGCAGGCAATAATTGCAAATACTTGGTGTAGTATGCCAAGAAAACTGCATGGAAGTGGCTAAGAGTCAAGTTGAATTTGAAGCTGTTTTTACTTTATGATGACAGTGTCAGATAGAAGAGCCTTTTCAAAAAGAATTGCTTGTATAACTCAGCATTCTGTGAGAATATTCTTCTCACAAAGGGTTAACTAAAAACTTTCAGCTAAGAGACATTCAGATTGCTTCTTCTTTTGCAATGTTATCTGCGGTTCATTCCTCAGAGTTTAGTTTGCTGCAAACATGTCTTCACTTAGATCTAACCACAACACACAACATACTCTGCCAATTCAAGAATAGTGTTTTCTGGTGACTCAAGGATAGTTGGATAGACTTTAAGTTGGTAGTGGGAAAAGGCCTTAGTCTTAGTTTTTAGTTATAACAGGACATGCACATGCATGCCCAAGATTTAGTGGATTGGGCCTCAGTTGCTCCTAAAGAATATGATATAAAATATTATATAGAAGACTTTTATTTTTATTTTTATTTTTTTAGAGAGATTGAGGGAAAAGGTGTAAGAGAGATTATACCAATATTTTAAAAGAAATGTAGACATTTCCATGAGAAATGAAAAGATAAATCCTGGGATTGGATATGAAAAGCATACAGTATGACAAACATGCAAATCTTCACAAAAATAAACTTTAAGTGGTGGTAGGAAACAGGAAATTACCACATCTTAAATCTTGTCAGATAACCGAAGTGTTGTCTACTTATACAATGCAATGCTAACATTAACAATAGCATTTGTTGCAGTAATTCCTGGAGAGTCTGAATGCTTTAGGATCATTTCTGGATATAATGGACTGTACAATGCAGTGCCCCAAATAACTGACCAGGGGAATTATTGCTCTTTTTTACAATATATCCCACTGACAGCAGAAATGTGGTAACAAATCAAAAGGTTATTCAGAAAACCATTTAAAAGATTTCAGCTGGTTCTTTAGGAGTGATGTTCCTCATTGTTAAGGGTAGCTGTGCAGTCAGATTCTGCTGAGGTTCCAAAGCAGCCCCCAGTTTCTCTGATTCAGAGTTGGCCATGTTGGGAAGCTAAGCTGAATTATTTCAGGCACAGCTGAAGTGACATTGAAACCACAGCAAAGCTCTCCTTTTTCTTTAGTTTTGCAGTACTTTTAAATGCTGTGGTTTACTAGAAGCCTGGTTGCCTTTTGGAGAGCTTATTCCCAATGCAGGTCCTTCATGGAGAATATCAATAGCATTTAGACTTATGCACAGCTTCACACTGCTTTACAGCCCTCTCTAAGTGGTTTACAGAGTCAGAATATTGCCCCCAACAATCTGGGTCCTCATTTTACTGACCTTGGAAGGATGGAAGGTTGAGTCAACTTTGAGCGTGGTGAGATTTGAACTGCCAAATTGTAGGAAGTTGGCAGTTAGCAGAAATAACCTTCAGTACTGCATTCTAACTACTTCACCACCACAGCTCTTGAATGGTAGATGAATATTTCAAGCCCAACCAGGTAAATGTGCATAATATAAATATATATATACTAATTCAGGGAAAAATGCCTGCATTTTATTAATCTATTCTGTGAAAAAAAAAAACACAAGGGCCTTTTACAACAGTATCTCTTTCTTCAGCTTGTGGTAGAACAGTGATATTTTAACATTCTTTGCACCTAGAGATCAGAAGCTGTGAAGACAGCCTTGGAAAGGATAGATTCTGTTTTCTAACATGGAAAAGAATAAAATCAATTCATAGAAGAGATTGTGAAATGTCACCAGAATAGATAATTTGACTGCATGCTTATCTTGCATACCTTGGCATAGCATGCTACGAAATGTGATAAAATGCTGTATCTGGGACTTTTAAATATGTCACCATATTTATGGAGGTGATCTGTTGTAACTATATATCATTGCAACTATGTATCATTGCAACTATGTATCATTCATGTGTTTGCAACATTGTATCATTCACGTGTAATCATTAACTTCTGTCTCTTCAATGACCTTTGCAAGGCAAGGGACAAGGATCTAGACGGTTGTTAATAAGCTTATCCACATTGTAATTAATCTGTCCGGTATGCAGCTTTGTAAACATGCACATCCTGATGAGATTACCATGTTTGACTTGAGCTTTGATTAAATCATTTTCTTGTAAAAAAGCACAATAAAAGAGCGTGTGCCAAGACATTCGGGGCACGCTCATCAAGAGGAAACCTCGCTTCCTGTTGTTTCTCTTCCCTTTGCTCCCTATCATGAGCCGCCCATCAGATGCGGGATGGCAGATACCGCATTCTGGTGACCCCGACGTGATTCCCTAAGGGGGATATGTTCCGACGCGCCCATATCTTATCAGCTCGATGGGAGCTGTGCATCACCAGGCCTGAAGTGAATTGCACGTCATCGGATCTGAAACATGGTCTCGACTTTCGTAAGTATGGCTGGAAACTTTTCTCAACAACAGACGCAGCATCTGAAGGAATTGAGAGAGTTAGTCGCTTCTTCTTCTAAATATTCTGCTAATTGAAAGGGCTCGCCTGTAAAAAAGAAACCTATTGCTACATTATTGGCTTATGTGTGGCAACATTGTCCTAATTATTCAGAGGAAGGGTCCTTAAAAATTTCCACTTGGCAAAAAATTGGTGAACATCTCCATAGTCCTCCTCGTGCACCTATTGGCATTTTGGTCACTTGGAGGAAAATTATGGAGGCTTTAATGGTCCATTATAAAATAGAAGCAGGGAGTGTGTTTGAATCTCCCCCGCCAAGTTATGATAACTTTTCAATTTGCTCTAACTCAGGCAGAAGCTGCTGCCATTATTCAACAATGCCCCACATGTAGTAAGCAAGGACATTCCATTCCCATAGGAGTAAATCCTAGAGGATTAAAAGCTTGTGAAATTTGGCAAATGGATGTAACTCAGTATCCACCTTTTGCCCCTTGGAAATATTTGCACGTTTCCATCGATACATATTCAGGGTTTATTCTGGCCACTCCTCAAAGGGGAGAAACTGTAAAACATGTCATCAATCATTCAATTCATACCTTTGCCTCGCTGGGACGTCCAAAAGAAATCAAAACTGACAATGGACCTGCCTATACAAGTTCTGCTTTCCAGGACTTCTGGAACAGATGGGATGTAACCCACAAGTTTGGGATTCCCTACAACAGCCAGGGGCAGGCTATTGTGGAATGAGCGAACTTGTCTCTGAAACGTGCTCTTGATCGATATTCGTTGCGGGAAAAAACCCCGAACCTCCCAGCATTGCAAAATTCTCTTAACATTTGTCTTTACACTTTAAACTTTCTTAATCTGACTGGCATTCCTCCCACTTCTGCTGCTTCACATCATTTTTCCTCCCCCTCACCCCCGCCTAACAGACCTCTGGTATATTATCGCAGATTGCCAGATCCTGCCTGGCAGGGTCCCGCTGAGCTTCTCACTTGGGGATGAGGCTACACTGCGATCTTACTGCCAGACAAAACCACTTGCTGGATCCCTGGTAGGGCGGTTAGACCCTATAATGGGAATTTCTCTGCTACATCTGTATCTTAAAACTCTTCCTGATATTCTTGCCTGTATCTTCTTTGCAATTTCTATCTTACTTCAACAAAATCTATGCTTCCTGTCAAAAGACTGTTCGTGTTAAAACCATTTCATTAACAGAAGGCTATTATACTTGCTCCATGTGGGTATGTCATGAAAATGCTACCCATAGTTTTCACTCTGTCACTTCTGTTTTATTTAAAGAACACTCTACCACTCGCTCTTTTGTTCCTTCTTTACTCTTCCTATGGAAAGAAACCTTAAAATCTTTTCCTCTATTCAATCTAAAACATAGGGGGACCTAAATGTCCTTATATTGTATTATGGGTTTCCCCACCCCAACTAACATCCTTGATGAATTACCAAATTAATCTTCATTGTCATTATTGTAATTATTATCCTTTTTCTACTAATTGAATTCCCTCCTCATTTCGCAAATGTTCTACAACTAACTTGTCCATAGCCCTCTCTCCTGCTTGTGATGTTTTTATATACCCGAACTCTGATCCTGTCAACAAACGACGCTTCAAAAGAACTGTCCATGACGATCCGCAGAAGCCTCATAGAAGATATAATATTGCTTGGACTATAACTGACTTTCAAGGCATTCATTTAAATTCTACAACCAATTTTTCTTGCATAGAAGACTTCTACCCACCACTTCAATTCGATTTGGCAGACGCACCCACACAACCAGGGGATATCCTGCAATCTACACCACTTCAGGAGGAACTTTAACATCACGCCTGAAAGGAATGTATTTTATCCCTGGCAATAATTTTGTTTGGACTTGTTACACCGGTTTCATGGCATGTGTCCATGGGGATGAAATTGTTAAATCCAAATCATTTTGCATTCAAGTATGGCTTGTGTGTATAACTCTGATGATTTTATATCCCTACAGGTACCCATGGAGTACCCCCTTTTGCAAAATCGTAAAGATTTAGATCTGTTATTTTTTAAAACAAGGGGGATTGTGTGCTATGCTTAAAGAAGAATGTTATCTTTATGCTGATGGCGGGGGGGGGTTCATTTTCTATTTCGTCATGGTTTACAACCTTTTTTAACTGCATTGGCAGGATCATTAATAATCATTATATTGATATGTATTATAGGACCTTGTTGTTTTAATAGAATATTGCAATTTTTAAAAAAAAATTAATTATCCTCCATAACTGCTGATGTTAATGTGCTATTGCAAGCTCATGTTATATCCTCAACACCGGACAAAAAAATGTCATTGCTGAGTTACCGCTCCTTGGACAACCCTGACGCTGACGGGTCACACTCTTGCCTAGATGACGGGGACGGCGAACATTTCAGAAAAATGGTTCCTGTCTTCTTGGACGAGGAAGAAGACTCGTCATAAATAATAAAAACAGAGGAGATGTTGTAACTATGTATCATTGCAACTATGTATCATTGCAACTATGTATCATTTATGTGTTTGCAACATTGTATCATTCACGTGTAATCATTAACTTCTGTCTCTTCAGTGACCTTTGCAAGGCACGTACAAGGGACAAGGAGCTAGACGGTTGTTAATAAGCTTATCCACATTGTAAATAATCTGTCCGGTATGCAGCTTTGTAAACATGCACATCCTGATGAGATTACCATGTTTGACTTGAGCTTTGATTAAATCATTTTCTTGTAAAAAAGCACAATAAAAGAGCGTGTGCCAAGACATTCGGGGCGCGCTCATCAAGAGGAAACCTCGCTTCCTGTCGTTTCTCTTCCCTTCGCTCCCTATCATGAGCCGCCCATCAGATGCGGGATGGCAGATACCGCAGTGATCTGAGGTGAAGATATCATGAGTTCCTCATCATCAGACAATAAAACCTCCACAGGAAATGAAGCAAAAGCTGAGAACACTAAGAACCCAACCACTCAGCTCTAAACTACATATATTCCACATTATGGTAATTAAGCTGAATGAGCATTATAACTGTGACCAAAAAGGATGAAATTGCCCACAACAAATGCTTTCCTAATATGAAGAAATTCTGGTTTCATCTGTGAAGCAGAAAGAATGCATTGGTAACCCCTAATTCTTTCTTTTTATTCCTTAATTATATACCTGTATATTGTACCTGTCAGCAGTGGTATCCCCCAAGGCAGTATTCTAGGACCAACTCTCTTCATACTCTACATAAATGACCTCTGTGATCATATCAAGAGCAACTGCGTTCTCTTCACTGATGATGTAAAGCTATTCAACACCACAGACAATACTGCTACCCTTCAAAAAGACCTTGACTATGCATCAGAATGGTCAAACAAATGGCAACTTCAAATTTCAACAAATAAATGCTCTGTCCTACATATTGGCAAAAAAAAAAATCAGAAAATAAATACAGGCTGAATAGTCAAGGCCTTGTTGATGATCCAAACTCTGTCAAGGATCTTGGAGTACTCATCTCTAATGACCTAAGTGCTAGAGCCCACTGTAACTTACACAGCCAAAAAAGTATTAAGAGTTGTTAACCTAATCTTATGTAGCTTTTTCTCTGGTAATATTACACTAATAACTTGAGCATACAAAACATTTGCTAGACCAATACTCGAATGCAGCTCATCAGTCTGGGACCCACATTATGTAGCTGATATTAACACAGTTGAGAAAGTCCAGAAATATTTCACAAGAAGAGTTCTCCACTCCTCTACTTGTTGCAGAATACCTTATGCCACCAGACTTGAAATTCTAGACCTAGAAAACCTAGAACTATGCCGCCTTCAGTCTGATCTAAGTATAATCTATAAAATCATACATTGCAATGTCCTACCTGTCAATGAATACTTCAGCTTCAACCATAACAGCACAAGAGCAAACAATAGATACAAACTCAAGGAAAGATGACTTCAGCAACAGAGTGGCCAATGTCTGGAATACTCTACCTGACTCTGTGGTTTCTTCCCCAAACCCCAAAAACTTTAACCTTAGACTGTCTACTATTGACCTCACCCCTTTCCTAAGAGATCTTTAGGGGATGTGCATAAGTGCACCAACGTGCCTACTGTCCCTCTCCTATTGTTTCTTTTATTTTTCTTATATGTATCCATGTATTCCTAACTATGTTTATACCTATTATCTTGTAAGCAATTGACAAAAATAAAATAAAATAAATAAATAAATAAATAGGGAACATTGGTCATGACTAGTTTACAACAAGGGGCCCTTGGTGCTCTCTGAGCTTGGTAGTTTTCTTGCAGACATTTCCTTACCAAACTGGATAACGTCAATTCTCAATGAACCGAGTTTCCTTTTTCTCTCTCTCTTATCTTTCTTTTGCTTCTCAACATTTTCTATTTGTCTCTATGATAATATGTATATGGACAATCTTCATTACAGTGACTGAATAACTGGAATAAAACAATTTCCATCAAGCTTCTTTCATGGAAATGCAGATCAATGGAACATCCTGCCAACATAACTTTGATACAAATCCTGTGAAGCACACCAAGGCAGCTTCTTTGCAGTGATTGATAATCTAGAGAAAGCTAGAAATGAGTTGAAGGCTGCTAGAAACTATGCCTGCTGCAATTTTTTTAACTTAACCTACTACTTCAATTGGAATTCTTGAAAAATAAAACTGAGGTCAGAGTGAATGAGGTTAATAATGGAACGTTATCAGGGATAGCTTCTAATTCCTTGGAAAGAATTGCTATTTGTACATGGATGGTATAATCGAAAAAAACTGTTTATTTGAATGTTCCTCCTATTCTAAACAGTAAAAGACCAAAAATTCTGATGAAGTATATGACTAATGAAGGGATGAACAATGAAGTCAGTAACAATAGTCTTTTAGTCTTTTAGAGGAGATGGTTTGAAAGCAATCTTAGCTAAATGTGACTTACTGAAGTTAGTGAGTCAGGGAAGAGACACAATTATGAGGTGATAGGAAGGGGGGAAGGGAAATCACTATTTCATGATTCTACAAAGATCTTTCTCTTGTTAAATCTAGCACATCTGAATTAGAGTTTCTATATGTAAAGTATCAGAGGGGACACCAAATGTTTGTGTTATCTCTAACTTTTATCTATTTATATCTACTCTCTGTCCTCCTCTCTCATAACCATTACATATCTAATGTAATGAATACTTTTTAATCACTTCTTCAGTGCTCTTTCTTATAATGTCTCCATGCAGTATGCCAGATGTATGCTTTCTCCTGCAGAAATGCAGAACTCCAACATTTGTTTTACCCGATGTTAGTTGAAAATTGCTTAAAAACAACCAGATCAAATCTCACATACGGTGGAAAATGTATAGTACAATAACAGCATATAAGAATGCATAGTATAACATCAGCACCATAAAGTCTTCCATACAACTATGCGTCTCTTAGAATTGGAACAATATATTATATAAACTATATCAAACTAGGCCCAAATATTTAATAAATTATATGCATCGTCTGAGTCAATTTGCCTTTCAGTAGATCTCTAATTTCTTCTGTAATTAATAGGCCTGAGTAGGAAAAATTTCAAATAGATCATTGACCAATAGCATTGAGATAAAGGTTCTGTTTTTTACCTCTAGTGACCATCCAAATTTTTGCAACTCAGGTAAGGTAGATCTAATAACATAATTCTGCCAAAACACTGAGACTGAAACATCCTTGAGTTCTGTAATTATGAGTAGATCTGGTACTCACTAACTTTCTATTCTAGTTCCTTCCTCTCTTTAACATATCCTTTTATTATATGAAATTTGTGTCTGTTTTGAGTTCTAACATGTCAAATCATACCATAATTCTTCATGCAGTCCAAATTCAATTCTAGTTCTTTCAAAGGAATCCATAGATTTATAGAATCTGTCACGAAGTGGTTGGTTTCAACCAGTGCATATTTCTAGAAATAATTTCTAGTGCCTTATTGCAAACTATTGGATAAATCATCTGACAAATAAATCAAAATGTGTATCTTGCCTATCAATGTATGGTTTCTGGGTCGTGGCCTCCATATTTAGAGTGAGAAATACACTCGATAAATTTTAAGTCACTGGCTACCTGTCAAGCACTTTTAATTAGTACCATATTGTATTGTGTGCAACTGGAACTTGGCATTAAATTGTGTTCCAGGTTTGGAAGAGAAAGGACAGGTGTGATTTTAAATCCAAAAAAAGAAAATGCAACAGCCAACAATAGCTAATTCCTTTCTTATAAAATTTAGTCTTGCATGTAACAACTACAGTTTAGGAATTATTTTTTTTACCAAATATTAACATTTCTAATTGAATAAGTATGTAAGAATAACAAATAGATGTTAGAAAATGTTAAAAATGGGAGGACAATTGGAGAAATAACAGCATTCCAAACCATTATTATTTGCAAATAAAGCTTTTGAGGGGAGGAGTTGTTTCAATTTTGTAACATACTTTGGACTTATGTTTGAAATTTTTCAGACTACAACCAAACAACCTTGATAACATAGAAAGCTGGATGGAGGTCTTGAAAAAATAGGTTCTTTATGCATGGTTTGTGCTATCTGAAATATCTTAACTGAAGTTAAAAGTAATTGAATGAAAATTGAAGTTGTGGCAATCTATTATATCCCAAGAGCACTGGTCCCAGGAAAACCTATAAAGGATTATCACATGCCTGCCATGTTTCTCTCTTTCCTCCTAAATAAGACATTGCTGACATGAGGAAAATAATGGGAAATAATTCTTTAAGGCTATTGACTAAGTTCCAACAACAAAGCAATTTATGACTTAGCACTAGACTATTGTGGTTTATGTGACAAATCATAGCTAAAGAAGCCATGGCTTATAATAGGTATCTTTGACCTTGACAGCCTCCAGATAAATAACATCCAGACAACCCCAAATACAGCCTCAGCTATAACTACCACTTTGGGGACTCTGTAATAGCTTGAGTTGTTCCAAACTACAATAATATAAAAATTTACCAAACTTGTGATTGCTGTTTGTTTGCATTTGATTTCTTCAGTGAATTCTGCCTATGTGCTTTATAAACAATAGGCTATGGCTAGTATATTTAAATGAAATACAGTTTAATCAGTAAACCATATTAAGCAAAATATAACTTAGTGTGATGTACAACTTCAATCCTAGCTCAAGTGGCTTGGCTTGTTATATGACATTAGATTAGGAACTGAAGATTGCTAAAGGTATGGCTTGAAGACATCTACTATTGTTTGATATCTTCCAGACACAATTTTTTCATTCATACTCCCATCTATTTTTCATGCATCTATTTATATATTGGAATTGTTCTTCCAAATATATATTATTCTAGTGTATGAACATAATGTTTATAGTGATAAACAGACTGTACAAAATAGTTTTCCTTATGTGATCACCCCACAAAGATCTGGCTGATATCGGAAACTGCTATTTCCTATATCATTTCACTAAATATATTATTGACTAAAATATTTTCTCTCTCTTGCAGATGAGATTAAAACAAATTCTATGTTGTTGGATTCTGCTACATTTTAAAATACATTTACTTATCTCCCATTATATGACCCCCTCTCACTTGCCCAGTAAACAGGATTTAAAATTGGACAATATAAATAAATGTAAACCTTCCCCCCCAACAAATCCTTAAAAAGACCAAAAATGATAGCAAAGTATTTTTTTAAAGAAAAAAATCACCAAAGACGCATAAATTTCGTGACATGTGTGCTCAAATAAACAGCCAAGTATAAAGGACTTTCTGGTAATTATATAATTTGAGGGCCAATCTGATCTGAGATGATAAGGGGTTTCAGAGGACAGACACTGTGATCGGAAAGATCACTTCCTGGGTCCCACAAGATGGCATTCTTCACTTGGACCATTCTTCACTTCCTACCAGATCTAACTAGGCAAAAGACAGAGAGAGTTGGTCCTTCAAGTGGATCCCTGGATCCATCCTACAAAGGGCTTTACACAGCACCTTTGAGCCACAAGAATTGCTGGATTCAGGTGGCATAGAAATTTAAATAATAATAATAACAACCATAATAATAGAAATGCATACAAACATTGTAAGAATTTTTAGCACAGATACAACATTAAGATTTGGTCTAGAAATGTGCTATAATAGCAATAAAGTGAGGTAAAATCAGAAACAATAATGGAATTGAATTGGATAGCAAGACCATCAGGAACCATCAGGATAAAGTCCACAAGTAACTGTGCATTTTACAGTTGGATACCACCAAGCATGGAAAAATTAAAGATGTGATTAGTAAAAAAAAAAATACTAATCCAAAGAGTGAGAAAATTGCTGAAGACAAAATTAAGCTATCAGGGCCATTGATGCCCAGGCCATACCTGCAATATGGTACACTGTTGGAATTGTTAACTGGACACAAACTGAGTTGGACCATTTTGATAGAAAAACAAGGAAATTGATGACTATTCACCATGCATTATATCCCAGTAGTGATATTGATAGATTAAATCTGTCCTGCAGAGATGGAGACACAGGTTTATTTCAGGTTGAGCAAACTGTCAACGGAGAAAAGTGTGCATAGGCTGATTATGTAAAAGGCAGCCAAGAACAAGCATTGCTGCAAATTAAAAATTGGAACTTACTAGATGTACAGAGAACAAAAAGTGAATATCAAAATAATGTAATTAAAACACAAACAGAATGCTGGCAAATATGGTCAATGTCTTCAAAAGATTGAAGGGAAAGTAGATAAAGATAAAATCTGACAATGCTTTGCAACTGGAACATTAAAAAAAAAAAAGAAAGAAATTGAAGGCTTGGTTTTGACTGCTCAAGAGCAAGCTGTTTGAATTAATACAATCAAGACCCGAACTGAAAAACCATCAAATATTCCAAAAGGTAGATTGTGCAAAGAAACAGAAAAAATAGTAGATCATATACTCAATTAATGCAAGAAGATAACACAAACTGATTGTAAATGGCATAACATAGTTGCCAAAATGATTCACTGGAAAAAATATCATGTGCCAGTAATGAAAAATTAAATATAAATATAATTTAAAACAGACAAAATGAGCAGCTTAAAATATTGTGTGGGACTTTTGAATACTGACTGACAAAGTCTTGGCATATATAAAACACCAGTTATAACTGTCATTGAAAAGGAAAGTATGAAAAATTGATGTGGGAATACCAGGCAATAGTAAACTAGAAAACAGAGAATTGGAAAAGATCATGAAGTGTCAAGTTCTTAAAATCAAAACTGAAAGATTATGATATAAACCAGCCATGATGGTCCCAGTGCACTTAGAAATGGTCCCAGTGCACTTAGAAAATCTGTGCATTGACAAATTTCCATCTGTCAGTTGCAAAAGGCCACCCTACTTTGATCTACACATATACTACGCTGATACATTTTGACATAGCAATAGCACTTAAACTTATATACCACTTCATAGTACTTTAGTAGCATTCTCTAAGCAGTTTACAAAGTCAGCATATTGCCCGCAACAATCTGGGTCTTCAGATTCCCAGAACCATCCTAGGTTCTTGGGAAGAACTAGATGTAAATGAAAGCCAACACTAGCTAAAGAATTGGCAGCTATGACTTTACATTGTTGTGAATAGATAATAATATTTATCTCAAAAGATGTTGAAGAACATATGTATGCTACAACTGGTCCATAATGTGACAAGGAGAAATTTCCTCATGGTGAGAACAATAAACCAGTGGCCTGGTTTGTCTTCAGAAGTTGTGAGTACTCCATCACTGGAGGCTTTTAAGAAGAGATTGAACAGCCACTTGTCCAGAGTAGGGTCTCTTGCTTGAGCAGGGGATTGTACTAGAAGATCTCCAAGGTCCCTTCCAATTCTGATATTCTCTTACTCTGTTAATTATGGGATTTCCTCAATGCCATGTTGCACATTTGCTTATGAGTTGCACCAGCTCTCAGTAGGTTTTGGTGTGTTATTATTATTATTATGGTTGGTCACAATCAGGCTGGATTTGATATTTATCTATCAAATCTTCTCAAGGACCTGGAAAAATGTTATTGTTTGAGGACATTAAAGGTATTGTCAGAAGATATAAACTTTTCCAAGTAAAGCTGCCTTTTGCAATTAACTGGTGGTGATTTTGTCAGTGTTGATATTTTCAAGTGATGCTTCAGATGTTTTGTATTACACTCAAGCTACCTAATACTTGGTACTATCTTTGCTTCTTTTTTGCTACAGTGGTTTTACTTGTATTTGCAGGCCCTTGTATTTTGTGATTTTCTCCAGTTATTTTCTTCTATTTTGCTGTCTTGAGTTTTGCCACATCCACTATCCAGATTTTTAAAAATCTTTCTTATTGACAGTTGTTAAATCTAGGGTGTTGTGTGGCAGATGCTTGTCTGTTGAATTCTAAAATTGCGGAACAATAAGAATTTAGATTCTTCATTTTCTATTACTTTGTCTGTTTTGTGGTCCCGCCAGTTCTTGCTTGCAGGCAAATGTTATTTCTTGCAGCTATTCCAATCTACCCATTGTTCATATTTTGTCATGCTGTTCTTAATAGTCAGTTTGTATGATCTTCTTGCAGAAGCTAATGAGACAGTCCACTCTTTTTTCAGCTTCTTCAGCATTTTCAGTCTGTTGTGTCTTGTCAATTCTGGCTTTATTTATATTGGCTTTTAACACTAGGTTTTGTGCAGCCATAATTAGCCCTTCTGCCTCTTATTGCAACATTCACTATCAAGACTTTTTAAATTATAAGAAAAGTCTCCTTGGAATATGTGGACTACATGAATATATCTGTAACAAGATGTTGTAGCATTATTTTTTTTGACTTGCCATTAATCTTGTAATCTTAGGAATTCCTGGTAGTCTCTCATCCAAATACTAAACAACCCCATTCTTGTAAACTTTCTTTCTTTCTTTTTTAAAGCAAACTTTATTTATTGTACAACTAAAATAACAAACACATACACAGCATAAAGAAAAAAGGAAAAGAAAAAGAAAATGAATAAAAACAAACAGTTCCATTATCAACAGTCTGTGGTTCCTTATTTGTTATCATTATTGGTGTCATGTTTACAAATAAGTCTTATTGCAAATGTGCAATTACTACCTCTCTTACAATTTAACAATATTTACTAATATATTTTCTATTTTTGTTCTATCCAATCATACCAACATTGCCAGCTTTTATAATATTCTGATGATTCTTTATCCTTAAGTGCTAGGGTTAGTTTATCCATCTCTGCACAGGCTCTTATTTTCTGAATGATCATTTCCTCTGTTGGAATGTCAGCTTGTTTCCAACACTGTGCGAGGGCTAATCTGGCTGCAGTAAGAATGTGCAATATTATATATTTTTAGAAAGTTGTCTATTAAATACCCTAATAGGAAGAATTCTGGTTTTAATTCAATTTGCTCCATTGTTATTTCCTCTAATCATTTTTTTTATTCTACGCCAGTATCTTTGGGTTTCAGTGCAGGACCACCACATATGAAAGAATGTTCCGTGTTTCTTTTTACATTTCCAGCAATTTGGATTCGTGTTAGGAGACATCTTTGCTATTTTTGAAAGGGAGAGGTACTGTCTATAAAACATTTTATAGGCATTTTCTTTATATGTTGCTGATTTTGTGATTTTATTATTCCTTATCCAGACCTTTTCCCATTCTTATAATGTGATGCTATGTCCGATATTTCTACTCCATCATATTGCCTTTGACTACTTCCTCTTCTAGTTCTATCTCTAATAGATAATTATAGAATTTGGTTATATTTTTTTAATCTGGATCTAATAAGATTTTATTTAGTTGTTGTAGCTTACTGTAAATTCCAAAATTTTTCTTATCTTGACTGTGTCTATTTTGAATTTGCAGGTAAGCCCACCGGTCTACTCATAGCCCTTGTTCTTGGAAATCCTGCCACGATTTTAAAGTTCCTTGCACATCTAGAAGGTCTTTGTATTTTATCATCTTGTTAAGATCCAAAATATTTGGATGTATCATTGCCTCCATCATTGAGATCAAATTGGAATTTTTAGATAATGCTTTTTTTTATTCCAATTAGCCAATAAAGAGTCTCTAATTATATGTCTGTGGAAATAATTCTGTTTGGTTTTTCTGGTGTCCCATAAAAATGCATGCCACCCCCTCTGTAAGTTGTGGACTTCTAGGAATAGGATTCTTTTATTCAACAAGTTTACCCGCTCTTTCAATCAAAGTAAGGAGGCTGTGCTATAGTATTGTTCCCAATTTGGGAATGCCATACCACCCTCCCCTGCTCTTCATATCTTCCATTGCCTTTAGATTTATCCTCGGTTTTTTGCCTTGCCAAATAAATTTGGCAGTTATCCTATTAAGTTCCACAAAATAATTTTTATATATTTTTATTGGTATTGTTTGGAATAAATAGATAAATTTAGGAAGAATGTTCATTTTAATAGTAGCAATCCTCCCTAATAGGGAGATTTGCAATTTAACCCATAGCTCTAAGTCCTTTTTGACTTGTTGTAATAATTTACTATAATTATTTTTCATTAGGGTTGTGCAATGAGCTGTCAGTCAAATTCCTGAGTATTTCATTTTTTTTAACCACTTGTAGTCCCATTATTCTTTCCAGTTTTAATTTCTGTTTCTCTGTTAGATTTTTAGTTATTAATTTTGTTTTTTCCCTATTAATTTTAAGTCCTGCAACTTTCCCAAATTGATCTAACTCTTTCAGTAGTTCCTGACCTGTTTCAATTGGTTCCTCTATTTAAAAAAAAACCATATCTTCTGCAAATGACTGGAGTTTGTATCCTTCTTTCTTAATTTTTAGCCCCTTTATTCCTGAGTTCTGTCTAATTTGTGTAAGCAATGTTTGCAAAGATAATATGAAGAGCAGGGAAGATAATGGACACCCCTGCCTAACTCCTTTCTCTATTTTTATTGAGCTTGTATACTCTCCGTTAATTATAATATTCGCCTTTTGTGAGTTGTAAATTGTAGTTACAATGTTTTTGAATTTAGTGCCTAAATTCATATTGTAGATTTGTTGAATTAGAAATTGCCAATTTAGGTTGTCAAAGGCCTTCTGTGCATCCAAGAATACAAGGACGATTTGTTTTTCCGGATGGGCTTCATAGTATTCCAAGACATTTAACACTATTCTTAAGTTGTTCCTAATTTGTCTATTGGGAAGAAATCCATTTTGATCTTTATGTATATATTCATTCAGTATTTTTTTTAGTCTATTTGCTATAACTGTAGTAAATATTTTATAATCAGTATTTAACAGAGAAATTAGTCTATAATTTTGTATGAGTTGTGAATCTGAGTCTTCTTTCAGGATCAACAAAATCAGTGTCTCCTTCCATGAATCCAGCATTCTAGCTGCAAGTAGAACCTCATTATATACTTCCACCATGAGAGATCCTATTTGTTTTCCTATTTTCTTATATAGTTCCCCTGGAATCCCATCAGGTCCTGGGGTTTTATTGTTCTTTTGATTTTCTATTGCTGTTTTTAGCTCAGGCCACGTAATATCTCTAATTAACATTTCCTTCATCTCCTCCCCAATTATTTTATCTTTTGTTGTACCCAAATAGTTTCTTATCATGTCCTCATTTGCCTCCTTCTTTTTATGAAGGTCTTCAAAAAGTTTACATACAATTTCTTTTTTTCTGTTCTATTATCTGTTGGGCACCCCCATTTTCATCTATTAATTGGTAGATCATCTTTTCTGTTTCTCTTTTTTAAGTTTATAGGACAACCATCTTCCTGGTTTATTGGCCTGTTCAAAGTATATCTGTCTAGCTATATTCAACTTTGAAACCATTCTTTCCTCTTCAATTAAATTTAATTTGTGTTTAGTTATTATCATCTGGTTTTGCAATTTACCATCTTTTGGGGTGTTTTGTAACTGGATTTCTAATTCTTTAATTCTTTGTTTTAATTTGTTTTGTTGGGCATATTTTTCTTTATTTCTCCTAGCAATGTATGATATCATTGTGCCTCTTATTATTGCCTTCATTGTGTCCCAAATATTCTGTTTCGTAGTTGCCTCATTATTATTTTCTTTTAAGAAGGAGTCTAATTCCTCCTAAAGTTTATTCATAAATTATTTCTCTTTAGTTAGCTGTGTATTTATTTAGAGTCCACCTTTTCCTTGTTTTTTTCCTACCTTTCCACACTATCTGAATCGGATTATGATTTGCCCATTCGTTAAGTAAAATTTCAATCTCTTTTAACTCATTTGCTAGCTCACCATTTATCCACACCATATCAATTCATGTCCATGACTTATGTGGATTGGAATAAAATGTAAATTGCTTTTTCTCCGGATTTAATTTCCTCCACATATCTATCAAATTTACTTCAATCGTCATTTCCTCACATGCTTTTGGTAATTCTCTCTTTTTCCTCTCCCACCCCCCACTACTGTGATCTTTCTGATGGTCCACAGTGGCATTGTTGTCCCCCAAGATACAAATATTCTTTTTTTCTAGTTCCACTATTTTTCCATGTAGTTGTTTAAAAAAAATATTTTTGATTGTCGTTAGGAGCATAAATTACTACTAGTAGAATTGGGATTGATTTAATCCAAATTTGTAACACCAGAATTCTTCCATTGGGATCTGTCCAAATTAGCTCTGCTTTCATATCCTCTTTCACATATACTGCTATCCCTTTCTTTTTCTATTTGTATATGGTGACATATACAAATTCCCTAGCTTGGGGCATTTTTGATATTTTTCATCTTCCTTCCTTATATGAGTTTCTTGTAAGCATATTATATCTGCATTTTGTTTAATTAGTTTGGTTAGTATTCTTTTCCTATTTATCCTAGAGTTCAGGCCATTTATATTAATTGATAATATTTTCTTTTCCTCGTCCATTACCTCATTGATTCTTGCTCTTTGTCTTGTAGTTACTCCTGTCTCTCTTTGTAGCTGTTTATGTGTCTTCGGTTCTTCTCTCTCTTGTTGTTGTTTTGTATGTTTTTTGATTCCCTAAAATTCCTATCTCTATTCTTTTGATCATCTTGATCATCTTGCGAATTTGATTCTAGTTCATCTTTACTACTCAATTCTTCGGGACCCACCAATTGTTCATAGAACTCTTGGGCTTTTTCCATGGAATCTAATCTAATTTTTCTTTCTTCCCATGAAATTAACATCCTCTCTGGGATTAGCCATCTAAATATAATGCCTTTTTGGTTTAATTGGTTCACCAAGAATTTATAGTCTCGCCTTTGCTCTCTCACTCTTCTTGGGATTTGTTTAAGCTCCAGGACTTCTTTTCCTTTAAATGTAATTGTTTCTTCTCTAGATATTTTATATATAACATCCCAAACCTTTCTTCTGGCAAATCTTACATGGGCCTCTTTTGGATATTTATGACGTCTTGCATAATTTGTGCTCACTCTGTAGACTTCATCTAGTTCTTTCAGAATATCATCCTTAACTTTTTCCAACAGTTCTGCTAATATTCCTGCCATCACTTGTTCCAAATCTTCTTTAGATTCTATTATGTTCTGGAATCTCAGATATGCTGCAGTCTTGTTCATTTCCAGATAGACCAAGGAGTCATCCATTTCTTTGCTCATGTTTCTTATTTGCTCACCAACTATTTCCAGCTTCTTCTCAGTTTGTTCCATCCTTTTCTCAACCTCCTTTATTGTTGATTCATTTCTCTCTAGTGCTTGCTGTATCATTTCAATTTTTTGATCCAGCTTTAAGATGTCTAATTTCATTTCTGCCTTTAAGTTCCCCATCTCTTCTTTTAAATCATTAGTATCAGCTCTTGTTTTAGTATTGTTTTTCGTCATTATTTCCTGAAATTTCAGTATAGATTCTTGTAAAGTAAGAAGAATCGCTTGGATATTGGCATTTGTGATGGGAGGTTGTTTCTCTCCAGATAGTGTTTCCTCAATTGTCTTTTGTGCCATCACCAAGGGCGATGCCACCGCAGTTGTTTGTGTTGAGGTAATCTTCTTCCCAGATTTAAGCATTGTATTAGTTGTAGAGGTCATTTCTTGTAAAAATTTGTTTCTGTTTTTGTGTTATACTAAATACGTTTCCCAAATTAGCATTCACAATTGAAGAGTATCAAATGGCAATGGCTACTGCTCTAATTAATTTTATATGTTAATAAACTAATCACTCTTATCAATATATATATTCCCCAACACAGTTTTAAGGCTATTTTCTAAAACAAATACCTGGGTTTGTAAATCTTAATATTGTATCAAATTCCTCTATTTATTTTTTAAGTACTACTAATCTGTATATCTATAAGTGCTATGAAATTCCTAATCTAAATATCAATATTATAGAATAGTATTTCAAATGTTTACAAATCTATCTGAAGATATATTAACCTTGCTATACAACAGTTAATTATTTTATCTATAGTAATCACAATTAATTATTTAATCTAATACAATCAATGCCTATAGTTAAATATCAATACTTAAATAATTAATTAATTATCACCTTTTTTTTCCTATGTATTAAACCCAGATAGGAACTTCAATATTTACTAATATATCAATTAAACCATATATAAATCACATTTACCACATTTGAAAAACAGTTGAGTTGGTGTCTGGAAATAATTAATACAATCAGCAGAAGTTAAAGGCATAAAGTGTCTTGATATAGCTGTTCAATTCTTCACCTCTAAATCAGAGGGTTCCTTCACCAAACACACCGGAAGCATAATCTTGCTGAGTAATGTCTCTGGTTTTACAATCTCACCACACTCTGCTTTAACCGTTCCTCCTTTTGTTTAAAAGTCTTGCAGGCCACTCTCTAAATTTCATACAGTCTTTTCATTTAATAGATCTCCTCCACTTATTACAGCTCCAAGCCAATCATCCAAAAAGAGTCCAGTAAGTTATTAGGTTTCATTCAAGGAATATTTAAAGTTCTGATAAAGCTGTTTGTTTCCTCACTTCAGATCTCCCCCCGGTCTCAGATTTGTCCTTCCAATCTTCCCAAAATCCACAAATCAAGTCTCTTTCACTTCCCAAAAATTAAGCTCGTTGTTCTCCCCCCCCCCCCAGTTATTGTCAGTCACTGAAATCTCTTTGATTTTCTTATCTTCTCTATCTGATCGGTCGTGTCCTTACCCTCTTCCGTCTCACGAGCCCTTTCGCTTTCACTGCCACTTGAATCTACTTTGGCCGCTGCTTTTGGGCTTTGCTCCGACTAATTTTCTCCAAAAGTCCATGCTCAATCAAGATCGCAAATTTTTTCACTCGCACTTCTCATTCACCACAATCTGTCACTCACTTCCTTCCTCTTGTATGTAATGATCCGGACTTCAGGACCACCATTACTAGTGGTCTCTTGATGTCGGTTTCTACAGGGTCTCATGATGCATCATGATGAGATTCATTTTCTCCGCACCGCAACTTGAGTCTCCCCACACCAGCATGTTTCTCTACAAGATACATGCACCCCTAAGGGTCACTCCAACAACAAGAAAAGGTAACATAAAACCCAGAGCAAGCTTCAGCACCTCCATTCGTCCATACCTCATCACCGGAAGTCCTCTTGTAAACTTTCTTAGACATTTACTGAGGAGTTGAATGAGAGGGCCCACTATCATTTTGCATACTTTACATGTAAACAAGTTTTCATTGTGCAAAGATGCCAATCATCTTATTTTTAACTCCCAACCCCCATTCCAGCAGTTGTTACTGTGTAACCTGTTCATGGAACTGCCACCTGAAGTCATCTATGTGTGAGTTCAGTGGCTATATAAATTTGTTTAATAAATAAATAAACTGGTCCTTTGAGAGGTCCTTGGTGCTCTCTGAACTTGCTTGTTTTCTTGCAGATGTTTCATTATCCTAACTAGGTAACCTCATCAGTGCCACTAAGGAGTGTGGTTTGCTGTCAGTTTATATCCTGGTGTCTTACCTATCTGTAAGTGTGGTGGAGAGAGTGGTCTTAGAGATTCTTTGGTTGAACTGTTTACTGATGGCTCTTTGGCAATTTCTTGATTGCTTAATTGATTGTTGCTTAATTGATTGTTGATCTGAAGTTGACCTTAGATCTAGTCTGATCTGAGTGCTGATTTCTGGTGGAGAGATGCTGGAGTCTTTTCCTCTTTTGGGCTACTTGAGTCTATAGATGTTGTTAATGTCTATGTGTCTATTGATGACAGCAAACAGCACTCTTTACTAGCACTGATAATGTTACTTAGTTAGGTTAGCAAAATGTCTGCAAGCAAGCTCATCATTTCAACTCTGAGTTTCAAATATTCTCCTTTGCTGGTACCACAAACTGGTCCTTTGCTCAATATTATTTGTTAATAAGAATACTCAGGCCCAAATGATCTGGCATCCTGAATAGCAGAGCTGGTAGATTATTGTTTTCCACTAATTTGCAAAAGTACATTTGTATTTTTGCAAACTCCAAAGTACTTCTAATCATAGTATTATCTCCCTTTTGTTTCCTGGGCACATTACTGGCAGCACTGATCAACTGATTTTATTGTGAATGGAAATAACTCATTTTATCACTTAGTCTGTGCTCAGAATTTTTAGATACAATATGCTTAAAAGAAGCATACAAGGTGCATATTGTTCCTAGAAAGTAACTGCATATGTATGCTCCTTCTCCTTTGCCTTTTTGTTTTGCTAGGTAGCCTTTTGAGTAGAGATTGAGAGGCAGCCAATTATAAAAAAAATTCTGCTACAATCTCTATAAGAAATTAATTTATGTTCCTGTAGAAGCATAATAAAAAGAAAATATATTCATCTAGAAAAAAAGCTTTGCTCCTATGATGATAGGGAGTCATTCAGAAAATAAGCCATCTGACTGAGAATGCTGGAGATGGAGACAACCATTTTAGAAGATGTACAGAGCAAGTTATTCACTATCTTGAAACACTGGAGTCCAGAGGAAGATGGTGAGTAACTTGTTCCATACAATTTCTAAGTTGGTTGTTGCCCATAGATATAATGGAGCTGACACTCTCTCATTATCCACATTTAAGTAACATTCGGTTATCGGTCCATAGATCTGCTTGTGAAATAAAAGGAGTTACCATCTTGTCCCTCACTTCATATATCTTGGGCTAGCCCTGCTAAGATAACATTTTAAATATCTCACAAATTGGAAAACAAGTAACTATTTATAACGTTTTGGTCTTGTGTTTCCACTGGAAAATTTATTTTGCCCATGGTGACAAAATGGCTGAAGCCTGACCTTGAGAAACTGCTAACCCAAATTACTGATGTCAAACAGCTGCGAGCAAAGAACCCTTGCTAATATTAGAAAAGCAACTTGCTCAATCAAACTTTATGAAAAAGAATGTTTCATGCTCTATTGTTCCTGGTCTGCAACGAAATTAATTTTGAAAGTTTACTGTATTAAATCTTTGATCAAACCAGATATAGTCTATATACATATGGTTGCTACTGGTCAGATTGATTAATTCTTTTCATTCTATGAAAGGGTTCCAGAGGCTCAGGGAACAATGAACTGGAGCCAGCAAACATAATGACATGAAGTCAGGCAAGGTTGCAGAAACAGTATGTGATTTATTTTAATCTTGGATTGTGAAATTAAATTATTCTCTATCATTTTGCCTCTTGCCCCTTTCCATTAATCTTGCCTCTTTGTATTTTAAGGGGATGGGAACAGAAGAAGAATACAATTCTCTCATCGGGTGATATTTGCTACTGAAAGCCAATTTGACCAAAAATACATCAGCTGAAAAGGTGGCCTTCTTTCCTTCATTTGTACATGAAATAGCTAACACGTTTGACAATAGGAATATTTTCACAATACTATTTGTCTTCTCCAAATGGTAGGGATAATCTCTTAGTTTTAGGTTCCACTGAGTCAGGCCTGACTCTTGGGGGCTGCCTGGACAAATACCCTCAATAACTGGTCACAATTCATAACTGTTCAGGAACATTTCAATTATATTTCTGATCTCATCCATCTATTTACAGCTTATCCTTTTTCTCCTTCCTCCTAGCTAGCTTGTTGAAGTTTTTTTTCTTGTTCATCATCCTGTTTTGGAAAAATGCCCGCTTAATTGAGAAACCAAAATATTTAAGAGTCAAATTCCTTGTGTGTCCAATCACATCTGGCCAATAAAGAATTGCTCTATTCTATTCTATTCTATTCTATTCTATTCTATTCTATTCTATTCTATTCTTTTCTATTCTATTCTATTCTATTCTATTCTATTCTATTCCATTCCATTCCATTCCATTCCATTCTATTCCATTCCAAACATCATCCCCTTTACCGGCATGTACAACTTCAATGATTGCTGGACTTCTCACCATAGAAATGCAGTACAGTTCTGAAGCCCACAAGGTTACAGGTTCTATAGCCCCTGAAATAATACACAGGACTTTATGAATGCAGTCTAAATTATAATGTGGCAGCCATATGTCTATAAACTATTTTTTAGTTTGACCAAAGATTTAATAATAAAATTTTCAACATTAATGTACTGCAGGAATATAGAATCTGATAATTATATGGGTTGTCCTTTCTATGGGGCAGCCTGTCACCTCTAAAAAGCACTTTCCTAATGTCACCACACATACCCCCAATTCTCTACTTTTTCTATCACCTTCTAATAATGTCCCTTATTATGATCACATATTGACTCCCTTCAAACAAAGGAAAGGTCAACAACTTAGTTCTTGTTATCTTTCTTCTTCCTCCCAGGGTAATAAATCAGTTTGCTTGCTTCTTCTGCTGTGTAATTCAAAATGCTTGGTATCATATGCCCAAAGTACATGAGTTTTTGTTTGCTTGGCATTGCCTCAAAGGAACAATCTTTATTCTGCCTGAACAAATTAACTGGTTCTTCTTGCAGCCAATGGTATTCTTAGTAACTGTCTCCAAATGTTATTTCTTTTATTCTTTGTTGGTATGTCCATTCCAGCCATGTCATATATTATTGGGGATGGGTATTGTCTTAATTATTCTAATGTTATCCTTCATGATCTAGTCTGAGTCTATGTCATCCCTCCCAGGTAAGACAGAAAATATGACTAGATGACCTTTCTCCAAGGTTATTTCCACATTCTATTCCATTCTCCCTATCTTTATCTGTTCTCAAATACAAAAAAAATAAACCATCTAACATATACACATACACACACATACACACACACACTTCTTTGTCATCAACTGAATGGACTAAGCAAGCCAATTCATATGGTGACAATGCTCATCCTTCTGTCAGTCTCTCTATTCTGAAACTCTGCATTTTTTAAAACACCAATCTTGCAGTAGTTTCTTGTACATTGTAAGGCTTCCTCAAAATAATAATCAGGTGTTCTTGCATACTGGGTCTCATATTCTGACATGAACATATATTTGAAGGCATTGCTATAGTTACTACAGCAAACAACTGTACACCAGTCATTTATAATTTTGCAGCAAATTGTGAGAGGTGATAAAAACAGTAATTAGAAAGGATGTCATATTAATCCTTTCTAGCTGTTGTTTTTATCACCTCTTACAATTTGATGTAGAATTTCTAATGTCTACCACTGCAGGTGTAATAGGGGCATAGACTTATATAAAGTTAACATTCACTGAATTTCCACTAATTCTAATAGATATATCTGTTGTATATTAGATCATAACAGAGAAACACTACTCTTTTGGTATTATTGCCATTCTTTACATGTTTACATGATTTAAACATGCTCAAGATATATTGTTACCTGAAGCTTCATGTTTAGACCAATACTTGAATACAGCTCATCAGTCTGGAACCCGCATTAGGTATCTGATATTAACACAGTTGAGAAAGTCCAGAAATATTTCACAAGAAGAGTTTTCGACTCCTCTACTCGTTGCAGAATACCTTATTCCACCAGTCTTGAAATTCTAGACCTAGAAAACTTTGAATTACTCCGTCTTCGGTCTGATCTAAATATGGTATATAAAATCATACATTGCAATGTCCTACCTGTCAATGAATACTTCAGCTTCAACCATAACAACACAAGAGCAAACAATAGGTACAAACTCAAGGTTAATTGCACCAAACTTGATTGCAGGAAGCAACAGAGTGGTCAATGTCTGGAATACTCTACCTGACTCTGTGGTTTCTTCCCCAAACCTCAAAAACTTTAACCTTAGACTTTCTACTATTGACTTCATCCCTTTCCTAAGAGGTCTGTAGGGGTGTGCATAAGCGCACCAACGTGCCTACCATCCCTGTCCTATTGTTTCTTTTATTTTTCTTATATGTATCTATGTATTCATAACTATGTTTTTACTTATACCTATAATCTTGTAAGCAATTGACAAACCAAATAAAATGAATAAAAAATAAATAAATAAACCTTAGACTGTCTACTATTGACCTCACCCCTTTCCTATGAGGTCTGTAGGGGGCGTGCATAAGCGCACCAATGTGCCTACCGTCCATGTCATATTGTTTCTTTTTTTATTTTTCTTATATGTATCCATTTCATGTATTCATAACTATGTTTATAGTTATGCCTGTTATCTTATAATTGCTTGACAAAATAAATACCTAAAAATAAATAAATAAATAAATAGTATTTAGACTCACAGATATGAAATTGTCTTTTAAGTTTGTTTTGTCGTTGTCGATGTATCCTTGTTGTCAGATGTATACATTTGTGTGCATGTGAGAGAGACGAGGGGTTGATTGAAAACTAATCTGGCATAAATTCTTTTGGAAATTAATCTCAGGGTAGTGGTGTTGTAGGAGTTATGCAGGTGAGGTTATACATATATAATAAGTGCCTTATCAATTAAAAACTGTATTTCACTTTTGTGGTTCAGATGATGAAAATGTCATCCATAAATCTTAAGTAAACTTATCTGTTAAATTTCAAGATGTGCTATGAGACTTCTTTTTAAAGGTTGTGATGAATAATGTAATAAAAATATAATATTGTTCTAAATTTGACAGTCATGTAAAGTTCACATTCCATTCTAGGAATCATTAGAGAATAAGATACTGTTACTGCATTTGGGATTATTAACAAGACAGCAAATAAGGAGGAGTTGAAGAAATAAAGTGAGCCTATTATAGAGAAAAATTCTTCCTGTCCCATAATCCTAGAATTGAGGATTATCTAATTATGTGAATCAAGACAGATTCAAGACTGTCAATAGAAATTATTACTTCAAAGCAGTCATAATTAACTATGGATTTTTCTTAACAAGACATAAGGATGGTCATTAACTAAATTAATACCAAAAAAGGTGACAAGTGATAAAATTATTAGTGGTTTCTGCTGAATCCCACTTTCAATATAAAATAATTCACACAATTTGCTGTTTCGATGACCTCAAATTTCTTGGCCCTCAGGATTAAAACCTTTATTCTACAATAAATACACTGGGAGAGCTAAATAGGGCCTTAGGCTTGATCCTAAGCAGGAGATCATTCATAAGTTCTTGTCCCACCTCAGTCATAAATGCCAGCTGGGTGACTTTGGGACAGTCACTCATTCTCAGCCCAATCTACCTCACAACATTGTTCTTGTGAGGACACTAGGAAGAGGAAGTTGTGTTAGATGTGATCACTGCCTTGAATTATTTGTGAAAATAATAAAGACAGGATATAAATGAATAAACTCCCCCATCTTTACATGTTTTAACTGCCTCTTATACTGTTTACCTGTTTGTGATTCCTTATGCCTCAAACACATTGTCTGGACATGTACAGTACATTTTGTTTTCCCTTGTCCTTCCTATGCCTCTTCAAAATCCATTTTTCTGCAAAAACCTTATCCACACAACTCCTGTCAAGTTTAATTATGTGCAACCACATTCAGCTCTTCCTTGCAATTACTTCTGTCCCTGGTTTCTGCAATCTTCCTCAAGTCTTTTATGTTTAAGAAAGGTCTGGCATGGATGGCTTCTTGTGGTCAAAACTCTGTTCACTTCTATGAACAGAAAGGAAATCGTAATGCAAATAAACCTGTGTTTATCTCTAATTCTCATTTAATGACTACAACTGGGATTGGCAACTGAATCATTAAGTGAAGCAGTCGCTAAATGAAAATGTAACTGTACTTATTTCATCTTTCCTTTGCTTTAAAGACCTAAAACTGTCATAAATGCAAAGATTGATCAGAGTTACTTTTTTTAATCACTAACTGCTAAACAAGACAATTGCTAAACAAAGACTACTATGTTTCTATGGGAAAAATCAATACTATTTGTCAGCTGTAACTTTACATTGGAGGATAAATGAATGCTTAAAATGTGTAAAGAAAATATTATCTTTAGAATTTCTATATTTTTATTAATTTAATAAGTATGTATAAATATAAACATGTGAAAAGGGACAGAGAGAATTGAACCTTCATGATTTAAACTTTAGTTTTTAAATCTCAAATTTTGCAATCATTTATTTGTTCTGAATATATATCCCATTAAAATGATTTAAATATTGGTTATATAGTAGACACTGCTCATTGTGTTTCCCCCCTTTTTATTATATTGTCATAAATCTTAATGCTTTATATTGTTTTAATATAATTATATTTATTCAGTATTAATTAAAACTATTGACATTATTTATTTAGATAACTTAGAGTATTAGAAATAAAGAAAAGATAAGGATAAAGAAATGCTCTTGCAGTATTAATTATAATTTAGGACATCAATATTACAAACATTAAGTTATTAGAATTTTCATATGAAGTTGAGTATAATATTAGAAAAAAAGATGTTGATGCAGATTACATTAATGTTTTTATTGTACAATAATAATTTCAAACTTGAGCTAGTTACTTAGTAATGAAGTCTCCATTGTGTGTACACACATGCACATACACATGCACACAAATACATACACAAATGTTAACTAAAGGAAAAAAGAAATATAAGATTAGCAAAACCTATTTAGCAAGATTAAACTAACAAAACATAATTTAAAAAAGAAGAAAAATCTATTGAATTTCTAATATTTCTTACTATATGATTTGTTTATCTTAGATATTATTGATGGAGTTGTATGCAATCTGTAGAACTTTCTGTTCCAATTTTTCCTTTAGTTGTAAGTAATTACATTTTTCTTGCTATAAATATATCCAACATGGAAAACATTTGAAGAAGAAACTAGAAGTGAAATTTTGGAGTTTATTATTCTTTTTGCAGAATTCCATTCTTTGATCAAAATTTATCTGATGTTGTTTTTATTCTCCTTTGTATTTCAATATCATAAATATCTATACAATCCAAGCTGTATCCTTCTCAAATCGCTAACTGTAATATTCTGCAATTTTATCCACTCAATGAAGTTTGCTTTATGTTAAAAATTTGGAAAAGCAAGACCACCTCTTTCTTATAAGATTTGGGTTTTTTATTATTATTATTATTCTGGATTTTTCCCCATGCCATATAAATTTTCTGACAGTTCTTGCCCTTTGTGAAAAGTTCTCTCTGAAATTCTGATTAGCACCATTTGAAATAGATAGATTTCTGGTGCATTATTTTGGAAGATTGTGATTGCAGATCCTAACCAAAATGACTTTAAGTTCCTCCTTTCAAGTTGTTTTTTAATCTCTTGCCATAATTTAACATAGTTATTTTAGTGTTTTTCTTTATTGTTGCCCATCAGGCACAAACCAGGATGAGTGAGTATCTGACAACCAGATTCTTCTGGCAAAAGATTGGTCTCTCCTTGTGTTAAACATGTTGTTATGATCTTGTAATTATTTTTGCTTTTTGAACATTGTTTTTATATCCAGAGTATTCTCCAAAACTATGACCTATTTTCAGTAACTGTTTTATTGATTTTTGTATTTCCATAATCAATTAATAATGCATCTTCTGCATAACATTTAAGATAAAGCAATTCCTCTTTGTGAATTTTGAGACCTGATATGTGTTTATTATCTTGAACTTTTCCAGGCAATGATGAAGAATAAAAGAGTAGACATCCTTGCCTTGTTCTTTTATGATTTGGAAATTGGCAGAGTACCCCATCAGCCATAATATTTGCTTTCTGCTGTTGATATCTCCTTCTAAGCCCAGCTTGAAACTCTTCTTTGAGGTTTTATTTTATTTTATTTTTTATTTTATTCAGAACTGCCAAACAGAATGGCCACTACAAGTGGTCAAAAGCTTTTTCTGAATCCAAGAAAAGTGGTGCAGCTTTCTTCCCTTTTACATACATGCATGCATATGTGCACACATACACCTATACATACATACATACATACATACATACATACATACATACATACATACATACGCACACAGGTTATGTTGAAGCTAATATTGAATGGGATGATATAAAATTATGTTGTGAGATTCCATGCCTCATTTTTCTGGAATCATCAATCTGGGAAAGGAAAATACCTTTTCTCAGTTTGGAAAAAGTTTCATCAGCATAGTTATGTATGTAACTAATACCTCAGTGTTAATCATCCTACATTACTCATCTGTTTTGCAATGCAGCACTTAACAACCCAGGTATAGTTTGCACACATGCAATAATGTTCACCTGCTTCATCTGCTAATTGTTGTACTTGATAAGCCCAGCCCAGGAAAAACCAAGCAGGTTGGCAAGAAATGTGGATGAATAAAAGAGTGGAGTGCTGTAGGGTTTGGGTTTTTTGCATGAGTATCTATGTGTACAGGCACATAAGGGTGTTCCCAAGACTGAAATGCCAGAAGTTGTTTATAAAGGATTACAATGTAGCCAGTCCTGTGCCAAGGGCTGCAAACAAGAAAAAACGTGTGTCTGAACTCAGTTGCAAAAGGATGTGTGATGAGAATATTCCACAGTTTCCACCTGCCCAAAATATTAGTCTGTTTCCCCAGTTTTTTTTTTTTTTATAAAGTAAATTGCATTCAGGTATCCTTTGAAATATAAGCCAACATGTTCAAAAACTTAGCATTCTGGTGAAGATAAAGTATTTAAAAGTATTTAAAAGTATTTAAAAATCCATAGTCACATGAAAAGTTATGATTTCTGAAAAGTTATGATGTTCTGACCCAAGCCTTGTTCAAATCAAACAAATGCAAAACATCGATAAAAGCAAAACCTTTTTAATGCCTCTCTGTAAATTCTGTTCATTCACAGCAAAGCACTATTAAAATTAATTGTCCCAGATAAGATCAAGCCCTGTCAAGGTTGTGCAAGGCTGCCAAGAACACAAGATTAAGTGCAAGAAAATATTCAAAATCAAAAGTCTCCAAAAACAAACCAGGCTACAGCGAACTTCTACAAGGACTTGAAGTGCAAGAACTTCTTTGCTTCCTGCAAAGAATCCCACCTCTGAGGGCTGGCTTTTATCTCTTAAAGGAGGGATCACCTTGCAGCCTTACTCCTGAGTTGCTCGTGCTGCTGCAGCTGCTCTTTCCTTCGAGCAGCCCTCTGTGCATGTGCACTGGGCACAGGCTCCTTGGGGTCCTCTGCATCACTGCTGCCAGACTCCACAAGCTCCGAAGGCAGCACCCCACTCTCTGATAGTCCTGACCCCATCCCTACATCACACACAGGCCCCTCATCTGAGTCCTTGCTCTCAGAGACCTTAACCACCTGCTGCTGGCGAACCACAACGCTATGTGTACTTTTGATCAGCTAAATAGCATTACTTAGCTGCTCTCAAAAAGGTTAGGACTTGAGTAGGAGACTACCAGGAGATAACATGTCTGGAAATGAGACTGAGGAATTTCAAAAACATCTCTGAAGAAGGCAATGACTAACCACTTCTGCCCTGTTGCCAGAACACCATGAACACATCCTGGAAGTCACTAGGATTTAACACAATGTGAAGGAGACTTTATTTATGTGAATCTATTGTGTAAGTTAGCAAAGTAGATCCTGGCACCATGGACTAATGACCTTTGATGTACCTCCTAGCTTTGTTATTCTATAAATGTATCTTAAAAGCCAGAGTCCTCTTTGATTACATTTCAGTTTCAAAGATTGCTACCATGACTGCTTAGATGCCTTTTTATCTGCACTGTTTAAGACCAAAATAGCCAATCCAAAGGCAAACCAAAATATTAAGCCCCCTTCATTCCTTTCTTAAGTGCACCAGATGCTAACAACTTGATGGAAAACTCACGGAAAAGTTTTGACATATAAGATAAAATATTGTCACGCCACTATAGGTGTTAAAAGAAGAGGGGAAAAGTCCTAAAATTCTGTATGATTTTCTCTTCTGAATATTTAGATATTTTTTTATTCTTTCTCAGTGCCACGTGGAACCGGAACTATTTTTTTAAAAATTCCATTTTTCTGAAGATCTGAACAAGCATGCTGACATATAAAATTATTAAAATGAGCAGTTTCTGAGTCACCCTATAAAAGCGTAACTTTTCCCATGATTCATCTTTTAAGGTTCACATTCAAAAAAGTTTTGCTGTGTTATGTGACTTTGTAGATAAAGCAACTCAGAGAAATGTGTGGCTCACAAGGAGATTCCTTAGGGCAGGATCCACATGGTTCACAAAGAATATGATTCTGCAGCACTTTGAAAAGCATATTGCATTCAGAGGAAGCAGAGATATTAAGTTCATCAGTATATATCTAATGAACAATATCAACAATATCTCTGTTTTCTATAGTCAAAAGAGTCTGAGAAACTAAATTTATTATTAGCTTTCTCTATAGGAAGGAAATGTTGCCTGATGTCAGATATTCTGAGATTAATATATATTTCTATAACTGAATGTGTTCATAAAATATTCCAGAGGAAATTCACTTGAATAGAAGTTTAAAAGATCAGCTGGTTATTGGCACAAACGTCTGTACTAATTTCCAAGGTGGCATGTCACTGAATTATGAGTTGAGGAAAGGAGATATGCAAAACATTGCAGACCTTTTTTTTTAAGTTGGAAACTGGCAGTTGGATTAGATAGCACTTTCACCAAATCCAGTGGAGATTCCATTCAATTAACACAAAATCATATGACACATCTCCTCTCTTCATGACTTATTAAACAAAATTAAAGATTCAACATCTGATCAAGATGCCCTAGGACAGAAAGATAAAAGCTACAAAGCTTTATGCCCAGTTTCTCTTCATTTCCAATCATTTCTTCCAATAATCAATCTGCCTTGTATGATATACAAGGCTCAAATTTCCCCAACTGAAATGAAATTTCATGGGCCCCATCTCATTACTCTTTAAGAGTTATTACTTCCTGGTATTATGCTCTGTATTATTACTTGAAAGATCCTTCCCTTCCTTTCCCCTTCCCCTTCTTCCATTTTCCCTTCCCCTTCTGGCAGTTTGAATTCATTTGTCATTTCTTTCAAGTTGTGTTTTCTTCTGAATATGTTCTGCCAATATCCTTTGAAAGAAGATCTAGTTAAGTAGCATAATTTTGAAAGTTGTTCCTTTATAAAATTAATACCACTTCTTCTTAAAATAAAAGCTTCTTCTGAATCTATAAAACAAGAACTTCCCCTTCTCTTAATCTACTTTTCTTAAAATATTTATGTAAGCATTTTTTTCAAAAACAGCTAGTATTTAGATCTGGTTCTATTCCTACAGAGAAAAATAAAAACAAATGGACTGCTTTTTTATGCATTATATAAATACTTAATCAAATAAAATCAACCAGCACTGCAGAGAGAGCAGTTTGGCTCAGGTATACAAATACAACTTGATAAAGAGGATTGGTTATGCATGCTGTAATTCTTATTTGCCAACTAATCCACTGATTAAAATCTGTTCTAAACCAGACATTGGTCAACTCGAGGGCTTCCCTTGAATGAAAGCTTGGACCACATCCTAAGTGTGTCTAGTCAACAAGAAATATAATTTTGATGCCAGGTTTCAATTAAAGATGAAGTGGGAAAGGCAAGGAATATGAGATATCTCCTGCAACCTTGTCTTGTATTATCATGTAATTCTGGCACACCCTTCAACATTTCGTATTGGAGACCTATTACAGAAATTTCTAGAATAAGCCATTGGGTAACAAAGAGATCTTGGTGAGTAAAGGAGATACTTTATTTTGTCTACTATTACATATGTAGGGAGTGGTAGAGTTAAAAGAGAGTCTACTTAATGAAGGAGTTTGCTTGGAAATGCCAAATGTTCTATTATGATGTTCTAGCCTACAAGACTACATAGACATTACCCAATCTTGAAACAATGCAAAACAACAGAATCAGACATGCACATGTCAGGAAGACAAGTTGTTGAAGTCTCACACTCTTTCATTTTTCCTGTGTCAGAAACCCTTAACACTGCAGCCCATAACAATCCCAAAATTCTTTAAAAATGTGGTTTGCATTTTCATCCTCTGCCTCTTATCGAACTGGAGAATCAGCAAAAGAAAAAAAAAGCAATGAGGTTAGTATTGGCAGCCAAACTGCCTTTCTGTTCTGATTCTTCAGCTTGCTTATCCATGTGCCTACTCAATTGCCAAGATTCAAGGAACCCAGAACATCTAACCCTAACCCCAGCCAATCCACTACAACCATCTTGTTGCAAGTATCTTGATGCATGGCCAACTCACTGTGGGACCACTCATCAGGACAGTTCCATTCAAGATAACTCAAGAAAATAAAGGTTATCCACCACTGTTTCTTTGACATTATTTCCAATTTTGTCAGTGGAAATAATGTCAAAGAAATAATGGCAGATAATATTTATCATGCTGAGTTATCCCACATGGAATTGTGCCACAAAGAGTTGTCCCATGGCAAATTGCCCACAGGCAAGATCTCCAACAGTGAGTTGGCCACAGCAAGATGGCCATAATGAGATGGCTGTGGCAGGTTGGCCATAGTGAGATGGCCATAGTAAGTTGTCCCATTCTAGCAGAAGAAGAAATACAGAGAGCAAATACTCAGCAATCAGCATCATGACTGCATCTGGAGGTTTTTTTTTTTTCTTATATTTTACAGAGACTCTGATTCACATTAGTTGATTTAAACCAATGTTCATTCAGCCAAAGAACAAGGAAATTTGTGGTTCCACTCTTCCTGGAAATAGAAGCAGGCTGTTTCCTGTTCTGCATGATGCAGAGGATGGTCAATTAAAATAGCATGCCACAAATCATTTTATATTCCTTGGCCAGATCAAAATAGCATGTTCTTATTTCTTACTTCCAAACTGTGCAAAAAAATCTTACTGTGTCCTGAAGGTCCATCATAACCAATAATTTCCTGAATCTTTTAAATAAAACTTCTTATAACTTCTATTAAAATCTACAGCCAACGCAAAATTTGAACTGTATACTATAAGGAAGGTAATTTGCAAATATATGAAAAGGATCATGTAACTGCTTTGGCATAAACATTCAAAAACTATTATAATATATCCTGTGTTTTGCTACAAAAAATTATTTTTTTCATTAAATTCTAATTAAGACAATGGGACAATGGGACAATGTGTAAAATGCATATAAGTACCTGCACTTAAACAGAAAGCCAGTAAATGGAGTAAACATATTTTAATAGTTTAGTTTAGTTTTTAAAAGGCACTGTGAGAACATCCACATTCCATATTTCTCCTTGTTTATAGAACAAAATACTATCCCTATGCATTCTGAGTCCCCCTCAAATCCTGTCGTGCTGTGTCATTTTGTGGCTCTGTGTGTGGGATGTGTGTGGGGGGGAGGTGTCTGTCACTCCAGAAATGATGAGAAAAGAGTATCACACATGTATACTTCAAGCAGGATCACCTAAGGTAGGGATCCCCAGTCCCTAGGCCACGAACCAGTACCAATCCATGGCCTGTTGAGAACCAGGCTGCAAAGCTGGAGTTTAGTATCGGATGAGCGACTGAAGCTTCATCTATATTTGTAGCTGCTCCCGAGCACTAACATCACCACCTCAGTGATGTTTATCCTCAGCTCAGATTATCAGTTATTAGATACTCATAGGAGTCAGAACCCTACTGTAAATAGTGCATGTGAGGGATCTCCCCAGTCTGTGGAAAAATTATCTTGCACAAAACCAGTACCTGGTGCCAAAAAGGTTGGGGACTGCTAACCTTTTCCAGTTGACCAACTGAAGCAAGCAGGCACATATATCATGCAGCAGCAATGTAAGACACCAGAGACAGGACAATTACTTTAGTGGCAATGGGAAAGGCAACATTTCAAACTGTGTGGGAGTAAGTAATGGTACACTACTATTGTATTTTACCAAGAAAACCACAAGAATATATAATATAAAGTGATTTACAATGTAGTGCTGCATGATGGGCCTCTTTGGGCAGATGCTCTTGAAAAAGAGCTAAGAATCTTTTCAAGTACTGATGGTGTTTATGAACCAATAAGATGAAAGCCTTCCAAATATCTAGTTAATGACATTACCATGCAGGAAAAGAAAAGCCAAAACTGCAAAGACAGAAGTATAATGGGATACAGAATATTAGAATAATCTTTATCATAGTAAAAGATGAAATGAGTCAATTACACACTGAAGTCTTAGGCAACAGCAAATTGAAATGGACCAGACTTTCAGTCAGAAGATTCTGTTTGCTAATCAGGAGCTGAAAAACAAATAAGGAATAATAATGCTTTCATAGTCAATAAGGATATAACAGATAATTATTGGGTAAAACACAGACCAAATAATATCATTTTTGTTAAGTTTGGAGCATGGGCGAGAAAGAATGGAGACAAGCCTCTGGAACGGTGAACTTCAACTCTTTATTTACATAGTGACTTCTCAACTCAATGGCAGTTATAACCTTCCTTATATAGGCAACCCCAATAACTATTAACCAATAACAATCGAGGAGCACTAGCTCCCTTAACCAATATGAACGCTCCGTTAATGGCCAATCAGATCCCCCGGAACAGGCCAATCCGATTAACAGCCAATCAGAAGTGCAGGGCCAGAACCCGGCACTTGACTCAAGATAACTTTATGAAACCTTATGCATTCACAACACCCCTTCCCCCTGGCTACTGTTTACAGGGCGCAGTTACATGGTCCTTAAGGTAGGACAGTTGCTTTATTAGTCTTTTTGATTTTCGCTGTGTGTTTTGCATTTGGCTGCAATCTCGCTGAGGTAGATCGTTGTTTGGCAAAGGGGTTGCCTCTGGTTCAGAGTTCACGTTTCCGTCATCACCAATATCTTCGGCAACTCCCTGAGGTAAATCTATTCCCATCTCTGGTTCCAATTCCTGTGTCTCTATTCCGCTATCGTTCCCTTCGAACGGGTTTTCTTCTAATTGAAATTCGTCTTCTTCCGTATCAACCCCCCCTCAGTTTGGTCATAAGGGAGTTCAGAAATGCCCGACCGGAGCCGTGATCGTAATTGATCGATATGGCGTTTCCATAGTCTATCATCAAGGAATTGTACAAGATAGGATCTCGGGCCGGTTACATGAACTACTGTCGCCTCTACCCACAGGGGATCGCCCGATAGGTTTTTAGCGTGTACCAAATTGCCTACCTGGAAGGTACAACATCGGCCGCTGGATCCTAGTGGTTTTTCCGGTTCATAAGCTGGGTGTAACCGGTCGAGGTGGGAGCTGAGTTTTCGTCCCATTAGCAGTTCAGCGGGAGTTTTGTTGGTGACGCTATGAGATGTGATGTGTTGTAGAAAAATGATTCGGTTGATTTTGTCGTCGATGTTATCATAGTCTAATTTCTGTAAAGTTTTCTTAACAAATTGGACCATGCGCTCAGCCCTGCCATTGGTCGCAGGGTGCACAGGTGAGGTGAGCGCATGTCGGATGCCGCAGTCAGCCAGGTACTGCTCGAAGGACAGCGCGGTAAAATGGGGCCCGTTGTCGGATACCAGAACGTCTGGTAATCCGTGGGTTGCAAACAGTCTTTCCAATTTTTTGATAACCGCTTTGGTGGTCGTGTTCGTCATGCGGTGAATCTCGAGCCAATTCGAGTAGGCGTCGACGGTTAGCAGAAAGGTGTGGCCTTTGGTCGGCCCTGCAAAGTCCAGGTGAATACAGGACCAGGGTCCCCGTGGTGTCTCCCATTCGGTAGGGATGGCTTTTGGTGGGGCGTTGCTCACTTCCTGGCATCTATGACAAGCTTTAACCCAATTCTCGATTTCCTTGTCGATGCCCAGCCACCATGCATAGCTTCGTGCGAGGGCTTTCATTCGCACGATACCGGGGTGGCCATCGTGCAAAGTTCTCAGCACTGCTTTTTGGAGTCATTCTAGGATAACGACTCTATCGCCCCAGATGACACAGCCCTTTTGGGAGAAAAACTCTGTTTGTCGAGTCTTGAATGGTGTGAAGTCATCTGATAATTGGTCCTGTTAGGGATAACATTGTTTTACCCTAACTGGTTTAGGTAAATAATAATATGTAATCATAGTTTGTATGTTAAAGTGTCTGCAACTTTAACTGTGGGATAGTAATTAAGGGAGTGGTTGTGAAAGCACTTTAAAAGAAGCAAGGCTGTAGCTTGCTATCTCTCTGGCTTTGATGATCCCTGATTACTGCAAGGAAACAAGTCTGCATTGCTCGAACGGGAGAGAAAACAAAGGACAGACTTGTAAGTGAACTGACATAGGGTATTCAACACGGACTTTGCTAACTGAATATCCCTTAATGGACTGACTAAATGATACATGACTATTGGACTGTTATTTTGACTATGCTATGAACTCATAATGAAATAAACTATATATTTGATAGCACAAGCGTATCTGTCATTTATACTGTATGTTAATAAACATACAAGCTTAGCTCACTCATTTATCTGTGTGCCTATCTGACTAAGCTGCACATTCTGTTTAGCTTGTCTCCCTAACCCTGGTTGGGGAAACCAGGCTTAACAGGTCCAATGGCCATCCACGTTCTACCCAGCCCAGAACTCGCACTAAGGTGGGGTCACGTTTGGTTTCTCTCACGATATCTCGGGCCGTTAATGGCGGCGAGATGAGTGTTTCAATTTGCAACGTGGTTACCGTTGCTACAGGATCGTCGAGAGTCTCTGGAAGCAGTGCTTGACTCAATGCGTTGGTGTGGGAAATGGCTTTCCCCGGGCGGTATTGCAGCAGATAATTATAAGCAGCCAAGAATTCTGACCAGCGAGTCATCCTGGGGGATAATATGTAGGGAGTCGGCTTATCTCCAGCTATTATCCCCAATAACGGTTTGTGGTCAGTCACGATAGTAAAAGCCCAGCCATACACGTACTCGTGTAATCTTTTAACGGCCGATACAATTGCGAGGGCTTCTTTATCGATTTGGCCATAATTTCGCTCAATTTTTGAAAGTGTCCTTGAAAAATATGCAACAGGGGCTTCATTACCATTAGGTAGTACATGGCTCAGAATGGCACCCACTCCGAAAGGCGAAGCATCACATGTGATATTTAACGGCAAAGTCTCATTGTATTGCATGAGTACAGAGTCAGAAGTCAGTAGTTTTTTCACATTACGGAACGCCTTCTCTGTGACCCCATAACCAGTTTGCTTTCTTGTCTAACAACCGGTGTAACGGTTCAGCGACCGTTGCTTTATGCGGTAGAAATACATTATAAAAGTTGATGAGGCCTAGGAACGCCTGGAGATCGGCCTTGTTCCGAGGCCTGGGAGCGTTTTTTATTGCTCTTAGTTTACTGTCGGTAGGGTGAATACCCTGACTGTCAATTAGGTACCCTAAAAACTCAACACTATCTGTACACAATTTACACTTATTCTTTTTTACCTTAAGACCGGTGTCTTGAAATTTTTGTAGGACTAATTTTAAACAATCCCGTAAGATTTTTTTTGTAGGTGCAGCAATTAATACATCATCAAAATAGGGGACCACGCCTTTAATCCCTTGTAGTAGCCTCTCCATCAGGCTCTGAAAAATCCCCGGGGCTACACTGACTCCGAATTGGAGCCGGGTACATTTGAAGGCACCTCGGTGCGTCACAATCGTTTGTGCCTGTGCCGTCTTTTCATCAACACGTAGTTGCTGATATGCCTGCGCTAAGTGTAATTTAGCGAAGACTTTTCCGCCCCCCAGGGAGTGGAGGAGATGCTGTACCACCGGCACTGGATATGCATTCTGCTGTTGGGCATGGTTCAGGGTGGCCCGGTAGTCCCCACAAATTCGGATTGACCCGTCTGGCTTAATGGGTGTTATGATTGGGGTTTCCAAGAGGAGTGATCGGTAGCACCCCCTGAGCTATTAGTTTGTCGAGTTGTTTGTCAATTTTCGGCTTTAAGGCAAACGGAACTCGACGGGGCTTAAGGCGGATGGGAGCTATCTTTGGATCAAGGCTGAACGAAATTGGGGTCCCCTTGTACTCGCCTAAACTTTCCGCGAAGACGTCCTTGAACTCATGGATGAGGTCCTCCTCCCAGTCACTTCCACTGATTCAGTTTATGCCTGCCACTTCAATGCCAAGTGGCGCGAACCATTGGAGACCTAGCAGACTAGGCTGATCTTTGTTGATCACAGTTAGCGGTAAGTACGCTATGTGCTTCTTGAAGGAGACCCGGACTTGGCAGGAACCAACGAAAGGGATTCGATTCCCTTGATAGTCCTTAAAAATGAGTTTTTGGAAATGGAGGTCTTGGCGCTGAATCGTGGGGATGAGTTGCTTGAGGGTCTTCCAGGACACCATCAAGAGGGACGATCCTGAGTCGACTTCCATGTGGCAAGGCTGCTTCTCGATGGCTACTCTGATTCAGATTTTCTTGGCATCCAAGGCAGAGGCGTGACCGATAGTGATAGTATGGTGAGCCTCTTCTCGCTGCAAAACTCGGTTTCTGTAGGAGTGGTTTACTGGTTCTCGCCTTACAGGACGGTTTCCTGTCAATTGGCGATAGTTAGCCCCTTTTGAGGCCTGGCCAGGTCCTTGTAAACTTCGGCAGACCCGTCCGATGTGGCCTCTCTTCTCGCACTCATGGCAGAGCACGTCGCGAAATTTGCATTCGGACCTGGCATGGTTGGCTCCACAGCCAGCGCAAGGGCGTAGGGACTTCGGGTGGTGGTCCCGGTCAGACCGCAGTCGATGGACCTCTTCTTCGCCGCTGTCTGACGACGAAGAGAGGTCCTCGTGGTGTGTCGTTGAAATCTGCCCTTCTGACTTGGATAAAATTTCGCTTGTCGGTTAGTGTACCGGAGCGCGGTTTCGGTGTAATTGTGCAGCCGACTTCCTGGTTGCTTCTGCTGCAGTAGCATCGGCGATGGCATTGGCAAGGCTGATGTCGCTTTTCGCCATCAGCTTGCTCTGCACGCCTGGTGCATCTAATCCCAGAACTATTCGATCTCTCAGTGCCTCTTCCAAATCGGCGAATCCGCAGAGGCCTCCCAGATTTTGGAGGTCTGCTATGAAGTCGGCGACGCTTTCTCCTTTTCACTGGTTTCTCTGATAGATCTCGTGCCGTCTCACAAGCGTAGGCACGGTCGGTGCATAATGATCTCTTAGTAGAGGTTCGAGGTTGTCCCAATCCATCGTCTTCACTTCTCTAGGTTTTGCTAGTGCTTTAGCCATCTTATATATGGTTGGACCGCAATGCGTTAGGAACACTGCCCGTTTCTTCCCGGCTGTGGCATCCTTTAACTTGTTAGTTTCTAAGAACATTTGGAAGCGATCCATGTAGGACTCCCAGTCTTCCCGCACTGGATCGAATGGAGCGGGTGGTATGACGCTGCCGGACATGGTTCCATTGTGTAGCGTCGTCAGCCACGTGCTCAGTGTTTCTTCTTAGTTCCGTCGGTTCAGACGTCTCCGCATCCCATCCTCGTCGCCAGTGTTAAGTTTGGAGCATGGGCGAGAAAGAATGGAGACAAGCCTCTGGAACGGTGAACTTCAACTCTTTATTTACATAGTGACTTCTCAACTCAATGGCAGTTATAACCCTCCTTATATAGGCAACCTCAATAACTATTAACCAATAACAATCGAGGAGCGCTAGCTCCCTTAACCAATAGGAATTCTCTGTTAATGGCCAATCGGATTCCCCGGAACGGGCCAATCCGATCCTGCCGTTAACAGCCAATCAGAAGTGCAGGGCCAGAACCCTGCACTTTACTCCAAGCTCAAGTTCTCTTTATTAAACCTTATGCATTCACAACAATTTAAATTATATTGATGTAGGTTTTCATAGCTGTTGAGTAGTGTTGGGCTTCAGGGTTTAGTGTCCATGATCTAGACAACAGATTTCCTGATGTTTCACTGGCAATTATAGCTGCCATCTATAGAGGTTAGGTGGTCCATTATGCTGACCACAGATAACTGAGTGCAAACTCACTGGGCTTCTATTTCTAGCTAGGTGTTCTATTTCTAGCTAGGTGTTCTAGCTAGGTGCTCTGAGCTTCTATTTCTAGCTAGGTGTTTAGCTTCAGCTAAACTGATTTTCTGATTGTGCAGAGATTGCTTCAGGGGTGGGATTCAAATTTATTAACAACCGGTTCTATGGGCAACTGATACTAAAAAAACAAAGAAATACATAAAGAAATTTTTAAAAACAACTTACCAAAAATTAGGCAGGCAAGTTGGCTGGCCAGCCATGCTCGGATCCTTGGTTGGGACTAGTCTTTGGAGCTTGCTGCGGTGAGGATGGCTGGGCATGCTGGGAGTCAGCACTTGAGCAGGGCTAGCAGTGGCAGGAGAAGGTAGGCAACTGGCGGAGCTTGCTGCTTGCCTATCACTCACCAATCAGTGGTGGAAGGCCAGACAGCAACAACGATGCAGTGGGCTGCAGGCGGGAGAAGATGGCAGATGAGCAAAGATGGCAGCTGGCCAAAAATGGTGGCTGGGCAAGGCAGCTAACGAGAGCAGCTGAGTGGCCTGGGAGTTAGCACTTAACTGGGGCTATTGGCGGTGGCGGCAGGTGGGGCTAGCTGCTTGCCTCCTCACTCACCACTGGTGGTGGAAGGCCAGGCAGCAATGGTGCAGTAGGCCATGGGGGGAAGACAGGCAGTGTCAACAAGGGTGGCTTGGCAGTCCGGGAGTCATCAGGACTCAACCGGGGCTGGCAGTGGTGGCAGGGCTTGCTTGGTGGTCTCACTCATTGATCCGCATCTTCAGCAATGGTGACTGGGTGAGGTAGGTGTTGTGAATGTATAAAGTTTTAATAAAGCGTGAGCTTGGAGTAAAGTGCAGGGTTCTGGCCCTGCACTTCTGATTGGTTGTTAAATGGCTGGATCGGATTGGCCCGCTCCGGGGAATCCGATTGGCCCTTAACAGAGAGTTCCTATTGGTTATGAGAGCTAGCACTCCTCGTTGGTTATTGGTTAATAGTTACGGGGTTTGCCTATATAAGGCGGGTTAAAACTGCTATAGAAGCTAGAAGTCACTATGTAAATAAAGAGCTGAAGTTCACCGTTCAGAGGCTTGTCTCCATTCTTTCTCACCCATGCTCCAAACATAACACTGACGACGAGGATAGGATGTGGAGACATCTGAACCAATGAAACTTCGAAGAACACCGAGCACGTGACAGACGACGCTACACAACGGAACCATGTCCGGCATTGTCGTACCACCCGCTCCGTTCGATCCAGTACAGGAGGACTGGGATTCCTACATGGATCGCTTCCAAATGTTCTTAGAAACCAACAACTTAAAGGACGCCACACCAGGAAAGAAACAGGCGGTGTTCTTAACGCATTGCGGTCCAACCGTATTTAAGATGGCTAAAGCACTAGCAAAACCCCAAGAAGTGAAGACGATGGATTGGGACAACCTCGAACCTCTCCTACAAGATCACTACCCACCGACCGTGCCTACACTCGTGAAACGGCACGAGTTTTATCAGAGGAGCCAGTGAAAGGAAGAAAGCGTGGCCGACTTCATAGCAGACCTCCGAAAATTGGGAGGCCTCTGCGGTTTCGCCGATTTAGAAGAAGCACTAAGAGATCGCATAGTTCTGGGACTAGATGCACCAGGCATTCAAAGCAAGCTGATGGCGAAAGGTGACATCAGCCTTGCCGACGCCATCGCCGATGCTACTGCAGCAGAAGCAACCAAAAAGTCGGCTGCACAACTACGCCGAAACCGTGCTCCGGTACCACCACCGACAAGCAACATCTTACCCAGGTCAGAAGGGCAGCTTGCAACGAAACACCACGAGGACCTCTCTTCGTTGTTAGAAAGCAACGAAGAAGAGGTCCATCGACTGCGGTCCAACCGGGACCACCACCCAAAGCCTTTATGCCCTTGTGTTGGCTGTGGGGCCAACCATGCCAGGTCCGAATGCAAATTCCGCGACGCACTCTGCCATGAGTGCGGGAAGAAAGGCCACATCGGACGGGTCTGCCGAAGCTTACCAGGACCCGGCCAGGCCTCAAAAGGGACTAACTATCGCCAATCGACAGGAAACCGTCCTGTACAGCGAGAGCCAGTAAACCACTCCTACAGAAATCGAGTTTTGCAGAGAGAAGAGGCTCACCATACTATCACTATTGGTCATGCCTCAGCTTTAGACACCAAGAAAATACGAGTCACAGTAGCCATCGAGGAGCAGCCTTGCCACATGAAGTCAACTCGGGATCGTCCCTCTCGATGGTGTCCTGGAAGACCCTTAAGCAACTCATCCCCACGATTCAACGCCAAGATCTCCGCTCCCAAAGACTCATCCTCAAGGACTACCAAGGGAATCGAATCCCCGTCGTTGGTTCCTGCTGAGTCCAAGTCTCCTTCAAGAAGCACACAGCATACTTACCACTAACTGTCATCGATAGAGACAGGCCTAGCCAACTAGGCCTCCAATGGTTCGCGCCACTCGGCATTGAAGCATAAACCGAGTCAGCGGAAGTGACTGGGAGGGAGACCTCATCCATGAGTTCAGGGACATCTTCGCGGACAGCTTAGGCGAGTACAAGGGGAACCCCAATTTTGTTCAGTCTAGACCCAAACATAGCTCCCATCCGACTTAAACCCCATCGAGTTCCGTTTGCCTTAAAGTCGAAAATCGACGAACAACTCGACCAGCTGATAGCTCAGGGGGTGTTAGAGATCATCAATCACTCCCCCTTGGAAACCCCAATCGTAACACCCATTAAGCCAGACGGGTCGATCCGAATTTGTGGGGACTACCGGGCCATTTTGAACCACGAACCTACAGCAGAACGCATATCCACTTCTGGTGGTGCAGCATCTCCTCCACTCCCTGGGGGGCAGGAAAGTCTTCGCTAAATTAGACTTAGCTCAGGCATATCAGCAACTATCTTTTGATGCAAAGATGGCACTGGCACAAACGATTGTGACGCACCGAGGTGCCGTTAAATGTACCCGGCTTCAATTCGGAGTTCGTGTAGCCCCGGGGATTTTCCAGAGCCTTATGGAGAGGTTATTACAAGGGATTAAGGGTGTGGTCCCCTATTTTGATGATGTATTAATTGCGGCCCCTACAAAAAAAGTCTTACAGGACCAGTTAATATTAGTCCTAAAAAAATTCCAAGAGGCCGGTCTTAAAGTAAAAAATAAACAAATGTAAATTGTGTACTGACAGTGTTGAGTTTTCAGAGTACCTAATTGATAGCCAGGGTATTCACCCTACTGAAAGTAAACTAAGGGCGATAAAAAACGCTCCCAGGCCACGAAACAAGGCCGATCTCCAGGCATTCCTAGGCCTCATCAACTTTTATAATGTATTTTTACCGCATAAAGCAACGGTCGCTGAACCGTTACACCGGTTGTTAGATAAGAAAGCAAATTGGTTATGGGGTCACCAAGAAGAACAGGCGTTCCGCAACATGAAAAAACTGCTCACTTCTGACTCTGTACTCATGCAGTATAATGAGACTTTGCCGTTAAATATAACATGTGATGCTTCACCTTTCGGAGTGGGCGCCATTTTGAGCCATGTACTGCCTAATGGGAATGAAGCCGCTGTTGCATATTTTTCAAAGACACTTTCAAAAACTGAGCGAAATTATGGACAAATCGATAAAGAAGCCCTCGCAATTGTGTCCGCTGTTAAAAGATTCCACGAGTACGTGTTTGGCCGGGCTTTTACTATCGTGACTGACCACAAACCATTATTGGGGATAATAGCCGGAGGTAAGCTGACTCCCTACATATTATCCCCTAGGATGACTCAATGGTCAGAATTCTTAGCTGCTTATAACTATCGGCTGCAATACCGCCCGGGGAAAGCCATTCCCCACGCCAACGCATTGAGCCGAGCACCGCTTCCAGAGACGCTCGACGATCCTGCACCAACGGTAACCATGTTGCAAATTGAGGCACTCCACTCGCCGCCATTAACCGCCCGAGATATCGCGAGAGAAACCAAACGTGACCCCACCTTAGCACGAGTCCTAAGCTGGGTACAACGCGGATGGCCATTGGACCAATTATCAGATGACTTCACACCATTCAAGACTCGACAAACCGAGTTTTTCTCCCAAAACGGTTGTGTCATCTGGGGCGATAGAATCGTTATCCCAGAATGACTCCAGAAAGCGCTTCTGAGAACCTTGCACGATGGCCAACCCGGCATCGTGCGAATGAAAGCCCTTGCACGAAGCTATGCATGGTGGCCGGGCATTGACAAGCAAATCGAACATTGGGTTAAAGCTTGTCCAAAATGCCAGGAAGTGAGCAACGCCCCACCTAAAGCCATTCCTACTGAATGGGAGACACCACGTGGACCCTGGTCCCGAATTCACTTGGACTTCGCGGGGCCGACCAAAGGCCACACCTTTCTACTAACCGTCGACGCCTATTCAAATTGGCTCAAGATTCATCGCATGACGACTACAACCTCCGAGGCAGTTATCAAAACCCTGGAAAGACTATTTGCAACCCACGGACTACCAGACGTCCTGGTATCCGATAACGGGCCCCTATTTACAGCACTGTCGTTCAAGCAGTACCTCGCTGACCGCGGCATTTGACATGCGCTCACCTCGCCTGTGCACCCTGCGACCAATGGCAAAGCAGAACGCATGGTACAATTTGTGAAGAAAACCTTACAGAAGGTAGACTATGACAACATTGACGACAAGATCAATCGAATCCTTTTTTTACAACACATCACACCACATAGCGTCACCAATAAAACTCCCACTGAACTGCTAATGGGACGAAAACTCCACTCCCACCTCGACCGGTTACACCCAGCTTACGAACTGGAAAAACCACTAGGATCCAGTGGCCGCTGTCGTGCCTTCCAGGTAGGAGACTTGGTATATGCTAAAAACCTATTGGGCGACCCATTGTGGGTAGAGGCGACAGTAGTTCATGTAAGATCCTACCTTGTACAATGCCTTGACGATAGCCTATGGAAACGCCATATCGATCAATTACGATCGCAGCTTCCGGCAGGCAGTCCTGTACTCCCCTATGACCAGACTGAGGGGGAGGGGAGGTACGGAAGAAGATGAATTCCAAGAAGAAAACCCGTTCGAAGGGAACGATGGTATAATAGAGACTCAGGAAGTGGAACCAGAGAGGGAAACAGTTGAACCTCAGGGAATTACAGAGGACATGGGCAACGACGGGGAAATGAACTCTGAACCAGAAACAGCCCCACTGCCAAACAACGATCTACCTCAGCGTGATTGCAGCCAAATGACACAGCGAAAATCAAAGAGACTAATAAAACAACCATCCTACCTAAAGGACTATGTAACTGCACCCTGCAAACAGAAGCCAGGGGGAAGGGGTGTTGTGAATGTATAAAGTTTTAATAAAGTGTGAACTTGGAGTAAAGTGCAGGGTTCTGGCCCTGCACTTCTGATTGGTTGTTAAACGGCCAGATCGGATTGGCCCGCTCCGGGGAATCCGATTGGCCCTTAACAGAGAGTTCCTATTGGTTATGAGAGCTAGCGCTCCTCGTTGGTTATTGATTAATAGTTACGGGGTTTGCCTATATAAGGCAGGTTAAAACTGCTATAGAAGCTAGAAGTCACTATGTGAATAAAGAGCTGAAGTTCACCATTCAGAGGCTTGTCTCCATTCTTTCTCGCCCATGCTCCAAACATAACAGTAGGCAGGTCTGGGGAGGCAGGCTGGCAAGGCAGGTCCAGCGAGGCCGGGCAGGTGATGCCAGATGGGCAAGGGAGGCTGGCAGCAGTGGTGATCAGGGTTTGCAGAGCCCTCACTCACCCAGATCAGGCAGGACAGCAGAAGGCAGGCAGTGATGGGTAGCTGACTGGCTGGTACTGCTGTTGCTGCAAGCGATAGCAGTGGGCTTGAAAAGATGGGAATGGATGTAGCGCAAATGCGCGACAAGGAGTGACTGGGTGGGGCGGAGCGGGGTAGGCAGGGAGAGAATGCCATCAGTGATTGTCGTGCATGTGTGCAATGTCGTGCATGCATGATAAGGACTGACTGGACAGGGAACAGAGGAGCAGACAGAGAGGAGCAGGGCCAGCGAGGGGCCCGTTTTATCAATTCTCCAAACTACTGGGAATCGTAACAACTGGTTCTAACAAACTGGTGCGAACCAATAGAATCCCACCCTTGCATTGCTTCCAACTGCTTTGAAGTGTAAACCTTATTGTTGGGGAACCTGGGAACTGTGGAATGAAATCAAGGAAGTGGCTAAGGTTGAATGTGCAGAGACATAGCGACTGATAAAAAAAAATAGAAGAAAGTAAACTAGACATTTCAAGACATAATGAAAATTGTCAAATACAGAAACTAAATTGTGGGTTCCTTAGTGCTCTCTAAATTTGATTGCTAAACAGATGTTTTGTTACCCAACTAAGTAACATCTTCAGTGCTAGAAGGAAGTGGGGTTTACTCACTGTTCACATATAGTACATACAGTAGCTTTCACTATCTGTAGGTATGGAGGTATTTTCTCCTCAGTAATTCCTTCATTAGGTTGTTGTTTACTGCTGATTGTTTGTCTGAGTTGGTAGATCTTTGATTAGGGTATTATTTACTACTTCATTATTTGGTATTTTCTGGCAAAGCCAACAGTTAAAAAATGAAGATATTAAGAAAGAATATAATAAACAATTTCAGAGAGCGATTAGAATACACAAGAAGCAATATTACAATTATATTTGTAACGATACTACAGATGGAAATAGACAAACAAGGTAAGTTTTCTAAAAGATCTACAAAATCAGGAAATATCAATCTGAAATTAGTTTGCTAAACAATGCCAATAAACAGATGGGTACTATTTCAAAGAAGGTCAAAAAAAGATGGAAGGAATATATTGGGAGTCTGTTCAGTAGTGTTGAAATATCCAAGGTAGATTAGAAATTATTTTCTATTTACAAAAATCCACAGTACTAGAAGAATTTAGGTCAGCGTTCTAGTCATTAACCAAGTCAAAAGGCTATATGGATTGAGGAATATTTACAGAAATATAGTAAACAATGATAGAATCAGTAAAGTTGCTAGTCAAAGTATTGCAGAAGATCTGGAAAATGATAGTAGAGAACTTTTTGGAAGACACTAAAGAAAGTAAATGCAACAGAAGAAACTATCTCATAATATTCTTAATTTCATTTGCAAGCAAAATAATGCTTATGATTATCTACTGTCTTACAGATTAAAGCCTTACATGGAAAGGGATATGCCAGACATTCAAGCTGGCTTTGGAAAGGGTTGAGAAACAAGAGGCATTATTATTGATGTACCCTGGATAATTAAGAAAGCCAAAGAATATAAAAAAGAACTAAATACAGTACGTGCTCATTAACTATTTGATTGGGATGACCATATCAAGCTGTGGAATGTCCTTAGGAAAATGGGAATATCAGAACATCTCATTGTCCTCATGGGAAATATTTAATACACAAGACAGGAAGCCTCCATCCAAATGGAACATGGTGAAACAGAATATTTATTTATGGAGACTAGATGGGAAGAAGAGAGTCATAATAAACAGGACCAAATTATTCATATTTTTGGACACATTATGTGAAGATCTAAATCTCTGGAGAAATCTATAATGCTGGGATAAATGGAAGGAAAGAAGGAAGAGATGACCAGAAGGAATTGATAGATTCAATTACAATGGTGATGAGTCCACTGAAAGGCCAGACTGGAAACAGATCATCCTGGAGATTGCTGGGAAGGAACACTGACTTGATGGCATATTAATATCAATATTTTAAAAAATCTTTTTAAAAAATCAGCCTTCAAATGCAATTAATGTATTTTTGTACAACAATAATATTGGTTTTCAAAAAGATGCTATAACCACTTTACAAATAACTATAAACAGAGTTTTCATTACATGCAGTCTAAAATTACATTATCATTTAGTAATAAACAGTGCAGCAAGTGTGTCTTTAACTATTTATAAACATATATTATGAAATATTTTCTTTGTACTACTTTGTCCTAAGCAAAATTTAACACATCTGCAAAGTATTTGTATAACAGCTTTTAAACATGAACTTTCGGTTGCTGTTTAAATCTTCATTTTAAAAAGAAATTAAGTTCTGTAATATTTTGAAGTTCTCTTTAAAACACAGATTGCTTACTCTCTGCTTCTGCATTTCTCATAATACATCATTGCATCATTTCTGCAGTGTGATGCAAAGTTACGTACAAAGGTGCAGTATACATTTGATACAATTGCTGGTGAATAATTTCTAGAATTCTGCTTGAATCATTTACCTTCAAAGCTTTCCTTGAAATAAACAATTATGTTATTTTTCTGCTTGGAAACAAACTTGGTTATCTCTGATTATTTGTAGATGTTTTAAAATGTGAAGACATGAACATGAATCTTACCTTTAAAATGTAATGTGCAAATCAAATTATAACATTACAAAATGTGTAAATTGCTAAAATAAAAAAAATCCATTCCCACAACAGAAATCTATAATATAATTCACAGTGTACAAAGCTGAATAAGCAATACCTTAGAAGTAAATAAGTGCTGGAAAAGAGCACAATGAAGACTATAGAATAGACCCACAAAATATGTGTTCGCTCTAGCAAGCTTTAATCTTGTCCTGCTGTAATTCTTTGGTAGTATGGGAGGGGGAAGTATTTGGAGAAAAAGAGCTGATGCTTGTGATTTGTAGATTGCAGTATTTACTAGCGTGAAAAAGCCCACAACTTTTAGAATGTTCAAGATTGGCATGCATCATTCAAGCCAATCAGCAGGTTCTATTTAATGCAAAGTGCTTTAGAGAGCAATTTATAGAGATTGTCCTGATAATACAAATCATCTGAATTCTGGCTCAGGCCTGCAAATCTCTCAAATCAGCTTGTTCACTCTTGGGAACATCTAACACTGGAGGTTCAGATTCTTCCCACAAGGAATTCAAATATATTCATTTGTTGATTTCCAAACTACCCTTAGTTATTGTCTTCTAAGCAGATGAAAAGAGCATTTGTAGGCCATCTAACAATACCAGAGTGTCTGGCTTGAAATCAAACTTCAGTTTGATTTAGAAATGGATTTCTATACCAGACTAAAACCTGGGAATACAGTATATGATGAAAATGTCTCTGACATTTTCTGAATGGCATATTTCTGTTACTTTGTCAGAGGACTAGCTGTTGTGAGCTGGTTTTAGTCTTTATGTAAATACATAATGTATGTGCATTATGTAAGCACATCGCAGGAAGGAATGTAGAGGGTTCCTTCCTACCAGAGATCCAGGGGAAGGCAAGAAACTTGTGTTTTTCTGTTGTGGCACAAACTCTATTAAATCATCCTCCACCGAAGAATCAGACTTTGTTTTTGCTCTTGGTCTTTAGGAAGACTGTCACAATGCAGCTGTATCAAATGGCTTGAAGTGAAAGATGCTAAGATCAGGCTATCTGCATACCGGTACTAAATAACAAGAAGGATATCTACTGTATTTTTGGACCATTATGACTGTATATTTTAATTGTGAATTTATGGTTAATAATGAATTGACCAAGTATGTTAATTATCTTGTGGCTAAGATATTGTTAATAATAGCTTTTTTGTTGTCTTCAGTTCTTGTAAAGTAGGGTAGTGTAAAATGTAGTAAATACGTTAATCCCACATATATCAAATTAAAGGTGGAGATTTAAAAAGGATAAAGGTGAATGTTCCCTTCGCACAAAGGTGCTAGTCATTTCCACCTCTAGGGGGTGATGCTCATCTCCATTACAAAGCTGAAAAGCCAGTGCTGTCCAAAGACATCTCCGTAGTCATATGGCCGGCTGTCAGTTTTGGAAGCCATATTAGCACCAGACGTTTGCACACTACCACATTCTTGAGCCTGGGAAAATGAAAGGGGGGAATTTCTTGTAGTGTATGTAGTTAGACATAATGGCATTCTTCTTCGAAATCAAGATCATGTTATTTCTGCACCTGGTGGAGAGGACATTTCAAGTTGGGACCGATGGTGATTGGGGCATGTGATGCAATGATGGGTGCAGGGGGTGGATTTATAATTTTTTACTTATTGCAAGGAACCTTGGAATTTTCAAATTTGGGATTTCCCAGAGGTGCCAGTTTATTATTCAAATAAAATAAATAAAATAAAATCCCAGCCTAGTTGAAAATTACAAACCTATCTCTTTATGCTGCGTCACCTGTAAAGTCATGGAATCAATTATTAACCAATCCATTATCCTCCACTTAGAGACAAACAACCTACCCCCTAATAAACAATTTGGTTTCAGAAAAAAACTATCCTGCAATCTGCAACTCTTACACTGCAAGAACATATGGACTACACAACACGATCAGGGCAAAGCAATAGATATAATCTACATAGACTTCTGTAAAGCCTTAGATTCAGTGGTACACGACAAACTACTCTTAAAACTAAAATCTTACGGTATCTCTGGACACCTACATAACTGGATAGAAGCATTCCTGTCAAACAGACAACAAATGATCAAAATTGGGAGCATCCTATCAAATTCTGTACCTGTCAACAATGGTGTCCCCCAAGGCAGTGTTCTAGGACCAACTTCTTCATACTCTACATAAATGACCTCTGTGATCATATTAAGAGCAACTACATTCTCTTCTCTGACGATATAAAACTATTCAACACCACAGACAATACTGCTACCCTTTAAAAAGACCTCGACTATGAATCAGAATGGTCAAACAAATAGCAACCTCAGATCTCAAGAAATAAATGCTCTGTCTTACATATTGGCAAAAAAATCAGAAACTAAAATACAAGCTGAATAGTAAAGACCTTGTTGATGATCCAAACTCTATCAAGGATCTTGGAATACTCATCTCTAATGATCTAAGTGCTAGAGCCCACTGTAACTACATAGCCAAAAAGGCATTAAGAGTTGTTAACCTAATCCTGTGTAGCTTTTTCTCTGGTAATATCACACTACTAACTAGAGTATACAAAACATTTGTTAGACCAATACTTGAATACAGCTCATCAGCCTGGAACCCGCATTACATAATGGATATTAATACAGTTGAGAAAGTCCAGAAATATTTCACGAGAAGCGTTCTCCACTCCTCCACTCATAGCAGAATATCTTATGCCACCAGACTTGAAATTTTAGACCTAGACAACCTACAACTACGCCGCCTTCGGTCCGATCTAAGTATAGTACATACAATTATCTACTGCAATGTCCTACCTGTCAATGAATACTTTAGCTTCAACCATAACAATACAAGAGCAAACAATAGATACAAATTCAAGGTTAATCGCACCAAACTTGATTGCAGGAAATATGACTTCAGCAACAGAGTGGTCAATGTCTGGAATACTCTACCTAACTCTGTGGTTTCTTCCCCAAACTCCAAAAACTTTAACCTTAGACTTTCTACTATTGACCTTACCCCTTTCCTAGGAGGTCTGTAGGGGGCGTGCATAAGTACACCAACATGCCTACTGTCCCTGTCCTATTGTTTCTTTTATATTTTTTTATTTTTCTTATATGTATCCATGTATTCATAACTGTTTTTACTTATACCTATTATCTTGTAAGCAATTGACAAACCAGATAAAATAAAAATAAAATATAAATAAAAAATAAATGACCTCTGTGATCATATTAAGAGCAACTGCATTCTCTTCGCTGACGATGTAAAGCTATTCAACACCACAGACAATACTGCTACCCTTCAAAAAGACCTCGACCATGTATCAGAATGGTCAGACAAATGGCAACTTCAAATCTCAATAAATAAATGCTCTGTCTTACTTATTGCCTACCGTCCCTGTCCTATTGTTTTTTTTATTTTTATTTTTTTCTTATATGTATCTATGTATTCATAACTATGTTTTTACTTATACCTATTATCTTGTAAGCAATTGACAAACCAAATAAAATAAATAAATAAAAAGAACTTTGGAGACAGTTATTTGTTGGAGTGGAGGTTTTCTGGAACACTGACACCAGCATGATTAAACACTGAAGGTGCACGGAACTCTGTTACCTTCCCACCAAAGTGGTTCCTTTTTTCTAATTGCATTTTTACATGCTTTTGAACTGCTAGGTTGAGAGAAGCTGGGACAAGTAATGGGAGCTCACTCAATTACACGGGGCTAGGGATTTGAACCGCTGAACTGCCAACCTTTCTGATAAGTTTGGCATCTTAGCCACTGAGCCACCACGTCCCTCCTTAAAAAGGATAAGTCATCATTATTACATGGATCTGAACCCAGCACCATTCTTGTTTAGAGACTGGATGTGCCTTTTCATTAACTTACAAGCATATGATAAACCGTACTCAATGAGTAGTCCTTAACGGTCTACATGGAGAGAAGTAAACAGTGGGGTGCCACAAGGTTCCATCTTAGGCCCAGTACTCTTCAATAACTTCATTAATGACTTAGATGAAGGCATAGAAGGGGAACTTATCAATTTTGCAGATGATATTAAGCTGGCAGGAATAGCTAACACCCAAGAAGATAGGCTGAAGATCCAGGGGGATCTTGACAGACTCGAACACTGGGCTGTATCTAACAAAATGAAATTCAATGTAGAGAAAAGTAAAGTCCTACACTTTGGCAACAAAAACCAAAAGTACACATATAGACTGGGTGAAATCAGGCTCAATAGCAATAACTGTGAGAGGGATCTTGGAGTCAGCAGTCAATAGCAATAACTGTGAGAGGGATCTTGGAGTCAGCAATATGAGCCAGCAGTGTGCAGCAGCTGCCAAAAAAGCTAATGCAATCCTAAATTGTATTAACAGAGGGATACAATCAAGATCAAGGGAAGTACTAATACCACTCTATAAACCCTTAGTAAGAGCACACCTAGAGTGCTGCATCCAGTTTTGTTCACCAAATTATAAAAAAGATGTTGAGACTCTAGAAAAAGTACAAAAGAATAACCAGGATGATTAGGGGACTGGAGACTAAAACATATGAAGAACAGTTACAGGAACTGGGCATGGCTAGTTTAATGAAGAGAAGGACCAGGGGAGACATGATAGCAGTCTTCCAATATTTGAGGGGCTGCCACGGGAGGAAGGGGTCAAGCTATTTTCTAAAGCGCCTGTAGGTCAGACAAGGAATAATGGATGGAAACTGAACAAAGAGAGATTTAACCTGGAAATAAGGAGAAATTTTCTGACAGTGAGAACAATCAACCAATGGAACAGCTTGCCCTTGGAAGTTGTGGGAGCGCCATCAGTTGAGGCTTTCAAGAAGAGATTGGCCATTTGTCAGAAATGGTGTAGGGCTTCTCACGGGGGATTGGACTAGATGACCTACAAGGTCCTTTCCAACTCTGATTATCTGTTATCTGCTATATTGCATAACCCATTGTTTCTCAACCTTGGCAATTTGAAGATATGTGGACTTCAAGCATAGCTGTCTGGGGAATTCTGGGAATTGAAGTCCACATATCTTCAAGTTGCCAGGGTTGAGAAACACTGTTCCAACCAGAGAACAGTATACTTCTCCACATTAAATGACCCCAGTGATTTTTTTTGGCTATGTTTCAGTAGACTCTTACAAAGATACTCTTACCTCTAATCGTTTCCCAGCTGCTTACTTGTTATTTCTGCTATATTTTCAAAGTTCAGCTCATGAATATTTTTCTGAAAATCTACCCCAAAGTAACAATTTCTGAACAGAAAACAAATTTGCCATAAGTGCTAGTTTTTCATTCCATTTCATTAGAATTCTTTTCAACATAAAATCAGATAGATCAGATTGGAAAGTCCACTGTTTGCTGGAAAGAAAGATATGTTTGATCCTCTCTGTACTACTGACTGATAAATGTTATATTTATTGATGCACTTAGTGGTAAGTGTTGTACTTATAAAAGAAGAACAACATGCCACGAGCAGCAGTGAAGTTCTTTTTTGGATCCTGAAATGCAATACTTATCCATAAATATTACAGGCAGAATTTGAACTAACACACTTTAAGAAGTAAGAAGAATATAGACATACTGGCTACTTGTTTATTAATTAGCCTATTAAAATTCGGAGCTTTACAAATCATATTTATCCATGTTATAACCCAACACTACAAGTATTTATCCTGCCTATTATATTCAAAACACAATCTTCAATTCATGAGGTAGTATTTTTATCCTTGGTTTCTTAATGCTGCAATATTGGAGGATGGAAGGGAACATAAATGGATGTTGGAAGTTATTTTTACATCCAAAGCAAAGCCACAGAAAGGAACAAGTCAAATTAAAAAATAATGACTAACCAGCAATCTAACAAGACATATTTCAGCAATATTTCCCTACAAATTAATTTTCAAGAATAAAGTTTTACCAAACATTCAGTGTTTTCTGGAAATTCTATTTATAGATGTATGAATGAAAAGCAGAACAAAAACATTGTGGGGAAAGAGTAACAGATATTCAGGCCGTAAAAGAATAGATAGATAGATAGATAGATAGATAGATAGATAGATAGATAGATAGATAGATAGATAGATAGATAGCGCTGTCTTCCGGGTTCCCTGGATATGTTTCCATCGTGGTGCTGTCACGCGGCGAGGCCACTCCCCGTCTCGGTTCTCCTTCTGGTGGTGAGTATCCCCTGGTTGGTTGTGTACACTGCTGGGTTTTGATTGTTAAGTCATCTGTTATTTCTTTTTCGGCCTCCTCGATGTTCCTCCCCCCCCCCCCGTTAGAGATTCAGGGGCTGAGATGGGAATAGGTGCTAGTCTGGAATGGAGTTGGTCTATGCGGCACTTCCACATTTTACCATCTGCAGTTTGTAGACGATAGGATCGGGGTCCCGTAAGTTGCATTATGGTAGCAGGAACCCACAATGGGTTGCTGAGAAGTTTTTTGCAAACACAGGGTCACCTTCCTGGAATGATCGACACTTGCTGCTGGATCCTGGGGTTTGTTCAGGTGTGTAATTGGGGTAAAGGTGATCGAGATGCGAGAGAAGTTTCCGACCCATCAGGAATTCAGCTGGGGTTCTGTTTGTGGTGCTGCTTGGATTTATATGTTGGAGGAGAAGCATCCGGGTTATTTTGTCATCAATTTCGCTGTGGTCCATTTTGTGTAAAGTCTTTTTTACAAATTGAACCATTTGCTCAGCCCTACCGTTGGCCGCAGGATGAGCTGGCGATGTTAAGGCATGGCGGATGCCCCGGTCTGCTAGGTACTGTTCAAATGCCAGGGCAGTGAATTGGGGGCCATTATCGGAGACCAGGACATCCAGCAATCCATGGATAGCGAATAGCTTATTCAGTTTTTTAGTGACCACCTCTGTGGTGGTGCTTTTCATCTTGTGGATCTCGAGCCAGTTAGAATAGGCATCCACTGTTAGGAGGAAAGTGTGTCCTCTTGTGGGTCCCACAAAATTGATGTGGATATGGGACCAGGGACCTCGAGGCGTTTCTCACTGAGTTGGGGGTGTTTTTGGAAGAGCAGAGCGAGTCTCCTGGCATTTGCTGCACTTTGCTAACCAGGTCTCTATCTGTTTGTCTAACCCAGGCTACCATGCGTAACTCCTGGCCAATGCCTTCATCCGCACGATGACTGGATGTTCATCATGCAACATTTTTAAAACTTTATGTTGCAATTTCTCTGGGATTACAACTTTGTCTCCCCACAAAATGCAGCCCTTTTGGGAGAATAGTTCTGTCTGTCGATTTCTGAATGGCTTGAAAGTGTTGTTGGGTGCGCTGTCTGGCCAACCCCGTTCCACCCAGCTGAGGACTCGTGCCAAAAAAGGGTCTTTTTTTGTTTCTGAGGTGATGTCTCGAGTGGTCAGCGGTGGTGATTTAAGGGTTTCGATTTGCAATACAGCTAGGGTTGGAGCTGGGTCCTCTATGATGTCTGGTAGTGGACAGTGGCTCCAAGTGTCAGCGTGGGGAATGGCTTTCCCTGGGAGGTCTTGCAATCGGTAATCATAGGTGGCTAAAAATTCCAACCAACGTGTCATTCTTGGTGATAAGATGTGGGAAGTTGGTTTGTTTCCCGCCAAAATACCAAGTAGCGGCTTGTGGTCTGTAATTATGGCAAAGGGTCTCCCATACACATATTCATGGAAACGTTTAATTGCGGATACAATAGCGAGAGCCTCTTTATCAAGTTGGCTATAGTTCCTTTCAGTTTTAGACAAAGTTCTCGAAAAGAATGCAATAGGTGCCTCATTACCATTTGGCAGGACGTGGCTTAAAATGGCTCCCACTCCAAATGGTGAGGCGTCACAGGTAACCATTAAGGATAGAGTCTCGTTGTATTGTATCAATATGGCACTGGAAGTTAAGAGGTCTTTTACTTGTTGGAATTCCCGTTCTTCACGCTATCCCCAGACCCAGGAAGCCTTTTTTTTGAGAAGTCTATGTAGAGGCTCGGCTACGGTTGCCTTCTGGGGCAAGAAGATGTTATAAAAGTTAATGAGTCCCAGAAAGGTTTGGAGGTCTGTCTTATTCCTAGGTCTCGGGGCATTTTTGATTGCATTTAGTTTTTTTTCAGTGGGGTGGATTCCCTGTCTGTCGAGAAGGTATCCCAGGAATTCCACTCTCTCTGTACAAAGTTGACACTTGTCCCTTTTTACTTTCAGGCCAGTGTCTTTAAATTTTTGAAGAACCTTTCTGAGTTGTACAAATAAAGAGTTATTAGTACAACTCAGAAAGGTTCTTCAAAAATTAAGACGTCATCAAAATAAGACACGACGCCTTTTATGCCTTGTAATAGTCTCTCCATCAAACTTTGGAAAATGCCTGGCACCACACTTACTCCAAATTGGAGTCTATTGCACTTGAAGGCACCTCTATGTGTAACTATTGTCTGGGCTTCTGCAGTCGTCACGTCTATGGGTAGCTGTTGATACACCTGAGCTAAGTCCAATTTCGCAAATATTTTTCCACCACCCAGGGAGTGAAGAAGGTGTTGTGGGTAAGCGCTCTGTTGAAAAGCATGATTTAAGGTGGCCCGGTCATCCCCACAAATTCTTAACGAGCCATCTGGCTTCATGGGCGTTACTATTGGAGTTTCCCAACGGGCATGGTCAATCGGTTCCAACACACCCTGGGCTATTAGTTTATCTAGCTGCTCGTCGATCTTTGGCTTGAGGGCAAAAGGCACCCGACAAGGCTTAAGATGAATGGGAGCTACATCGGGGCTGAAATTAAATGATATAGGGGTCCTCTTGTACTTGCCTAATGTTCCTGTGAACACGTCCTGGAATTCCTGGATGAGGGCCTCTTCCCAGTCATCACTTCTGGTTTGGTGTATGCTGGCTAGTTCAATCCCGAGTGGAGCGAACCACTGTAACCCTAACAAACTTGGCCGGTCATGATCGACAACAGTCAGGGGAAGTGTCGCGGTGCAGTCCTTAAAGGATACTTGGACATGACTGGAACCGACAACTGGAATTCTGTTTCCCTGGTAGTCTTTTAGGATGATTCTTTGAGTGCTGAGGTCCTGGTGACAGATGGCAGGGATCAGCTGTTTGAGGGTTTTCCAGGAAACAATCGATAGGGATGACCCCGAATCGACTTCCATCACGCACGGTCGATTCTCAATAGTAACCCTTACGCGGATCTTTCTTGCATCTAGCGATGAAGCATGGCCGATAATAATGGTTTGGTGCACCTCTTCTCATCTCGTTGAAGAGGCAGGTGCTCGATTTCTGTAGTAGTAGTGATTGTTCCATTGGTGGTTCAGGCGGTCCCAATTTCCAGGTGGTTTACCTGTCTCCCGACGGAGGTTGTTCTCCCTTCAGCTTGGACTGGACTCTCGCTTGCTTCTGCAGACCTTTGCGATGTGACCTCTTTTCCTGCAGGAATGGCAGAGTGCGTCAAGGAATTTGCAGTCTGATCGCGGGTGGTTTGCCCCACAACCAGCACATTGGCACGGAAGTCTCTGGTTCCTTTGCTCTCGTTCTGAGCAGAGCTGGTTGACCTCCTCTTCCTCACTGTCTGAGGATGACTCGAGGTCTTCATGATGGGTGGTAATAGCATGATTCTCAGAGGAGAGCAGGCTATCGTTAGCGAGTTGGTGATGCAGTGCGTTCGCTTGGTGCATTCGAGCGGCTGACTTCCTGGTTGCTTCTGTGGCAGTAGCGTCGGCGATGACATCTGCAAGGCTGATGTCACCTTTCGCCATGAGTTTACTCTGCACAGTGTGGTCATCTAAACCCAGAATTATGCGGTCTCTCAGGGCTTCCTTGAGGTTTGCAAAACCACAAAGGCCTCCTAGGTTCCGGAGGTCGGCTACGAAGTCCCCAACGCTCTCGTTCTTTCGTTGGTCCCTCTGGTAAAACTCGTGTCTTCGTATCAGTGTAGGTATTGCAGGTGCATAATGGGCCCGGAGGATTGGCGTGAGGTTATCCCAATCCATGGTCTTCACTTCCGCCGGTTTGGCAAGTGCTTTAGCCATTTTGAAAACGGTGGGGCCACAGTGGGTCAGGAACACCGCTTGTTTCTTGCCAGGCGTAGCATCTTTTAAATTGTTGGTCTCTATGAACATCTGGAAACGATCTATATACGAGTCCCAGTCTTCGTTTGCTGGGTCAAATGGAGCGGGTGGTATGGCGCAGCTGGTCATTCTACCATTCGTTCTGTGCGCTCTTCAGCCATGTGCTCTGTCTTGTTCGATGAGTACTTAGTCAGCTCTATCATCTCCGCATCCTACCCTCGTCGCCAGTGTTAAGTCCTGAGCATGGGCGCAAGGAACGGAGACGAGACATCGAACTGTGACTTCAACTCTTTATTGTGAATTAAGAACAGAACAAATACTTGGGCAGCAGCAACTTTTTTATAGAGCTGGCTGCTGTCAAAACAACCAATGATTTGAGTTTACCGCTCTAACAAGCGTCCAATCAGAGAGGCCCATTAACAGCCAATCGGACTGGCCAGAAACGACCAATCATGACTCGCTATCCACGGGCCAATGAGAAGTGCAGGATTATGAGCCTGCTGCAAAGTAAAGCTATTTACGGTTGTTACTGATGCGTTGGCTTAGTCCATAACAAGAACAGCACACTATTTCCTCACAACAGCTTTCTGCCAACTTTATATGACCATATCCCACTAATATAATTCTTCAGTCTCTTATCGTTTTTGCTGGTTCTGTAGGTACAATAGAATTAAATAATAGAATGTCATGAAAATGGGAGAACAGAAGCTGTCATTTCAAGTTGCCGGTATCAAACAAATTTTGAACAATCTCACATCTTAAAATAAATGCCAGTATTTGGAATCTTTAAGGAGAAATATTCTAACTAAACTATCTTTTATGTACAAGAATTTATAGCACAGAGAAACATTAAGAGCAGGATTTCCTCCACTATCTGAATGGAACCATCTATTTCCACTCCAACATTTTTTATTTATTTATTTATTTTATTTGTCAATTGCTTACAAAATAATGGGTATAAGTAAAACATAGTTATGAACACATGGATACATATAAGAAAAATAAAAGAAACAATAGGACAGGGACGGTAGGCACGTTGGTGCGCTTATGCACGCCCCCTACAGAGCTCTTAGGAAAGGGGTGAGGTCAATAGTAGACAGTCTAAGGTTAAAGTTTTTGGGGTTTGGGGAAGAAACGACAGTCGGGTAGAGTATTCCAGGCATTGACCACTCTGTTGCTGAAGTCGTCTTTCCTGCAATCAAGTTTGGTGCAATTAACCTTGAGTTTGTATCTATTGTTTGCTCTTGTATTGTTATGGTTGAAGCTAAAGTATTCATTGACAGGTAGGACATTGCAATGTATGATTTTATATGCTATACTTAGATCAATACTACATAAAATAACATTTTGACATCTCATTTGATATGGATGATCAAAGCTTATAATTTCCCACTTCATTCTTATTTTTGGCAATGTTGTTTCCTCTAACCTTCATCTTCACCTTCACCTCAACAGTTACTGCCTCTAAAAAAAAAAAACAGCAATCGTGGTGCTACTTCTCTACAAATGCTGGTGTTGCTCTTAAAGGCCTGTTTTTCAGAAGTGCTTGTGATCTTGAAAACAAACTTATACTTGTCTCTCTGGCACCGTCTACAAACTACTAGAAGTGAGACACCAGCTCAGAAGGATGCAGAAGCACTTTGATCTCTTGAAGAAAAACATTTGGGCCACTCCCTTATATTGTGTGGGAAGATTTCTAAGAATCCTCAACTGTGGGAAGCAGCCCAGGGGAGAACAGTTTTGGCGATAGGAATGATAGCATAATAATAACCTGAGATGAAATAAGATCTGAGATGAAAATATGGGTCTTTTATTATATTTTTAAAGGTAGTTCAGATATTATATATTTATTAGAAATCCAAGAAGTTGTTCTGTATCAAGTTAGATCAAAGATCTATCTGTCTCAAATAATTATCTACTGACTGGCAGCAAAAATCAACTTTTTTAAAATTACTTAATAAAAGCATTAGGAAGAGTAAAAAGAGAATGAATAATTAAATAAGAGAAGAAAGACATTAAAATGGAAATATATTAAAGCACTATTTTGGTGTAATGCTGACATTTACAATATGAAAAAATAACTCACCATCTGTAGGCTTTCATTGTCCCTTTGTGACAATAGAGTTGGATTCAGCTGCCAATCCAGCTGGCACTTGTACACAGAAAAGAAGAGACGCCTTGCCTTAGGCAGTAAAATAATTAGGGTTGGCTCCATTTGAACAGAAATTCACACACAAATCCAAAGCTACCATCTTAAGCTGCTGTTTATTATCCATATTTACTGATGTTCTCTCTATTGATATGGTGCAGAGGAGGGGTATCGTAAGGTCAGAGGCAAACAGCCTGAAACCAGATTGGTCCATTATTGTGATGGAATGTGTATTGCAGCAATTGAGGAGGAGGATTTGGCCAACTCAGAACTTTCCCAGAGGGAGACCCGAATGAGAGACAGTTCAATTCCAAACTGGAATCAGCCATGGAAAAGAGGTCTAGGGTAACTACACCATAGAATCTCTCAGGATAGACTGTATCTAGTAGCCAACAAAGTTATAACTTTAGTGTGGCAAGATTCTGTCCATTCGGTTCAAGTAAATAAAGTATTGGATTCAATTGGATCTCACTGACTCATCTCTGGGCTTGAGGCTGATAGTTGTCATAATAAGGACACAAGTGTTAAGCATTCTTCCTACTCTGCCAAAGTGGGCTAATCTCAGCCATATCTATCACAAGGATGGGAGAAAAAAACAGGATTTGAACTTTGTTTCTGCCACAGATGCAGCTTGCATTTTATGCTTGACTGGATTCCTTTTTAAAGGCTTTCATACTTTTGCAATAAAACTGGTTTATCAGAAACCACGTCTTGTCCTGAATAACTTCTTAGCACTTCCTGTCAAATATATTGCCAGAACAGAAGGAACTATTTCTATTTGAAAATATGGCCCCTGTTTAGCAACTCTTATGTAATAGGAAACTCTGCATCTCATGCATATACTGTACAGTACATTCAGCTAAAGGTTGGAATAAGACCCAGACATGCATGTTCACATCTAGGCTGGCCTTCAGCTGAATCTATAAAAATTGTAGTGGGTAATGTCCTATTTCTCTAAAAAGACCAGAATTTTAAAAACTGTGTAAAGCTTGTTTTAATGTATAGAGCAAGGGTCTTCAAACTTGGCAAGTTAAGACTTGTGGACTTCAACTCCCAGAATTCCTGAGCTAACATGACTGGAGGAGGAATTCTGGGAGTTGGAAATCCACAAGTCTTAAAGCTGTCAAGTTTGAAGACCCCTGATATAGAGGTCCAGCTGCAGTAGCTGCTCTTTCCCATAATCAAGTGGTTAATTACTGTACCTGATGTCCATCAGTTCTCCTTACATATCTACCTCTCCAGACATACTCCAGATTTGACAAACAACTTATGGCCACCTGCTTTGTCCTTCTAGCTGCAACCAACCAATCTCTTTTCCTTTTGGTAATGTGACAGAAACTTTGAAGTACATGGCAACATCCCTCGGAAGAACAGAGAAGGAGTACCAGTACTTAATATTTCCTTAGAAGGGATTTGTGGCAGGAAGAACTGTCTTAGTCCTTCCTGCCACTATATTTACTACTACAACCAGCAGAGCCTCCAACCAAGATCAAAGCACAGATCAGGAATTCTAAAAGGGCCTCATTTTCAGACAGAATGTCCTACTAAAAAACATGATTGTCCCAGACAATTGGCAGACATGCTGTGGACTTCCTACACAAGATTGGAGCTCCATCCTTGATTGCCACAGGCAATTTAGTGCATTAGAGCAAATTCTTATCATTTTTTTACATACAATTATGCTCAGCAAACCATCTTCTGAAAACTTAGTGAGATGAAGGAAATAATAAATGTTGTTGTTTTTTTTATAACAAATTTTATTAATTTTACAAAAACAATACACAATCCAGGCATAACAACTTGAAAAATCTTTTCTAAAAAAATAATAATAATTAAAGAGAGCCAATAGAACATACAAAATAATTCCAAATTGTAATATCAATATTTACATTATCTATTTAACTTCATATCTTATCCAGACTTCTCCTTTTATCCAAATTATATTTCTTGCTTATTAAAATTTTATTGCCTTTCATAAACATATAAAACACAGAACATAGAAAAACAAAAACAAAACTAAAACATCTTTTCTGAAGGCTGCCTGATCCTGGGTTGAAACTCTTCTCACAGACACACATTCAAACATCATATTCACTTTATATATCCTTCCATATCTTATTATCATTTTCTTTTTTTATATAAACCAATTTTATTAATTTTACAAAAACAGTGCACAAACAATCAAGGCATAACAGCTTATAAATTCTTTTCTAAAAAAAAATAGTGATAATTAAAGAAGAAAAACAATAGAACGTAATGATTCCCAATTATAATATCAATATTTACTTTATCTATTTAACTTCGTACCTTATCCCAACTTCTCCTTTTCATCCAAATTATTTGTTAATTAATATTTTATTGCCTTTTATCAACATACAAAACATAATAAAACCTTTATATATCCTTCCATATCTTATTACCATAATAAATGTTGTTGTGTCTCATTTAGTTGGGTTTTTTTTGTCTTAAGCCTCTTGAAATGTTTGCGCGGGTCTCAGGGTTGACTTAACAACAAGGAGGATCACCTACCAGGATGATAGGTAGGTGCCAGGATTAGAATTTGCCGCTTTTAGGCAGAATAGTAAGGTGAATTTGTCTGATCCGGAAGAGGATTTATTTTTAGATATGAAAGATGCATTTTCAGAAGTAATTGATGAAAAAGCCAATGGGTTGGCATGGATTACACCATCTGAATCTTATTCTATGTGCCCTTACATCATAGAGATCCCATTAAGATTTCTCTTGCTTTAAAGACTGCTGGCTTGGCATCAGAAACGTGATGCAGCAATATAGCATATTTTATAAAATCATATTCTAATGGCCCTGCATACAATTTGGCTGAATATCAAATAAAACTCAAAGAGCAGAGTGTACAGTTGTGTGGAAATGTACTTGGGTTAATCCAGATTTTCTTAATTTTGCATGTATTTGCCACTGAACGTTATTAGAGCTTTCTGATGTATAAGTCTGAATGAAAAAGCAATGGAATGGAAGAGAAGAGAAGAGAAGAGAAGAGAAGAGAAGAGAAGAGAAGAGAAGAGAAGAGAAGAGAAGAGAAGAGAAGAGGAACAGGAACAGGAACAGGAATAGGAATAGGAATAAAATAACAGAGATGGAGGGACCTTGGAGGTCTTCAAGTCCAACCCACTGCTTAGGCAGGAAACCCTATACCATTTCATACAAATGTTGTCCAATCTCTTCTTAAAAACTTCCAGTGTTGGAGCATTCACAACTTCTGGAGGCAAGTTGTTTCACTGATTAATTGTTTTAGATGTCAGGAAATTTCTTCGTTTCATTACTAGTCTCATTAACTTCATAAATTAAATCATTCAACATGTGATGTGTCTGTGTGAAAACATAATTACTCCCTTCAATTCAGTAGTTAGTTGTACCACCTCTACTTGGAATTATTGCAATCACATTTTTTATATTTGTTTCTGCCAAGTATACACATTTTTTAAAAAGGGTAATTCAGGATTCCAAAATGCCGTAAATATTTGGATGAAGAGAATTCCACAAACATGCATGTGTATTTTGCATTTTGATTCAATTACATAATTAAACAATATGCCTTATCTGTCCAGGCTGCCATGAATGTTCATGAGACTGATAAAAGTTATTTAAAACAAATATTTAATCTAACTTTTGTTTTAAATAACCTGATTGCTTAGTGGTGATTACTGTCATTAGAAAACAGTTCAATGATTTTGAGTGTGTATCCCAAATGTCCCTAATACCAAGTAACAACAGAGTAATTATTAAGTAACATGTTTTATTGTTATTCCAACCTGAAACTATGCGCCAGAGTTTTAGTGACATAACCATTTGTTACTCAACAGTCACAAGAGAGATAAGCCAAAGCTTATTATCATTACCGTATATATTCACTTCCTATCAAAAATGAATCCAATAAGCACCCATTTGTTTATTTATTTATATGTGTGTTATTTTCGTGCAGAGTTTAGAATAATATCTCATTTTTCCAGGACTTTAAATCTGAGGCATCATTTTTTTTATCAGTATTAGCATTCACTGGAATCATTTAATGCCTCAAGAGAATAAAACTTAATTATAAAAAGTATAGTACAATCAATAGTAATACAAAATGATAGACAGTGTTCAACTAGAGGCTTGAAAATATTTTACTTGAATTGGAGAGAACTGTAAGAAGACTCCTTCTCAAGGACATTTCAATGTGATAAGATAGAGGGAGAGCACAGCAAAATATTATTACAGGTGTTCTCCTGGACTCTTATCAATATTTTAACATTTGAGGCTTGGCTTTGAAGCTAGTGGAGGAGAGAGTCATAATAAGAGCCTTGGACAACTAAATAAAGTGCAGTGTGCGTTCTTTTCTTTTTTTTACTTGTGATACTCCTACTCACCAGCCTCTTTGTAAATTTTAATTCTAGTAATATTCTTATTTTTGCTTTTTATTTCAAAGGGAAAGCCTCAGAGCCTTTTCTTTATTTTTCTTTTTTTCTCCTTATCTTTACTGGGATCCTTTTGCTTTTTCTATTCATGTTTTTGGACCACTCTGTTTTTTCTTTTTGATTAAATAAGAATATTACTAGAATTAAAATTTACAAAGAGGCTGGTGAGTAGGAGTATCACAAGTAAAAAAAAAAAAAATAAGAAAGCACACTGCACTTTATTTAGTTGATGAGACTTCCCAATTGGATTAAGGTGTGAAGAACCTGAAGGAATTTCTTCTTTTTTTCTTTATTTTTGTTCTTTTTCTTCTTAATCAATATTATTATTTTGGGGGGGGGGGTTCTTTCTATTTTTCATTTTTATGGTGGACTACTTCGTAATTGGATTAGGGTATAGAAGAACCTGAAGATTTTTCTTCTTTTTCTTCTTTTCTTTAATCCTTTTTCTTATTTGGTTTTGGGCTTTTTACAATTGGATTTTTCCATTTTGGATTATAATTGGCTATTCTACCAGTTGGATTAAAAGCTAAAAAGAATTTGAAGCTTTTGAAGCATTAAAATGAGCAGGAAACCAATATCACCTGCGTTTCTACTTCTACCTCTGCCTCCCCACCAGCTGGAGGACAACGTTTAATTGAGACAATGTTGAAGCAAGATAAAGAACAAGAAAAAGTGACTTTACAGATGATTATGCAAGGAATTCAAGATCTCAAGATAAAAAGAGACACTATTGAACAAAGAATAGAGAAGACTGATGAAAAAGTGGAAAATATTAAACAAATGATGGTGAAGTATGAGGAGAGATTCCAAAAAATTGAGGAAGAAGGTAAACAGAGAGAGGAGAAGATTGGAAATATTGACAATAGATTAACAGTGGTTGAACAAGATAAAAGTGGGATGATGAGGTGGGAGATGGAAAGGTCAGAATTTTATCTCAGATTTCAAAATATAGAAGAAAAAGGACAAAATTTGGCTGCGATAATGATAGAAATTTTGGTGGATGCTTTGGAAATTACAGAGGAAAAGATGATGGATGGAGTAGATGAGGTATATCGAGTTTATACAAGATATGCGATGAGAAATAAATTACCAAGGGAAGTCCATATTAGATTGACCAAAAAATCTATTAAAACACAAATACTACAAGTGGTAAGAGAGAAGACATTGAAATACAAAGGCAAAGAGATTGTGGTTTTAAAACAAATACCCAGAAGAGTGAGAGAGATGAGAAGAGAATATCAATTTCTGACCAAAACGCTATTGGAAAACGAAGTGAATTATAGATGGCTGATTCCAGAAGGATTACGTGGCAAGAGCAGAGACATAGAATTGATTCAATTGAGAAAGCAGAACTTTTCCATGCAGAATTTTTTGGAAGGAGAGAAGAGGAGGCAGAGAAAGAGGTCTCATTAATTGAGTTTCAAGAGGAACAATTGGAGACTGAAAAAGAGAAAGGTGCAGTAGGTGGACAGGTGGATAGTAAAGAACAGCGTGAAGTGAGATTCACGAGAGCTGTTAGACCTAAATATAAAGCATAATCATGGAAGAGAAAAAACTGATTACAATGAATATAAATGGACTCAATTCAGCTGTTAAAAGAAGGAAAACCTTTCATAAATTTGAGAAATTAAAATTTGATATAATTTGTTTACAAGAAGTTCATATTAAAAAACAACATGAACAATTGTTAATACAGCCAAAATTGGGGAAAATATTTACTTCTTTGACTCAATGTAAGAAAAGAGGAGTGGTTCTATATATTAAAGAGGCTATCCCAGCAAAACTGATCTACACGGATGAAGATGGAAGAGTATTAATGGTGGAAATAATGGATAATAATATAAAAATACTCTTGATTGCAATTTATGCTCCAAATGATAAACAAGAAGAGTTTTATAAAAAACAACACATGAAAATAATTGGGCTGGACTATGTTAATATAATTATGATGGGAGACTTTAATGGAATTGTGGACAATAAATTGGACTATATAGCAACAACAACAAAGCAAAATAGAAAGACTCTCCCTAAATCTTTTTTTAAAATGACAGACGAATTAACTTTAAGAAAGACTAGATTGTTGACACTAGAAGGTCATGATTTGCTGTTGGGTTGGCATGCTTTTTTATGGTATAAGGGAACTAAAACACAGAGTTACTTTAGAAGACATTATATAGGGGAATCTTTGTGGTTAAACTGGGAGAAAATAAAAAGACAATGTTATTTGAAAATTCCAGTTTGGTTATCGACTATTGAAGCATTTTCCTATCCAATAATTTATAAGAAGGAACAAACAGTTAGATATGGGGAACTATTGGATGAAAAGGGTGAACTTAAATCGATTCAAAATTTAGAGGAACAAGATATAAAGATAAATTGGTTTTCATATGCGCAAATACATTCAAGGTATAATGAAGATTCTAAAATGGAGGGATTCTATGATAAACAGACTGATCTAGATAAGATTTTGATGGGTACTGATGAGAAGGTGATTAAAAAATTATATGGTTATTTACTGGGAATTAAATTAGAGGAAGAACAAATTAAATAAACTATGATCGTTTGGGGGAAGAATTTTGAATATGGGATTGATTTAGAGAAATGGCAAAAATTGTGGTCTCAAAATTATAAAATGACAATGTCAACAGCATATAAAGAAAATTTGTATAAGATGTTTTACAGGTGGCACTTTCCCCCGACAAGAATAGCAAGAATGTTTAAGAACAAATCTGAAAAATACTGGGAATGTCATCAGATACCTGGCTCATATTACCATATGTGGTGGACCTGTGAGGACGCTAAAAAATATTGGACTAAAATTCGCATGTGGTTGGAAAAAATGACAAAAAAACGTATAGATTTGAAACCGGAGTTCTTTTTATTGAGAATCTTACCAGATACATACAGTAAAGACTTGAAATATCTGATTGTAAATGTATTAACAGCGGCTAGGATTGTATTTGCTAAAAATTGGAAGAGTGAGAAAATACCATCAGAGGAAGAAATTATTAAGAAAATATTGGAGAGTGCTGAGATGAGTAGATTGACATTTGAAATTAGAGAGCAAGAGGATAAACAATTTTATGAAATTTGGGGTCTTTTTTATCAATGGCTAGATGACAAAATACGATAATAGAATATTTAGAATGCTAGACAGCAAGGAATAGCTTTATTTTTTCTTTTGCCTTTGTTATTTGACATTATATTTATAAAGTGTTTTTAGGATAGATTTGGTATGATTATATGATTGGTTATAGAATAAACTATTTAAAGTATTGTTATCTCAAAAAGCATAAATGATTAAAAGTACAGTCAAATGATTTTTTAATAGTGATATTAGGATATATAAGTTTGGATTGACAATATGAGTTGTTATGTAACATAACTGTAATTGAGACTACAAAATGAATGCACAAAACTGATGAACCAACCGACACACTGTATGTACATAAGAGAGTTGATGTTTTAATGTTTTGTTTGTCTTGTTTGTTTGTAGAAAATCAATACAATTCTTTAAAAAAAAATTATAGGCAGTGTTTTCCTTTTTTTTCTTATCTACCCATTTGTAGATTCAGTGCTCAAACCTTCTTAAAAGAAACAGACTATTGCAGATGAGCTGCTTTGAAGACTAAAAACATATGGTGCAGCTCTGAAGAATAAATCCATATCATTTATATCATTTTCCTTCTTGACAGAATTGCTGTAATATATGTTGATGACTGACCTGCTGGTAATTACCTTTGCGTACTTTCTACAGAAGCCAGTCAGACTTCTGGAATTTGATTCCAGTATTTGAAAATCAGCAGAATCTTCTACTATTCATGAGGAAAGGAGACTGAGTTAAGTTATACAGATCCTCCACTTGCAACCACAATTGGGACCAGAATCTTGGCAATTGAGCAAAGTAGTCAATAAGCAAGACATCACATGACTGATTCCATCAACGACCTGCAATCTTGGCACTCTCAGTTGCAGTTCTTAAGCAATTTCATGGGTCATTAAGCAAAAAATTTTCATTGAGCAAATAGTCCTAAGATGAGGATTTCCTGTATAAGGCAAGCCCCTTATGCTCCTTATGTACACCATCCTGCCTTTAAAAATGCGCTGGTTATAGCCATTATCTTGTTTTTTCTTTTTACTTTAAAATAGGCCAGCATTAATAAGAACATAAGAATATCCTGAGGGATCAATCTAAGGCCCACCTTGATCCAGATTTTTTTTTCTCTCATAGTGGCTAATAAGTTGCCTCTGAGCCTTAACAAACAGGGATGAACATATTACATTCTTCAATTGATATTCAAAGGCTCATTAGCCTCAACCTAGTGATAACAGTGATTTTTCATGATTGACAGGCCTTGACAGACTTCTTCCATGCATGGATGACTCCTACTTGAGCTTCTTAATTTATGGGACAAACATGAATGCTGTAGATCATGTTAGTCCTCAGATGTTTATCTTTGTTTTAGAAAGTTCAGGGAAAATTCAGGTTTAAGTTACATGTAATATGATTTAGGAATATTCATAAACTTTGTTCACATTATTTTCATGTTTAGCATGGCAATCATTCTGTTGGTGAATGTTATTTCTCATAAATACATTTGCTTGACTCCAACGATAGAGAATATTTGTAGCTCAGGATTGAAAGAAGGGGTCCTTGTTGCTCTTTGGACTTGATTGTTTTCTTGCATTTTATAATAAAAAAACATTTAATTAGCCATGGTTTATATGAAGAGAATACTCTATATTCAGAAATATTGTAAACGTACTGTATATTACAAGCTTAAGCATAATCATGCCTGACATCTTTTTTCTTTGTTTCTATTTTTACAATATCATTGGAAAAGAAAGATATTTCCAAACAGATCAGAGTCTGATACAAACAATTTTTACTGGGCCTTGGGAATACTCCTCTTTTTTCTACCTAGTGTGTAACTTTCTCTCTTTTTAGCTTGTGTTTGTACATTTCTTGGCATTTTATCACACTGTTCCTCCATATACCATGAAGACCCATAAACTGGACTTTTTTTCTTGTCCAATTGTCCTCTTTCCCAATAAAGGATACTTTTACTTGTGCTAAACTCCAGTTTAGTTTTCTGGTTTTCAGTGAAGAAAGAGGAGAGAAAAGGAGATAAAGGAAGGAAGGAAGGAAGGAAGGAAGGAAGGAAGGAAGGAAGGAAGGAAGGAAGGAAGGAAGGAAGGAAGGAAGGAAGGAAGGAAAAAGAAATCTCTATTTAAAAGCAAATCCTTTAATTCTAACACCTAAACAGGATTTTTTAAAGTTTAGTACTACTTTGAATTAAGTCAGCTACTTGCCTTACTCCAATCCTTTATATATTCCATTTCACTTTCCTTCCCTTCCTAGTGTAACCCCTGTATTCTCTTCTTCTTTTTCCCGTTTTCTTTTTTTTCCTGTGTCTGCTGGAAGGAGCAAGACGAGCAAGTTTGAGGATAATTTGTGTGGGAGAGAAATATTGGTACAAGCAGTCCTCAACTTATGCTCACATTAGAACCCAAAATTCCTGTTGCTAAGCAAGACACATTAAGTGAGTTGTGTTCCATTTTATGACTTTTCTTGCCACAAGTAAGTGAATCATTATGGTTACAAGTGACTTGTGCTGTTGTTTGGTCAATCTGACTTCCCCCATTGATTTTGCTTGTTGGAAACTAGCTAGGAAGGTTACAAACAGTGATCGTATGATCCCAGGACAGTGCAACCATCTTAATGGTTAAATATTGCTGCAACAGTCATAAGTGTGAAAAATGGTCATAATCATGTTTTCAATGCTCCTTTTTAAACATTTTACTAAATTATAGAATAAAATATAAAAATACAAAAGCAAATATAAAAACTCAGTGTGGGGAAAAGAGGGAAAGAGACGGAAAAGAAGAAGAAAAAAGCTTCCGACTCCTTCTACTGAAATAAAATAAAGCATTTAACATCAAACCTCAACTTTGTATTTTTTACTGTCTCATAATAATATTAACCAGCCATTTCTATAACAAGAAATCAGTCCAATCAGTAACGCCCAAAAATCAAAATTTCATTTTTTTTCCATCTCCAGCACCAAGTCCAGAAGCAATAAAAATATTTATATTCTTTTCTTTGATCAAAACGGACTAATTTGGCCATCTCTGCCAACTCCATCAGCTTCTGCAGCCATTCGTCCATGATGGGAATCAAAATATCCTTCCATTTGTGTAAGTACAGTAGTCCTGCTGCTGTCAACATATATAAATAACTTTGAATGATCACCAAACTGGTGTTTATAAGTCGAAAACTACCTGTATACAGATAGCCCTCATCTAGTGACTGTCCCATTTAGCGACCACTCACAATTCCAACAAGTGATGAAAAAGTAAATTTATGACCAATCCTTCCATTTACAATCTTCAAGAGATCTGTAAAGCGAAGGAAAGCTTGAAGTTAGATTATAAGCATACCTGTAGTTTCACTTAGAGGCCATTTGGCTTAACAATCAAGCTGCTAGTCCCATTGTGGTTGCCAAATGAGGACCTTATGGTCATTAAATAAAAAGTAAGATCGATTTTACAAATAGAGTACCTTATTTGCTGACAAATCATACACGATTCAAGAAATATTAATTTTTTCCTCCTGGTTCTGCCATTCTTGGAATATGCACATTAACATTTGTGGGCAATGGGAGAACTCCACAATTGGTTTCTGTGTCCACTGCAGCAGTGGTATGCTACCAGTTCAGCCCAATTCAGCCAAACCGTTAATAATAATAATAAAAAAAATGCTTCTGAAGATCAGCTGAGAGGAGGGAAAAAAGCCTCATCAGCTGAAAGGAGAAAGAAGAGGAAAAACTGCGTATGCATTACACAAAGCACGCCTACCAAGCCATGCTCACCAAACCAGTGGTAAGACAATTTGAATCCCACCATTGGTCCACTGTGTCAAGTTTAAATTAATAAGATGTAAACATGGAGGACAATACATGCGGTCAGCTGTTTTGGTTTTTGCTGCTTTAGTTCCTTTATTATTTTTTATCTACTGTTCTTTTCAGAGGGACATCATAACTTCAGCACTGCTTATATTTCATATAAAAAACTGCGTGCATACGAATTAAATATGAGTTCATCTTAAGCTTATGTGGTCAGATTTATCCTTAATCCAAATGCATCCTTTGTAAATATGTTGCTTACCAGATGGTGTCTGCTTTAGATTCATCTGTCATTAGGATAAGAACGTGATTTTAAGGGAATGGAAGAGCCCCTTGTGGGATTGGGCAACCAATCTGAACTGCAAAAATCCAGATGATTACTAGATAGCAAACTGCCCCCCTCCAAAAAAAAAAAAAAAACCTGCATGGAAAACTATACACAGGCAGTCCTCAAGTTACAACAGTTCATTTCGTGATCATTCAAAGTTACAATGGCACTGAAAAAAGTGATTTACGACCATTTTTCTTGTAATCAATTTCAGCTTTTTGGCCACTTACTCCTACTTATGATGGTTGCAATGTCCCGGGGTCACGTGATCAACTTTCACGACCTTCTGACAAGCAAAGTCAATGGGGAAGCCAGATTCACTTAACAACAACCTGTTACTAATTTAACAACTGCAGTGATTCACTTAACAACTGTGACAAGAAAGGTCGTAAACTGGGGCACAATTTACTTATCAAATGTTTCGCTTAGCAACAGAAAGCCAAGGCTCAATTGTGGTCATAAGTCAAGGACTACCTCTATCTGTTGCCATGTAGTGCTCAGTTCAATATTTTGTAGCTTAGATATTGTAGCCCTAGAGAATTATTGCAAGATTGAAACATTGAAGGACAACTTTATCTGAAATAAAACAGATGCAGAGATCCTTTTCATTCAAGGTGCTAAAATTATTCACAAAATATAACCCTAATGGTGATTTCAATATGTTGTATTTTCCCAATCATTCATATTGGCTGGACTTTGATAGATATTGTTACAGGATAGATTTAAGAAGAGCAATTCAAATACATTTTCTACTTCAAGCAAATTTAGGAATATATGTTCAAGGGTCTTGGCTTTATTTATTAGGCAGTGTTTGATTGAGATTGTTTTTTTTTTAATTATAATTTTATGCTTTATGATTATTGCCTTGTAAACTGCTATAAGCCATTTAAATTCAGTATTATGTAAGCATGGTAAATAATTATTCTCTTTGCAGGCTAAAATAAATATCCATATCTGCCTATAACATGTATAACATCTTTGCCTATATCAGTCCATAGAAACTAACATAGAAATAGAAACAGATGTGATTCTTCATGAAATACAAAATATTCCATCATAAATCTGGCCTTGGTGTCCATCGATCCAGAATCATTCACAGCAAATATTCTTACTGATAAGCAGAAAAGCATTGTTTACTTTGGATGCAAGGGAAAAGAAAAAGTTGACCATTGCTCCTTTTCGTTAATTATAAAACAGAAGACTCTTATGACAAACTATTAAACCAGTTTCTCCAAATACTGATATTTGACTAAAATATTCCACAAAATAATCCAGAAATGTATCATATATGAGAATTAAAAATAATTTAGACTATTAATTTATTATAATACATTTTATTGGCTATCTTCAACGCATTAGACAATCTAAACAAGATTAAGCAAAACATTTGGAATATGGCATCTGGAATTCTTTCAAATGCCTTTACAGTAATGGCCATAAAAGGTATTTTCTTTTGGGCAGTGAAATAACACATTGCCATTTTAACCGGAGACTCTTTGAGAGTCTAATGATAGTGGGCATATGTGCTACATATCTCTGTGGTGTGTATATTTTTGCTCACACCTTGTGTGTATGCTGCACAATTTGAGAATCTTCCTGGATTCATAGCTTCTGCTCAATGAGAGAGGGCAGCTGGGCCAAGTGTAAAAGCAGATAAGTGATCTGGAAATACCAACTGATAACTATAGAAGAATGGGAGAGTATTGTGAAGTATCAGTATCCAAAAATTGAAGATTATGGCATGAACTGACTATAGTGGTCCCAGTAGTTATTGGAAGATTCAGTGCCATACCAGAAAATCTTGGATGGCACTTAAAATATCTGTGCATTGAGAATTTCCATCTCTCAACCACACTGCATATATACAACACTGTACATATGCTACACCGATATATTACAATACCCTAAATACTTGGCAAGAAACTGATGCATATGAAGGCTGATACAGATAAAAAATGGCAATGATAGGTATATTACTGAAAGAAGATGCAAAAAATGCAAAAGAAATGTTCACAAGGACTGTTTGCCTCTTTGTCAAACAGTATATATAAATGCATGTAAATTTTTGTGTGTTGATGTGTGTTTATGAAAGCCAATATGGTGTAGTTGTCAAGATGCTGAACTAGAAGCATAGTGGCCCAGAGCTAGTCCTCTCTTAGGTCTGTCTGTCTATCTATCTCTATCATTCTTCCATCCATAGGAACATATCCAACAAAAGAAAGTAAAATAAAGGGAACTGGATATCATCCTAACAATAGAGAATATATTTTTTTAACTGTAAAGGGTTCCTCAATGCATGTACAAAAAGAATATATTTATTTAGAAGGTAAACTAAATAAATCAGGAAACACTTTCAGAAGGTTTTTTTTTCTTCTTCAATGATTTTGCAGCAGGACCTTTTATGGAAGGACTGGAATAGGAGTAAAACTACAGTCAGAAGTGGAATGTAAAAATTCCAGGAGTAAATTATAGTGCTCTATCCATTTGTATTACAGCTGCCTTGCATACCTTTGCCTTGGAGGAAGAACCGAGTGAAAACTGCCAATAGAGATGAAAGCAGCACAATAAATCAGCTTCTGAATTACCAAAACAAAAGTAACCCTAATCCTCAAGTTCTCTGCTGTTCAGAAAATATTATATTAAAACTTGTAAAATAAAATATATTGCATGGGGAAGGATGGAAGATGCTAGTAGCATTAAAATTGAAAATATTGCTCCTAACCTCTTCTTTTGTTAGAGTATATTTCATTACAGTTCAATTTACGATTATCAACTTCACTGTTTTGGGAAAAATGATTAGCTTCACTACGAAGGCACTGGCATTTCAATGTAGATGGATTCCATTAGGCTGTTGGTCCTTTTTGTGTGCATCTTTGCAATGTTATTTACTCCACTTATGACCTGCTCCCCCTTTAGAAACATCGTTGCAATGGTACAGCTTCCCAACGATGCTCTGAAGCAAATTTTAATTGGAAATGATTTACCCCGAACTATAAATATAAGCAAAAATGTAAAATTAAGTTTTAACATCTCTCCAACATTTTAGCCACACACTAAATATGCTAGAATTATTATTTTTTTAGCAATTTTCTACAAAAGTTGCAATTATGATGCAGCATGTAGCTCAATCCATAGATTATGTGACAACCAGATCACATAAGAGACTGGAGAAGAAAAAGGGTTTTTAGATAAATGGGTTTACACTTTCAAATAGCAAAGTTACAAGGATTTTTTTTTAAATGTCAGTCAGTTTCATGTCTTACAGAAGGGGTCTCCAACCCCCAACCCTCCAACTGGCACCAGTCTTTAGCATGCCAGAAACCAGTTCATACAAAGAAGTGAAGCTCCATCTGTGGGATGCAGGCAGTGCATGAAACCATGCCTCCTTTGGTCTGTGGAAAAACCTCTCTCCATTAAACTGGTCCCTGGTGCCCAAAAGGTTGGAGGCCACTATCTTACAGGACTGTTGAAGGTAGACCTTGGCAACTGGCAACTCAGTTGTTAAGCAAAGCAGTCTTTAAATGATAAATCATACATGAATACAACCATGCTTATAATTTTACTGATTGTAATGGCAACACATGATTGAGAGAGAGTTGCTGTGAAGGTCATAACTGTTTATGAAGTTTACATTCCATCACTGTCATAACTGCAGTGGTCACTGTCTGAGGCAGTCACTAAGTGCAGATGACCTGGAATGAGACTGTTTTAGAATGGGAAAGGAATACAATGCACTTTTTAATGGAACACAGTTGAAAATAACACTTCAGGTTATGCAAAACCAGGCAGCCCTCACTTAACAACTTCCTTTTGAAGTTATGACAATAATAAGAAAGTAGGTTTATGATTATTCTTCGAACTTGTAGTTGTTGGCAGAGCCCCCGTAGTCACATGATTGCAATTCAGGCATTTTATAACCAGCACAAATTTACAATGGTCCCAGTGTCCTGTAGTCACATGATCACCATTTGTGACTTTCATAGCAAGCTTCCGACAAGCAAAGTCACTAGGGAAGCAGACAGGAAGTCAGAAGTCATGGTCACAACGTAAGTGGTAGAACAGTTGTGATGTTTACAGTGTTAGACTCTAGTTATTGTGAAATGCATGGAAAATAAGGTAGTGGTAAACCACTTCTCTATTGCTTCCAAGAAAACCACATAAACAATCATTAGCTCACCAGGACTTGGGCCTGATAATTAAAAAGGGGGGATTCTTTAAAAATGATACTAGTGCACTAGACTTATATTCATAGCATATAAACAACTTATGCTATAACAAATATTAAAAGATTTAGTAATGAAAAAAAAGAAAACTATAAGTTATACTCCAATATTCCCTGATGTTGGAAACTATTTGAGCCTAATACCTTGGAATCAAACATATAATTGAAAATGGTAAGAGGTGAAGAGAGCATGTATTAAAAAGAAAAAGAAAAAACAAATCATTTTCTAAATCTTTTCAGCACTATTTCTAATTCTTTTGATGGCATGTTTATGCAAGCATATTACTCTCCACACCAGACAGAAACCAGAACAAAGTTCTCAGCAGTCATATTATGCAAAGAAAACCCACCAATAATTAAGAAGAAATGAATTTTCCTTGTAAAGACAAATTTGAGATTGTTGCGCTCTAATTCGTAATTCGTAATCTATATCTCAGTAATATCTAGACAGTGTTTATGAATGAAATCCAAGATGCTTGTCGATCAATGGAAGAGATCTGCCAGTAGAATTAATCTGCTTTCTTCTTGCCACTTCACCTGCTTTCATTTATAAGAAAGCCGAGGATGTTGCAGGGAAGACAAATGGATAAGGGCCTATTGCAATGGTGTAAAGTTTATACATCATCATGAAGTCAATGGAGGAAGCTGAATTCATTTAATGAACATGTGATTCACTTGATATATCACAAATAGGGATCATGGTCTTGGAGTCTTAGTGGATAACCAGCTAAAGATGAGCCAGCAGCAGCAGCCAAAAAAGCTAATGCAATCCTAAATTGTATTAACAGAGGGATACAATCAAGATCAAGGGAAGTACTAATACCACTCTATAAAGCCTTAGTAAGAGCACACCTAGAGTATTGCATCCAGTTTTGTTCACCACATTATAAAAAAGATGTTGAGACTCTAGAAAAAGTACAGAGAAGAGCAACCAGGATGATTAGGGGACTGGAGGCTAAAACATACAATGAACGGTTACAAGAACTGGGCTTGGCTAGTCTAGTAAAGAGAAGGACCAGGGGAGACATGATAGCGGTCTTCCAATATTTGAGGGGCTGCCACAGGGAGGAAGGGGTCAAGCTATTTTCTAAAGTGCCTGTAAGCCAGACAAGAAATAATGGATGGAAATGGAACAAGGAGAGATTTAAACTGGAAATAAGGAGAAACTTTCTGACACTGAGAACAATTAAACAATGAAACAGCTTGCCCTCAGAAGTTGTGGGAGCGCCATCACTTGAGACTTTCAAGAAGAGATTGGACTGCCATTTGTCAGAAATGGTGTAGGGTCTCTCGCTTGGGCCAGGGATTGGATTAGATGACCTACAAGGTCCCTTCCAACTCTGATTATCTGTTTGATCTGTTTGTTGCCATTGTAAATATGTGCAGGTTGCAAAATGCTGAATTGTAATCAAAGGGGTGCTGCTGCTGCATGATAATATCAAGATTCACATGACTGCCACAAAAAAAGTGAGGTGCAACTCACTTCATGACCACCTTGTTTAGCAATCGAAGTTCCAGTCCAAATTGTGGTCATAAGTCAAGGACTATCTATGGTATAATTTCTTAGTAGCTTAATTAAGTAAAATGTATTATACATACAACCTTTATTATTATCATCATCATCATAAGATGTATATTCCTCCTATCTTTAAACTGTCTGATGCTATTCTCAATAAAGGTTTAGTGTATGTGCACATACTACAGGATAGTATAATAACCGTCTAAAGATTAAAAGCTGAAAATCCCTAAAAACAATGATATTCTGGGGGGGAAAAACCATTTCAGTTAAAGTGACAACAAGCATAATGGATCCAAGTTAACTTTCTTTAGAAATCCTTTCCAAGTATAATTTGGAATCTCTGATATCCAGTCCATGGAACAAGAGTTGTATAAAAGCTGGAATATTTTTCATGAGATGTTTACACTCTGAATCATTTAGGAATACCTGAAAACAGCCTCCATAACTTTGAAAAATGTTCACATTTCAGACATGGTCAAGCAAGAAAAGAGAAAGTACCACAAACTTTTTAGCTTCAAAAATGAACATGTTGCATTGTGTCTAAATATTTTGGGCTTCCAGAACATATTTGAGTTATATCTCTAGAACAACCAAAGTTAAAAAAAAAGAAAGAAAGAAAGAAAGAAAGAAAGAAAGAAAGAAAGAAAGAAAGAAAGAAAGAAAGAAAGAAAGAAAGAAAGAGGAAGGAAGGAAGGAAGGAAGGAAGGAAGGAAGGAAGGAGGAAGGAAGGAAGGAAGGAAGGAAGGAAGGAAGGAAGGAAGGAAGGAAGGAATAAATTGAAGTCAGGACCAAGAAATGTAAATTGGTCTGAACACATTGTACATTTAAAATAAAATGAAGTCATATACTCTAATTCAATGTTATGGGAAGAAGCCAAGAATCTCACCTGACTCTAAGGAAATGAAACAAAAATGAGAATGCAACGGGTAATGTCTTAAATAGATATAAAAAGGTAATCCATGCTAAGATTCTGGGTACAAATGCATAAGAAATCCAGCTGCTGTAAAGATAAAAGAGAAAAATATTTTCTAACCACAACAAAGGACCTTAGGATAGACATGTGCCAATCTCACGTTTGAATTGAATCATGCTGTTTGCATTGTTTTCTTTCAACCACTCTTAACTGCCTCAAACTCTCCAAAGCAGTGTGAAACCAACCTGATATCACCTGCACTGGTGGCAGCCTTGAAAAGCTGAGCACATGCAGAGATCATTAAGAAACAATCAGTGCTCCTTGTAGCTGATCAATAGAGCAGGAGGGGGGAAACCAGTATTCATTCAGGGCTACTGTTGAGAGCATCTGCAAACAAAAAGAAATTCTCTTAACTGCACACCAAAGAGAATGAAATGAGTTGATAGAGTTCCTTCCCCCAGAGCTGCTATTGGGCAAAAAAAAAAAAACCAAACAGGCACAGAGCTACAAAAGAACCTGACAGCACTCTAAAATGAGACAACAGTAAACAAAGCCACAGAGCTGGTAGCTAGTTCTGCTTCCTAGACCTGAATGGAGAACATCATGTGATTATTGTGGTAGAGCTTTCTCACTGTGGAACACTTACTCCATCAATTTTGCAGTACACTCTTATCTTTGAGGTATTAGATTAATAGGTAACTTTTATTAATAAGTTATATTATAAAGATCCTGTCCAGTTATGTCCGACCCTGGGCATCCTCTCCATTTCTTAGCCAAGGGAACAGTGTTGTTTGAAGGCATTTCCATGGTCCTGTGGCTGTATGCTGTAGCACACAGAATACTGTTACCTTCTCACCAAAGTGGTACCTATTCATCTACTTGCATTTGCATGCTTTGAAACATGGGCAGGAGCTGCAGCATTTAGGGCAAATAATGGAAGCTCACCTTGACGTGGGGTTCTCAGGTCTCGAATCCAGGCTGCCAGCTTTCTAGCTGACAAGCTCTGCATCTTTAATTGCTGAGCCATCATGCCCCTGTATGTTACATTGTATATTAAATTGTACTATATGTTGGAGAGCCAGCATGGCGTAGTGGTTAAGGTGCTGGATTGAAAAAAGTGATTGCCAGATTTCTAGGCACAAAAGTCCGTGAGATGACTTTTCCTATCCTTTCCTCTGAGTCCATCAGCATCAGGCTCTACAACAAGCCAGCCAATAAAAAGAAGCCCATGTTTGCAGTATGATAGCTTCAGTGTGAGAAGTAAACAAGCACAGTGCAGAACAATTCCGGCAACTATGTGAGGATAAACATTAAGAACAATGTATTCTTGCTTAATGTACATTTATTATATAATATTAAATCATTGCATGGTCTATTAGTAATTTACTTACTATCTTTTAGGCATCTTTTTTGTTTTTATTGGACTATTATTGACATTATCAAGGAATTAAATTGATACAATCTTCCACTGCAGTTCTTCTATTGGAGCTGAAGTTAATCCACCCAGTTTCCCTAATTTTTCCCAGTTTGTCTTTTCTATGGATTTGCCAAAATGTGTGTCCTAAGCATCTTTTAAACCATGGGATGGATTTTCTATTTATAAGTACAATAAAAACCTATAAACTGGTGAGATCATTGCTTTTGATTGTTCTAAGTAGTTAAGTATTAAATTGTCAAAATTGGTACAAGGTGGATGAAGCTTGTTATGTTCTGTGCGTGGCACAAGAAGCGGAGACGAGTTGATGAACAGTGAACTTCAACTCTTTATTTAACATGGTGCAACAGCTCTCTTAACGGCCTCAACAGCCCCCTTTATATAGGCAAGCTCTTGGATATTTAGCCAATGAAAACACAGGAACATTAGCTCTTTTTAACCAATGAGAAGGGCTCGTTAATAGCCAATCAGATTCTCCTGAATGGACCAATCCGATATCGCTATTCTCGGCCAATCAGAAGTACAGGGCCAGAACCCTGCACTTTGCTTTAAGGTTTCAACAAACTTTATCCAAGCACTTTTATTAATTCACAACACCCCTTCCCCCCCGGGTTCCGTTTAAGGGGTGTGGTAACGTAGTCTTTGAGGTAGGCAGGTTGTTTTGATTGTCTGTTTGATTTACACTGTCCTCCCAGTATTTGTCCAGAGTCTTGTTGGGGTAGGACATTATCTGGTGAACAGGGTGCCTCTGGTTCTGTATCTAAACTTCCGTTACCACAAATGTCCTCGGTATCCCTTTGAGGCGAGTTTACCCCTGTCCCCAATTCTTCTTCACATGTTGAGTCTGAGCGGTTGTTTGTTCCGCTTGTGCCTTCTGCCATTCCAAACTCAGCCTCCTCGGGGTCTCCTCCCCCCTCAGTTTGGAAATCAGCGGAATCGCAGACCCCAGACTGCAGCCTTGAACGCAGCTGATCAATATGGTGTTTCCATATTCTATCGTTGCGACATTTCACTCGGTACGATCTGGGTCCGGTTACTGGGATTACAGTTGCCTCGACCCAGAATAGGTCACTATAAAAGTTTCTCGCAAAAACCAAGTCGCCTACCTGGAAATTTCGGCATTTCCCGCTGGATCCGTGTGGTTTTTCAGGTTTGCATGATGGGTGTAGTCGGTCCAGGTGGGAGCGGAGTTTCCGTCCCATCAATAACTCAGCGGGAGTTTTGTTGGTGATGCTGTGTGGAATGATGTGCTGCAAAAGGAGTATCCGGTTAATCTTGTCTTCGATATTGCCAAAGTCCATTTTATGTAGAGTTCTTTTGATGAATTGTACCATGCGCTTGGCCCTTCCATTAGCCGCAGGATGCACTGGTGAAGTTAGCGCATGGCGAATACTGCGGTCCGCCAGGTACTGTTCAAAAGAAAGCGCGGTAAACTGGGGCCCGTTGTCAGATACCAGAACGTCCGGTAATCCGTGTGTTGCAAATAATCTGTCCAATTTCCTGATGACAGATTCGGTTGTTGTATTTTTCATCTCATGGATTTCGAGCCAGTTCAGGTAGACATCCACTGTTAATAAAAATGTGTCTCCATTCGTAGGTCCTGCAAAGTCCAGATGAATACGGGACCATGGTCTCCTGGGTGTTTCCCATTCTGTTGGGGTTGCTTTCGGTGGGGCATTGCTGACTTCCTGGCATTTGGAACAAGTCTTTACTCAGGCTTCGATCTGCTTGTCTATGCCCAGCCACCACGCATAGCTTCGTGCGAGTGCTTTCATGCGCACGATGCCGGGGTGGCCATCGTGCAAGGTTCTCAGTACCGCTCACTGTAACCGCTCTGGGACAACGACTCTATCTCCCCAAATGATGCAGCCCTTCTGGGAAAACAGTTCTGTCTGTTGATTTTTGAAGGGAGCATAATTGTCAGGGATTTGGTCCAATGGCCATCCACGTTCTACCCAGCTGAGGACATGTGCTAAAACGGAATCGCGTTTAGTTTCAATCGTGATATCGCGAGCTGTCAGCAGCAGTTTTGGAGTGTCTCGATCTGCAGTGTTGTGACGGTCAGAGCAGGGTCGTCAATGGTTTCTGGAAGCGGTGCACGGCTTAATACGTCAGCGTGGGGAATGGCTTTCCCTGGGCAGTGTTGCAACTTATAATTATAGGCAGCCAAGTATCCTGACCAGCGAGTCATTCTGGGAGATAATATATAAGGGTTGGTTTATCTCCCGCTATTATTCCCAGTAAAGGTTTGTGGTCAGTTATTATGGTGAAAGCTCACCCATAAATATATTCATGAAATTGTTTAACAGCAGATACAATAGCAAGAGCTTCCTTATCGATTTGACTGTAATTGCGTTCTGCTTTTGACAGTGTTTTTGAAAAGTAGGCAACAGGGGCTTCACTTCTGTTTGGTAAAATGTGGCTCAAAATGGCGCCCACTCCGAATGGTGATGCATCACAAGTAACAGTTAAAGGCAAAGTTTCATTATACTGCATCAAAACAGTGTCAGAGGTCAATAAGTTTTTTACTTGTCGAAAAGCCTGTTCCTCTCGGTGCCCCCAAACCCAGGTTGCTTTTTTGTCTAATAAACGATGTAGGGTTTATTAGACCCTACGGTTGCCTTGTGAGGCAGGAAGACATAAAAATTGATAAGGCCTAGGAGCGCTTGGAGATCCGCCTTATTTCGGGGTCTTGGGGCGTTTTTGATTGCCCTAAGTTTGCTATCGGTGGGGTGAATGCCCTGTTTATCTATTAAATATCCTAAAAATTCTACTCGATCAGTACATAGTTGACACTTGTTTTTCTTAACTTTGAGACCCAAGTCTTTAAATCTCTGAAGAACCAACCCCAGGTGCTCCCTTAGTATTTCTTGAGTCGGAGCAGCAATTAAAATGTCATCAAAATAGGGGACAACACCTTTTATCCCTTGTAATAGTCTTTCCATCAAACTTTGAAAGATTCCCGGGGCCACGCTTACTCCGAATTGGAGTCGGTTACATTTAAATGCACCTTGGTGCGTGTTTGAGCCTCTGCTGTTTTTCTGTCTACAGGCAGTTGTTGGTATGCCTGGGCTAGATCTAGTTTAGTGAAGACTTTTCTGCCCCCCAGGGAATGGAGAAGGTGTTGCACCACCGGTACCAGGTAAGCGTTTTGCTGCAGGGCGTGATTTAGGGTGGCTCAGTAGTCCCCACAAATTCTTAATGATCCATTCGGCTTGATGGGTGTTATGATTGGGGTTTCCCATGGAGAATGGTCGGTTGGTTCAAACACCCCCTGGGCTATTAATTTATCAAGCTGCTCGTCAAGCTTTGGTTTAAGGGTGAATGGGACTCGACGAGGCTTAAGGCGAATCGAGCTATTTCGGGGTTGAAGTTAAATGATATCGGGGTCCCCTTGTACTCGCCTAGTTTGTCTGCAAAGACATCCTGGAATTCTTGGACGAGAGCCTCTTCCCAGTCGTTGCTGCTGGTTCGGTGAAGGCCGGCCACTTCAATTCCAAGTGGAGCGAACCATTGGAGGCCTAACAAGCTAGGCCGATCCCTGTCGACTACAGTCAAGGGTAGAGATGCAGTACGATTTTTAAAGGAGACATAGACCTGGCTGGATAAAACGACTGGAATTTGATTTCCTTGATAATCTTTGAGTATGATTCTTTGGAATCGGAGGTCTTGTCGCCGGATGGTAGGGATGAGTTGCTTGAGGGTCTTCCAGGAAACCATCGAGAGGGACGATCCTGAATCGACTTCCATTATACAAGGCTGGTTTTCAATGGCCATCTTCACCCAGATCTTCTTGGCATCCAGTGATGAGGCGTGACCAATCGTAATAGTTTGGTGTGCCCCTTCTCACTTCATTGAGTGGTTTAGGGGTCTGTTTCTGTAGGAGTGGTTGTTCCATTGGTGGTTCAAGGGTTCTTGCTTTGCAGGACGGCTTCCTGTAGATTGGCGATAGTTAGCCCCCCTCGGGGTTTGGCTGGGTCCTTGCTTGCTTCTACAGACCCATCCAATGTGGCCTCTTTTCCCGCACACATGGCAGAGCGCATCGAGGAATTTGCAGTCTGATCGGGGGTGGTTTGCCCCACAACCAGCACATTGGTACTGCGATTTCTGGCGTTGGTCTCATTCAGACCGGATCCGGTTGACCTCGTCTTCATCGCTTTCTGATGACGATTCAAGGTCCTCGTGGTGGGCTGTCATTGCCGGTTCTTCTAAGTGAGGTGAAACTTTGCTGGCGAGTTAGCGAAGTGGAGTGTGGGTGTGGCGCATTCGAGCAGCCAACTTCCTGGTTGCTTCTGCTGCAGTAGTGTCAGCGATGGCATGTGTAAGGCTAATGTCACCTTTCGCCATCAGCTTACTCTGCACGCCTGGAGCATCTAATCCCAGAACTATTCGGTCTCTCAGGGCTTCTTCAAGGTCAGCAAACCTACAGAGGCCTCCTAGATTCCGGAGATCCACTATGAAATCTGCAACACTTTTGCCCTTCCACTGATCTCTCTGGTAAAATTCATGCCTTCTCACGAGCGTTGGTACAGTCGGTGCATAGTGGGCCCTTAGCAGGGGTTTGAGGACATCCCAGTCCATGGACTTCACTTCTGCCAGTTTCACTAGTGCTTTGGCCATCTTGAATACGGTTGGCCCACAATGAGTTAGGAATACTGCCTGTTTCTTTCCAGTAGTGGCATCCTTCAAATTGTTGGTCTCCAGAAATATCTGGAAGCGATCTATATATGAGTCTTCTTGTGCCGGGTCGAATGGAGCGGGTGGTATGACGCTGCCGGACATGATTCCGCCGTTGGTGCGTTTCAGCCACATGCTCTTTTATCGCTCTGTAGTGTTCAGTCAGCTCTGACGTCTCCACATCCCACCTTCATCACCAGTGTTATGTTCTGTGCGTGGCGCAAGAAGCGGAGACGAGTCGATGAACAGTGAACTTCAACTCTTTATTTAACATGGTGCAACAGCTCTCTTAATGGCCTCAACAGCCCCCTTTATATAGGCAAGCTCTTGGGTATTTAGCTAATGAAAACACAGGAACATTAGCTCTTTTTAACCAATGAGAAGGGCTCGTTAATAGCCAATCAGATTCTCCTGAACGGACCAATCCGATATCGCTATTCTTGGCCAATCAGAAGTGCAGGGCCAGAACCCTGCACTTTGCTTTAAGGTTTCAACAAACTTTATTCAAGCACTTTTATTAATTCACAACAAAGCTGTAATATTCCCATTGCCCAAAAGAGATTTGAGTTGATATTAGAAGAACCATGGCATCTTATCACTACTTGGTGCTCTAGCTAATCTTTATTGAGAGGTTTCCTATTACTGTAAAAGTCTCTTAATCTGTAAAAATAATATCCTCTCAAAAATTTCATTTTTGCAAAAGCCTAGTGATTATCCTGATCTATACATGTTATTAAAGGAGTTAAAAAATACCGGTATGTTTTGTCAAAGCTATATATTTACTGTTCCATACTTGAAACATTTTTAGTGCAAACTTTTTCAATATGTTTTATTCTTGAAAAAATGTTTTCAGTGAAGAAACCATTAATTTGCAAAATTATGTGGCTTTAATATAATTTCAACTTGGATCCATTGTTTAGAAGAGCCTTCCATAAAGAATTGACTCACATGCCCTAACTGTGCCATTTGATGTTATATTAACAAATTAGTCTTCCTGTTTTTGAGATCTATATAAAAGCCCTTTATTTATTCTCAATTTTGTTTGCAGGAAAATAGAAGCCTTCTATTTTATTTCATTTCATTATTACTGCCAATATCTTACAAACTGTTCTGGCATTTTGTCATCTTCAGATTCTTCTTCTTTTAAACAGTTGTCTGTATAACTATTGTCTACAGTTGTAATTTCTGATTTTTTAAAATCTCTTTCTAATTATTTGGTTCATTTTGTATATTCCATGGTTTTCTGGGCAGCTGTTATGTTTCCATTGTTGTTTCAGTATCATTAGCTTTATCTCTTCTGATATTTTGCATTTTAAACTGTGTTTCTTGGTACACAATTGAATTGGCTGTTGATGACATAAATCTTTAAATAGAAATATATAAAGGAAATGAATTAAGTTACTTCAAATAAGTGAAATTGGGCTTGTTGTTTGCTTCAAGTCAAACTTGAGTAGTTGCCTTGGCAATATTTTCAGAAATGGATTGTTATTGCCTTCTTCCTAGGTTCAGAGAGAGTGACTGGCTCAAAATCACTCTCTGTTGGTTTTCCATGTCAAAGGTAGAACTCCAATTTCCCCACTCGTAGCCCACCATCTAAATTACCAAATCAAACTGGCTCTTCAGATTAGGTATTGTAAATATCTTTAAATGGACTATGAGTAATGAATAATAAAATCTCCATCTAAAATCAAATATTCCAACTTAGCTCATTTCTAATAAACAGATGATGGGTGGGGGGCTATTCCAATTGAATAATCAGCTTCCTGATAAATAATAAGGGGAGAGGTAAGGGGAGATTGTCTCTATTCCTGCCCATAGTGATTTGTTCAGTAGCTTTCTACTAAAACTACCATATAAAATTTTCTATTCTTTTTTCAGATTTCCTGGAACTAAAGCTCAGTAGGTCCAATGGGCTTTAGCTCTAACTGAAATCCCTGACTTATAAATATTGGATCACAATTCATAACATTTAAGAGAAATGCACCTATCTTCTATTGGAGTTTGGTTTAAAGGTCAAGATGGAGAAAAATTGAAGAGAGTGTGAGATTGAACCTTAATTCATAATACTTCCAAGCATTACAAGATCAACTTATCTGTGTTTCACATAAAGCAATAACAAATTTTGATCATGTCATTAACCTCAAAGAGGCTGAATATTGGACTATCTGATCCTTAGCTTTCTTCAATGGATGCATACAGGTGAGACAACTAATTAAATTAGGTCTGTAACCTGTTTCATATGACAAAATACTTGGGAAAAATCTGTTTTTGTTAATGGGCTGCATGTGAATGCAGCTTGGGCCAACCAACAGAAAATGATAGCTTAGACTTAAGGGAAAACATGTTATGGCTAAGATAAAACAAATTTCAAGGTTATTCAGTCCACACGGCAGACTACCTTTCTATGTACAATTCCCCTGCTGCTGTGTTCTCTCACTAACATCTGAATCTTTATCATCAATGATAGAATAACATTGTGAGTAGAACTACTGTATATGAATGTTTGCCAACTTGAAACCTACTATTGTCTTTTTTAATTAAGAACTTTTATAGAAAAAAAACAAAGAAAAGTAGGTGCAGGTGACACCGTTTTATTGTTTTTTCAGTCACATGAGATAAATGGGTTTCAGATATCTTAAGCCAACAGGAGCATTCAAGGCAGTACAAGAGGAAAATATTACTTTAAAACCACATCCAGAGGTCAAATTTGTCATGGAACACTGAGGAGTAAAGGCTTATGTCAGCTGCTTCTATCCTGAAAAAAAATTGTTCTATCCTGGCATCATGGCAACTAGACCATGTGGATTATCCCACAGTTAATTGCTTCATTAGGAAGATTACATTTTAAAAATTGTTTTAGGACAGGGGTGTCAAACCCGCAGCCTGGATTCGTCACATGCTGGCCACACCTATCTCTGATTTAGTGAAGCGGGGGAATTGCAATACATCACATGACGTGTCATCGCAAATTTGACATCTCCGTTCTAGGATTAAAAGTTGAGCAGCACTTTGCATTCAGGGTTTTCCTTTTATCTAGTTTTAATTGTTGGGTTGTGGATAACCTAAAATCTGGTTGTGACAGAAATAGGATGAAAATCTAGGCTTGGTTCTGAAATGCTTCTTGCCTCAGCAAAATACAGGATAAATTTACAAACTGGAACAATTTTGAACAGCTGGAATCCTAATACCTGGAGATGGAGGGAAACATTCCTAATATTACTAAGGTAACTGGGTATAAGCATGTAAAAAAAGAAGTCCATTTAGGCATTGAAATGTTCATTAATGCTAGAGGGAGAAGATACCTTCTGTAGTTTAAGATGCAGGGAGTCTCCTGTCTTGATAATTGCTCACCTGCTTCCTTCTATCCCACCCACTCTGATCTGCAGTTGAGTTCATCCATACAGAAGGGCTAAGAGTACAATGTCAAAGATAAAGGGGCACAACACCCAACCTTAAATATTATTAATGAAAATAGAAAATATTTAAACTGATTAATTCTTGCAATTTTATGTCTGTACATATAACTGAATTCTAACATGATAGAAGAGTGTAGCTCAGGAATGGCTGATTTATGTCCAAAGATTATCTTTTCTGGAGAATGTTCAAAATTATGCTTGTAAAAATTCAAAAAGACTGAAACATTAGTGACTGTAAATGTCATGAAAATATATTGAACGTACTTAAGTTATGACCAACATTAAAAGGAGGAAAAGGGATAGTAAACTGATAATATGACTTACCAAATTTTAATTATCTGTCTGAAAGAAAACAGAAATGTTAGTCCAGGAAATGGTCAAATTTGGAAATATGAATACCTCAGTAATAATTATGCACAGCGTGTTACAATTTGAACCATACTACTACTTGCGTAATACCCTACAATCTCAAGAATTTATGTGAGGGATAAAAGGGTATCTATCCAGTTGAATCACAGGCAAGAATGAAATAATATACAAAGTGAAAATAAACTGTCTTCGGATATAAACCATGCACAGTAAATTAATTCCAATTGACTTTCATAAGTAAATTAACAGTATGTATTTGTTGTGGAAATTGCATTTGATATAAATTTACTAAGAATTAGCACTTAATAAATTAAGTTTTTCTGATCAGATAATTTTGTACACAATATTCTTACTAAATATGGAATGGATTTAACCATAAACTATATTTAGTGGATCATGTCAGTGATTTTGCATGTTGTAATTCCAATGGAGGCACATAAGTTGTATCAAAGAAAATATATGATGATGGGCAGTGGTGGGATTCAATTTTTTTTACTACTGGTTCTGTGGGAGTGGCTTGGTGGGCGTGGCAGGGGAAAGATAATGCAAAATCTCCAGTCAGAGGTGGTATTTGCCCGTTGCCTGAACTCCTCAAAATTTCCGCTACTGGTTCTCCCGAACCTGCTGAACACCACCTCTGATGATGGGCTAGATCTAGATTGAATATTGTAGTTCATACTATTGATTTTACTAAATCTATTGTACTGTAAGTGCATCAAACCCTAGACATATTGTTTACATTATTTTTCAAGCAAAAAGCAGTAAATATCGACATTCGTGGAGTAAGTACTTTAACAAAGGAGATCTGAACATGCAAAAAAAGTCAAAACTGACAGCCATATTCTGTTTATAAAATAAAAACTTTTCAAAGAAAATTAATTATGGGCCTTTGTAACTTAATAATAGAAATGTGGTTCTTTGCTCCACAGGAGAGATAGCAGAGAAGAAGTGAGGAAAACCAGCATGCTCAAGGAATTTTCACTGAGCTCCCTGATGTATTTTTTAGACTTAAGTCTGTGTCTTTTTATGGAAATGCTGAAAAAGGCTTTGTCCCATGAAGCCCTCATACACCCAATCCCGCTAGTGGGAAACTGACCATTATGCTATGGTCATACATCTTGAGAAGAGATATTGAGAAGTTGTAGCTTAACTCTCTTAACTCTCTATACGCTATTTAGAAACTATGGCTCTCGAGAACCAGGCAGTGTTTCCATAAAATAAATTAAAAGTATATTTAACATGATTTAGCCCTGAAATGTATTACCAGAGGGGGTGGATTAATGATAGTACTTTGTCACAACATGTTGGAAGCAGGCTCATGCTTCAAAAAAATGGGCAGAACCAAAACTAATAGAGAGTGGAGCTAGAGAAAAATAATTTACATTTCTATTTATGATCATTATTCCTGCAATTGTATAGGAAAGCCAGAGTATTGTAGTGTATTGTATTGTAGTGTAGACTAGAGTGTGCGGTTCTAACCCTCCCATAGGCATGGACACATAGTAAGAGCAATAGTACTTAGATTTATGTAGCAACAACACTTAGACTGATATACTGCTTCACATGGCTTTACAGCCCTCTCTAAGCAGTTTACAGAGTTAGCATATTGCCCCCAATAATCTGGGTTCTCATTTTACCAACCTCGGAAGGATCGAAAGCTAAGTCAACCCTGAGCCAGTTAGGATTGCACTCTTGGTAGTGGACAGTGTTTGCCTGCAATGCTGCATTTTAACCACTGCTCCACCATGGCTCCAATGGTGGGTGATCATAGACCAGTCTCTCCCCCTCGGTCTTAATGAGAATCAGGCTGTATGATAAGCTAACTGATAAATGCAACCTTTCGTAACATCATGCATTGATGGGTTCAGTATAAAAACTGGACAAACACAGTTCAAGAATATGTGCACCTTGTACCCATGTCAGATAAATCATAAGAGAAATGATAACTGCAATAATTTAATAATAACAGTATTCCCAAAGACCAAGTTCTTCCTCTTCTTTCAAAATTAAAAATTAAAATTAGGTGGTTATTTGGAGGGATGGTGAATCATGCCACAAACATAGAGGGTTGTTAGGGATAACATTGTTTACCCTAACTGGTTTAGGTAAAATAATAACTAAGTAATCATAGTTTGTATGTTAAAGTGTCTGCAACTTTAACTGTGGGATAGTAATTAAGGGAGTGGTTGTGAAAGCACTTTAAAAGAAGCAAGACTGCAGCTTGCTCTCTCTCTGGCTTTGATGATCCCTGATTAAGGGCTCAAGACTGCATTGCTCAAACGGGAGAGAAAACAAAGGACTGACTTGTAAGTGAACTGACATAGGATATTCTACACGGACTTTTGCTAACTGAATATCCCTGAATGGACTGACTAAATGATACATGACTATTGGACTGTTATTTTGACTATGCTATGAACTCATAATGGAATAAACTATATTTTTGATAGCACAAGCGTATCTGTTATTTTTACTGTATGTTAATAAACATACAAGCTTAGCTCACTCATTTATCTGTGTGCCTATCTGACTAACGCTGCACATTCTGTTTAGCTTGTCTCCCTAACCCTGGTTGGGGAACCCAGGCTTAACAAGGGTGAATGTGACATTGAAGGTCATAAAACTAGCATCTCTGATCCAATCCAATTTGGCCTCCTTGACTTTAAAGAAAGAACTGTAAATACATATCACATTATTTCACAAGACAACAATACAAAATGCAATAAAGCAACATTACAGAATGTAATTACTACATCTTGAATATTGCTGACATGTGGAGAAAAAAATCCAGAATTATCAGAGGTTACTTGACTGAGGAAATACAATTAGGTTTTGCTCTTTAGAAGGATAATGCAATCTTTATGGCAATGGGAAGGAATTGATGTGCATATGGCATATTATTATAAATAAACTTTTGGGGGGAAATTCGACTTGATCAATAAAAAAATACACAACAGACATACACTAATTGCTTTTATATTGAAGTAATATGCAATATACAGTAATATTAACTGGGAAAAGTATTGCAGGGGAAACAAGAAGTAATGTGAAATTTCTGATGTGGGTGTGGGTGTGTTTAAGGTGGGTAGGAACACTGTTATATAGGTTGCTAGGAATATTGAAGTTTCCACTATTTTATCAAACTGACTTGAGACCTTTAACATTCTATGAATGACAAAACTTCTCATAATTTGAAAAACCAGCCACATATTCAACTTACCATATATACTTGAGTTTAAGTCAACCTGAATATAAGCCAAGGCACCTAATTTTACCACAAAAAACTGGGAAAACTTATTGACTCGAGTATAAGCCGAGGGTGGGAAATGCAGCAGCTACTGGTAAATTTCAAAAATAAAAATAGATACCAATAAAAACTTTCACTAGGACAGTTGAGAATAAGTTTGATGTTCACAATTTCCTCTTTGAAAGAGACCAGTAAATAGGGAACAAGAAGATGAAGAAAAAGAAGTGTGTTTTTTCACACTTTTCACACTGCAGTGAACAAAAATGGCATCATAGGAACAGGCTTATTCTCAGTCCAAAGGTTTGTTTCTGATTTCTTCCCTGATTTAAGGGAAATTTGGGAAACGATCTCACTATCATGAAAGGTTTAATTGATTCACTAACCCAAAAGAAGATGATGACGACACTGGGAGGCAGGAGTCACTCTCTTCCTTGCAAGAAAAAAGCAAGAGCCGTTCTTATGATCTCTCTCTCTCCCCGTAATACAGTCAAGCCCTTTCCAACACGCGCGATCTGCCACCGCCGCTTTGCACCTTGCAAATGCAAAATCCCGGGGTTTTTGCATTTGCAAGGTGCAAAGCGGTGGGGGTGGATCCCGCGTGCTGGAAAGGGCTTGACTGTATTACGGGGAGAGAGAGAGAGAGAGAGAGAGCATAAGAAGGGCTCTTGCTTTTTTCTTGCAAGGGAGAGAGTGACTCCTGCCTCCCACTGTCATCATCATCTTCTTTTGGGTTAGTGAATCAATTAATTTGGGAAATGATCTCACTATCATGAAAGTCAGTGTTCTCTGCCAGTGGGGCATTTGGAAAAAAATGCCCCGCAGCATATCCACGCACATGTAAGGGAAATCAGAAATCCCCGCGTTCAATGCCTAGCACGGCAGAAGAGAAAACGCAGCTGTGAGCAAATATTGGGAAAACCTGATTGATCAGAAGGAAGGAGGCAAAAGAGGGAGGGGTGGTGGTGGATGGAGGTCCCACTGGTATTTGTGAAACACTTGGTCAGCAGCGCTTAAAGTCAACGTCCTCGCTCCCACCCACCCAAAGCCACGAAGTCCCCCAATTGCGCAGCCCAGAATCGCCCTCCCCTCAGGGGGCAGCAATGATGCCCGGTATTTCCCGAGACAAGAAGCTCTGCCATGCAATGAAAGCGCCCTGCTCTAGACTCACGGGCTTAGAAAACAATATGAGCCAAGGTCGCTTCGGCTCCGCTCAGCTTCGTTTCCTCAGCCCTAGGTGCTTTCAGTCCACTCGGGAGGATGGGGAGGAGGTGGTGGCGGCGGCTTGCATTGTTTTGTGAGCTGTAGGCTCTAGGCTCGCGGGCTCAGAAAACAATGCGAGGCGAGGTCGCTTCGGCTCCGCTCAGCTTTGTTTCCTCAGCTCCAGCTGCTTTCAGTCCACTCAGGAGGAGGGGGAGGAGGTGGTGGTGGCGGCCTGCATTGTTTTCTGAGCTCTAGGCTCATGGGCTCAGAAAACAACGTGAGGCGAGGTCGCTTCGGCTCCGCTCAGCTTCGTTTCCTCAGCCCTAGCTGCTTTCAGTCCACTCAGGAGGAGGGGGAGGAGGTGGTGGCGGCGGCTTGCATTGTTTTCTGAGCTCTAGGCTCATGGGCTCAGAAAACAACGTGAGGCGAGGTCGCTTCGGCTCCTCTCAGCTTTGTTTCCTCAGCCCTAGCTGTTTTCAGTCCACTCGGGAGAAGGGGGAGGAGGTGGTGGTGGCGGCTTGCGTTGTTTTCTGAGCTCTAGGCTCGCGGGTTCAAAAAACAATGAGAGGCGAGGTCACTTCGGCTCCTCTCAGCTTTGTTTCCTCAGCCCTAGCTGTTTCCAGTCCACTCGGGAGAAGGGGGAGGAGGTGGTGGTGGCAGCTTGCGTTGTTTTCTGAGCTCTAGGGTCGCGGGTTCAACAAACAATGAGAGGCGAGGTCGCTTCGGCTCCACTCAGCTTTGTTTCCTCAGCTCCAGCTGCTTTCAGTCCACTCGGGAGCAGGGGGAGGTGGTGGCGGCGGCTTGCATTGTTTTCTAAGCTCTAGGCTCGCGGGTTTAGAAAACAATGCAAGCCGCCACCACCACCTCCCCCTCCTCCCGAGTGGACTGAAAGCAGCTGGACCTGAGGAAACGAAGCTGAGCAGAGCTGAAGGAACCTCAGCTCGCGTTATTTTCTGAGCCTAGAGCCTAGAGCCAGGACGCTTTCATTGCACGGTGGGAAACACCGGGTGTCGTTGTCTCGGGAAACACCGGGTGTTGTTGCTATCCCCTGAGGGGAGGGCAATTCTGGGCTGCATGATTGGGGGACTTCGTCGCTTTGGGTGGGTGGGTGGGTGGGAGCGAGGATGGACGGAGTCCATGAAGTGGGCCTTGCCTGCCCTTGCTGGCTGCCTCTGCTTCCTTAAGGGCGGGGAAGGGGGCTCATCTGGACCAAGGGTGAATCTCCCCCTCAGTTTCCCCTGAAGGATCTTCCATCACTTTTTCCTTCTCCCTACATCTTCCCTCCGTTAAAATCCCACACACACACACACTTATTTTTGGTCGGATAGATTTCGTGTCTGAGCATTCTCACATGGCGGTGGGTCTTTCCCCCCCCCTAAAAACAGTTAAAAAAAGAAAAAAACAATATATCCTCATGCAAGAACTTTTCTGCTTCCGATTACCCCCATGCTTAAAAGTTGCAAAGGAAACACGGAAGCAGGGAAGCAGCTGCCCAGCTCCGGAGCTCCACACCATTTTTTTTTTCAGAGGGGAATCTGACTCGAGTATAAGCCGAGGGGGGTTTTTTCAGCACAAAAAATGGGCTGAAAAACTCGGCTTATACTCGAGTATATACGGTATCCTCTCTCTGCCAGGAAAGAAAACTTCAGAGAAAGACCATGCCAGACACTAGAGACAAATGATGATATGCAGAAGCCATGAAACTTGGCATTGATTTGGTGCTTCTGCCTTTTAAACAAAAAACAAAAAAGGTCAATGAAATGAAAATCAAGAGGCAATGCTTTTTCTGTTCTTGCATAGTTATGTTGAGAAAATTATGCCTGATTACATTCATAATTTGCAACAAATGCCTCTAACAATATTGGGAAAAAATATATATACAATATTTAAAGGATGCTAGCAACCCATTTGACATATAAATAAAAAAACTAGCGTAAGTGATAGGAAATTTTAGGAACTTGCTGCAAAGCTTTGTGAACTGGCTTCACTTTGTGAATGTGTAAGATTGCTTTGAAGGTTGCAAAAGACTATTTCCTTAAGTCTGTTGTTTCAGTGTTGACGAAAAGCTCTTCACCACCTTTCCTGTAAATTGGCCTCAAAGTCTTTCTTCAGTCCTTTTATTTCAGGCATATCTGTCTTGTTTTGCTGCCCTTCTTTCCATCATTGTCTTCCTTCTTCTTTGTCTTTATTACCACTTAATTATTATTATTGTTTGGTCCCTGCCTGGGGGATGCCGGGGTAGCCCTTCAATATCTATGTGATTTTTTTTTTTTTAGCCATTGGCACTGGCTCATCTCAAACAAAAATCCTGTGGACATGCAGTAATAAAATCATCGAGGTTGCCTCTGTTCATCATTACCTTACATCTTATGTAATTCCTCAATCAAAAAGACATCTTCAATAATTTATTCAATTCCATTGAATGTACAGATGGCCCTCGACTTATGACCACAGTGGAGCCCAAAGTTTCTGTTGCTAAGCAAGACATTTGTTAAGTGAGTTTTGACCCCATTTCACAACCTTTCTTGCCACAGCGACTAAGTAAATCACTGCAGTTGTTTATTTATTAACATGGTTGTTAAGTGAGCCTGGCTTCGCCATTGACTTTATCTGTCAGAAGTTTACAAAATGTGAGTCATTGAATGATGTGTCATCTATAGACCCCAAGACATTGCAACCATCATAAATATGAGTCAATTGCCAAGCATCTGAATTTGGATCACATAACCACAGGGATGCTACAAGTGTCATGTGAAAAACAATCATAACTCTTTTTTTTTTCAGGGTTGTTGTAACTTTGAATGGTGACTAAACAAACTGATGTAAGTTGAGGACTATCCATACTATGTCTCAAAAACACAAGGTAGCTGATGCAGACCTACATTTATAATGGCTCCATACATTGTGCTAAGCTTGGCTTTATTTTGGCCATTGCTAAATGATACTTTTCTAAGTTTATTCACAATATTAGGCTAAACCACAAGTGTTGAGTTATGCACTTCAACAAAATAAACAACCAAAAAATGCCCGAATAAACCACATTGTGGCTTGGCCCAACTTATGAATCCAACCTTAATGAAAGGTGATTGTAAAAAAAGAAAAAAAAAGGCTAACATTTGGAAAAAGAAAAAGAAAAGCTAAGTCTGAAATCTAATTTTATATTATATTTTAAGTACGCCAATAGAACATGGTATAAAGTGAAGCTCCCTGCTCAATTATTTGCAAACAGATCTGAAACTGAAGCTTGCTTCTTTTTTTAATTTTTTAATTTTTAAAAACAACCATACACATACAAAGCATAAAAACATAAAACCATCTTCCATTTTATATACATACAGTGTGTCAGTTGGTTACATATCTTTTGTGCTATCCTTTTGTAGTCATTTACATATGGTAAGATGAACCAGGTATCTGATGACATTTCCAGCATTTATCCAATTTATTCTTAAACATTCTCGTGAGTCTCGTTGGGGGTAAGTGCCACTTGTAAAACATCTTATATACATTTTCTTTATATGCAGTTGACATTGTCATTTTATAATTTTGAGACCACAATTTTTGCCATTTTTCTAAATCAATCCCATGTCCAAAAATTTTTCCCCAAACAATCATCGTTTCTTTGACTTGTTCCTCCTCCAATTTAAATTCTAATAGATGTCCATACAGTTTTTAAATTACCTTTTCATCAGTACCCATCCAAATATATTTCAACACAATTCTATTTAAATCTTCAAAAAAACTCATTCCCTAATCGAATAGGAATTATCTGGCATAAATATAAAACTCTAGGCAATATATTCATCTTAACTGTGGATATTCTCCCAATCAATGATAGTTGCAATTTTTCCCATTTCATCAAATCTATCACAATCTGCTTTTTGAGTTTAACATAGTTATCTCCCTCCAGCATACTACATCTTGATGTAATATGAATCCCTAAATATTTAACCTTGTTCGTGACCTGTATTTTTAAAATTTCTTCCAACTCTTTCTTTCGTTTTGCTAACATATTCTTTGTTTTGTCTTTGTTTATTCTCAAACCTGCAACTTTTCTGTGTTCTTCTATTTTTTCCTATTAATTTGGGTGCTGTTTCCAATAGGTCTTCTAATATAAATACCAGGTCATCTGCAAAAGCATACAATTTATACTCCTCCTTTTTAATTTTCATTCCTTTTATTTCTTTTTCTTCTCTGATATTCTTATTCAAGACTTCCAATGTTAACACAAACAGCAGAGATGACAATGGACAGCCTTGCCTTGTCCTTTTTCTTATATCTATGGATTCTATTAATTCTCCATTCACCATCACCTTTGCAGTTTGTTCATGGTATATTGTTTCAATGGCTTGGATAAACTTCTTACCAAAGCCCATTTGTATCAATTGTAGTAAAATAAATCACTAACTCACATTGTCAAAGGCTTTTTGAGCATCTAGAAACATCAAGGCCATTTGCTTCTCAGGTTGTGCTTCCTAATATTCCAGAGTATCCAAAATAATTCTCACATTGTCTTTGATTTGTATCTTTGGCACAAATCTAATTTGATCAGTATGAATAAAATTATTTAAGTATCTTTTTAGTCTTTCTGCCAAAATTGAAGCAAATATTTTATAGTCTAAGTTCAATAAAGATATAGGTCTATAATTTTTAACTTGCTGTAGGTCTGTACCTTCCTTTGGTATAAGTGTAATGTATGCTTCTGACCATGTTTTTGGTATTCTTTTCTTTAACATAACTTCATTCATAACTTCTAAAAGATGAAAAGTCAATATTTCCTGAAAAGTCTTGTAAAATTCCACTGGCAAACCATCTGGACCTGGTGCTTTCCCAGCATTCTCTTTTTTTTAAGGCTTCTGTTAATTCCATCATTATTATACTTCCTTCTAACATTGTTTCAATGTTTTGGGGTATCTGAGGTAAGTTCGCTTTCTGAAGATATTGTTTAACCTTTTCTTCTTGAATATTCTCTTGAAAATACAGTTTTCTATAGTAGTCTTGTATAATTTTTTCTTCTCCTCATTTTCATAGCAAACCTGTCCTTCTTTATTTATTAATTGACTAATTCTTCTTGCTTCTCTTTCCTTTCTCAGTTTATAAGCTAGCCATCTGCCTGGTTTGTTTGCATCTTCAAAGTAATTCTGTTTAGCATTTTTAATTTTTTGTGCTAATTCCTCTTTTTCCATTAGTCCCATTTTATGTTAAATTATATCCATTTTATTTTTAATGCCTTTTTTTGTGGGAACATCTGTAAATCTTTTCCCAGTCTTTTATAGTCATCCTCTAATGTCTTCAATGTCTTTTTCTGATTTCTGTTTCTTCTCTTAGTATAATCTATTATCAAGCCTCTTGTGTAGGCCTTCATCATGTCCCAGAGATTCTGTAAAGTTGTATCCTCTTTTCTATTTTCTTTGAAGAAGTAAACAAGTTCTTTCTCTATTTTCTGTTGAAAGTCTTTTTCTTTCAGTATCATATTATTTAAAGTCCATCTAGATCTCCTCTTATGTCCTTTCCAAGTAACTGACACTGGATTATGATCTGCCCAAGTGCTTGTTTCTATTTCAATCTGTCGTACATTAGTCAATAATTCTGCTGACATCCATATCATATCTATTTTAGACCAGGGTGTATGCCTGTTTGAATAAAAGGTATATTGCTTACTTTCTGCATTTCTCTCTCTCCATGCATCTTTTAAATTAAATTCTTCTGTTATTCGAAGGAAGGATTTTGATAGTATCTTTTTCACTTTCTTTGTTGTTTTCTATGTTTTATAGTCCAACCGGTTGTTAATTATTCCATTAAAATCTCCCATCATACAAATATTAACATAGTCCAATTAATTTTTTTTTGAATCTGTCTTCATATTTCATCATCATCTGTTGAATATTTTCCACTTTTTCATCGGTCTTTTCAATTTTCTGAATTCCTTGCATAATCATCTGTAATGTCACTTTCTTCTCTTTCTCTTTTTCTTGTTGTAATATTGTTTGTATAGATCGTTGTCCTCCCTCCATGGTGAGGGAGTTGGTATTGAAGAAGCTGGGGCTGTTGTTTTTCTACTCATCTTGTAATGCTTATCTCAAAAGAAAGAGAGAGAAAAGGGGAAAAAAGAGGGGGAAAAAAAAAACAAAGGCAAGCAATTGCCACTCCAAAGGAAAAAAGGAAAGAAAATCTTCAGGCACTTGTATACCTTAATCCAATTAGTTGCAATGGTAGATGTAAAAAGGAAAAAAGGAAAAGGAAAAAAGAAAAATATTCTATATGTTCCTCTTAATAAACAAAAAGAAAACCAAAATAAAAGGTTTACATTCTAGTTCCTGGTTTAAAAAGTTAAAATCCAATTAAAGAGAAAAAAAAAGAGACCCATTAGTGGGGGGAGGGGGTAGAAAGGGAGGCAAAAGGTAAAAAGCAATTCTAATATAAAACAAGCCTCTGCCGCCAAATATCCAAGGCTCTTTGATAAATCAGCTCAGAGTTTTTTCAAGGTCACTTAATCTTCTTTCTTTCAACTTCAACTCCAGACTCAACTATCTGTACAAATGAGCACCTGAATAAACAAACTGCCATGCTCATCTCTATCTTTTCCAATACAAAGCTTGGAGTCCTTGACTGTAACACAAGCTAGTGAGAGAGAGAAAAAGAAACAATTTATCCAAGCCTCTGGGCAGCAATGCTACTTATTTTCCTTTACTTTCACTTCCCCCTCCTCAATCTACAACCAGGATTTAAAAAAAAGTAAAGTCTTTTCCCCTTTTTTTTTTTTAAAAAAGGAGAAAAATAAATCTTAAGTCAAGCAGAAGAATCTTAGTCAACAAGGGATTTTCAAAAGGGTTGTTTAAAAAAGGGAGAAAGAAATACAAACAAAAATTAAAAAATTAAAAAGTACTAGTCCAGCTTAAAGTTAAACAGCTTTGCCAAATTCAAAGTTGCAATAAAAAGGGAAAAAAGGAAAAAAAAAACTTTCACTTTGACAATTAATCACGCCGCTTAAATTCTTTTCTCTTCACTTTTAGTCCACTTTAATTTTTTCAGGGTGTTCTCTCCAAGAAATAATAAGTAAAAGTTCATCTCACCAAATTGATACACTTTCTTTCCAATCTCTTCCATTCCGGAGCTGTGCCAGCTTCAGCAGCTTGGAAGGCTGCCTCTCTGCTACCAGCAAAAAGGGCTTTTCTTGGATCAACCAGGGACTTTGTGATGTGCCCTCCTCAATCATCGTATGTGCCCCCCCTCAATCAGCATCTCTATGGGATGGTTTAAGTCTGGTGGGACCATCCTGCAATGGAGATATCAGTGGTGATCTTGGAGCTTCAAGATCGCACGCTGTACCACTGAGATGCCAGCTCTGCCAGGCTTGCTTCTAAATAGCCTAAATAGTGATGGGATGAAGTTCTTTCAGTTTAGTTTTAAATATAAACACTTCTCGTGTCACATTTTTGAACTCACACATGACTTACAAGTTAACTATTACATTATTCTAATTTGCACTTTTCAAATTTGGCATAAGGTTCACCACTAAAACAAATACCATGGGGAAAAGGCTGTGCATATGAATGAAAATAATTTGAAATTTTTAAATATATACATTAAAAAAATGGTTTCCAGAAATTTACATATTGCAAACCAACATGTGCTAATATATACACACATTTTTGTGTAAACTCAGAAGTGATGGATGGAATGCAAAATAAGGAACTAGCAAATGCTGAATTCACCATATTACCCCATCCTTTGTCTATAGTCTGGATTTGCAGCAATTACACCAGAGATGGTATTCAGCAGGTTCTGACCAGTTCTGGAGGACCGGTAGAAGAAATTTTGAGTTGTTTGGAGAACCAGTGGTAACCTTCCTTCTGGAGTAGGATAGGAATGGAGATTTTAGAGTATGCTTCCCCTGCCATGCCCACCAAGCCACACCCATCAAGCCATGCTACGCCCACCAAGCCACACCCACAGAACCAGAAGTAAAAAAAAATTGAATCCAACCACTGAATTGCATCCATTTCTTTTTGGTCCTGCAACATCTTATCTGAAGCAGCTGGATCAGGAGGTAGCCAATGAGACCCATTGAAGAAGAAAGAGAGGAAGGGAGAAGAGGGAGAGAGAGAGAGAGAGAAGAGGACCCTGAGACTACAATTCAGACTTCTGCAGTGGGAACAGCACACTTTGCCAATGGTATTTATCTTTTCTGACAGTAAATCCTAATCCGAATTATCCTGAATAACTCTAGAAAAACTATCTCCTCTTCTGTGTGGCTTTCTTTCTTCCTTGATTCAAGAACGTTTACCCCACTGCCAAATGTAAACACTGTCAAGGCACACCACTAGCAAACACACCTGCTCCCAGATGGTGTCTGAAGACTTTTTAAAATGATACTTACACTCAGTAATATCACAGAATTTCTTTGTTTTACCCTGAGTCACCTGTATTGTTTGCTTTTCATTCAGCTGCCTTGGAGTTTTTCTACCTTTATAGCTGCATTGTAAGTGGACAACAGCTGAGACTTTATTTTATGTTTTATTCTGTTTATTTTGTGGTATAGAGGTGGATTTATAAGGAAACTGGAAATTCCTTTCACAGAGCTGACAAGCTCCTTTACTCTCTCAAGTTAAGACCACCTTCCTTTTCCTTTCCTCTAACTTTATTATTTAAAACTGAAAATAATAATCTCCTTTAACAATCATCCAGTAACAAAAAACATCTCCTTAATGAAAAGATTTTTTTAGAAAATAGAATGGGATGTTATTGTGGCAGATAAACAGCTAGAGGAAAAAAAACCATAGGTGTTATGGATTAAACCATCGCAGCGATACAACCCTAAACAGCTTCGTCTTACAACAGGCTTGTAATCCTGCTATTCTCATTGGCCCGTGAATAGTGAGTCATGATTGTTCAGGTTTGGCCAGTCTGATTGGCTGTTAACGGAAACCCCTGATTGGACGCTTGTGAAAGCGATAGAGTCAGTATATTGGTTGTTTGACAGCAGCAAGCTCTATAAAAGAGCTACTGCTGCCCAGGCCTTGTGCTCCATTCTTTCTTGTTAAATAAAGAGTTGAAGTCACAGTCCGATGTCTCGTCTCCGTTCTTGCGCCCATGCCCAGGACTTAACACTGGTGATGAGGATGGGATGTGGAGATGATAGAGCTGACTAGAACATATCGGACAAAGACAGAGCACGTGGCGAAAGAGCGCATGCAACAGACGGCAAGATGACTAGTGGCTCCATACCACCCGTCTATTCGATCCAGCAACCGAAGACTGGGACTCGTATATAGACCGTTTCCAGATGTTCCTGGAGACCAACAATTTAAAAGATGCTACATCTGGCAAGAAATGAGTGGTGTTCCTGACTCATTGTGGCCCCGCCGTTTTCAAAATGGCTAAAGCATTAGCAAAACTGGCGGAAGTGAAGACCATGGATTGGGACACCCTTGCTCCAATCCTCAGGGCCCATTACGCACCCGCAGTACCTACACTGATACGAAGACACGAATTCTACCAGAGGGACCAACGGAAGGACAAGAGCGTTGGTAATTTCGTAGCTAACCTCCGGAACATAGGAGGCCTTTGTGGTTTTGCAAACTTAGAGGAAGCCCTAAGAGACTGAATAGTTCTGGGATTAAATGCACTGCACGTGCAGAGTAAGCTAATGGCGAAAGGCGACATCAGCCTTACAGATGTCATCGCCGACACTACTGCAGCAGAAGCAACCAGGAAGTCAGCTGCTCGAATGCGCCGAGCGAACGCACCGCTTCGCCAACTCGCCAATGAGGTCCCACTCGTCACTGAGAAGCATGCTACCACTACCCACCACGAAGACCTCGAGTCATCCTCAGACAGTGATGAAGAGGAGGTCAACCGGCTCTGCTCAGAATGAGAGCAAAGGAACCAGCGACGTCCATGCCAATGTGCAGGTTGCGGGGCAAACCACCCGCGATCGGACTGCAAATTCCTCGATGCACTCTGCCGTAACTGCGGAAAGAAAGGCCACATCGCGAAGGTCTGCAGAAGCAGATGAGAGTCCAGTCCCAGCCGAAAGGAGAACAACCTCCGTCGGGAGATAGGCAAACCTCCTGAGAACCAGGACCATCTGAACCACCAATGGAACAACCACTACTACTACAGAAACCAAGCACCTGCCTTTTCAACGAGACTAGATGAGGCCCATCAAACCATGATCATCGGCCAGGCTTCATCGCTCGATGCAAGGAAGATACACGTGAAGGTTACTATTGAGAATCGACCATGTGTGATGGAAGTCGATTTGGGATCGTCCCTGTTGATGGTATCCTGGAAAACCCTCAAACAACTGATCCCTGCCATTTCCCGCCAGGACCTCAGCATGCAGCAAATCATCCTGAAAGTCTATCAGGGAAACAGAATCCCAGTTGTTGGTTCCAGCAATGTCCAAGTATCATTCAAGGACTGCACAGCAACGCTTCCCCTAACTGTCGTCGATTGTGACCAACCCAGCTTGTTAGGGTTACAGTGGTTCGCCCCACTCAGAATTGAACTAGCCAGCATACACCATACCAGAAATGATGACTGGGAAGAGACTCTCATCCAAGAATTCCAGGATGTGTTCACAGGAACATTAGGCAAGTACAAGGGGACCCCTATATCATTTAATCTCAGCCCCAATGTATCTCCCATTCGGCTTAAGCCCCGTCGAGTACCTTTTGCCTTAAAACCTAAAATCGATGAGCAGCTAGATAAACTGATAGCCCAGGGCATATTGGAACCGATTGACCACGCCCATTGGGAAACCCCGAGAGTAATGCCCATGAAGCCAGATGGGTCGTTAAGAATTTGCGGGGACTATCGGGCCACCCTAAATCATACTCTTCAACAGAGCGCTTATCCAGTACCGGTTGTTCAACACCTTCTTCATTCCCTGGGTGGCGGAAAAATATTTGCGAAATTGGACTTAGATCAGGCATACCAGCAATTCCCTGTGGACGCAGCAACTGCAGAAGCCCAGACAATAGTTACACATAGAGGTGCTTTTAAGTGCAATAGACTCCAATTCGGAGTAAGCGTTTTGCCGGGCATTTTCCAAAGTTTAATGGAGAGACTATTACAAGGCATAAAAGGCGTCGTGCCTTATTTTGATGACGTCCTAATAGTTGCCCCCACTGAAGAATTATTAGTACAACGGCTCAGAAAAGTTCTGCAGTAATTCAAAGTTGCGGGTCTTAAGGTAAAACGAGACAAGTGTCAACTTTGTACGGAGAGAGTGGAGTTCCTGGGATACCTTCTCGACAGACAGGGAATACACCCCACCAAAAAAAACCTAACCGCAATCAAAAAAGCCCCGAGACCTGGGAATAAGACAGACCTTCAAGCCTTCCTGGGACTCATTAACTTTTATAACATTTTCTTGCCCCAAAAGGCAACCGTAGCCGAGCCCCTTCATAGACTTCTCAATAAAAAGGCTCCTTGGGTTTGGGGACGGCGTGAAGAGAAAGCATTCAAAGAGATAAAAGACCTTTTAACCTCCGATGCCATATTAATGCAGTACAACGAGACTCTCCCTTTGACGGTTATCTATGATGCCTCACCATTTGGAGTAGGAGCCATCTTAAGCCATGTCCTCCCAAATGGAAATGAGGCACCCATTGCGTTCTTTTCGAGAATTTTGTCTAAAACCGAAAGGAACTATAGTCAACTTGATAAAGAGGCCCTCGCTATTGTATCCGCAATTAAATGCTTCCATGAATATGTATATGGGAGACCCTTTACCATAATTACAGACCACAAGCTGCTACTTGGGATTTTGGTGGGAAACAAACAAACTCCCCATATATTATCACCAAGAATGACACGTTGGTCAGAATTTTTAGCCACCTACGATTACCGATTGCAACATTGCCCGGGGAAAACCATTCCCCACGCTGACGCTTTGAGCCGCTCGCCACTACCAGACATTATAGAGGACCCTGCTCCAACCATAACTGTACTACAAATCACCGCCATTAACCACTCGAGACATAGCCTTAGAGATAAAAAAGGACCCTATTTTGGCATGAGTCCTCAGCTGGGTAGAATGCGGTTGGCCGGTCAGCGAAACTGATGATATGTTCAAGCCATTTAAAAATCATCAAACAGAACTGTTCTCCCAGAAGGGTTGCATAGTATTGGGAGACAGAGTCATAGTCCCGGAGAAGTTACAATATAGGGTATTGAAAATGCTGCACGAGGGACATCCAGGCATCGTGCGGATGAAGGCATTGGCCAGGAGTTATGCATGGTGGCCTGGTTTAGATAGACAAATAGAAACGTGGGTAGCAAAATGCAGTAAATGCCAGGAGACTCACCCCGCTCCTCCAAAGACTCCCCCAACTCAGTGGGAAACGCCTCGAGGTCCGTGGTCCCGTATCCACATCGATTTTGTGGGACCCACAAGAGGACACACTTTCCTCTTAACGGTGGATGCCTACTCAAACTGGCTTGAAATCCAAAAAATGGAAAGCATCACCACAGACGCAGTCACTAAAAAACTGAATAAACTTTTCGCTACCCATGGACTTCCTGATATCCTCATCTCAGATAATGGCCCCCAATTCACTGCTCTGCCATTCAAACAATACCTGGCAGATCGGGGCATCCGCCATGCTTTAACATCACCAGCTCACCCTGCAGCCAATAGTAGGGCTGAGAGAATGGTTCAATTTGTAAAACAAACCCTGCACAAAATGGACCACGGCGACATTGATGATAAAATAAACCGAATCCTTTTTATCCAACACATAACCCCAAACAGCACCACAAACAAAACCCCAGCAGAACTCCTGATGGGCCGGAAACTTTGCTCGCATCTTGATCGCCTCCATCCCAACTACACGCCAGAACAACCCCCAGGATCCAGCAGCAAGTGTCGGGCATTCCATGAAGGTGACCTCGTGTTTGCAAAAAACTTCTTGGGCGACCCATTGTGGGTCCCCACTACCATAACGCAACTTACAGGACCCCGATTCTATTGCCTACAAACGGCAGATGGTAAGATGTGGAAACGCCACATAGACCAACTCCATTCCAGATTAGCGCCGGAACCTCCAGCTTGGGAGGGAAGGAACATGGAGGAAGACGAAGAAGAAATCGAAACCCAACAGCCCAGGGGATACTCACTGCTCTCACCATCCGAGGGAGAACTAAACCAGGGAGCGGCCTCACCACACGACAACACCGCGACAGAGGCGGATCCAGGGAACCCAGAAGACAGCGCTGACGAGGGCAACCAGGAACCACAGTCTTCACTATCCAGCCCAGCGGACAGCCCACCGGAGCCAGAGCCAGAACCAGAACCGGAACAGAACCCGGTGGAACAGCGCAGGTCAAGCAGACAGGTGAAGCGGCCTGCCTATTTGCGAGAATACGTCACCCCACCCCTCAGACGGAACCAAGGGGGGAGGAGTGTTATGGATTAAACCATCACAGTGATACAACCCTAAACAGCTTCGTCTTACAACAGGCTTGTAATCCTGCAATTCTCATTGGCCCGTGAATAGCGAGTTGTGATTGGTCAGGTTTGGCCAGTCTGATTGGCTGTTAATGGAAACCCCTGATTGGACGCTTGTGAAAGCGATAGACTCAGTTCATTGGTTGTTTGACGGCAGCAAGCTCTATAAAAGAGCTACTGCTGCCCAGATCTTGCGCTCAGTTCTTTCTTGTTAAATAAAGAGTTGAAGTCACAGTCTGATGTCTCGTCTCCATTCTTGCGCCCATGCCCAGGACTTAACAATGGGATTTTATTTTTATATATGAAATTGGTGGCAAGGTTATACAACAAAAGTGAAGGGAAGACTGTATACTCACAAAGGAAGAATGTAATTTGAAATTAATGAACCTAGCCGAGATGGTGAAATCAACTACTTCACTTGGAGACAATAATTTGACTACATTTCTTGCAACTTGGAGACCATAGATTTCTTATAAGAAGAAAAATCAACTTCTCACTTTGGGTTTTGAAGATTAGGTGAACAGGCCCAGAGAAATATTGTAGCTTTTTAAATATAAAGTTATTTAATTTGATAAATTATTATGTCTTAGTTCAGATAAAATATTTCATGATTATTGGTTTTTTTAGTATGATGATTATTAGTATTTTAAGTTATTTTATAAATTTATTTGTTTAAATTTAGAGACAGGTGGTTTTATTGTTACTATCTCTACTAAAAGAAAGTTGGAGGTCACTTTTCTTATAAATTTTATATATAATTTTTTGTCACTTAAATAATCTATGGAGATTCTTAGTCATCCAGGTCATGGTTGTCTTTTATTCCCTTTTCCTTTGTTTGTATTTTAGTGTTTGATGTTGAAATTTAACAAAGATATTACAAAAACAGAAATAAAATGGAATGTTATTGTAGATTACAACTGTTTCAATCATAGGATTGGAAGGAATTAAGTATTCCTCTATTCTTCAATTCTGTATTTAGTTTTGGTTTTCTAAATGAAGAACTTAGTGTTTGCCTCTTTTAAATTTTATTCTGTTACTTTTATCCCATTTCTCTAAAATGCCAAGTTTGTTTTGAATTTACTTTTGTCATTGAACAGTATGTCATCTAGAGATTTCATCTGCTTTCCTTCCATAAATAAATAATATTGAAGAACACAAGGCCCAGAACTGAAGGTTGCAGAACACTTTTTAACAGAACCTTCCAATTTAATGAGAAGCAATTGATGAGTGCTTTTTTGTGTATTGTTTCAAGACATCTACTTCAATGGTTTGCCATCTGATCCATATTTCTCAGTCTGTAAATCAGAATATTATTATCAAGAAGCCTTCCTGATAATAAGATATATTGCATCTAAAAAAATTCTACATCACCTAATCAAAAAGGAAGATAGGGTCATTCTGAGAAGACATATCGTTAACTTATTCATTTTGACTTTGGGGAATCACCACAAACTTGGCATTTTAGAGAAATGGGATGAGAGTAACAAAATAAAATTTTAGTTGTTTACATTATTATGGTGTAATACAAGAGATATTATTTAAGCAATCATATAAACAACTCTGAAAGAAACATAAACAAAGTCGGATTCAAAGTTCAGGTCACAGTCACTCATGCTTTGGTCACCTCCCATCTGGACTATCCTAATATACTAGACACATAGCTCTCCTCAAGACTGCTCAAAAGCTACAACTAGTTTATAATGCAGTGGCATGGCTATATATAGGTGCACCACAATATGTCCCTGGAAGTTCACTATTTTGCAAGCTGTACTAACTAGCTTCTAGGGACAATTCAAGACACTGATTATCCCCTATAAAACCCTTCATGCAAAAGAGCCAAATTACTTCAAGGACCACTGATCTCTGAAAATTACTGTCCATAGCCCAAGAAATGGCAGAATGGCCATGTTCTGGATCAATTCTATGAAATAGGGTTATCTAATGGGGCCCCAGGAAGCCTGCCCTCTCTGTTACAATATCTATCCTGAATATTGGGATGGTCCAAACTTTCTTGGTCTTCTATAAAAGATTGAAAATCTGGCTTTTGCATTGGGCCTTGGCCTAAATCCTAAGACAATAGGAGAGGCCAATTGTGGTGCCTTTCAATGTGTTTATTTTTCTTTCTGTTATTTTTCTTTGTTTTTGGACTGAAGTTAACTGCCCGGATTCCTAATTGCATCCAGGCTGAACAATCATATCAATTGACTGAAGAAATAAATATTTGACAATTTGAAGCACAGAAATAATATACAGTTCATCATTTGGATAACTTAGATAAAAGCAATTACCTCTCTTTACTGCATAGAGGATTCAATTGTGCCCATTTTCTCATCTGAAATATAAATTAAATGTCCAAAGAATACAGAATCACATCCACTTTCAGCCAGGGTATATATTTATAAGTATGAAAAGCCTATGGGCATATCCTGTCTTGAAATAAAGCTATATTTATTACTACAGAATTCTAAAGATTATAAAATCCCCAGGTAAGTCTTTGTGGCAGTGTCAGGAATATCCTTTCCATCTCAACTATGTAGAATTTGGCATTACATAAAAGGTGAAATATGGCCAGCTTCACTTGATGCTTTTTTCACCCATTCACAGGGGAAAGAAGAGATCTGCTTATTAAAAGGTAAAGCAGTATTGTAGTCAAGATGGATAAGATTATCAAACCACAGATCAGGAAAAACAAATTGATGTGTGACAATAAGAACTGAACAAAAGTCCTTTGCTGTAGTGGAGATTTTAATTATGCCAACAGAAGTTAACAGAACAGCAGAATAACAAACTTGGAAGGCACCTAGAAGGTCTTCTAATCCATCCTTTGCTCAAGCCTATACCTTTTCAGACAAATGGCTGTCCAAGTGGCTTCTTAGAATTTGCACTTCGTTCAAGAGGATTCTTAGAATTTCTTCATGTGTTGAAAACAATGGAATTCTTATATATGTGCCAGACTAATAATCCCACCTTTCTTGCTTTTGCTCTGATAAAATAGGCTGGATTCATAAATCTTTTCCATGATAGGATTTGTAAGATTAGAATGGCAACTGGATCATACCAATTTTGGTATTGACATTATTTCCATCACATTCTGAGATGAAGGATGAAGAAACAAATTCACACATGGTTCCTTTTTTTTTTTTTTTGCTTGATATTGAGTTCTTCCAACTACTTGGCTCAGTCTTTTGATCTTCATTCAGCTTGGGGTTTTTTTATTCTCTTGTTTTGTTTGCATTCTTTATATATAAGATGTCACATGCCTTCTTTGGTTTCCTAGCTATACCTAACCATAATGCAATAAGCCCACCAGGATCCAGACTATGGACTGGAGAAGACCTTATCTACAAGCATTCTGATTTGTCACATCTTCTTTGGAAACTTTTCCACTCTTTCCCCCACACCACATGCTCAGGAAGGAGAACTTTCCCACCTGCATACAGAGTACCACCCAAAACAACAACTGTAAATAATGCCATAAAAGCCATGTTAGAATTAGTAAATTTTCACACATTTCTTCCATTTGGGCTTTTGCTATTATTTTGATTTGATTTATTTGATTTTTGCCCCATCTTTATTTTGGTTAATTCAAAAATAGAATGGTCCCCAAGATTCAGCCAAAATCAATATTTTGGAAGTTAAACATAATGGGCTTTTCCCCCCATTCGGTTCTGCTTTTGTTTGCTAGCTGTTACATTGTTCTTTCATGCTCAAGTCTTCTTATCTCCCTCTTGAGTCTAATATTTCTCAACAAACCATTATACTATGAGCTTTGCTTTTTTTTCTTCTAATAATGAGGGCACTGGATAAGCCACAAAGGACAGCAGACTGAAAGTCACTGGGAAAAAGGAAGAGGAGTAATAAAGGCTGTTAGTTCAGGCTGAGTAAATTTTGGGGATGTGCAAAACAGTGATCTCCAAACAGCCATTTTGTGTGCTGCAATTCATGAAATAAAACATGTCCTTTGAAAGTTTTCTCCTGAGCCCCAGACGAAATTGGCTGTTTCAAATGGCATTGACTTGACTGTCCCAATTGTTCCAACATTGTAGATGGAGTATCATTTGGTAATTTAAACAAACAGTGTTTAACCCAGCTGCTACTTGTTTAAATTTGGCAGTGTGATATAACAGTGGACCAACTCTCTTCATACTCTACATAAATGACCTCTGATCATATCAAGAGAAACTGTGTTCTCTTCGCTGATGGATGTAAAGCTATTCAACACCACAGACAATACTGCTACCCTTCAAAAAGACCTCGACTATGGGTCAGTCTCTTCCTTCGGTATAAGTGTAATATAAGCCTCTGACCATGTTTTGGGTATCATCTTTTTTAACATAACTTCATTCATAACTTCTAACAATGAGGTGCTCAAAGATTCTTGAAATATTTTATAGAATTCTGCTGGAAGCCCATCTGGACCCGGTGCTTTCCCATTATTTTGTCCCTTAAATGCTTCATTTAGTTCCATCATTGCTATATTGCTTTCTAGCATTTCTTCAGTCTCTTTAGGTATCTTCGGTAAATTAGCTTCCTGTAAATATTGTTTGACTTTTTCCTCATCAATATTCTCTTGTTTATATAATTGCCCATAAAAATCTCGAATAATTTCTTTTTTCTCCTTATTCCCATAACAAACTTGGCCTTGTTCATCTGTTAACTTCAATATTTTTCTTGATTCCTTCTCTTTTCTCAATTTATATATGCTAGCCATCTACCTGGTTTATTTGCATCTTCAAAATAATTCTGTTTAGAGTTTCTGATTTTCTGTGCCAGTTCTTCTTTCTCTATTAATTCCATTTTATGTTTAATTACATCCAGCTTCAATTTAATATCCTTTTTCTGTGGCATTTTCTGTAATTCTTTTTCAAGAATTTTATACTCATCTTCCAAGGCCTTAGAAGCTTGCCTTTTCCTAATATTCTTTTTTCTTGTATAATCTATTATCAAACCTCTAGCGTATGCCTTCATTGTATCCCACACATTCTGCGTTGAAGTATCTTCTTTTTTATTTTCTCTGAAGAAAAAAGCCAATTCCTTCTCCATCCATTGTATAAAATCTTTCTCCTTTAAAATAGTATTATTTAATGTCCATCTCGATCTTTTTTTTTGTCCCTTCCATTTAATTGTCATTGGGCTATGATCTGCCCAAGTACTTGTTTCAATATTTGTTTCTTGAATATTGGATATTAATTCTGTTGAGATCCAAATCATATCTAATCTGGACCATGATAGATGTCTATTTGAATAAAAAGTATATTGTTTAGCTTTAACATTTCTTTCTCTCCAAATATCTTTTAAAGTTAATTCATCTGTCATTTTAAAAAAAGACCTTGGGAGAGCCTTTCTATTTTGCTTTGTTGTTGTTGCTATATAGTCCAATTTATTGTCCACAATTCCATTAAAATCTCCCATCATAATTATATTAACATAGTCCAGCCCAATTATTTTCATGTGTAACTTTTTATAAAACTCTTCTTGTTCATTATTTGGAGCATAAATTGCAATCAAGAGTATTTTTATATTATTGTCCATTATTTCTACCATTAATACTCTTCCATCTTCATCCGTGTAAATCAATTTTGCTGGGATAGCCTCTTTAATGTATAGAACCATTCCTCTTTTCTTACATTGAGTCAAAGAAGTAAATATTTTCCCCAATTTTGGCTGTACTAACAATTGTTCATGTTGTTTTTTAATATGAACTTCTTGTAGACAAATTATATCAAATTTTAATTTCTCTAATTTATGAAAAGTTTTCCTTCTTTTAACAGCTGAATTAAGTCCATTTATATTCATTGTAATCAGTTTTTTTTCTTCCATGATTATGCTTTATATTTAGGTCTAACCGCTCTTGTGGATCTCACTTCACGCTGTTCTTTGCTATCCATCTGTCCCCCTACTGCTCCTTTCTCTTTTTCAGTCTCCAGTTGTTCCTCTTGAAACTCAATTAATGAGACCTCTTTCTCTGCCTCCTCTCTTCTTCCTCCAAAAAATTCTGCATGGAAAAGTTCCGCTTTCTCAATTGAATCAATTCTATATCTCTGCTCTTGCCACCTAAACATTAGTCCTTCTGGAATCAGCCATCTATAATTCACTTCGTTTTCCAATAGCATTTTGGTCAGAAATCGATATTCTCTTCTCATCTCGCTCACTCTTCTGGGTATTTGTTTTAAAACCACAACCTCTTTACCTTTGTATTTCAATGTTTTCTCTCTTACTACTTGTAATATATGCATTTTAATGGATTTTTTGGTAAATCTAATATGAACTTCCTTGGGTAATTTATTTCTCATTGCATACCTTGTATAGACTCGATATATCTCATCTATTCCATCCATCATCTTTTCCTCTGTAATTTCCAAAGCATCTGCCAAAATTTCTATCATTACCGCTGCCAAATTTTCTCCTTTTTCCTCTTCTATATTTTGAAATCTGAGGTAAAATTCTGACATTTCCATCTCCCACCTCAACATCCCACTTTTTTCTTGTTCAACCGCTGTTAATCTACTGTCAATATTTCCAATCTTCTTCTCTCTTTGTTTTCCTTCTTCCTCAATTTTTTGGAATCTCTCCTCATACTTGACCATCATTTGTTTAATGTTTTCCACTTTTTCATCAGTCTTCTCTATTCTTTGTTCAATATTTTCTGTTCTTTGTTCAATATTTTCTGTTCTTTGTTCAATATTTCCTGTTCTTTGTTCAATGATGTCTGATTTTGTCTTGAGATCTTGGATTCCTTGCATAATCATCTGTAAAGTTACTCTTTCTTGTTCCTTATCTTGCTTCAACATTGTCTGAATTAAACGTTGTCCTCCAGCTGGTGGGGAAGCAGAGGTAGAAGTAGAAATGCCAGATGGTATTGGTTTCCCGCTCATTTCAATGCTTCCAAAGCTTCAAATTCTTCTTGACTTTTAATCCAACTGGTAGAGCAGCCAATTATAATCCAAAATAGAAAACTCCAATAGTAAAAGGCACAAAACCAAAAAAGAAACAGGAAAAAAGGAAGAAGAAAGATCTTCAGGTTCTTCTAGACCCTAATCCAGTTACGAAGTAGTCCACCATAAAAAAGAAAAAATAGAAAGGAGAAAAACAAACAAAAATAATAATATTGATTAAGAGCAAAAAAAAAAGAAAAGAAAAGAAAAGCAAAAAGAGAAAAAACAAAAAGTTCCTTCAAGTTCTTCACACCTTAATCCAGTTGAAAAGTCTCAATAATCAAAAAAGAAAAACAAAGTGGTCCAAAAACAGATAGGAAAAGCAAAAAAGTCCCAATAAAAAAGAAAAGAAAAATAAAGAAAAAACTCTGAGGCTTTCCCTTTAAAATAAAAGGCAGAAATAAAAATATTAGTAGAATTGAAATTTAGAAAAAGGCTGGCGAGTATATATATATATATATATATATATATATATATATATATATAAGCACACTGCACTTTATTTATTTATCCAAGGCTCTTGTTATGACTCTCTTCTCCAGCAGCTTCAAAGCCAAACCTCAAGTGTTGAATTATTGATAACAGTCCAGAAAAGCACCTGCAATAATATTTTGCTGTGCTCTCCCTCTATCTTATCACGTTAAAATGTCCTTGAGAAGAGGTCTTTTTGCAATTCTCTCCAATTCAAATAAAATACTTTCAAGCCTCTAGTTGGCAGTGTTGCAAAGTTTCTTAATGCTCTTCCTCCCCCCCAGCCAGAAAAAAGGAGTAATATATACAGAGACAAAAAAAAAAAATATAGCCAAAGGGAGCCTCTATCCTAAAGAAAGTTAAAAAATCAAAGGGAGCATAAAAATATATATAAGAGAAAATTCAATCTGGTTACCTACAAAGTCACACTAAAGTCACCCCCAAAAAATATAGAGAAAAGAAAAAAAAACCCCAAGCCTCAATTTGACACCACTTTAAAAAACGCCGCTCAGACAGTTTCAGTCAAAAAAAAAGTCTCACAGATTTCTTCTTTGATCAGGATGTCCTTTCCAACCTCAGCGAATTTACAACACAAAAGAGTTTTTCTCACCCAGCCGACACACTTTCACTCCAGCCACTTTCTTTCCGGAGCTGTCCTGACTTCAGCAGCTATAGAGGCTGCCTCTCTGCCGCCAGCAAAAGGGCTTCTTCCGGATCAAACCAGAGATTTTGCGATATCTCTGGGATCCTGGAACAGTACCCTTCTCAATCCCCGTCTCTACGGGATGGTTTAGGTCCGTTGGGACCGACCAGGGGCGAAAATATCGGCTGCGATCTCAGAGCCCCGAGATCGCAGCTGTATCGCCAAAACGAAGCTCCGCCTTCTCCCAGAAGATAGTAATGTTTAAAGCAGGCTGTTCAATCTACCAGGAGGTTAAAAGAATATCTGAATGGCAATTGTGACTGCAAATTAAGAATTATAGACCTATTTCTTTATTGAATGCAGACTATAAAATCTTTGCTTCAATCTTAGCAGAAAGACTTAAAAAATATTTAAATAATTTTATTCACCCAGATCAAAATGGATTTCTGCCAAAGAGACAAATTAGAGACAATATGAGAGTAATCTTGGACACTTTGGAATACTATGAGGCTCATCCTGAAAAGCAAATGGCTTTGATATTCCTAGATGCTCAAAAATCATTTGACAACGTGAACTGGAGATTTATGTTATTATTATTGGAGCAGATGGGTTTTGCTAAAAAATTTATTCAAGCAATAGAAGCCATATATAATAAACAGACAGCAAGGATAATGATGGAGGGGGAACTTACAGATTTTATTAATATAAGGAAAGGCACAAGACAAGGATGCCCCCTATCTCCTTTGCTATTTGTGTTGACCTTGGAAGTGTTGAATAGAAATATTAGGGATGATAAAAGCATAAAAGGAATGAAAATTAAGAAGGAAGAATTTAAGCTACAAGCTTTTGCTGATGATTTAGCTTTTATTTTGGAAGACCCGCTAGAAACAGCTCCAAAGTTATTGGAAAGGATAGAGACATATGGAGAGGTGGCTGGTTTGAAAATAAATAAAGATAAAACAAAGATTTTGACAAAGAATATGCTATTGAGACAGAGAGAAGAACTGGCAGATATTTTGAAAATTCAAGTTACAAATAAGGTTAAGTATCTGGGGATATATTTGACAACAAGATGTAGCACATTAAAGGAGAATAATTATATTAAACTTAAACAACAGATAATTACAGATTTGAAGAAGTGGGAAAACTTGCAATTGTCATTAATAGGGAGAATTTCAACAATTAAGATGAATATTTTACCTAGAATTTTATTTTTGTTTCAAACAATACCAATTAGGCTTGGAAAAAACTATTTTGAAGATTTAAATAAAATTATGTTGAAGTTTATATGGCAAGGGAAAAAAGCGAGAATAAAGCTAAAGCTTTTGCAAGATGCTAGAATTAGAGGAGGTTTTGGCCTGCCTAATTGGGAATTGTACTATCAAGCTGCAAGTTTGATGTGGGTCAAAGAATGGATAACATTAAGGAAACATAGGTTGTTGACATTAGAAGGGCATGACTTGCTGTTGGGTTGGCATGCTTTTTTATGGTATAAGGGAACTAAAACACAGGGTTATTTTAGAAGACATTATGTACGGGAGTCTTTGTGGTTAAATTGGGAGAAGATAAAAAGACAATGTTATTTGAAAATTCCAGTTTGGTTATCGACCATTGAAGCATTTTCCTATCCTATAATCTACAAGAAGGAACAAACAGTTAGATATGGGGAACTTTTGGATGAAAAGGGTGAACTTAAATCGATCCAAAACTTAGAGGAACAAGGTATAAGGATGAATTGGTTTTCAAATGCACAAATACATTCAAGGTATGATGAAGATTCCAAAACGGAGGGATTTTATGATAAGCAGACTGATTTAGATAAGATCTTGATGGGTACTGATGAGAAGGTGATTAAAAAATTATATGGTTATTTACTGGGAATGAAATTAGAGGAAGAACAAGTCAAAGAAACTATGATTGTTTGGGGGAAGAATTTTGGATATGGGATTGATTTAGAGAAATGGCAGAAATTGTGGTCTCAAAATTATAAAATGACAATGTCAACAGCATATAAAGAAAACTTGTATAAGATGTTTTACAGGTGGCACTTTCCTTCGACAAGAATAGCAAGAATGTTTAAGAACAAATCTGAAAAATGCTGGAAATGTCATCAGATACCCGGCTCGTTTTACCATATGTGGTGGACTTGTGAGGATGCTAGAAAATATTGGACTATAATTCGCATGTGGTTGGAAAAAATGACAAAGAAACATATAGACTTGAAACCAGAGATCTTCTTATTGGGAATTTTACCTGATATATATAGTAAAGATTTGAAATACCTGATTGTAAATGTAGTAACAGCGGCCAGGATTGTATTTGCTAAAAATTGGAAGAATGAGAAAATACCATTACAGGAAGAAATTATTAAGAAAATATTGGAATGTGCTGAGATGAGCAGATTGACATTTGAAATTAGAGAGCAAGAGGATAAACAATTTTATGAAATTTGAGATCTTTTTTATAAATGGCTAGATGATAAAACATGATAATAGAATATTTTAGATAGTAAGAAATATCTTTATCCTGCTATTTTGCTATTATTTTGTTACTTGATATTATATTTATAAAGGGTTTTTTTAGGATTGATTTGGTATGATTATATGATTTGTTGAATAATCTGCTTAAAGTATTGTTAGCTCATAAAGCATGAATGATTAAAAGTATAGTCAAAAATTTTTTTTTATTTTTTTTTAGTGATTATAGGATATATAAGTTTGGATTGATAATATGAGTTGTTATGTAACATAATTGTAACTGGGACTACAGAATGAATGCACAAAAATGATGAACCAACTGACACACTGGATGTACATACGAGAGTTGAATGTTTTAATGTTTTATTTGTCTTGTTTGTTTGTAGAAAATTAATAAAATTTTCTTTAAAAAAAAAAAAAAGACCTCGACTATGCAGCAGAATGGTCAAACAAATGGCAACTTCAAATCTCAACAAATAAATGCTCTGTCCTACATATTGGCAAAAAAAATCAGAAAATAAAATATAAGCTGAATAGTCAAGACCTTGTTGATGATCCAAACTCTGTCAAGGACCTCGGAGTACTCATCTTTAATGATGAAGTCAGGATAGCTAAGGCTCAGAACAAATAAAGACTTGCAACAAAAGTCAAAGATAATTTTAAAAAGTTTCTTCCAACATATAAATAACAAGAAAAAAATCAAGGAAACAGTCGGTCCACTAAAGAGAGGAAGTAACAGGCAACAGAGAGAAAGCAGAACTGCTTAACTCATTCTTTGCATCCATCTTCACGCAAAAAGAAACTATAGTTCAACTCACCAAAAACATCACTGCAAAAGACAGACCAGAAATAAAAGTTAAAATAAGCAAAAAAAAATAGTAAAAGAACACCTGTCTGATCTTGATGAAAACAAATCACGGGGGCCTGATGGATTACATCCCAGAATTTTAAAGGAGCTGGCAGAGGTCATCTCAGAACCACTGCACCATATCTTTCAAAAATCCTGGAGCACGGGGGAACTACCAGAAGACAAGAAAAGAGCTGATGTGGTTCCCATCTTCAAAAAAGGGAAAAAAACAGACTCAGGAAACTATAGACCAATCAGCATAACATCAACACCCGGGAAGATACTGGAAAAGATAATAAAAAAAACAGATCTGACAACATCTAGAAACAAATAAAGTAATAACTAGCAGTCATCAGGGGTTTGTTAAACCAATCTTATTTCATTCTTCAACACAGTGACTGAATTAGTAGACCAGCAAAATACTGTGGACATAATATATTTAGATTTCAGCAAGGCATTCGATAAAGTAGATCACTTAATGAACATGTGATTCACTTGATATATCACAAATGGAGATCGTGATCTTGGAGTCTTAGTGGACAACCAGCTAAATATGAGCCAGCAGTGTGCAGCAGCAGTCAAAAAAGCTAATGCAATCCTAAGTTGTATTAACAGAAGGATACAATCAAGCTCAAGGGAACAACTAATACCACTCTATAAAGCCTTAGTAAGACCACACCTAGAGTACTGCATCCAGTTTTGTTCACCACATTATAAAAAAAAGATGTTGAGATTCTAGAAAAAGTATAGAGAAGAGCAACCAGGATGATTAGGGGACTGGAGGTAAAACATACAATGAACGGTTACAAGAACTGGGCTTGGCTAGTCTAGTAAAGAGAAGGACCAGGGGAGACATGATAGCAGTCTTCCAATATTTGAGGGGCTGCCACAGGGAGGAAGGGGTCAAGCTATTTTCTAAAGTGCCTGTAAGCCAGACAAGAAATAATGGATGGAAACAACAAGGAGAGATTTAAACTGGAAATAAGAAGAAATTTTCTGACAGTGAGAACAATCAAGCAATGAAACAGCTTGCCCTTGGAAGTTGTGGGAGCACCATCACTTGAGACTTTCAAGAAGAGATTAGATTGTCATTTGTCAGAAATAGTATACGGTCTCCCGCTTGGATGGGGAGGTTGGACTAGATGACCTACAAGGTCCCTTCCAACTTTGATTATCTCTAAGTGCTAGAAACCACATAGCCAAAAAGGCATTAAGAGTTGTTGACCTAATCCTACGTAGCTTTTTCTCTGGTAATATCACACTACTAACTAGAGCATACAAAACATTTGCTAGACCAATATTTGAATACAGCTCATCAGTCTGGAACCCACATTATGTATCTGATATTAACACAGTTGAGAAAGTCCAGAAATATTTCACAAAAAGAGTTCTCCACTCCTCTACTCATTGCAGAATACCTTATGCCACCAGACTTGAAATTCTAGACCTAGAAAACCTAGAAATACGCCGCTTTCAGTCCGATCTAAGTATAGTATATAAAATCATACATTGCAATGTCCTACCTGTCAATGAATACTTCAGCTTCAACCATAACAATACAAGAGCACACAATAGATACAAACTCAAGGTTAACCGCACCAAACTTGATTGCAGGAAATACTACTTCAGCAACAGAGTGATCAATGTCTGGAATACTCTACCTGACACTGTGGTTTCTTCTCCAAATCCCAAAAACTTTAACCTTAGACTGTCTACTATTGACCTCACCCCTTTCCTAAGAGGTCTGTAGGTGGTGTGCATAAGCGCACTAATGTGCCTTCCATCCCTGTCCTGTTGTTTCTTTTTATTTTTCTTATATGTATCCATTTCATGTATTCATAACTATGTTTATACTTATACCTGTTATCTTATAATCGCTTGAAAAATAAATAAATAAAAATAAATAAATAAAGTTTTGAAAGAGAAAAAAAAGTAATTAAGACCATTGAAGACCCAAGAAGATAATTGTGTGTAGCTGCTTTGCTGACAATCTTCTTGGTAAATTTCTGCTTATAAAAAACAAAACATTTTATTACAATAAGAAGGAGTTACGACTTTATATGGAGACTTTTCAGTTCCATGAATGTTGTGCTCTGCCACATTTTTCAGGAAAGTAATCTAGACTTAGATATAAATAAATCAAATCTAAATGATAATAATAATAAATCAAATCTAAATGATAATAATAAAGCCTGCATTCTCTAGTTTTCCTCATGTTTATATTTTGCTAGCTGCTCATGCTGCTGAAGTTATATAAATAAATTAGAATACTACCATGTAGACTTGATTAATTTGTTGCACTTTGATGTGCACCAGTGACTTCTGCTTTTACCGAATATATGCTTTGAAGAGAGGCTGCAGAAAAAGAGCAGAGCCTAGAAAAAACAGGTCCAAATTATTTTTTTTAATCAAAATATTCCAAAAATCTGGTTGAAGGAAAGTACTAACTGACAGAAATGTTAAACAATTCAGGTGCTCTCTTTGTCCTGTTAGCTGAGCCAACTTAGATAGATTTTTAAAGCATTTGAAATACTTCTGTTCTTTACAATAGAGGGATCTAATCTGACCAGATTTTTCAGTTGCTGAGAAAAGAGCAAAGTTTCCATAGTTTTCTATGTAGCATATATGTTCATGTTTCCAGCAATATTTTAAAACTCATGCCCTTAGCCAATTTATCCAAAATGTGGGTTATAGGTAGCATTCAAAATAGAGTAATAATACCCCCCTTTTTTCCCCGAGAGTCACATATTCCAATGAAATAAGCTAATTTGAAATATTTTGGCAAAGTGGTTCAAGTAAAATGTTTTGTTCCAACTTCAGAAGAAAACACATTTTCTACTTGATGAATACTACTATCAGCTAAAAGTCACGCATTTGTCAAAAAAATTGGATAATCACCCTTTGAAAGTGACGAAGAACATGCCCATACAAGTTTGTTCTGACTGCCAAAATGCTTTGAGAAACATTGGCTTCTTCAGTGCTCCTACTTCTTGGTTTTCATACTCAGCAGTCTAAAAAACTGAAGTGTTTGCTTCCATGCAATCCAGAATGCACTCTTGGTTCCTGCAGAACTATGCATCAAATGTTGGATATTAGGAATCAGCTTTATTATCATTATATAGCCTAATATGATGACCAAATTGAGAGGAGAAAGTAGAGTATTTTCAAACACAAACACACAACACTGTCTATTCTTTGTCTGTCAAGAACTCCCCCGAGCCAGTTCTGCTCTAGCTTTCTCATAATAAATTCCATACAAGGTATAAACTCATTCACTCTCAATGGGCTGAGATAATGAGTTATTGTGAGCTATTTTTCTATTACTACCCACTCTTGTTTGTAACTGCATCGTGCCCAAGTAGAACTCATCGAAATGACACGACATAAATGTGAGCTTTGAAAGTATTACTTTCTTCAAACATTCTTAAAAGGGCTTCCCTTTCAAGCTACAAACTATTGATTAAAGAAAATTTCATAAATCTCAACAGAGTTAGTTTCCAGCAGCAGCCCTTGCAATCTTGGGTATTCCAAAGTCAGCAAATGTGCCCTGAAGTCTGCAAAGGCTTTTAAATTGAAAACAAAGAGTGTTGATGGCAGAATCAAAATCTATTCTTTCAGACGATGTGTCGTTCAATCATATGCAACTCAGCTGAGAAGAAATTTGCAGGAAATAATGTATAAGATTTGCAACTACAGCAAATGGTTCTCTCTTCTTGCGCTTCCTACTGTATAATGTTATTCTCAGTTCCTCGTTTCTTGTTATATAAAGCAGTGGCCTCTGCACTGAGTGGTGGTCAAAAAAAGACAAAATGGCAGCTACAATGCAGACATGCAATCAAAACCTTGTCCCCTTTTCTAAATGTGCCACACATGTAATGCACATTTTAAAAAGGCAAAGCTTCAGCCATGCACTTGCAGCTGCTGCCTTGGCAATTATGTCCTAACTTCTCCCTTTCAGTTTCAATGTTATTTATTTATTTTTATTCCAAGCTGCAAGCCTATGGAAATGAAGGGGACACTAGAGAGGCTATAAGACCATTTTCCTCTAGTTGATTTTAGGCCAATACCCTATTCTTTACCTTCTTTCTCCCTGACATTTGGAAGCATCATTTCAAAGCATAATTATCTGTAGGGATATAAGCTTGTAAATCCTTTGAAAGGAGGTCTGCAGAGTCGTTTTCAGAGTCATTTATCTCAGGATTTGGAACAGTTCTCATGGATTGCTGGCAAAGATCCAATACAATCAAAAGTACTAGCATCTGTGTGATCTAAAGTTTTTAGTGACCTCATTTTATGCCCTCTTCTTCAGCATAAGAGCCCTGGGTGGTGGACAGCAGCATCTACAGGATGCGGGAGTGGATGCGGGAACTGACCCACTCCACATTATGGTAGATGTGTTGCATACATGTTCAAAAGGCACTGAGCCCACCAGAACTTGCATTTGCCTTAGGAAACATACAAAAAGTAGTGAGACTGATATTCGAATCCTGATTCTGCTTGGCTTTGACATTTCTCCATAAGATACATTTCACAGACAATTTTTATCCTAGTTGTTAAGTTCTGCGCATGGGTGCAAGGAGCGGAGATGAGGCAGTGAACAGTGAACTTCAACTCTTTATTAAGCATACTTAACAGAGCAATCACCTAGGGCAGCAGCAGCCCTTTTATAGGTTGGCTGCTGTCCTATTAGCCAATGAAAAACATGGAAGTGTTAAACCCTTGAACCAATGAGAGTTGGCCCGTTAACAGCCAATCAGATTTCCCAGAAAGGACCAATCCGATGTCGCTATTATCAGCCAATCAGCAGGATTAGAACCCTGCTTTTTACTTAAGGTTGTTAAAACTTTATTAAACATCTTTATTAGTTCATAACACCCCTTCCCCCTAGGTTCCGTTTGAGGGGTGCGGTGACGTAATCCCGTAGATATGCAAGTTGTTTCAACTGTCTATTAGATTTGCGCTGTCCCACCAGTTCCTGTCTATAATCCGGTTTCGGTGGAATGTTTTTTTATTTATCTGGTATAGGCGGTTCCGCATCCTCACAGGACGACTCGGCGCCGCTGATTCTGTCGTTGTTGTCATCCGATTTCTGCGGGCTCGCCTCCGTTGAGGTATTTCTCTGTGGCGAGGCAACCCCCATTCCTGATTCTTCTTCAGGTAATGCGCCGGGCTGCTGACTTCCTTCGATTTCATCATCCAGCATCTCAAATTCGGTTCCCTCAACATCCCCTCCCCCCTCAGTTTGAGGGTCACAGGAGTCGTGGGAACTGGGTTGCAACCTAGAGCGAAGCTGATCTATATGGTGTTCCCATATTTTCCCATCCCTTGTTTGTACGCGGTACGATCTGGGCCCGGTGGCTTGGGTTACATTTGCTTCGACCCACAACGGTTTGCCGGAAAGATTTTTAGTGAAGACTAAGTCGCCTTCCTTGAATTCGTGGCACTTTCCGCTAGATCCACAGGGTTTCTCTGGCGCGTAGGCCGGGTGGAGATGGTTGAGGTGGGAGAGAAGCCTGCATCCCATCAACAGTTCAGCTGGTGTTTTGTTGGTTATGCTGTGCGGGGTGATGTGTTGGAGTAGGAGTATTCTATTCAGTTTGTCGTCAATGTCCCCATGGTCCATCTTGTGGAGAGTTTTTTTAAGAAATTGGACCGTGCGCTCAGCCCTTCCATTGGCCGCAGGGTGCGCCGGCAAGGTTAGCGCATGGCGGATGCCCCGGTCCGCTAAGTATTGTTCGAATGCCAGGGCCATGAACTGGGGTCCGTTATCGGAGACTAAAACGTCTGGCAGTCCATGTGTTGCAAATAGTTTATTTAATTTGCAGATGACTGAATCGGTTGTAGTAGTCTTCATCTTGTGGATTTCGAGCCAGTTGGAATAGGCATCCACTGTTAGGAGGAACGTATGTCCCTTAGTAGGTCCCGCAAAGTCAATGTAGATGCGGGACCACGGCCCCCGGGGGGGTTCCCACTCCGTTGGAGTTGCTCTAGGTGGGGCACTGCTACTTCTTGGCACTTTAGACAAGTCTTCACCCAGGCTTCGATCTGCTTATCAATGCCCGGCCACCACGCATAGCTTCATCCGAGCGCTTTCATACGCATGATGCCGGGGTGACCGTCATGCAATGTTTTCAAAACTGTTCGTTGTAACCACTCTGGGATGACAACTCTGTCTCCCCATAGGATGCAGCCTTTCTGCGAGAAAAGTTCTGTTTGCTGGTTTCTGAAAGGGGTGAAGTCGTCAGGGGTTTGTTCTACTGGCCATCCTCGTTCGACCCAGCTGAGAACTTGCGCCAGGATAGGATCTCATTTTGTTTCGATAGCAATGTCTCTGGCTGTTAGTGGCGGTGAATGTAGGGTTTCAATCTGGAGTGTCATGAGGGTTGGAGCTGGGTCGTCGACAGTTTCCGGAAGTGGGGCACGGCTCAATGCATCAGCGTGGGGAATGGCTTTCCCTGGGCGGTGTTGCAATTTATAATTGTACGCAGCTAAGAACTCCGACCAATGAGTCATTCTAGGTGACAATATACAGGGGGTTGGCTTGTCTCCCGCTATAATCCCCAGCAAAGGCTTGTGATCGGTAATAATAGTAAACACACATATTCATGAAACCATTTCACAGCAGATACAACAGCAAGAGCCTCTTTGTCAATTTGGCTATAGTTGCGTTCAGCTCTCGATAAGGTCCTTGAAAAATAGGCAATAGGGACCTCTCTACGATTTGGTAACACATGACTTAAAATGGCTCCTACTCCAAACGGTGACGCGTCACATGCAATGGTTAAAGGCAAAGTCTCATTATACTGCATTAAAACAGCATTGGAGGTTAGTAAGTTTTTCACTTGTCGGAATGCGTGCTCCTCTCGGTGTCCCCAGACCCAGGTGGCTTTTTTGTCGAGAAGTCTATGTAGGGGCTCAGCTACGGTCGCCTTCTGGGGCAAGAAGATGTTGTAAAAGTTAATGAGCCCCAGGAAAGCTTGGAGGTCTGTCCTATTCTTGGGTCTTGGGGCATTTTTGATCACTTTAGTTTGCTATTAGTGGGGTGAATGCCTTGCTTATCGATTAGGTACCCCAGGAACTCTACTTTCTCTGTATACAGTTGACATTTACTTTTTTTTAACCTTTAGGCCAGAGTCTTTAAATTTCTGGAGAACCATTCTAAGATGCCTCTCTAGTACTTCTCTATTTGGGGCCGCAATTAAAACATCATCAAAATATGGCATGACCCCCTTGATCCCTTGCAAAAGTCTCTCCATCAGACTTTGAAAAATCCCTGGGGCCATGCTCAATCTGAATTAGAGTCGGTTGCATTTAAAAGCGCCTCAGTGCGTAAAGATCATCTGTGCTTCTGCAGTTTTTTTATCTACAGGCAGTTGTTGGTACGCCTGCACTAAATCCAATTTAGCGAAGACTTTTCCGCCCCCTAGGGAATGGAGAAAGTGTTGAACCACTGGCCCCGGGTAAGCGTTCTGTTGAAGGGCATGATTGAGGGTGGCCTGGTAGTCCCCACAAATCCTTAATGATCCATCCGGTTTGATGGGTGTTACGATTAGGGTTTCCCAACAGGCGTGGTCAGTTGGTTCTAAAACACCCTGGGCTATTAATTTATCGAGCTGCTCGTCGATTTTTGCTTTTAGGGCAAAAGGTGCCCGACGAGGCTTAAGGCGGATGGGGGCTACTTCAGGGTTAAGGTTAAATGATATCGGGATCCCCTTGTACTTACCTAGTTTGTCTGTAAAGACATCCTGAAATTCCTGGACGAGGGCCTTTTCCCAGTCATCGCTTCTGGTTTGGTGAATGCTGGCTACCTCGATCCCAAGTGGGGCGAACCATTGAAGGCCTAACAAACTAGGCCGGTCGCGATCGACGACGGTCAGTGGTAATGACGCAGTACGATTTTTGAATGATACTTGGACTTGGCTGGAGCCGACGACCGGAATTCAGTTCCCCTGGTAATCTTTGAGTATAATTCTTTGGGCTCTGAGGTCTTGACGCCGGACGGCAGGGATTAATTGTTTAACGGTCTTCCAGGAAACCATCGAGAGGGATGACCCTGAGTCGACTTCCATCATGCAAGGTTGGTTCTCGATGGCGACCCTCACTCGGATCTTCTTTGCATCTAACGATGAAGCGTGACCGATGGTAATAGTTTGGTGTGCCTCTTCCCGTCTCGTTGAAGTGGCAAGTGTTTTATTTCTGTAGGAGTGGTTGTTGCATTGGTGGTTCAAGTGTTCCCGACTTACAGGACGATTCCCTGTGGTCTGGCGGTAGTTGTTTTCTCTCCGATTTGGGCTGGATCCTTGCTTGCTTCTACAGACCTTCCCGATGTGGCCTCTTTTCCCACAGAAATGGCAGAGCACGTCGAGGAATTTGCAATCTGATCGTGGATGGTTTGCCCCACAACCCGCGCATTGGTGCGGTAGTCTTCGGTTCCGCGGGTTGCATTGGTCGCGTTCGGACCGGAGCTGGTTGACCTCCTCCTCATCACTTTCTGATGGAGATTCGAGGTCCTCGTGGTGGGCCACTGTTGTGTGCCTCTCTAGGCAAGGTGAGGTATCATTGGCGAGTTGATGGAGCGGTGCGTTGGTGCAGCATATTTGTGCGGCCGACTTCCTGGTTGCTTCTGCTGCAGTAGCATCTTTGATGACATCGGCAAGATTAATGTCCCCTTTGGCCATGATCTTGCTCTGCGCCGTATGGTCATCTAATCCCAGAACTATTCGGTCTCTCAGAGCTTCTTGGAGGTCTGCAAACCCACAGAGCCTTCCAGATTCTGGAGGTCCACGATGAAATCTGCGACGCTCTCTCCTTTCTGTTGGTCCCTCTGATAAAACTCATGTCTTCGGACAAACATTGGTATGGCGGGTGCATAGTGGGCCCATAGAAGGGGCGCGAGGACGTCCCAGTCCATGGATTTCACCTCAGCCAGTTTCGCTAGTGCCTTGGCTATCTTAAAGACGGCAGGCCCGCAATGGGTCAGGAACACTGCTCGCTTTTTCCCCGTAGTTGCGTCTTTCAAGTTGTTGGTCTCCAGAAACATCTGGAACCAGTCCATGTACGAGTCCCAGTCTTCTTGTGCTGGGTCAAATGGAGCGGGTGGTATGGCGCCACCGGACATGTTTTCCGTTGTCGATGTGCCTTCAGCCACGTGCTCTGTTTGTTGCTCTGTGAGTGTTCAATCAGCTCAGATGTCTCCACATCCCACCCTCGTCGCCAATGTTAAGTTCTGCGCATGGGTGCAAGGAGCGGAGACGAGGCAGTGAATAGTGAACTTCAACTCTTTATTAAGCATACTGAACAGAGCAATCACCGAGGGCAGCAGCAACCCTTTTATAGGGTTGGCTGCTGTCCTATTAGCCAATGAAAAACATGGAAGTGTTAAACCCTTGAACCAATGAGAGTTGGCCCGTTAAAAGCCAATCAGATTTCCCAGAAAGGACCAATCCAATGTCACTGTTATCGGCCAATCAGAAGTGCAGGATTAGAACCCTACTTTTTACTTAAGGTTGTTAAAACTTTATTAAACGCCTTTATTAGTTCATAACACTAGTTATGGGGGGGGGAAAGAGTACTGAAATAACTGTAAACAATCTTAGAAGAAAACACAGCCTGGATTTCCAGTTTCCAATCCAAAGTAAAGAATGGTAAGTCTTAAAAAAAACAAAAAAAACATTGTTCTTTAAAAAATACCTATTCTTCCACTCTGCAAATTAAATTGTAAAGTGTTCTAGGCCACAGGCTTTTCAGGAAGAGGCGGCAGTGTGTAGTATCTATCATTTTCTGTATCATCGTTGACAAAAGATATGCCCTATATGCTTTCTCTCCTGAGCATTTTGGTTGTCCAAATATGGGAGAATTGCCTCTCTGATTATTTTCCTAAGAAAAACTCAATGCATTTAGACAACTCTAATGACAGATTGCAATCCAACAAGAGATGAAATGTGCAGTTCCCATGACCACAGTCAGAAGAATCTGATGCCCTTCCCCTGCTTTAAAAATTGTATGCGATAATTGTGGGATAAGACCAAAAGGGTAGTTTTGAGAAAGATTCATGCTTGGGTGGGTGGGTAGGGGATAAAAAAAACATATGGGTTTCTCACAGTATAGTTTCAAATATCCAGGATTTCACTGTCAAAGATAGTCGTTTTAGATTTTCTGCTTTTAAACAGTGTCATTGGATTTATCTGTAAACCTCAATCATGTATTAGAATGGAAATAATATTGAATATTTATCATTGTGAACTCAGCATGAAAATTAATATTTACTGCTCTTGAAATCTTGGAAAGTGCAGGACATTAACTACATAATGTTGGGTTAACTACAATTGGGTTACTTTTCTAGCATGGGAGCAGTAATGAGTGGAAAATTTAAAATTGAGTTTTCTTCTCGTGAGAAACTGCCACATTGGAGTAATTCTTACTTGAAAATGGCTGGTTGTATATATTTTTCTGGAAACAGAAATCATGAGCCTCTGTAGTGATGCAATTTTTCAGTTCTCTTCAAAAGGAATATAGTTTGTCTAGAAAGGTTGGATAGTAATGCATAGAGTTAAACACTATTTACATTTACAAATTTACATCTTTCAGCTCTGCTACACTAGTAGCCTCAGAAACAATGAAGGTCCAAAAATTGCTGGAGATTGCCTATATGGAAACTATTACTACAATGTGTTTATTACTAAAACACTTTAAAAATTACAAAAATAAATTATGATAATATCCAAGCAATTTGGCACAGTCAATTGGAATATTCTAAATTCCCAATCCATGCCTCTAGATTCTAAAAAGTAACAGTTGCTTCTTATGATTTCAAAACTTGGGCTATTTCAGCAAAAAAATGTTTTTTTATCATCTATTAGACCATGAGCATACTTTTAAAAGATTGATTCTCATAATTTTCCTGCTGGAAAATAATTCATTTGAAGGAACTTGGTACATAAATTATGAGCTTGTCCACTTGTAATTCCATGTTGGTAAGCCATTATTGCTGTGATGAATCAAATTCTTTAACAAAGTTCAGCTTCACAGTGTCAATATTTTATTCAGTTATATCCTAAACACTTGGAATTTTTCACTCAATGAAAAACTTTCAGTGTATTGTGCTTGGACTAGGGCAAAAACATTATCATTGATATGGAGAAATGTCTGTATACCCAACTCCAAATGTTGGCTTAATGAAACTCATCAATTCTCACTTTGACTTAATTTCATATCAATGGATGGGCAAGATCAGACAACATGATTCTGCATGAACTAGGTTCAATTCATTTTTTGAAAACTGGAAAAATTGAAGAAAGCTATATAGTCTTAGATTGCCAATCTGTCAAGCATCTATCATTAAATAGGCTGTTAAATACATACAGGTATTTAGAGAAAAATATAAAAGGTAGACTTTAAGTGTATTGCTTGGTTAATTTTATCTATGATATCTATTCTAAACTTGACAGGTCATCCACATTCAGTGCCTACTCTTTCAATGACCATTTCAAGTGTCAACATCACTGAAAAAGAGAAAATTCAAGTAGTCTAAACTTCTAAGCCATCACAATATGTTTACAGTCACAATTGTGATTTGGATGCTTGGTTATCATTTCACAATTGTGCTAGTCACACCATCCCATGGTCAGGGTGATCACCTTTGCAACCTTCACTATCAGCTTCCAATAGGCAAGGGCAGTGGGGAAACCAGCAAGAGGTTGCCAGCAGAATATACTGTGACTGTGTGACCTCAGGATTCTGCAACCACACAGAATTCACCTAAGAACAGCAACCCACTGTTTTCATTGAAACCACTGCAACTTCCACCATAAGTCAGTGAAGTCATGTGCATTGCAGTTTATTAAACTGTTGCTTAGGGATGCCATCCCAATTATCTACTTTATGGATAATTTATACTTTATACTACTTTATAATAAAATATACAGGTAGCCATCACATACCTGTATATTTTATATACAAATACAAATCATCACATAGCACTCATGTCAAGAGCACAGAAAAGATTAGCCAGTGACATTACTATTGACTTGGGGATGCCTGGTGGAGGTTCTTTCATGTCCCTGGAAAGAGCTTGACTAAAGAACGGGAGCTTATCCCACCCCATGGCAGCACTCAAGTCTCAAACACAGGCTTGTTAACCTCCAACCCAGTGGCCTAACCACATGAGCTACCATGCTCCTTATAGATCATTATATTACTAGGTACTTACTTTTAAAGTAATACCATGCTTAATTCTTTTTTTGTTTTTAAGAAATGTTAATTGTAATGTTTTTGAAGTTTAAATAAAAAGCCCAATGGGACAATCCATCTATCTGAAAAGATTCTTCAAAAGCTTGGGGTTTACTTTTTAAGGTCCATATTATTCCTCCAAATTTGGATTGTGCATGAATGTGGATGATTATAATTCAGCTGTAGCATATAAATTGTGCCAAATCTGATAAGTTATTTCAGATTACAATATTCATCAGTTTCAGAGTTACTAACAAAAAAGTCCTGCAATTTGCCTTTCTCTCGTGAAAGTAGGAAGTTCTAGCCAAGTTTTAAGCACTCTGAATTCCTACTATTATAAATGGGAGATGTTTGAGCAGAATCAGTAAAATGGATCATGCAACCCAGAACTACAAATGAAGGAATAAAGTTATGAAATCCAAAATTCTCTCTTTGATTTGAACCTTAACTTTCTCAGTACCAATTATTCTGCCTAATAGACTGGCAAAGACAATTAATCCTGATTAAATAGATTTTCATATGCTTTATCTGCTTTGGTTTAGAAACAGTGGAATCCAAGTCTGATAAATGGATGAATTTTTGTATAGAAAAGGAATTTTTTTGCAAGCTTGTAGTTGTACATAAAGATCAGTGTTTATTCATGTGAAATAAACACATCTGAGTCTTCATGTTGGCTTTTAAAATGTTAAAATTCAATTATTCTCTGCCCTGCTTGGTCTTTCATCCAGCATTGAAGCACCTGTTCTAATTTATATGATCTGTTAGCCAATAAAGTGGGGATTGTATAAACCAATTCATATAAACTAAACCTCATATAAAAAGTGGTGGTCAAAATGTGAGGAATAAAATGGTGTTTAAAACAAGTTTCCCTTGTACAGTTTTTTTTAAACCCTTTGATTCCATCAGAGAGAGAGAGGAACTCTAGAGGCACAATTATCTCAGATACTTGCCTCTACAATTGATCTGCATTCTTCTCAGAAAAGTCACATTGCAGATTTATTTCTTCTTCCGCCCAGGAAGCATGGACTATTTCAATTCACACATTTTAATGGGTGCTGCCAGGGCTTTCATCCTTTGGTACTGAGCTTTTATGTCATTTCTCAAAAGACGGTAAGAAAAGGAAGAGAGGAGACTAGCAGCTGTTCCACTTAGGATGGAGACGTCTTTCAACCATGAATAAATGGAAGCTTAATGAAAAGAAATGGTTCCATGCTAGGCATGTAGTAACATATAACCATATGTAACATATACCTTAAGCATTGCCCATTGCTTACACCTTCAGATCAGTGAATAATAAAACAGGAAAGCAAGAGGAGAAAACCTACTGCTAGCTAGCTTCATTTAATTCATTGGAAAGATTCTTGACTTTTTTTCCCAGCTTAAGGATGTTTTAGCATTGTATGTTAAATTTACATTTCACAGCCCTTCTCCTCTAACTCCCTGGCAAATACTTTTGAAAGGATTATTTCTCTACAATAATATCCATTTTGATTAAAGAAACAAATTGCAGTTCAGGAGCAGTGCCTATAAACTGAGTTGCACTCATAGGAGAAAGGGACAGAAAGTTTCATTGCTATAAAGAGTTGTGAGCTTTGAGCAGATAGGCACAGTGTAGATGGCCAGACAGCTGGCAACCACTTTCATTTGTTGCTGCAAATGTAATTGGGTTAACCAGCAGAGCCCCCATGGTACATAATTCCTCACTTACCAAGACCTGTGGAAATGAGGAAGTCTTCATGTACTGAATCAGCAAAACAGTATCACCACTTTCATTTATCAAAAGGAGAATTCTGAATTAATCAATACGTTCATTGGTTCCTTGGAAAATTTGTTTTTATATTTGCCCACATTTTAGCGTCAGTTGCACAAGCCTTCAGATATTTGTCTAGATGTGAACAAATTTAAGAAGATAAAATACAGATCAAGCAGGTCTGCAAGTACAAGCAGTCCTTGACTTACAACTAGTTGCTCAGCAATCATTCGAAGTTGCAACAAACCCTCCCCAAAAGCTACTCACCACCCAATTTTGAAGTTCTGACATCACCCTCCCCTCCCCCCATGGTCATGTGATTGCATTTAGGATGGCTGGCAACCAGCCTTCGTTTACAGCTATTTGCAACACGCTACAATCATTTGACCACAATTTACAATGGTTTTATTTCAAACTAGCACTTTCCAGTTTGGGGCAAAAAAAAAATAAATCCCATACTAAACCACAGATTTGCTTAACAACCAGGGCATTTCCTTAAAGATTGCCATGAACAAAGGTAGTAAAATTAGGTCTGGTCATGTGGTGACCTACTTTGTGATTGTCATGACTTACAACCATACTTGCCAGGCTCAATTACAGTCATAAGTCGGGACAACCTGTACTTACAGTGATGATCAGTATCTTTTGATTCCAACAGAGATAAACATCTTAAACCAACTTGTATAACATCACTGCCAGCTCTGATTGGTAGACAATCAGACTAATATTTTTTTCTTTGTCAATAGGAAAGCAAGTTTGCAAGTGACTTTAGAAGCATCCTCCACTCCTCCCACAACTTGACATCAAATGCTTTCTTTTGCCTTTCTGACTAATCCACTGCATTCTTCTCTGTAATGAAATACTCATAGTTAAGACAGACTCCTAGAAATTCATCAAAGCAGGCTCCATGAAAGCTTTGAACTATCAAAACAACCTGGTACATACAACTTACTGTCCTACCTCACCATGATTAAAATTTCACAAGAATTTGACCACTTTCTGCCTTTGGTTTCCTTCATAAATGTAGGAGATGACTAGGATGAGGGAGGGATAAAATACATCAAACGAGTCCCTGAGCACCCGCAAGAAATCTAAGTCCAGCCCACATTGAAAGCCTCTCTTACCCCCCCACCACCACTCATATCCCATAACAGTGAGTTGGTCAGATTCTTGCAGAGCTTGCAATAAATCTTTATAATTCATTTGAACTGCTTGAATCTCCCGTTTTCTCCAGCACTTGATACTAGGTTCTAAGAAAATAATATCTCATAACCATATATTGTATGAAAATGTCAGATTTACAAACCAAGGTCAGTAGCTTTACTGGTAGCCCTCCCTTAATGACTGGTAGTTTTATGATTGTTTGAAGTTATGACATCCATGGAACAGGTACTTTACACTCTCTGCCTTCATGAATGTTCATGCCACCACCACCCCAGCATATCAGATGTATCAGTTTTATGGCCAGTTATGGCATTCCGTGGTCATGTGATTGCAATTCATGATATTTTGCCAGTTTCTGACAAAAAAACCCCACCCATTTACTTAACAACCCCAGCATTTGCTTAATGATAGCTATATTTTGCTTAATGACTGCCATGAAAAAGGCTGGAATAGTACTTCTGGTAACATGAGTGCCTCGACTTACAACCACAATGAGTTATGACTCTAATTCTGGGATCAGTTACTGTTCTACTTATAGAGGAAACTACTGCAGAGGGAACACACAAATTTGCTATAGAGTGTCTTACAAAATTCCCTGTGAAATATTTCAGGAAATGTAAAGAGAAACGGGTAGACTATTTCCTAGGAGTGACTAACATACCTATATAGAATGTGCTATGTATGTATGCTTGTAAATACAAATATATATACAAATAGGCACATGCAGAAGTCAAGCTGAATTTACATATGTATATTCGGTCTCATGTATATTATATGTTGCATATATAAATAGCAATAGCACTTTGACGTATATGCCATTTCACAGTGCTTTTACAACCTTCTCTAAGTGGTTTACAGAGTCAGCATATTACCCCCATCTTGGTCCTCATTTTACCCAACTCTGAAGGTTGGAAGGCTGAGTCAATCTTGAACCAGTAAGACTCAAACTACTGAACTACTGACAGCTGGCAATCAGCAGAAGTAGCCTGCAGTACAGCATTCTAACCACTGTGCCACCATGACTCAGTACAGTAAATAACCAAAAATCAATGAAATCTGGAATTAGACTGAATAACAAATATAGAGCATATTAGAAAAATCAATTTCTTAGAACCCATAAAGTAAAATGCATTTAAGTAATATTATACAGGTTAAACACGCATGCACCCTATTCTTCTTTTAATGCAAGATGCAGTGAAGATTGTTTTATTATAGTCATAAGTCTCAAAGTTTCAAAACTACGGACTGGATTCAAATTCCTGAATAGGCATGTCTGGATGATGCAGACCATGGACATTTATGAGCCAGCTTAGCATCACATCATTCCTCCTTTAAGAAATATGCAGGAATAATAACAGCAAATAATTTATCTTTGAGTCTTGGCCCTAGAGCCTAATTCTCCAGAACAAGAGCACTAAACACATACACACAAATATGAGTCATTTATTTTACTACAATCACACCTTTCTCTGTTCCTTTCTTGGTATATCTTCCACAGGGTTTTGGAGACCAAACTAACCACCTATACTATATCTCTGACATAGTTTTATTCCAGGCATCTCATTAGGATTTTGGTGTTGAATAGTATGTGGCATAATCCTCTAAAAAGAACAACTTGTGCATATGCAGTTTCTATAATTTACAAAATGAATAGAGAGTTGAGTATTTATGCATCTCTAAGCCGAAAGCACTAAATTATGGTACAAAAAGTTAATTAAAAAAATACAAAATATTAATTCAAAGTATTGTACTTGACTTCCACATGTATTTGTTGTCTTATGAAAAGAAGCTCCATTTATTCTAAGTTAGTCCCATTGAATTTAAAAGGACAGTGAATATAGAATTGTTGCATAATTGGTCTTAAGTAATACTGAAAGGATTTTTGTTCATTTCCTTTCTTGTAAATTCCTATTTTCCTCCTAGCTCCTGTTTTAGAAGCACTAGAATTCCATAGGGTATTTCCATCCCAGAAGCACAGAGAAGAGCAGGAAATACCGAGTCTTCCTGTTTGTGAGCCAAGCAAGGTAATTTTCTTCCCATTCCTACCCAAAACTTCTCATTTAATGCAATGAATGGCCATAATTGTTTTTCCATGCAGCAACATAAAGAAACCATCTGCCTTTCATATGCGAGAGGAAAGCCAATAAGTTGGGCTAATTAAAAAAATGGGTTTGAAGTTGGTTTCTCAGATATGGACTTAAAAGTTACAGTCTAGATCAGCATGAGATTGTCCCAGCAATCCAGTATTCTTCTTTGAAAACCTGACATTAATTTTATATTTTTTTAAAAAATTGGGAAGGCAAAGTCAACAACCTCTTATGCTATAGTGACCAATAATATAGCCTGAATGTGCAGAAAATTATGGTTAGCTTCTGTCTATTAGATCACTGACTGGTGAGATGTACCAGCCATACCACGGACCAAACATTCACTGATTACTGGGCAGAAACGGTGTGCACCTAAATCGTGAGGATATCTTTAGTATCCATTAGTAGGTGACAAACTCGGTATGTGAACCACAATCTACACAGCTCTATTTATGCAAGAATTTGTGTAATTCTTTAAAAAGGAAATATTTTCCATCTTATCTCTTATAGAAATATAATTTTTCTGGGGTTGGTAAAATATGACATTTGCCACAATCCGGGGAAGGAAGGAAAAATGAGGAAGGTTTCTACAGGCACCCAAGTCTTGACTGATGGAAGGAAATGAGAAGACAAACAGATAATACCTACTTCTTCTTTGAATTTGTTAATCCCCCTCCAGAAATAGCTTCTTTATTGCAAAAAAAAAAAAAATGGCACTATCAGGTTATAATCAGATACAGTATATCTTGGGCAAGAACTTTTTTAAGGCTTACTTGACTCTATTCCTAAAAATTGCATTTTACCAGCTAATATCCATATTTGTAACATAAATGAATGCTCAAAAGCAAGATTTATCAGGACTTACACAAATGCTCTGTCCAGATGTTTCTGTTAAGAGTTTATTCCTGTTGAACAGTTGAAAAAGAAAATAAACCAACATACTCATCAAATAGAACACAGTAAACTAATAATTAATTTTCTTATAATCCTGACCTTGTTAAATGGAAGCCAGGGATGATAAAAAATGGTCAAGTACATTCAAAGCATAACTTATCTGGAACTTGAAGAATACTAGCAGTATTTAAAGTACACCTCCTAGAGAACATATTTATTAGGGAAGAAATAGTCAGGCATCTAATTTCAGAAGGCACCATAATAAGGGTCAGGCATGGATCAGATATGATTTGTAACAGCAAAACACATTTTGAAGCATCCTCGTTTATGTTTTTTGCCTGGAAAATCAACTCTGTCTTTGGTAGCATATTCCAGGAGATGTTTGAACATTCAACATGACTTCAAATGGTTTAACCTCTTAAAGTAAAAATTTCAGAAGACAACCATGGTTCCATTTTTGCTATTCCTTGGAGATGCAAATCCAGTTATGCTGCAATTTGGTTTGTAAAATCTGAGCCAAATGACATCCACTTTTATGCCTTGGTATCAACAGCTATGACCCATACTGTTTAGTTTGCATCTCCCTATGTCCTATATTGTATTTAACCTCTAAGTAGTCATGCCTTATTACCAAATATGGCCATTAATAAATCCTTCCTCATATTATTCAACTGATTTCACTGAATTTCACTGAATAGTACAAAGCTCCTAGATATGCTGCTGCTAAATGAATATTGAGCGAGAGAAGTGCCCATGAAATAAACAAAGGTACTGAAGAACATAAAGGTAATGAATAAGACTTTCTATAACCCTGCTGATGTCACAGATTGAGAAACACAATACCAGTGGAACAAAAGCCATTGTAATGAAGGGAGGAAGAGATGAAATTAATTTGGTTCTGATTTTAATAACGCTAATATTGTGTATATTTTGTGTCCTAATTGTCATGGCTACAACAAATCCACCTCCATTCAAACCATAAGCCTCTAGCCATATCTCTCAGAGAAAAGAAAATGATTTATTAGGAATGGCCATGTTGGTGTTAGCTGGGTGCAGCCGACACTAAAATACATCATTCATTTCCCCCTTGACCCTGGTCTTTCCCCCATCCCCTGGATGTATATTCTCCAATGGAACACATCTATAGACAAGAATCATAAATCATGCTCTCCAGTAATATTCTTTTGTGCTGACAACTTTGGGCTGCCAAGGCGATTATCTAAGGCATTTAAAGAATGCACTGCTTTCCCCCACTCCCTTTCTGCTGGCAACCAAAAAGATCAAGGGAGTATGTTTTTTTAGTTGACATTCATCTCCCCTCACTTCTTGAAGGTGATCTGTGCAACACAAAAAGAACATCATTCATTTCCCCCTTGATCCTGGTCTTCCCCCCCACCCCATAGATGTATATTCTCCAATGGGACACATCCATAGCCAAGAGTCATCAATCATGTTCTCCAGTAATATTCTTTCATGCCAACAACTTTGGGCTGCCAAGATGATTATCTAAGGCATTTATGGAATGCACTGCTGGCAACTAAAAAGACCAAAGGAGTACTATTATTTTTTTTAGTTGACACTAATCTGATAACCAGAGAACAATGATGCTTTTTTGTACAGATATTTGGTTTTGGGCAAAGCAGTTTACCCTTTAAGAAATGCAAAAATCCTGGATAAAAATATACCCATACATTTGTGTGTATGGAAATCCATGGGAAATTTTCAAAGACAACATTGAAAACATTTGCAAGCTAACAATGAAGTTGCCCAGTGTGTGTTGAGGTTTGGGGAAAATACAAAGAGGGTAACAAATGAAATAGATTTCTTCTTCTTTATCCTGAACTAACCTTGAAAACTAAAGAAGAGTTTCATACAATATTGTACATTTTTCATACCTGGTATCTAATCAAAGCAAAAATACATCTGTGCTATTCATCTGTATTCTCAGAATATAATACCAGTGAACAGACTCGCCAAGTCAGGCTTAATGCTGAGCTTAAGAATAAACCTCAACTCTCCCCATATCCAGAAACTTGTTTACAGCAATAGTTCCAAGATATGAACCAACTTGATTAGTTGCTTGATTACACATAGGTATAAAGCCATATGATGTTCTGTGGACTGCATTAAACAGAAAACCAAGGAAAGAGGGGGAGGGGGAGAGGGGAGGAGGAGGAGAAAGAGAGAGGAGAGCAAGAGAGAGAGAGTGAAAGAGATTTGGAATTGATAGAGGAGAATATTTGTAGTTCAAGGTTGACATGAGGGGTCCTTGGTGCTCTCTGAGCTTGCTTGTTTTATTGCAGACATTTCATTACCCTAACTAGGTAACATCATCACTCCTAGAGAGATGGAAATGTGGCTATTTTCTTTGTAGCCTTAAAACTGGGAGGCACCTGCTCAATGTTGACATGAAAGTGCAACTGCTGGCCAGCTTTATTCTTTACATGTTGAAACCTCCTGAAATACCAGGGAAGCTGGAAGGTGAAAGCCCAAAACAATGACACTGCAGACTATTAATAAAGAACTGGAAATGATTCAGCTATGCTGTAAGCAGGGACACGTTAAGTCAAGGAATGCCATACTAGAATAGCATGCCTGGAGATGAGATAACATTGTTATTGCATTAGTAGTATTATGGAAGGTCAAAGGGAGACAGAGTCATGACATTGCAGTGCAACTCCACCCTTTACATGTCTACATATTGTTGTAATGTAAGTTCATAAGGGCTTGTGTTGTGCTCTCAGAACACATATTCTGTTATTCCTTGTTAGGAGCTAAAGCTCAAAATAAAAGAGTAGTATATGCATGCAGTGTCAATATAGATTTTCTGATCTTCAATTGAAGGTCACCATATTGTCATCATCAAGGTTTGTTACCATCTCAGATTCTGACACTTCTAGAGATATATATTTCCCTTTCTAAGTTCACTGAAATGGTAATAGAAAACCCATGTGCAGGCATAAATACATCAGTTATTGCAAAGCTAATTATTTTATCTCAGGAAGCAATACTTATTGGAAATTTAGTGAAATATGTTGCATAGTTGCCTTTCTTATCTAACAGGGCCATAAGAAGGAGACTGGTAGCACTGGTTTTAGTTTCCATCAATAAATTACAATCTTCCTTCTCATTTGAACAGAAAGAAAATATGGCTGCTTGAAACCATGATGTCAAATCTTAGATTATTTGTTTAAGCTGTGTTTTAAGCAAACTAGAGTTCCCCAATTAACAGAATAACCAGAACAGAATAACAGAGTTGGAAGGGACCATGGAGGTTTTCTAGTCCAATCCTCTGGTCAGGCAGGAAACCCTATACCATTTCAACAAATGAATGAAATGAATGAAACTTTACTAACAAAAGAAGTAATTGGAAACTAAAGCAAGTTCTCCAGATCTCCTCACAGCTGCACCAAAGGAAAAAAGTAAACAGCAAAAACTTACAGGCCTAAGGTTAATTCATGGAGTACTAAAGAATGAATTTGTATTATATCCACATAAGGCTAGTAGATGTTCTTAAATCTGAATTTGCCAAAGAGTTTCCAATTTCAACTCTTTACCATTTTTATCTATATGATTAAAAAGTACACTTTGTGGCATTCAGTTTTAGAGGCACAGCTTTACATCTTTGACAAATAGCTTCTAATCAGGAGGTGTTTTAGAAATATAAGATAGAAAAATAACCTGTGTGAAGTGTTCCCCATACACATCAAGCTCACATCCTAATTTAATTTATATTCTTGTTTTTATAAACCCAATGGTACACTAAAGATTAAACTATATTAACATATAACTGGCAATAACAAGCTTGTGTCTGTGCAGTAAAAAATGACTGCAGCTTTTAACACAATCCCTGAGGTGGCATCTAATTTCACTGAAAATCAAAACTTTCTAAATTATCCTGCTGCTTCATAAACTCAATATATCAATGCATCAGTAATCCATGAATCCCTAGATTTGGGCACAGAATTGGGGGAGGGAGATCTGCAAACAACTCAATATCAATTCAGTATAAGGCAAGTACAGTGGTTCCAGGGGGAAGATATCCAATACTTCTGTTATTTTATCCAAGTAGATTACTAGCAGCCCCATCTTATCATGGAGTTTCTGTTCACCATTTTTTACTTCCGTTAAGTAGTAAATAATCACACCTGGATTGTTTCTTGGAACAGAGACCTAACAAGATTGTGTCTGCTAAATCATCATTTTGGTACATATATTCACACATCCCTGAAACCCAAGATAGCCATTTCGTCAAGTCAGGATGCCTTGAGTGTTCATAGAACACTCAAGAATTATTCTTCTTCTGCCTCAGGCTATTTTAATTTCAAAAGTCTAGGTTTATTCCCTCATTGTTTTGATAACATATCTTTCAGGAAATTCTGATTTCTGTACACTGCCAAATGCAATGGATTTCAAAGTTGTTACAAACAAATTTGCATAATATTCCTTCCTCCTCCTATTTTCCCCCACAATAATCCTGTAAACTGGACTGGGCTATGAGAGACTGACTATCCCAAAGAGTCAGTCTCAGTCTCTCTCTCTGTCTCTCCCTCCCTCTCTCTCCCTCCCTCTCCCCCATTCCTCCTCATCTATCTACCTACCTACTTAGCTATCTACCTATCATCTATATTTCTGTCTTATATGAACCAGAAAACTCATATAGGTTTTCTCAAATTGATTAGATCAGGTTCTTTAAAGAGGTGGTTCTACAAAATATGCTAGAGAATGAGCAAAGGAACTTAGGGATGATAAGAAAAACAGTCCTCTAATTTCTGCTCCTATAATGAATTTGTGAGCAAGGAGGTCTTTAAAAACACACACACACAAACACATACATAATATATAGAAACTGGGAAGTGTTAGTTTGAACTTATGTAGTTTTTCACAGGATTAAAAAAAAACTGGAATCTACATTTAGCATTCTAGCTCAGGAGCAAAGATTGTGCAGTGGTTAGAATGCAGTATATTCCAGACATTGCCTTCATCTCTTTTTCAGTCTATGCTATCGATAAATAGTGCATTGGACAAGACAATGGTAAACCATTTCTATGTTTTTAGCAAAAAAAATATAAAATAACATCCAAGATAACTTAGAAGACATTCCCTATTTACAAGAACCTCTGCTATAGAAAATGAAGTCAAATCAGCACTTCAGTCATTATCAAATCAGACAGTTATTGGAACTCATAGAATGTTTATTTAATTTAACATGTTAGGAAAATAATGCTTAGGATCATCCACCACAGACCAAAGCCCTACATGGAAAAAAAGATGCCAGATGTTCAAGCTGGCTTTGGAAAAGGCCAAGGAACAAAAATATATTATCATTGCTGATGCATGCTAGATAATTAAAAAAGCCAAAGAATATTTTTAAAAGGAGTCACTGTATGCACCAGTGATTATGGAAGGCTTTCAGTTATGTCAATCATGTCAAATGTGCTCAGAAAAATGAGAAACCAGGAACATCTCACTGTTTTTATGAGAAATATAGGTCTTATATATAGATCAGCAAGTTGAATGCTGAATATTCTGTTGAAGACAGAATATTGTGAAAAGATTGACGTCCAATTGGCAAAGGAACATGACAAGGCTGAATATTCTATTCCTGTTTATTCAACCTATATGCTGAATATATATATATATATTAAGCGAGGCGAGATTGGAAGATGAGCTTAGTTTTAAAACTAAAGAATGAAATATTTATAATCTGCCCAAAAAGCTCTAATAATAAAAATCAAGGACTTTTATAAAAGTCTCCTATAAAATAAAAATAGGAGCAAAATTAACTATAAAAATATATAGTTCTTTATAGTTAAGAAACTATAAAGAAAATCAAACTAATGACACCAGGTACAACAACCAGCCTTAGAACTCATATTGAAATCTCAAAGAGGGAAATAATTTCTGCATTTTGGAATCAAACATCAACAGTAAAGGAACCAGCAGTAAGGAAATATGCTACAGACTAGCACTTGGTAGAACAGTCACAGAAAAGATATTCAAATGCCATGATCTGTCTATACCAACAAAGAATGGAATCATGCAAGTCATGGTATTCCCTGTAACATTCTATGGGAGTGAATGGCTTTAAATAAGCAGGTAGAAAAAGTATTGATGCTTTTGCTGTTGGAGAAGATTCTTGAGAATACTATGGAGAGTCAAGAAAAAAACCCAACGGATCATCAAATAAATCAACCCATTTTCTCACTCAAGGAACAAATGCCCAGCCTCACATTATCCAATTTCAGATACCTTATGCAAGGATGCAAAAATAATGCTGGGAAAGATGAGAGAAAAGAAAAGAAGAAAAGAAAAAGATGAGGGAGGAGGAGGTGTATATAACAGTCTTCTCTGGGCTAGGATATCCAAGGATAACAACTTTGCTAATCTTTAAGTAGACACAAGACTCTTAATGATCCCAAACTGATTTATTTCCAATTAAAATTTAATTGAAAATTACTAATCACCAAAACTAAAATTAACTAAGCATGATTAAAATAACAATTCATTAATGAGTACATTAACCTAAAAAGGCTCAATTAAATTTAAATTCAAGATTTTTCTCATCAGTACATCTCATCGCTACATTATATTGCAGGTCTATATTATGGTTTCTAGTCATTGCTGGAGTCATTACACAGAGTGTAATAAAATGAAAATAACAGGAAAACTAATGAGAGTCACGAATGTTTTATGCTTACCCAAAACATCATAGATACATTTTGGATCTAATTTTTATTCTAGATGGACTAGTTTTCACATGGGTGGATTTGTAAACACATAAATGCTAAATACAAATTCACCCTGCCCCAATGCACTTTCATTCTGGAATCAGATATTCTAATAAGCATCCTTCGTTGTTTTTGTAATCATTGGAGCTGGATGTCCTGTTATTACTATATTAGACATGGAATTAAAAGTCTTTATGAAATGGCCAATGCCTGAATGTCTTCTGACCTAGTAGGATACATGAAACCTGTAAATAGGACTAAATTGATCCTATCACCTCTCAATCAGATGCCCATCTCTAGGCTGCCTTTATGTAATGAATTACACCTAGAAAGTATGTCTTGGATGGTTATGGCTCTTTAGAATTAAAGGATTACATAGTTCAGTAATAAACAACATAATGGTAAGCTTTACAACTTTCATTTAGCATTGGGAATTTCTAGTTTTCAAATCAAGTGAATGTTGTTCTCATTGCTTGTTTATCCATCTGTTTAACTTATGCCATCAATATTTGTATTGTCCTAATAAAAGATTGATTAGAATAGACCTGGGATCAGACAAGTGTTCTCATCCACACCAGTGCTTCGTTCTAGGTTCGTTCTAAAATAGCTATTATGAGGACATTTAATGCTTCCATTAAGCGTGCTTATTTTCAATGGCAATTCTGTGGGTCAAATGTTGCAAGAACAAATATATTGGATAAAGGTGGTTTGTGTTGCTAGGCAAAATCCCCCTCTAATGGCTTTTCACAGCATTCAGGAAACTGTCCCTATGAAAAGGGTTGTTTTTCTGTTTTTGATTGAGAATATAATGACTTTCAGCTTATCGCTATGATTCACTGGCTAGTACATCCTGCTCTCCAGTTCTTGGTAATTTAGTTAAATCAGTTCTTGTTCTATTTTATGAATATGAAGGTTTAAGATTTTCAAAGTTCTAACTTCAAAAAAAAGTCTTGGAGGATTTCCAGATGACTAGTCCCATTTATTTGCCAAACTTCACGGAACATGAATGTGGCATCATTCTTCAGTTGGCTTTACTTTTGTCAAGGTCTATGAGGGCAGGCAGAGTGCTCTTACCAAGGATGTGCCTTTCTTCTGCAAATCTAGACTCCAAAGAGTAGTTTCACCAATGATCCCTTTAGCTAGTTCAAAAACAGGCAATAGGTAAATATCCTTTGCATAAAGTAGCCTTTCTTAGAAGTTGAAAACCTCATGGTATCACATTACAGAAGCATGGTTTGCTCTGGGAAGTATGGATAATTAACACAGTAAGTGGCTCAGAGACTTGGTAACCAATAAAAGTAGGGGGAAGGGAAGAGAATAGTATACACATGTTGTGGTCATTATTGTTTTAAATGTTTGTTCTTTGCATATTGCAAAGTTTTATAACAGATATGTTTAATATCATTGGAGTCACACTAGATATCCACCAACTTGGTAATGAAACTTAGAAAACACTAACAGTTAAGACAAACCTCACTGGTCATTCCTGTATGGACAAATCTACCAGCGCCTAACTTTTCCTTTTAGGCAGGAATCTCCAAATGTGGTTGGCTAAGGAATTCTGGAAATTGAAGACCACGAGTTTTATAGTTGTTGAGCTTGGAGAACCTTGATTTTAGGGATTTTTCACTTGTAATGAGTCTCTGGGCCTTTCCTCCTCTTTCCCAGATGTTTGTGTACATTGATAATCTCAGTCCTATTTCTGAAAATAATGCAGTGTTTCTATTTTTTTTCTCTGTTTTCTCCTTATAGTTCTATTATAATTCCAATACTACAATAATAAGAGCTATGGGGAACAGTTTGTTCTTTCATTCCTGTGTTCTTCTGTAGGACCATGGAAGCCTTATAGCAAGGAGGAAATGATAGTTTAACTTCACAAAGTGCCCATTGAGACATGGAAGATTGAATAAAACATATTTTTCTATGGTTCTGAATAGCAGATTAACATAACAGGCTATTGCTGTATCAACCACAAGATTTTTTTTTTTTTTAATAAAGCAATTTCCAATCACCAGAGAATATGTGTTGAACTTGAACCTTCTGGAGCTCAGCAAAGATAGTGCCAGGAGGGCTGGTATGGCTCTTACTGATACCATGGATCCTTAGATATCTCTGAAGACTTGGCAACCATGGCAAAAGGTAGAGATGGAATCCAAGACTGCAAAGCTAGAACAAGAGCTGAAACAGAAAATAAAAGGGAGTGGGCTGTGAGTTGACCATGGAAAATTGACTTTGGTACCAGCATGAATTGTACAACCACTTTAATAACTGAAATATACTATAAAATTCCCCAATGCAGTCCACAAAAGCAATGAAAGCACAATCCAGTGAATGAATAAATCAACATAATTACATATATAAATATTATATTGTTTTTCTGGTTCTGCCCACTGTCTATAATCTGCAGGTCACTAGAAACAAATCAGTGTTGCTTTATGCAATCAGTGAACAGCAAAAGGTTGTAGGTAAAGTGTTTTGAAGTTGCTGCCAATCCTCTGGCAGCTCTGGAGAGGTTGGTATTCTTAGTGTGATGATATTCAGAGAAAACTTATTTTTAGCTCACCATGGAACAGGTGACTGGAAACTCTTTCAAATGTAACAAATCATTTTGGATAGAATATAATTCTGCTGAGCTCTGTTGACATTAGCACCACCTGAAAGTCCTCTTGTTTCTCTTTTCTCTTTTCCCAGTCAGGATCCCCGTATGTGGCTAGCCTGTGACTTCCATGCTTAGAAGCTAAAATGGATCAGGAAACATAATTGCAATTCACAAGATATAATCACAGGACATACAAGGAGCCAGGCATGGCAGTATCTGAATGGAAAAGCTTATCTTATAGATATTAGACTAGTGGTTCCTGGTTCAAAACCAAGATGCGACTTCAGACAAAATGAAAAGTGTCAGCCCCAGATGCATCTTAGATCAGATTTGGGGCTGCCACAAGGGAGTAACTGTGGGAATGAGAGTGAAGTGAGAAGGGAGGATAGCTACAACAACATTCTTTCACCAGAGCTCAAGGTCAAGTCACTGGAGTTAGGAAGGGAGTGGCTGGACTTGGCGGGAGTTCATAATGGAGGTGGGTTGAAAAGTGTGACTTGTGGGTGATCAGAAAGGGGGTTTTATGTGAGTTTAATATAGCAAGAGAAAACGCGGGAATTCAGATTTGGGTGTTCCCAGATGTGCCAATATGATTTCTCTAATAAATTCTTACTTGGAAGGATTTTGTTTCTGGGTGCCGATTTGAGATGGAGAGTTTGGTTGAAACACTGACAAAAAAAAGTAGATGGCCTCCCCAACATTGAGGTGCACCAAGTTAACAGGGTATTCTGCTACATCAAACACCTACCTATCCAAACACACACATTATTTTGCCCAGTAGACCAACTATACCAAGCATCACTTTTCTAAGATCCAATGCCCCTTGTTTATAACATTCCTCTATTGTCATCCTTCCCTTATCCTAGGTTGATTAAACCATACTTCCAAGCAATAAAGCACTGCTCTTCTCATTTGTGCCAGCTGAGAGGTGCCATCCTCTCTATGACCAGAAAGGGACCTTGAATGATCAGAAAAAGGAAGGACCAACAGTTGGTCACATTAACTAATCCATAATCCAGACAGCTCTAGGGTCTTTAGTGAAAAATATCCAGAATGTTTATTGAAAAATATCCAGGGAATCCTGCAAGGGAGAGATTCTTATGTGGAAGTCAATCAATTATCTCAGCAATTATCTCCTGTGCCTCAGGCAGTGGTTGATAAACAGCATGGTAACATGGGCAGGGCTCCTATTGCTGTAACCTTCACATGCAACATACCTATCTGTCAAGACATTGCGCCAAAGGGACTTTCTTGAATGATGAACATGCTGATGATTTCATACTCCATTACAATATAAGGTGCATCTTGCACAATTGGGAAGTTCCCAAACAAAGCAATGTAAGACACCTAATGGGCAGCCAGAGTCTATGGCCTACATGTGTAAGAAATGTTGGCATGGAGATGAGAAGAACTCTGTTTAGTCTTACATTGGTGTTCAACTATTACTTCAATCTACATCCCAAAAGGGATGTAAGGTCTACACCAATGTTTCTTAAACCTGGCAACTTTAATTTGTGTGGACTTCAACTCTTAGAATTCCTCAGTTAGCTTTCTAGAAGTGTCATGCACTAGGGAAATCAGGAGATTCAGGCAGTTCAAATGAGTATAAAGATTTATTTCAAACTTAGGCTGTCTACAAGAATCTGACCTACTAACTGTCAAGGGAAATGAATGGGAATAAAAGACATTCAAGGTAGGCCAGACTTAAATCTCTTGTGGGTGTGCAGGAACTCATGATTTATATGTTTGACCACCTCCCTCCAGCTCAGCCTGATCATCTCTTACCAGAAGCAGGGATTTTGCTTTGCACAATGTGCAAACATAGAAAATTGTAATTTCTTTAAGACACCATAGTTTTTTTTTTCAAAAAAAAAAGCAATAGTGTAATACATACATAATACAATGCATGAATACAGCCACTGTGTGTATTTTGCTGTTTGATCAGTTCATTTTTGGTTTGTTATTATAACTAGTCAATTTTTGGTTTGTTATTATAACTAGTCAATTAAGAATACAATACAGAGAAGTGCCACTAAGTCAATTGCACTTACTGCGAACTCCATGGGGATAATAAGAGATTGTCAAAGGAGTTTGCAAGTATATTATCCAAGAAGACAAAGAGCTTAATTTTTATTAATACTATCTTGCATATGTTGTCAAATAAATCTGTACATCTATCTATATGCATACACACATATTTCATTTTTATTTCTTAGATATCTATCCTGTATATAAAATGCATTTGAACTTATTGCATGCTCTAATTCAAGAAGAGCTCATTTTTTATCATTGACATTGTAAAAGATTACTTCAACAGCCAGTTAAAGATTCACTAGATGACAAATATATTCTGAATGTTTTCATGCTTTGATAGCAAAGGATTTTTAGTTTTGTGTTTAATAGTGTACTAAGTATGGATTAATTAAGGGATAAACTTTATTGATGTCTAGTATTTAAAACTGAAAATGATTCCCATATGAATCAATTACCATTAAAAGTGAGTCAAGGTATTAAATCAATTTACTAGGCTATTTATTCTGTCTCTCTATACATACATACATACATACATACATACATACATACATACATACAAACATACATACATACCAGTGGTGGGATTAATTTTTTTTTACATCCAGTTCTGTGAGCGTGGCTTGGTGGGCGTGGCTTGGGCAAGAATACTGTAAAATTGCCAGTCAGAGGTGGTATTTGCCGGTTCTCCGAACTACTCAAAATTTCCGCTACTGGTTCTCCAGAACTGGTCAGAACCTGCTGAATACCACCTCTGACACATATATACAATGCTGCAACAAGAAGATCAATTCACATGTAGTATATGCAGTATGCTAACTAATATAGCTTCCAAAACCAAGAAGTGGACATTTTCTCTACATTGTATTTTTATATTTCCAAGGTCTGAAAAACAAAATAACATATTACACTTAAGCAAGAAAAACCAAATGCACAGGTACAGAATAGGTGGTACCTGGCTCAACAACTATAAGTATGATCTGGATGTCCTTAAATGGACAGCTACTTAAATATGAACCAGCAGGGTACTGTAGCTGTCAAAAATAGCCAATGCGGTCCTAAGCTGCATCAACAGAGAGATATTATTAAGAGCTTGTGAAGTGTTAGTAGTGATTTATACTTTCTGGTAAGACTGTATTTGGAATACTGCATCCATTTCTGATCACAATACAAAAAAGATGTTGAGATTTTAGAAACTGTGAAGAGAAGAACAACAAAGATGATTAGGGGACCAGAGGCTAAACTGTACAATGACCTCTTGCAGGCATTAGCAATGGCTAGTGTAATGAAAAGGACTGGGGTGACATGACAGCAGTTTTCCAATGTCTAAGGGACTATCATAAAGGGCTATTCTCCAAAGCACCTGAATGCAGGACAAGAAGTGATGGATGGAAGATTGCCAAAGAGTAATCCAACCTACAATTAAGAAGAAATTTCCTGTCAGTGAGAACAATTAATCTGTGGAATTTCTTGCCTCCAGAAGTTCTTGGTGCTTCATCAGTGCAGGTTTTCAAGAAATGATAGGATAGCCATTTGTCCAGAATGTATAGGGTTTCCTGCATGAGCAGAGAGTTGGACTACAAGATTCTAACATCCCTTCAAGCCCTGTTATTCTGTTCTAATTCTAAATATACATCATTCTTGGTAGGTAGGTTTATGTATATATGTGATCATAAATTTTTTTAGAAAAGTGTCTATTCTTCCTCCATCTCACCGCCGGTGGATCTTCTGTCTTTTTTTTTTTTTTTTTAACCAGCTAAAATTTAAAGCTTATGCTATGACTCTAAACATCACTTGGATAAACATTTTCATTCTGAGTCGCTGCAGAATGCATTTTCTAAGCCCAACACTGGCCCTCTTCTCTAAGAAAGTATGGGTGGCTAGGGCACCACCTAGAGCTCATTCAACGTAATTGGGACCAAGCAAATGAAATACAGTATTTGCTGTATTTAAATGAAATACAGTATTTGTTGTATTTAACCAACAGTATTTGTTGTATTTATCTATTTATTTGTGGCCAGGACTCTGTCACAACCATTTATAACTGTTCTGAACGATTAGCAAAATCTTCCAATCTTGCACTGCCTCTTTGAATTTTTCTATGCTCTGGCTGATGTCAGCTTTGATGGGATCCATCCACTGTGTTCTTTGGTGGCCTGGTTTTCTTTTTACCACTACATTTTACTGCCTTTAACACTATATTACACTACACCATACAAAATAATTAGACTAAGATTTTTAAAACTACTACAAATTAAGTCATGTGTCCTACAGAAACAAAAACGTTTGATATGGTATCTGTTATATATAAGCCATGGCCATGCTGCATGCTCTACTCAAGCGCATTTGGGTGGAAACCATCTCAGAAAGAAGGCCAGAGATGCTACTGTCCTTCAAACAGCCTATAAAATGGAATGATCAAGTAGTCCAAGCCTTAGGAGACTGATCTAGAAGGAACTTATAGCTGATTTTATAAACCTACTCAGGATTACTTTTAAAATAATTACATCCATTAAGTGCAGACATTTAAAATAAATATTACTTAGCCAAACATTGTTTTGATTTTATCTTTTAATTATTGTCTTTTCCACATTATCCCATCATGGTAATTTTCACATTCTAAAAAATTATAAGTAATTTTATAATGTGTTCAAGTATTTTCTTGTTCTGACCAGCATTGCAGCAGCATGAAACATAACAGGAATGAAGCACTTTTGGCTGGTATTAAACACAGTCCACATCAAATGCATTTGCCTTCATTGTCACTCAGCCTTTTTCACCTGGGGCCTTCAGATATTTTGGGTATTCTGAGAATTATAGTTCTCTTCCACCTGGAAGGCACTAGATGAGAGAAGGCAGCTTTATCTTTCCAATGTTCTTCATTTATGTTGCCAGCTATTGAAAGATGGACTTTACCTATTGGCAAGTATCAAAAAGGCAAAGGGACTTTTGTCTTTGTCTCATCCTGGATGAAAATGAGTTCCATGTTCTCCCAAAGTTCCTTATTTATAGTTACCCAGGAATAAAAACATCCATTTCTTAACAGCAGAAGCACTGTGTTTCTCACGAAATAAGTCCGGGCCTTATTTTTTTTGACCCCTGAAAAACCGTCTCAGCTGTCTTTTGGGGGATGACTTAATTTCCCCCCATTGCATCCTTGGGTGGGTGGGCAGTGACGACTTGGATGTTGACCTCACTGTTAGCAGGGTACTTCGTATCGGGAGACCTTCCGCCACCATTGCTTTTCATTCTCCCGTGCTGCCATGGCATTTAGAGCAATGCCGTGGCATTTGGCGCAGCCACGTGCAGCCAGCCAGGGCTCCTCCTTGCAACCAGAGCCTGGTGGAGACACTCGGCTTCAGGCGCTCCTGTCGCCACCTTCCCTTCACCTTCGAAGGCAAAGCCAATTCTTTTAAAAACAACGCCCTACTACCAAAGCCTCCCCTGCCTGAGAGGGCAGACCAACTCCATGTGGGGAGGTGAATCTCCCGGGGCCACAGTGCAGGATCAGCCCACACCAGGAGAAGCGCCCAGCTGCCATCCTTGCCTGGCACCAGGCAGAGTGCGAAGAGCTTCACCTGGGGTGCCCAACACAGCTGACAGGCAGGCCCTCCTGCCCGGCAGCAGAGCTCTTGCCAATGCAGTGAATGCCTCCCTGCCGGGCCCTCCACTCATCCCATCAGGGCTGCACCAGAGCCGTGTGGGCTGGGAAGAGCCAGGAAAGCTAGCCACGGGTGCGCGCCCTCCTGCCAAGCAAAAGAGCTGGGCCAACCCGAGCTTGGCTTCCTTCCCAAGTCCCTCCAGCCCGAACCTGAAGGGGTCACCAGGAGAGACTGCCTGAGGCAGTGATAGCACCTACCCGTCTGCGGACAGGGAGGTGAGGTGATGGCAGCACTTCTTCCCTGACCAGCGGGTCTGGCGGAGAGAGCCCGAAGCTGCCCGTCCTTTCCAACCCCTCGCTCAGCCTGTCCCCATCCCCATGCATCTCCAAATACACCGGCAGTTCCAAACACTGCAGCGTCACAGGCATCAGGCAGAGGCGCTGACTCAGCAGGGCTAAGCTCAGAGAAGGATGCAGCTCAGGCTGTCGCCTTGCCTCCCTGTCCATGGAGGGGTGGGCGTTATCACTGCCTCAGGCAGCCTCTCCTGGTGCCCCTTCGGGTTTGGGCTGGAGGGACTTGGGAAAGAAGCCAATCTTGGGTTCTGGCAGGATGAGCGGAAGGCCTGGCAGGGAGGCACTCGCTGCCTTGGCAAGAGCTCTGCCACTGGGCAGGAGGGCCAGCCTGTCAGCTGCATTGGGCACCCCAGGCAAAGCTCTTCGCGCTCTGCCTGGCACCAGGCAGGGATGGCAGCTGGGTGCTTCTCCCAGTATGGGCCGATCCTGCGCTGAGGCCCCGGGAGATTCGCCTCCCCTCTAGGGCAGGGGAAGATTTGTTGTACTGGTAGTAGGGCATCGTTTTTAAAAGAATTGGCTTTGCCTTCAAAGGCGAAGGGAAGGCGGCGACAGGAGTGCCTGAAGCCGAGTGTCTCCACCAGGCTCTGGTTGCAGGGAAGAGCCCTGGCTGACCACATGTGGCTGCGCCAAACACCGCAGCATTGCTCTAAATGCTGTGGTGGCACAGGGAGAAGGGAAAGCAATGGTGGCGGAAAGTCTCTTGATACAAAGTGCCCCACCAATGCCAAAGTCAACACAGGCAGCACCATATCCGGGTATGCAACAAAAGTACTTCCTAACAGCAAGCCTCCCTGCCATTCCCTCCCATTTCACATGTTTAATATAGGCCTTAATTTGGGGGGAGGGGCTTAATTTGATTTTATGCCAATAAAACATGCTGGGACTTCCTATTGGGGGAGGCCGTATTGTTGGAGAAACACGGTAGTTCTGTGGGTAAATTAGATGCGACTGCTTCTGAGTGAAGCAATTAAACATCCTACTATTTTATGCTTGCTTTCCCACCTATTAGGGCATGAAAAGCTTGGGCTAAAATAATCATGTAAGGGACATTGGATTGTTATTTGCCCACTTTGAAAATTACATTGGTCTAGCTAATTCAATGCAAGACAATCAAACAAATTAATTCTATTTTGTGAGGAAAAAAATGGTAAGCATATTTATACTAAGCTATGACTGATAACTTAGAAGAGCCATAGCAAAGAGAATTTAACAGGCATTCTTTTCTATGACCAGGACAATTGTATATAGCAGGGGTGTCAAACTCATGGCCCATGGGCCAGATGCGTCACACGCTGGCCCTGGCCCAACCCAGTTTAGCACAGGGAAAATCACAATATGTCACATTACGCTACCATGACAATGTGAGTTTGACACCCCTGGTTTATAGCCTATGACCATTCTAGATTTGCTTTTTGCAACCTGGCATCTTCTAGAGGAGTTAATCCATACTATGAAAGGAAAGACAATGACATTTATTTCCCAGCAGTCCAATCAGCAATAATCTGCGGGGTGTAACAGGTTAAGAAACTCATGGCCTGGGTCAAAAAGGTGGGGTTACTTTAGCTATGCATTGTTCATTTTCATTCACCCTTTTTCTTTGATCAGTGACTTGATAACAAGGAATATTACCCCAGGTCATTTGGGTGATTGCTTAATATAATTATTCTGGGGTGACCTTTTATACAACAGAGAGGAAATTGAACCAAGCAAGAGAACAGGGAAAAACTAAGTAAGGCTCTCTTGACCATGTATGTGTATTATGGCTGTATCTATCTGCAAGTGTCTGAGATTTTGATTAATTCTGCATTTATTCACTTGCCTTCCTACTAGAAACGGTATTCAGCATAATTAACAAAAAAAATGTTATAACAATTACCAAAAAAACAAGAACAACAATCCTCCACTCCACTAACAAAGCCACATTTTAAGGAATCCCTGATACTACTCCACCCATTGTGCATTCCCTTTCCTTGTTTGCTCAGCTGCAATTAAATATGCTGAAATGTGCAAGGAATGGTTATCTTTTTGGGTCACTTGGCAGGGCATGTTTGTCACTCCTTCATAAATCCTTTTTGAAGCTATATATAGAAAAACTCATCAGACCAGAATATCATGGGCAAGGCTACATCTCTTTTACATGAACCTCGCTATCTACAGACAGACATCTGGATTATTTTAATACAAGGTATACATCCACAGCTGATTACATGGTTATGATGTATATGTTCAAATATGACAACCCTGGTGGCCTGATTCCAAAAAGAATATGACATTAATGCAAGCAATTCAGTAACTGTAAAGGTATGAAATTGTGACTTTTTAAAAAATCTAGTTACATAAGTGTAATAGAATAAGTAGTCAAGCTCTTATTATGCATATACATCAGACCATTTTATGGTCTACTACTGCTGGAGAACAGAAAACTATGATGTCACAGTTGCCTGAGACTTGGATAATGTCAAATGCAAGTTCTCCAGCGTTAGATCAGTTTTCAATGGAGTAAAAGCAAATTCTCGTCATTTATTTCTTCTTTAAATTTATGTCCTGCTTTTTAATTCAGAAATCCAAACAACTAACAAAATTCACCAAGAGCAATAATCAAATAATCAGAGGGTAGCAACATATAAACCATTTGCTGTAATTTTCTTCTTTGGAATCAACTCTCTGTTTGTGTTGAGCATAGCTATGGTCAGTAGAGAGGCTTTTCAGGACTGTTGCTCGGCACAAAAGGACATTCTTTGGGGGTGAAAAATCATGGGATTCAGCAACCAGAGACATACTAGCCCTCTCTTCTCCAGAAAGGAGGCATAGAATGAAGGAGGTTGGAGCAGCTGTCTCTTCTTTCTAAACAGGGAGAGAAACTCTTCAATGAACCCAAAAAAACACATCGTGCTAGCCAGCTCAGCATAGGACTGAATGGGAATAAAGCTATTCTCTCTCTAAAGAGGTGCATCTCCTAAATCAACCAGATTCCAAGTGCTCCTCAACACAGTTGATGCCAGCCACCCAAACACTGAGTAGCTCAGATTCCAGAAATATATACAAACCATCGCTCCTGTGTCTTAAGGCCACATGCAATTGTGCCGAATACTGGGGGTATCTCAACATTCTGAACCACATTTCTCCATCTCAGCAGTTTTAAGACATATTTGGACTTCAACTGGATGAAGAATTCCAGGAGTTGAAGTTCTCTCATCTTATAGATGCGGAGTTTGAAAAACACTGTTCTAAATCAATCTCTCCATTGTTTCATAAAGAAATTGAAATGATCCTGGTGGACAAATAGGATTACTGTGTATTACTCCTCAGATCAAAGGCCCTGCAGCAGAGCAGCAATTTTGCCTTTAAAATCAATCCATTTTTGTGAAAATTGAATATTTCATAAATTATAAAGAAAAAAAATCTGATTTTCTTGGAAAAACAAATGTTATATGATGCAAAGATAATGAGGTTATAATTCATAGCCTGCCTCATACAGAGAAAATGTATTTGCTGCATTTAGACATATACCAATCAGGCCTTAGATGTGTACTTAACATTTATTTGAAATATATGGATCTGGTCTTTTGTCCACTGAGCAATGCTCTTTGCAATATGACACCCTGCAAGAAAAAAAAAGGAATTGGCAAATAGAGTTGTCCACATTTTAGTGAACCTTAAGAGGATTAAAAATTCTTGGTGTGCAATCATGGGATATTTCTGACATGTATTTCCCTTTTTGGTATTCCAGCAGTTACAGCAATTAGTTGCCTTTCTAAATCATGTAAAATTACAACTAGAAATTTAAACATTTCAATATGAACAGTTGAAAAGGCGGACAATGTATTAAAACCTTTTATAAAGCACAGAAAGTACATGCTGGAAAATATGCTTCCTTATAAAGTGTGCGTTGACACTACTGGTTGAAGCCAAGTCATCATCTTGAGAAACAGTTGCCAGTCCATACAGTGTTAAAGAATAGAAAAATGGTGGTGTTTTCATTTCCTTTTTCAATAGGCATCTAGCAATTGGAGGTACTTATGTGATATTCACAGCATGAGTAACATCAGCACACATCAAACAAGCTGGTAGTATTTGGAAAGAAGGAAGAAGGGAAAGTCAAAACTTCACACAAACGGGAGATAAAGAATAATCACAACACAGCCTGGATGCCACTGTTCCAAGAATTTCTATCTGAAGAGCTAGAAATTATGGCTGATTGTTCCAGCTTGTTAATTAAATGGGCAGCTACAGGGTGTCAGAAGCAAGGAACCGAAAAACCCATTTTTATTCTTTTAAGATGACATCAGAAAGTTATTTCCAGAGAGAGTAATTGTGTTTTCAGTTGCTGCAGGAGAAGGAAAAGGAGGATAGAACAAGACTAAGCTGCTGTAGTAGACAGTTAAATGTTTTGTTAAAAAAATTAAGATTATTTAAAGGGCACATATTACAAGCTGAGCTTGAAGGACAAATATTTTTGAACATACCACTGGAAGCCACTGCTTCTCATTTGACAGGAGAATTTAATAGAAAGCTTGGATACAGCATTATAAATTAGAAGAGAAAGAAGAGGTGCAAAGGAAGAAAGCAGAGAAGTATTCTCAGTCCAGCTTTAATATAATTTTTTTGTAACATGTAGGTTGTATAGGTTACATAAAAATATTTATTTTTCCATGCCACAAAACAGAGGACTTTTTCTTTCTTGTACAAATACAAGAAAAGATTTCTTTGTTGGCCTCATAAGATCTGGTCTTCACTAATCATACTACATCCTGAAGGACTTAATAACCAATATATTTTGTGCCTCTTTCCTTTTTTTAATTTTAAGCTTGCATCAACCTTGTTTTTGTGGGTTTATAATTTAAAAACAAGTCTGTAGGGAAATGGTATGCATGTTTATTCTTAACGTACATATTTTTTGTACCAGGATAATTATTCAATAGTCACTCCAATGTATTGTTGTATTTTAGTAGAAAAAGTTGAACAGACCAACCACAACCAGCTTTAATGAATCAAATATAAACAAAGTTGACAAAATTTTAGCCAACATAGTGTTTTTCAGACTAATAAAGTATTTTGGTCCCAGTGTTGATTTTAAATTATATGGATTACCATTTTAATAGAAACGAAAAAATTTTTTATCTCTTCTTCATCATTAGTGTTCTATGATATCTGTTGAGACAAAGAAATTTCCTTTTGAACAATTATTATTTCAGATTTACTTCTACTGGGTGCTCAATTGATTTCATACAGAAATCCACTTTGGAGATTATTTGATGATTCAGATCTATAATGATTCAAACTTTTCATATCAGACACTAATACTATACTTAAGGACAGTAAAACCAGCTCTCCCTTCAAGAGGTGACAGCAACATAACCATGTATTTTTGTACATAAATGCTATTGGCTGTGGAAAATCTTATGAAGGGCCTCAAGACCAGGAATAATTGTTTGATAGTGACACTATAGGTTGGATAAAGTTTCTCTTTCATTCCCAGTTTTATAAAATGAGTGAATATAGCTTACCATAAAGCAAAGTAATATGTCTGTTGTACCTTATCTAAGCTTCCTTCTAGTATTTACCACTAATATTTAAACTAATTTAAATTAAATTTCTATAAATTAGTGCTGAGCATCTGCTCATTCCAAAAACACTTCCTCGTCTCCTTTATGACAGACTTAACACTGACAAGAGGCTTCTGCTCAAAGTTGTATGGATTAATTGGATGTAACATCAGCACAACAACAGCTATCTGAACTGTGACTTCTTCAAACAGGCAACAAAACAGGACAAAACTTTCAGGCAAACCAGGACAAAAACCTGAAAGGACCAGAAAAGGACATAATCAATACCAAAACTTTCTTCACTCCATTTTGCACTTTTCTTCCTAAGGCCATAGGTTCACCTAGACTATGTCCTACCATGTTCCCTGTTTTTTGATGCCTTAACACATACCAGGTAGGTCAAATAAACAAGTATATAAAAATCATGACAGGGAAAGCACAAACATGCTGCTTTGAATAAGGAAAACAGTCATAAGGCTGACATATATTGTATTAAGGGCATGGCAACTTATGTCAACAATGTAGAATGTCCAAAGTTAATATCTTGTAATATAAAGACTGGTGATAAATAATTTATTTTCTAAGATTTCCTGTAACTACTCAACCTAAAAGATGGGTTAGAATGGAACCTTCATCCATATGTGAAGTATCCTCCCAGTGAAAATGCTATATATAATTATTTTCTATAAGCTTCTCTCATCTCAAAGACAATTCTTCTTGGTATGGAAACAATCCATATTTTCCATGTGATTAACTAAATTTAGGAAATATAATTCAATCCTAATTATAATTTTTACATTTATCATCACATATTACATGTTCTTCTTATCAGTTAGCCTTCTCTTTTCCCAACAATTTCAGAATCCACACTATACTTTGGAGATAACATTTCATGTTCATATATGATTGCTTTGAATTGTGTATCAGCGGCTGACCTTAGAATAGAACAATATGTATTTAAGAAGCACTTCAGTGACCTAGAAATGCATGTATTTAAGAAGCACTTCAGTGACCTAGAAATGCTTGCACATAATTACCACTCTTTTTCAGATTGGGTAGAACTAGGTAGGGAGCTATTATATGTTTTGCTGTATTAGGCTGTAACCCTCCAGATGGCATGATGTCAGAGCAATATCACTCACCACATCTTATTATATTACTTACCTTTTATGTAATTCCACTTGGCTTGCTCTAGTTTCATAGGATCACATTCATTTCTTAATCATGTTTTGGGATACTGCAACTCAATTGTCTTTGAGAATGATGTGTCAACCAGTTGCACAGGATATATCCTACTGAATAATCTATGAGGTGGCCTTAGTGGCAACTGGATTTTTACAGGAAAAATAAGTTTTCAGTTGTTGATGCTTCTTACAAATACCTTTTACTAAATACAGCAGCAGAAAGCTAACCATTTCAGTTTCTAGAACTCTTCTTGTAATTTTAATCAACCAGTTAAAAATGGAAAATTACAAAAAATTACCTTTCACATGTTGATAAACACATACTGAAATCAATATCATTTTGCTCTTTCAATTGATATATTTTACTATCCTCAAGAAGTACTGAAAGTTTCACACTGGATGTTTCATATATCATAGATTTATGATACCTGACAGCACAAATGTATATCTCATTGAGCTGTGGGGGGGAAACCCTCATCTTGAAGAATAACAACTACCCTCTTGCCAAATATACCCCATGCACTCCAAAGGAAGGTGAACGTCTCACCCAAAAACTGGCCTTGAGAATTGGACAAGGGTACTTTATAAGGCTTTCCTGTAAGACGGGAATACATATGCCAGTAGCACTTTACTGGAGCAAATAGAAAAGATCAAGATAGAAAGTATCCATCACACTAGCTGGCTTTCATTCTTTGCAAGGACTTCTATTTCCATGCATACCAATTATAATGCATTTGAACCTTCACTTATTGGAAGACTAATATATTTTCTTCAACTTAGCTCACTGCAACTGGACTGAACCATGGCTTCTATCATTACCATGTAGCATGATTGGATAAAAAATGTAGGTTGGAGGTAGTAGAGTCGGTATCTGAATGTTGGATCTGGAACACATCTGGATCTTACTAAGTTTGCAAAATGTGAAATAAACAAAGACAGTCATGAAACCCATAAACTTCATATCCTATTCTTCAAATTGAGACAATCTTTTTTTTTTTTTGCTCCAAAGTCTTTTAAAGTAACAGAAGCCTAAAGGATGATAGATTGATTAAATCATACAGCTGAAGAAATGGAAGAAGGTAAAGATTCTGAAATGCGAAGACAATTGCTGAAGGAAGCATTACTGAGGCTGCTATATCCTCAGTTGTGTAGTCACAACTGAAAGCCACCTTGAATTCATTTAGTAGGTCTTCTGATTTCCTAACATCAACCATCCATCTAAATATGGACAAATTAATATAATATTCTAAATATATAAAATATGAATATGTTGTTTCTATCTCCAAACATTAGTTTACTGATAACTCATTTTTCTATTTCATTTTTGAGTTCACAAATCCTGTTACTTATTGCTTAGTTTAGGGTTGGTAGTGCAAGTGGTTCACTCTTTTCTTTTTAACATTTTTTACCATTTTTAAACAAATAGCTAATGCATTTGTTTAAAAACAATTATTATTATTATTATATGAAATGGAATTTCCAGAAAAGTCTCAGAAAACACATTTTTTGTTATCTGCAGTTGGAATGTGGTAGTTGGAATATTTCTTCACTCCAAAGTATCAGGGTCTCATTTTATGAATAATAGAAGCCTTCAGTTAAATTGAAATTGAGATTTTCTTATCAAGGTCTTCTGATTATGACAATCACTCAGATAGCTAAAAGGGAGGAGAAAATCTTTTTGGGTTGAGGCCACATCAAATCTAGTGTGATATATTATGATCCATATTCCATCCATATTGTATGTAAAGAAGATGGGAAAGCCTCATTAGAAAAATCTTTGAGGCCAGCGTAGCACCTGCACAGTCTTGAACAAATTGAGATTTTACTGAGAAATTTATGTGAAAATACTTTAGTAAATAAAGAAGCCAAATTTGGGAGGTGGGGGCAGAAAGGGAAGGAAATGGAGAGGAGCAAAATAAGTTTGCAAATGAAATTAAACTGTTTTACTTTATTTTGTATTATTTGTTCTCAATAGCGTCTCACATTTTGGAAAATATTTTTTCACAAGTAGAAGGAATGCCTTTGGCGTGCTAGCTGGCAATTTCACAAAACAAAATGAGTGAAGTTATATTCCATATTTCATCTATTTATGAAAACATTAATGAACCAATGTAACAGCAGTTCCATTCCTGATGTAAATGTGTTGCTAAATGCGTATCAGAAAATATATTAAATATTGCTTCCCTTCTTTAACAATTTTTGTTGACATGACAAAAGAAAAAAGTTGCAAAACTGGCAAAAATATTGTTTAAAAAAAACCCCAAAGATAGCAAAAGATAGTAAACTTGATTATCCATCACCAATGCTAGAAAAATGCTTTTGGTAGAAAATGCTTTTAAGGCCATGGCATGTTTATATATGCAGAGTTTGGATTTACCTCTATTTTAAAGCCAGACTATGCAGAAGAATGTATATGTAATTTCTGAATAGAAAAACTTCAAAAACAGTTTTCCTCCTTTTTACCAGCTAAATATACGTGATGTAGTTCTATGTCTGAAACGGCACCACCAGAAGATGCATCTTGGAATAGAGATTTTGAGGGAAGCATTAAACAAACAATAAAAGTAACACTGGGGATGAATTTGGCTATCTGTTAGAATATTGTTCTGTATATTTGTTAACAAATTCAAATAAGATCAAACAAAGCAAATCTTCAGTGGTCCTCCTTCAATGGTAACCAAACTCAAGAAGTGCTATACTTCTAAACTTCTCACCATACTCAGGAAGAAAACTAAGTGAGCTGCTATTTTTGATCTACTTGGAAATCTTGGAACATAGATTATCTGTTTTTGCTATAGCCAATTGCTGACACTGAAGATTGAGTTCAGAAAGCTGACGCGGCAACAAATATAACTAATGAGTTATAGTATGTTTTGCAACATACTAAAAATGATTGCTTGGCTGTTCTGTATAAAATATAGCTTATTGCCTCCAAAACTAATTGTCCAGGGAAATTGTTTTTACACTGTGTGCCTATGAGAGCCATGTGGCACAGTGGTTAGAATGCAGTATCACAGGCTGACTCTGCTCACTATTGCCAGGAGTTAGATTCCCTCAATCCTGATTGACTCAAGATTGACTCAACCTTGACTTGTGGGAATTAGTTGCTTAGCAGAGTGATGGTATTCGAGGGGAAACTGTCCTGGTGTCTAGTTGTTCTGGTGTGCAGTGCCCTATTTTGCTTCACTGTTATATAATTTTGCTTCACTATTTTATTTAGTTTTATTTTGAATATGAACAGCATCACAGAACAGATGGTACAAGAAGAGCTATAATCTTCTAGGCAACTGCTGCTCTTTATTAACCTAAATCAAGCCAACCTTTTTGAAGCCTGTTTAAAATGTCTAGTTAGAAAGACCTTTAGGAATGTCATGGCTTGCTTATAAATGTGACAGGGAAAGTTTACTCACTGACAGCTAGATTACTGCAAAGCAGCAATCTATTAGAGAACTGGCTCAGAAAGATCAAACACCAAGAACATTACTCATTTGACTTTGAAGAGACTTTTTAGGTTGTTTCAAAGGTGATTTGGGAATCATGGGAACATGGACTTGATTGGAAAATCATGTCTTCTTCCCACCTTATAAAGACACTATTTTGCACTATTACAATGGTGCAAAACAAAAATCTTGTCAATTGTAGTCCTAGAACAAATGATTCTGAAAGCAAAAAGAAATAACAGAGATGTAGCAACAGATCAACTATAGTGTGACAATGGAATATTGTTCTTTTTTACTGCAATTCCCCACTTTCTAAGCTACTTCCATCTCACAGTTTGCATGCATTTTTTCAAACTGCATATTCCTCAATTAAATAGGCTGTGCATGTTTTTTTTTTCTTGTTGTAAAATTGCTTCTGACAACTGACCATTAGATGAGTCCCACGTGTGCTTGTGAAGAAATGTCACCGTGTATTTGATTAATGGGGGGAGGGGGATTATTTGAAGACAGCATTTTTTCTAATTCTAGTCATACATGCTTCCATGGAATAAATTAATGCATTATTTCAGTGGCTCTCAACTTTGGCAACTTGAAAATATGTGGACTTCAACTCCCATAATTCCCCAGCAAGTATAGCTGGGAACTGAGTCCTTGGAGTTGAAGTCCACATATCTTTAACTTCCTAAAGTTGAGAAACATTACATTATTTTATTTCAGATAGAACTATCATCCCCTATTATCTAAATTCAGATAACATTCTATGTGATGGAAATAAGGGTGTGAAAAATATAACTTCTAACAAAGAATGGGGGGAAATTCACTTCTCAACTCTGGTGAAACACTGAATGGTATATTATTAGATGAAGGATTCCAGAGAAAACTATTAATAGTTCCATGGAAATAATGAAAATGGATAATTGTAGAAAAGGCCATGTTTTCTAAAACATTCATGTTCTTATAGCAAAATCCAGTATCAATTATATAAAAGCATTGTTCTAATCTGCTTAAATAGCTATGATGAATATTAATTGAACATTTGCCTATAGAAATGAATGCCATCAGTGTAAATAGAAATAACAATCCTGTTTTGGTTTTATTATGATAATTGTAGAAAACAGTGGTAGCAACTAAAATGTCAGGTTTAATGCAAGGAGATTTTTATACAAATCATAGCGACATAAAAGATGCTATAAATATCCACTCGTGTAGCCAAAACTCCTAACATAAATCCCATTGGTATACCTTTAAAAAAGTGTGGGGAGGTGAATTGATATATTTAGGAACATATCTAAATTTGCGAGTTACTGGAAAATTGTTCAATACCACTATGTTATCAAACACAGAAAAACATCTCTATCTAAATGGAACTGCACATTTCATCATCAACAGTCCTTGTAGCTGTTAAGTTCTGTGCATGAGCGCAAAGGAGGAGACGAGCCGGTGAACAGTGAACTTCAAACTCTTTATTTACATGTGAAAACAGCTCAGCTCAATGGCCACAACAGCCCCCTTTATATAGGCAAGCTCCTAACTATTTAACCAATGAAACACGGGGAGCGCTAGCTCCGTTAACCAATGGGAGAGGCTCGTTAATAGCCAATCAGATTCTCCTGAACGGACCAATCCGATGTCGCTATTATCAGCCAATCAGAAGTGCAGGGCCAGAACCCTGCACTTTACTTCAAGCTCTTAATAATCTTTATTCAAGTACTTTTATTGATTCACAACACCCCTTCCCCCTGGGTTTTGTTTAAGGGGTGCGGTCACGTAGTCTTTGAGGTAGGCAGGTTGTTTTGATTGTCTATTTGATTTGCGTTGTTCTCCCGGTATTTGGCTACAGTCTTGTTGGGGTAGGACGTTATCTGGTGAAGAGGGTGCCTCCCGTTCTGTATTCAAATTTTCGTTGCCATGAATGTTCTCGGCATCTCCTCGAGGCGAGCTCACCGCCATTCCTGATCCTTCTTCACGTGTTGCCTCTGAGCGGTCATTGCTTTCGCTTAAACTTTCTGCCGTTTCAAATTCAGCTTCCTCAATATCTCCTCCTGTGGGAAAAAACTTTGACTTCAATATTGGGTAATGATTAGTCTAAGACCTTATACATACATGTCTGCCTAAGGGTCACTGAGATAAGCAAGGAAATTAAAAACAAACACCAAAAACAATTAAGCAGCTCAGACAATTGTAAACAGTTTTGTGTGCTATATCTAATTATTGTAATCCACAATGTGAATGCTTACTATGTACGAATTTCTCAATAAAAGGGGGCACTAGAATTTGCTCTAGACTCCCATCCCAAGTACACCAGCCTCTGTGTCTCATTCTTTCCATGGGAGACCACCACATCCTCCCCCCTCGGTTTGGAAATCAGGGGACTCGGAGATCCCTGACTGTAGCCTTGAATGCAGCTGATCAATATGGCGCTTCCATATTCTATCATCGTGACATCTCATGTGGTACGATCTAGGGCCAGTTACTTGGACTACAGTTGCCTCGACCCACAACGGATCACCCAAAAAGTTCCTAGCGAAAACCAAGTCGCCTACCTGGAAGTTACGGCATTTCCCGCTGGAACCGTGTGGTTTTTCAGGTTCATATGATGGATGCAGACGGTCGAGGTGGGAGCAGAGCTTCCGCCCCATTAATAACTCGGCGGGAGTTTTATTGGTGACGCTGTGCGGAGTGATATGCTGCAAAAGGAGTATCCGGTTAATCTTGTCTTCTATATCGCCGTAGTCCATTTTATGCAAGGTTTTCTTGATGAATTGTACCATGCACTCGGCCCTTCCGTTGGCCGCAGGATGCGCCGGCGAAGTCAGTGCATGGCGAATACCGCGGTCTGCCAGGTACTGTTCAAAGGACAGCGTGGTAAATTGGGGGCGTTGTCAGATACTAGAATGTCTGGTAATCCGTGTGTTGCAAAGAGTCTGTCTAGTTTCCTGATGACTGATTCAGTTGTATTCCTCATCTCATGGATTTCAAGCCAGTTCGAGTAGGCATCCACCGTTAATAAAAATGTATGTCCCTTGGTAGGTCCCGCAAAGTCCAGATGAATACGGAACCATGGTCCCCTCGGTCTTTCCCATTCAGTCGGGGTTGCTTTCGGAGGGGCGTTGCTTACTTCCTGGCATTTGTGACAAACTTTTACCCATGTCTCAATCTGCTTGTCGATACCCGGCCACCATGCGTAGCTTCGTGCGAGGGCTTTCATGCGCATGATGCCGGGGTGGCCATCGTGCAAGGTCCTTAGTATCACTCGGCATAACTGTTCTGGGACAACAACTCTATCACCCCAGATAATGCAGCCCTTCTGTGAAAATAGTTCCATTTGTCAATTCTTGAATGGGACGTAGTCGTCAGGTATCTGGTCCAACGGCCATCCGCGCTCGACCCAACTGAGGACTCGTGCTAAAATGGGGTCGCGTTTCGTTTCCATCGAGATATCTCGGGCTGCTAGGGGCAGTGTTTGAAGTGTCTCGATCTGCAGTGTTGTAACTGTCGGAGCGGAGTCATCAATGGTCTCCGGAAGTGGTGCACGGCTCAATGCGTCGGCGTGGGGAATGGCTTTCCCCAGGCAGTGTTGCAACTTGTAATTATATGCCGCCAAGAATTCTGACCACCGAGTCATTCTGGGAGATAATATATAAGGTGTTGGCCTATCTCCCTCTATTATTCCCAGCAAAGGTTTGTGGTCAGTCACTACAGTAAAGGCTCAGCCATACACATATTCATGAAATCTCTTAACAGCAGACACAATAGCAAGGGCCTCTTTATCAATTTGACTGTAATTGCGTTCTGCTTTTGATAACGTCTTTGAGAAATAGGCAACAGGGGCTTCACTACCATTTGGCAAAACGTGGCTCAAAATGGCACCCACTCCGAATGGTGATGCATCACACGTGATCGTTAAAGGCAAAGTCTCGTTATACTGCATTAAAACAGCATCAGAAGTCAATAAATTTTTCACATGTCGAAATGCCTGCTCCTCTCTGTGTCCCCATACCCAGGTTGCTTTTTTGTCCAACAAATGATGTAGGGTTTCGGCTACGGTTGCTTTGTGAGGCAGGAAAACGTTATAAAAATTGATAAGGCCCAGAAAAGCCTGGAGGTCGGTCTTATTTTGGGGTTTGGGGGCATTTTTGATTGCCCTAAGTTTGCTATCGGTGGGGTGAATGCCTTGACTATCAATTAAATATCCTAAAAATTCTACACGATCTGTACATAATTGACACTTGTTTTTTTTAACTTTGATACCTGAGTCTTTAAATCTCTGGAGAACCAACCTCAGGCGATCCTTTAGTATTTTCCGAGTCGGGGCAGCGATTAACACATCATCAAAATATGGAACAACGCCTTTTATCCCTTGCAATAGTCTTTCCATCAAACTTTGAAAGATTCCCGGGGCTACGCTAACTCCGAACTGGAGTCGGTTACATTTAAACACACCTCGGTGCGTAACGATCGTTTGGGCCTCTGCCGTTTTTTTGTCTACAGGCAGTTGCTGGTATGCCTGGGCAAAGTCTAGTTTAGCGAAGACTTTTCCGCCCCCCAGGGAATAGAGGAGGTGTTGCACCACCAGTACTGGGTAAGCATTTTGTTGAAGGGCATGGTTCAGGGTGGCCCGGTAGTCCCCACAAATTCTTATCGATCCATCCAGCTTGATGGGTGTCATGATTGGGGTTTCCCAGGGAGAGTGATCGGTTGGTTCTAGCACACCCTGGGCTATTAATTTATCAAGCTGCTCGTCAATCTTTGGTTTAAGGGCAAATAGAACTTGACGAGGCTTCAGGTGGATGGGAGCTATTTCGGGATTGAGGTTAAATGATATCAGGGTCCTCTTGTACTTGCCTAGTTTTTCTGCAAAGACGTCCTGGAATTCTTGGACAAGGTCCTCTTCCCAGTTGCTGCTGCAGGTTCGGTGAATGCCGGCTACTTCAATTCCGAGTGGAGCAAACCATTGGAGGCCTAACAAACTAGGCCGATCCTTGTCAATTACAGTCAGGGGTAGGAATGCTGTACGGTTCTTAAACAATACCCGGACTCGGCTGGATCCAACGACCAGAATTCGATTTCCTTGATAATCTTTGAGTTTGAGTTTTTGGAATCTGAGGGCTTGCTGCCAGACAGTAGGGATGAGCTGCTTGAGGGTCTTCCAGGAAACCATCGAGAGGGACGATCCTGAATCGACTTCCATCAGGCAGGGCTGGTTTTCGATTGCCACTTTCACTCAGATCTTCTTGGCATCAAGAGATGAGGCGTGACGGATCATGATAGTTTGGTGAGCCTCTTCTCGCTTTGTTGAGTGGTTTAGGGTTGTTTTTTTTCTGTAGGAGTGGTTGTTCCATTGGTGGTTCACAGGTTCTTGGTTTACAGGACAGCTTCCTGTCAGTTGGCGATAGTTGGCCCCCTGGAGGGCTGGCTGGGTCCTAGCTTGCTTCTACAGACCCGTCCAATATGGCCTCTTTTCCCACACACATGGCAGAGCGCGTCGAGGAATTTGCATTCTGACCAGGGGTAGCTTGCTCCACAACCAGCACATTGGTACTGTGATCTCTGGCGTTGGTCTCGTTCGGACCGAAGTCGGTGGACCTCTTCTTCATCGCTTTCTGATGACGATTCGAGGTCCTCGTGGTGGGCCGTTTTAAGCTGTCCTTCTGACTGAGGTGAAATTTCGCAGGCGATTTGGTGATGCGGGGCGTGGGTGCGGCACATTTGGGCAGCCGACTTCCTGGTTGCTTCTGCTGCAGTAGCTTCAGCGATGGCATCTTTAAGGCTAATGTCGCCTTTCGCCATTAGCTTACTCTATGTGCCTGGGGCATCTAATCCCAGAACTATTCGGTCTCTTAGGACTTCTTCTAGGTCAGCAAACTCGCATAGGCCTCCCAGATTCTGGAGATCCGCTATGAAATCAGCAACACTTTCGCCCTTCCGCTGACTTCTCTGGTAAAATTCATGCCTTCTTACGAGCGTTGGCACAGTCGGTGCATAGTGGGCCCTCAACAGGGGTTCAAGGACGTCTCAGTCCATAGACTTTACTTCTGCCGGTTTCGCTAGTGCCTTGGCCATCTTGAATATGGTCGGCCTGCAATGAGTTAGGAATACCTCCCGTTTCTTTCCGGTAGTGGCATCCTTCAAATTGTTGGTCTCCAGAAACATCTGGAAATGATCCATATATGAGTCCCAGTCTTCTTGTGCCGGGTCGAATGGAGTGGGTGGTATGACGCCGCCGGACATGGTTCTGCCGTTGGTGCATTTCAGCCACGTGCTCAGTTATAGTTCTTCATCGTTCAGTAAGCTCTGACATCTCCACATCCCACCCTCGTCACCAATGTTAAGTTCTGTGCATGGGCGCAAAGGAGGAGACGAGCCGGTGAACAGTGAACTTCAAACTCTTTATTTACATGTGAAAACAGCTCAGCTCAATGGCCGCAACGGCCCCCTTTATATAGGCAAGCTCTTAACTATTTAACCAATGAAACACGGGGAGCGCTAGCCAATGGGAGAGGCTCGTTAATAGCCAATCAGATTCTCCTGAATGGACCAATCCGATATCGCTATTATCGGCCAATCAGAAGTGCAGGGCCAGAACCCTGCACTTTACTTCAAGCTCTTAATAATCTTTATTCAAGTACTTTTATTGATTCACAACAGTAGCCATTTATTGGGATTGAAGCAGAGGTGATATTCAGCAGGTTCTGATCAGTTCTGGAGAACCAGAAACAGAAATTTTGAGTTGTTCGGAGAACCAGTGGTAACCTTCCCCCAGGAGTGGGATTTTGCAGTATCCTTTCCCTGCCACACCTACCAAGCCATGGCGACAAGACACACAATGCCCATCAAGCCACACCCACAGAGCTGGTAGTAAAAAAAAATTGAATCCCACCACTGGACTGAAGGAGTCTTAATATTACATGTCAAAGCAGAGCAGAGAGCTTCCAGGACCTTTGTTCCTGCCAGAACAACGTGAGAGAACAAAAGATCTGCTCATTGAAGCTGGATATTATTGCTACACACAAGCCACTTGGCAGTCAGAGCCAATAGTCCTACACAAACAACAAGTGACTTTTCCCCAGGGCCAAGGAATATGTCAGTTCCTCTTGGTGTATACTCATGTGCACAGGCCCAAACTGCTTTGGACATTTTAGTTGCCTAACAGAACTGAAAAGAATTACACTGGCTGAGTTCCATGTGTCATACTTGTTATGTATGTAAATAGTTGAATAAAGGCAAGCTTGGGGTAAAGTGCAGGGTTCTGGCCCTGCACTTCTGATTGGGTGTTAAGCAGCTAGATCGGATTGGTCGGGTTCTGAGAATCTGATTGGCCCTTAACGAAGGACTCTTATTGGTACTGGAGCTAGCGTTTCACAAACTCCTGTTGGTTATTTCACATTAGCATTGCCTATATAAAGCAGAGTTGTTGTTATACAAGTTAGAAGTCACTATGCAATAAAGAGTTGAAAGTTCACCAACTAAGACTGTCTCCATTCATTCTACCCATGCCTGAATCTATGACACTGGCGACGAGGATGGGATTTGGAGACATCTGATCTTAAGGAACTTGGGAAAAAACAGAGCACGTGTAAAAAAACGGCGCCACCAACGGAAGCCATGTCCGGCGGCATCGTACCACCCGCTCCGTACGATCCATCCCAAGAGGATTGGGAATCCTACATGGATCGCTTTCAGATGTTCCTTGAAACGAACAACCTGAAGGATACCACACCAGCCAAGAAGCGGGCGCTGTTCCTGATGTACTGTGGCCCGGCTGTCTTTAAAATGGCTAAAGCCCTCGCAAAGCCTCGAGAAGTGAAAGCAATAAGCTGGGACGACCTCGAACCTCTCCTGAGAGACCATTACGCACCAACCGTACCCACACTCGTGAGACGCCACGAGTTCTATCAACGAAGCCAACGAAAAGGAGAGAGTGTGGCTGACTTCGTGGCAGACCTCTGGCACTTGGGAGGCCTCTGCGGGTTCGCAGACTTAGATGAAGCATTGAGAGACCGCCTAATTCTGGGATTAGATGCACTAAATGTGCAGAGCAAGCTGATGGCGAAGGGTGACATCAGCCTTGTTGACGCCATCGCCGAAGCCACCGCCGCTGAGGCAACAAAAAAGTTAGCGGCGCAGCTACGGCGAAGCCGAAACTCCACAAACCCACCGACAGGCGACATCTCACCTAGCTCAGAAGGGCAGTTGGCAACAACGCACTGCGAGGACCTCTCTTCGTCGTCAGACAGCGACGAAGAAGGGGTCCATCGACTGCGTTCCGACCGGGACCCTCGTCCTAAAACCTCATGCCCTTGCGCTGGCTGCGGGGCAAACCATCCCAGGGCAGACTGCAAATTCCGCAACACACTATGCCACGAGTGCGGGAAATGAGGCCACATCAGTCGAGTCTGTCGCAGTTTACCGGGACCAAGCCCGGCCTCAAAGGGAACCAACTTTCGCCAATCGGCAGGAAACCGTCCTGTACGGCGAGACCCAGCAAACCACTCCTACAGATATCGAGCGTTGCAGAAAGAAGAGGCTCACCATACTATCACTATAGGTCACGCCTCGGCCCTGGACGCTAAGAAGATTCGAGTTACAGTAGCCATAGAAAACCAACCCTGCCACATGGAGGTCGATTCGGGATCGTCCCTCTCGATGGTGTCGTGGAAGACATTAAAGCAGCTCATTCCTACCATCCAACGCCAAGACCTTCGAATGCAACGCCTTATCCTTAAAGATTACCAAGGGAATCAGATCCCTGTGGTCGGGTCTTGTCGAGTCCGCGTCTCGTTTAAAAAGCATACGGCATACTTACCTCTAACGATCATCGATAGGGACAGGCCCAGTTTGTTGGGCCTCCAATGGTTTGCGCCACTCGGCATCGAACTAGCCGGCGTGAACCAAGTCGGTGATTGCGAGTGGGAGGAGGATCTTATGTCTGAATTCAGCGATGTCTTCGCAGATCGTCTGGGCGAGTATAAGGGGACCCCAATCTCATTCAGCCTTGACCCTAAGGTCGCCCCAATCCATTTAAAGCCCCGTCGAGTTCCGTTCGCCCTTAAGGCCAAGATAGATGAACAACTTGACAAACTAATTAAACAAGGGGTACAGCAACCCATTGATCATTCCCCATGGGAAACTCCTATTGTAACCCCCATTAAACCAGATGGGTCAATCCGAATCTGTGGGGACTACCGGGCCACTCTAAACCACGCCCTCCAACAGAACGCGTATCCAGTGCCAGTGGTGCAGCACCTCCTTCATTCCCTGGGAGGTGGAAAGGTTTTCGCTAAGCTAGATTTAGCTCAAGCCTATCAACAATTGCCCGTGGACGATAAAACAGCCCAAGCCCAAACGATAGTAACGCACAGAGGTGCTTTTAAATGTACCCGATTGCAGTTCGGGGTGAGTGTGGCCCCGGGAATATTCCAAAGTTTAATGGAACGATTGTTACAGGGAATCAAGGGCGTGGTTCCGTATTTTGATGACGTATTGATTGCAGCTCCTAGTAAAAAAATTCTGCAGAATCGTTTAAAATGTGTGCTTAAAAAATTCCAAGAAGCGGGATTGAAAGTAAAAAGGGATAAATGTCATCTGTATACCGACAGTGTTGAATTTCTAGGTTATCGCATTGATAGGCAGGGTATTCACCCAACTGAGAGTAAATTAAGGGCGATTAGAAATGCTCCCAGACCTCGTAACAAAACTGATCTTCAAGCATTTTTAGGCCTTATCAATTTCTACAATGTGTTTTTACCGCATAAGGTGACTGTGGCTGAACCATTACACCGGTTATTAGATAAGAAAGCATTGTGGGTTTGGGGTTACCGAGAAGGAAAAGCATTTAGAAATGTAAAAAATTTACTTACATCTGATTCTGTACTTATGCAATATAATGAAACATTACCCTTGGTTATAACTTGTGATGCCTCACCGTTTGGGGTGGGCGCTATTTTGAGCCATGTGCTACCTAATGGAAATGAGGCTCCCGTTGCATACTTTTCGAAGACTCTATCCCAGGCAGAACGTAACTATGGACAAATAGACAAGGAGGCTCTTGCAATTGTGTTAGCCGTAAAAAAATTCCATGAGTATGTATATGGAAGGACATTTACAATTGTAACCGACCACAAACCTTTATTGGGGATAATCGCTGGGGACAAACCAACTCCCTATATATTGTCCCCAAGAATGACTCAATGGTCATAGTTTCTAGCTGCTTATAATTATCAATTGTTACATCGACCGGGGAAAGCCATTCCCCATGCCGACGAACTCAGCAGAGCACCACTACCAGAGACCCTCGACGATCCGACACCAAAAGTATCGGCGTTACAAATCGAAACGCTCAACTCGCCTCCTATGACCGCTCGAGATATCGCGAGGGAGACCAGACGAGACCACACCCTAGCACGAGTCCTAGGCTGGGTAGAGCGTGGATGGCCATTGGACCAGATCCCAGATGACTTCGTACCATTTAAAACAAGACAGACTGAACTTTTTTCTCAAAAAGGCTGCGTTATCTGGGGCGATAGAGTCGTCATCCCAGAACGACTCCAAAAGACACTGTTACAAATCTTGCATGATGGACATCCCAGGATCGTGTGAATGAAGGCACTCGCACGGAGCTACGCTTGGTGGCCAGGCATGGACCGACACATCGAGCAATGGGTCAAGGCCTGCACCAAGTGCCAACAAACCAGCAACACACCACCAAAAGCTGCACCGACCGAATGGGAGACGCCACGTGGACCCTGGTCCAGAATCCACCTGGATTTCGCAGGGCCGATCAAAGGACAGACATTGCTGTTGACTGTCGATGCATACTCTAATTGGTTAGAAATTCATCGAATGGCCAATACAACCTCCGAGGCAGTCATTGAAGTCCTCAATAGACTCTTTGCAACTCATGGATTGCCGGATGTCCTGGTGTCTGATAACAGACCACAGTTTACAACGCTAATGTTTGAACAGTACCTTGCTGACAACGGCATCTGCCATGCGCTCACCTCGCCGGCGCATCCTGCTACCAACGGCCGAGCGGAACGCATGGTACAATTTGTAAAAAAGACTTTACAAAAGCTGGACTATGATAATCTTGACGAAAAAATAAACTGCATTCTACTTCTACAACACATCACTCTGCACAGCGAAACCGGCAGAACTCCTGCTGAACTTCTCATGGGGCGAAAACTCCATTCCCGCCTCGACCGACTGCACCCTGCTTTACGAGCCAGAAAAGCCTCCAGGATCCAGCGGACGCTACCGTACCTTCAAGGTAGGCGACCCCGTTTATGCAAGAAATTTATCAGGCAACCCAGTTTGGATTGAAGCAACGGTAATATGTGAGACTGGGCCCAGATCCTATATTGTCAAATGTATTGATGAGAGACTATGGAAAAGGCATATTGACCAATTACGGTCACGACTTATAACTGCTAGCCAACAACTTCCCAAAGACCAAACTGACGGGGGGGAAGGAAGAGAAGAGGACGATATGCCAGGAAACCTGTTCCAGGAAAGTGATGAATCAAGTGAAACCCAGGAAATGAAGCAGGAAGAAGAATCGTACGCTCCAAGGGAAATCACACCAGAACGAGAAGCTGAGCCACTACAAAACGACATCCTACCTCAACGGGACTGCATGCAGCCAGTCCAAAGAAAATCTGACAGACCCAAGAGACAACCGTCCTATTTAAAGGACTACATAGTCACAAACTAATTGTGAAACCAGGGGGAAGGGGTGTTATGTATGTAAATAGTTGAATAAAGGCAAGCTTGGGGTAAAGTGCAGGGTTCTGGCCCTGCACTTCTGATTGGGTGTTAAGCGGCTAGATCAGATTGGTCGGGTTCTGAGAATCTGATTGGCCCTTAATGAAGGACTCTTATTGGTACTGGAGCTAGCGTTTCACAAGCTCCTGTTGGTTATTTCACATTAGCATTACCTGTATAAAGCAGAGTTGTTGTTATACAAGTTAGAAGTTACTATGCAATAAAGAGTTGAAAGTTCACCAACTAAGACTGTCTTCATTCATTCTACCCATGCCTGAATCTATGACAATACTAATACAGTGGTATGTGCTGCTGAATAACTCATAGTTGGCAGGGATTACCATGATATGCTAATCCATAAACTACAAACATGGTTTATTAAATACAGATGCAAGACAGGATGTACAGTACTCAAATTTCTTTTAAATCCTGGGTTTGAATAAACTTTTTAAATACCACTGAATGGAATGGAATGGACCTATCAAAATTGCCAGCACTAGGATGAAGCTGCAACGATTGGTGGATTACACGAATATGTCAACTGTGTACCCAGAGCCTCAATTTAGTCTTGAATGATGCTAAATCAGCTGTTCCAGAACTGAATAATAGGAGTTGTAGCATGTCTTTACAATTATTTTGTACACAGTACTACATGGTATTCACTTTACCTATGTCTGATATCTTAGTCCAAAGTTATGTTGAAATGGTCTGTATTAAGATTGAAGGTGGTAAAGTAAGAGACTCTGATTCTCATTCATGGTTTATAAGCAAAAGCCAGACGGCAGAGAGCTGCAAGGCTTAGAAAAGAACAGCCCAAAATCCACAGGCTTGAAGAAGGAAGGGAGATGTCTTAAGATCTGAACCTTTTGGGTTAGTGAATCAATTAAACCTTTCATGATAGTGAGATCGTTTCCCAAATTTCCCTTAAATCAGGGAAGAAATCAGAAACAAACCTTTGGACTGAGAATAAGCTTGTTCCTATGATGCCATTTTTGTTCACTTCAGTGTGAAAAGTGTGAAAAAACACACTTCTTTTTCTTCATCTTCTTGTTCCCTATTTACTGGTCTCTTTCAAAGAGGAAATTGTGAACATCAAACTTATTCTCAACTGTCCTAGTGAAAGTTTTTATTGGCATCTATTTTTATTTTTGAAATTTACCAGTAGCTGCTGCATTTCCCACCCTCGACTTATACTCGAGTCAATAAGTTTTCCCAGTTTTTTTGTGGTTAAATTAGGTGCCTCGGCTTATATTCGGGTCGACTTATACTCGAGTATATATGGTATTTCTTTCTTGGATTTTGAATAGAGTACCAGCTGACAAAACCAGGTTATGGAGAGAATATTGGTTTGGCTTTGAGCAGTTGAGTTTTGTAAGTCTTGAATTACACAGAACAGAACTTTATATGTCTGTATTGATTATTTTAGCATTGGAGAAACAAAGGAGAATTCAAAAAGTTCATCACAACTTTGTTTTGGAGAAGATGCTGCATGAAATGTGTGTTTGTGTGTCTGTATTTATTTTCCTTTTAACAGTGCATTGCATTTTCCTTTCATGCATACATGTGTCCTCGATCAAAACATCTACCAATACCACAAGCAAGAGCTAACAAGAATTCATAGAAACAGTTACCGGCAGAAAATCCTGACAAAATGAGGTCTATCCATCAGAAGTGACTAAACAACAATAATACAGGACAATCTGTCTTCTCTATCATGATCCACTGTTCATAACATTTTATCTAATTGGTGGCATATCTCTGAGGTGCTGGGCTTTCAAAACATGCTTGTGCCCTCTTCAAGGTTTAATCTTGATTTATTGTTTTGATGTATTAAAGAAGAAAGAAAAAGTAAAACATGGGGGGGGGAAGCAAATAAAATGTTTCTGGTATGCAGCAAAAACATTTACTATAATTTTGAAACCAATCATTAACCTTAACTATATTAAATAATATTGAACAGCTCTTTCCCTTACATGGAAAGTACGCACCATATCAAGGACATTTTATGGATCCATGAAAGTCTTCAGGATCTTTATCAACTTTCAAAGCATTTGTCTTAAATGATATAGGGCTGTGATGGTGAACCTATGGCATGTGTGCCAGAAGTGGCATGTGGAGTCACTTTTGCCAGCACACAAGAGGTTGCCCAGAAGAGCCCCATGCATGCTCATGTGCATGCGGCCCCCCACCAGCCAGCTGATTGTTGGACCTCTACTGCGCATGCCTGGGAAGAGACGTGCACGTGGGAGACATGCGTGCATGGGCAGAAGCATGCAGCATGTGGGGGAGTTGCATGCACATGCGCAGAGGTATGATGTGGGGGGGTCACACACGTGCATGCGCAGGGGCGGGGGAGTCACACGCGCATTGCATCATGGGTGCAGGCACACAAGCACGTGCATGCAAACACACGTGTGCACTTTTGGCACGCAACGTGGAAAAGGTTAGCCATCACTGGTATAGGGCTGCCTGCCTGAGCAGAGGATTGGGCTAGAAGCCTCCCAAGGTCCCTTCCAACTCTGTTATTCTGCAAAATCTGTTATACAGTTATCACTAAAGAAGTTAGAAAAACACTATTTTAAAAAGCACAATAACAACAACCATGCAAATAGCAACAATCATGTATTTATTATATACATTTGTCATTATATAGTTCCAAAAGTATTAGAACATATTACTCCAGTATAAGTCTTATATCCCTGCATAGGAGAACCATCTGGACCAGGAAGGTGGGGTTTTTTTTTTTCTGTTTTTCATAGATTTAAAGTTATCTCTTACATCTGGCAGAGATAAAAGTTCCATTAAATGGACAACTTGATTGTGCATAATCTTCAGACTGAGAGTCTTTATGTACCAGGAAGTGTAACTTTAGAGCACTTGGAGTTGGGACCTTTTGTATTGTTTCTTTTATATTTTTCTTATTGTAAATGTGAGCTGTCCAGAGTTATAGCACAGAAGATGGGTGGACATATAAGTCAAATAAATAAATACAGACTATATTATGTAAAAAATAAAATCCTTCTATACTTGATTATATAATCAAGAGTTTTTAAAAAGGGTAATATTTCATTGAGTCAACAAGAGGCTAATAATTTACCAAGTGTTTTATTTCACAAGCTGTATCTTTGCTTTATATATTCAAATGGATAGTCTATATCAAGGGCATAAAAAGAGCAATAGCAATAGCACTTTGACTTATATACCGCTTTATAGTGCTTTACAACCCTCTCTAAGTGGTATACAGAGTCAGCTTATTGCCCCCAACAATCTGGGTCTTCATTTTATCCACCTGGGAAGGATGGAAGGCTGAGTCAACCTGGAGCCTGGTGGGATTTGAACTGCCAAATTGCAGGCAGCTGGTAGTCAGCAGAAATGCCCTGCAATACTGCACTCTAACTGAACCACTGAGGCTCAAAATCCCAAACTTACATAGAAATACACATAAACAGATGTGTACACACATATCTTAAAGACATTTCAAGCAACCTATGCATTTGCATAATGTATATTGATATAAAGAAATCTTCAAACTCTTGTTGCATCTGTTTTATAAAAAAATGAAGCCTGTAATAAAGATTTGTTTAAATATCATCTAGAAACAAAGAGATAACCTTTTCCTGTAGTTCCCTGACAAATGGGCCAAACTAAGGTGCTGGATGCCATATTGCAATAAATCTGCAATTACCTAACTACTAAATTAAATGAAATTTCCTTAATTTGAGTAATCAAAGATTTCCATAATTCCTGCAAGATTCTCCTTGAAGATTTTTAATCTTAACATAGACCTCCAAATAGACCCCACTCTTCAGTGACATTTTTAGAATAAGGTGTTCCTCTTAATGACTTTTATTGATTTTGAAGACTAAGTTGGGATCATCCAAAGTAATAATTGGATGGAGAACAATTTGAATAGTCCAAGGATGTGAACTAGACTGAGAAGTCAAAAAATACAGCCTAGACAAATGCTATGCTGGATTGGGGTGTCATGATTTATATACCCCAGTAAGTGACAAGTAAACAAACAAAAAACAACTTCCTTGTTATTACCAGAAAAACTTCATGAAGGTTTTCAAGAATATGTTTAGCTCAGCAGAAGCAATCTTTTTGCTGGAGAAAATTGCCAGAATTCCAATATATCTTATCTGAGCTGGGTCCTCCAAATCAAATATCATTTTAAGACATAATTTGCAGTAGCCTCAAGGGTGATTTATGAGAAAAAAATCTAGTAAAAAGAAATCTAGCAAAGAACTAAAGGCAACTGTGTGAGTTTTGAAAGGGCTGAAATCTAGTATTAAGTTTATTTTTATATGAAGATGAAGGAAAGCACATACAAATCTCAAATAAGACTATACACACAAAAGTGCTTCCTAATGGTGTTAGTCAAAGGCAAGAGGTTTCAGGTAAAACATAAATGAGAATTTTTATAAATATTTTCCTATAAACAAGTTATTCTTGTTTCTGCACGAATGACTTTTTTGCTGTTGAATTTATGAAAACACTCTGTGCAACTAGAAACTGGTATGTTATTTGTTGTGAATGCATAAGGTTTAATAAAATTATCTTGAGTCAAGTGCAGGGTTCTGGCCCTGAACTTCTGATTGGCTGTTAATGGCAAGATCGGATTGGCCCATTCCGGGGGATCTGATTGGCCATTAACAGAGCGTTCATATTGGTTAAGGGAGCTAGCGCTCCTAGATTGTTATTGGTTAAATAGTTATTGGGTTGCCTATATAAGGAGGGCTATAACTGCCATTGAGTTTGAGCTGTCACCATGTAAATAAAGAGTTGAAGTTCACCGTTCCAGAGGCTCGTCTCCATTCTTTCTCGCCAATGCTCCAAACTTAACACTGGAGACAAGGATGGGATGTGGAGACGTCAGAGCTGACTGAACCAAGAAGAAACACCGAGCACGTGGCTGACAGCGCTACACGACGGAACCATGTCCGGCGTCGTCATACCACCCGCTCCGTTCGATCCAGTGCAAGAGGACTGGGAGTCCTACATGGATCGTTTCCAAATGTTTTTGGAAACTAACAGTTTAAAGGATGCCACAACCGGGAAGAAACGGGCAGTATTCCTAACCAAACCTGCAGAAGTGAAGGCGATGGACTGGGACGTCCTCGAAACCCTACTAAGAGCTCATTACGCACCGACCGTGCCCACGCTCGTGAGACGGCACGAGTTCTATCAAAGAAACCAGCGAAAGGGAGAAAGCGTTGCCGATTTCATAGCAAACCTCCAAAATCTGGGAGGCCTCTGCGGATTCGCCGATTTGGAAGAGGCATTGAGAGATCGAATAGTTCTGGGACTAGATGCGCTAGGCATGCAGAGCAAGCTGATGGTGAAAGGTGACATCAGCCTTGCCGATGCCATCGCCGATGCAACTGCAGCAGAAGCAACCAGGAAGTTGGCTGCACAATTACGCCACAACCGCGCTCCGGTACACCAACCGACAGGCGGCATTTTACCCAAGTCAGAAGGGCAGCTTACAACGGCCCACCATGAGGACCTCTCTTCATCGTCAGACAGCGATGAAGAAGAGGTCCATCGACTGCGGTCCGACCGGGACCCCTACCCGAAGTCCCTACACCCTTGCGCTGGCTGTGGAGCCAACCATGCCAGGTCCGAATGCAAATTCTGCGATGCGCTCTGCCATGAGTGCGGGAAGAGAGGCCACATCAGACGGGTCTGCCAAAGTTTACAAGGACCCGGCCAGGCCTCAAAAGGGGCTAACTATCGCCAATCGACAGGAAACCATCCTGTAAGGCGAGAACCAGTAAACCACTCCTACAGAAACCAAGTTTTGAATCGCCCCATCAAGCGAGAAGAGGCTTACCATACTATCACTATCGGTCACACCTCTGTCTTGGATGCCAAGAAAATCCGAATTACAGTGGCCATCGAGAACCAGCCTTGCCAAATGGAAGTCGACTTGGGATCGTCCCTCTCGATGATGTCCTGGAAGACCCTCAAGCAACTCATCCCCACAATCCAGCGCCAAGACCTCCGTTCCCAAAGACTTATTCTTAAGGACTATCAAGGGAATCGAATCCTTGTCGTTGGTTCCAGCCGAGTCCGGGTCTCATTCAAGAAGCACACAGCGTACTTACGGCTAACTGTGATCGACAAAAATCGGCCTAGTCTGCTAGGTCTCCAATGGTTCGCACCACTTGGCATTGAAGTGGCAGGCATAAACCGAGTCAGCGGAAGTGACTGGGAGGAGGACCTCATCCATGAATTCAGGGACGTCTTCGCAGAAAATTTAGGCAAGTACAAGGGGACCCAATATCGTTCAGCCTTAATCCAAAGATAGCTCCCATCCGCCTTAAGCCCCGTTGAGTTCCGTTTGCCTTAAAGCCAAAAATCGACGAACAACTCGATAAATTAATAGCTCAGGGGGTGCTAGAACCTACCGATTACTCCCCCTGGGAGACCCCAATCGTAACACCAATTAAGACGGATGGTTCAATTCAAATTTGTGGGGACTATTGGGCCACCCTGAACCACGCCCTACAGCAAAATGCATATCCGGTGCCGGTGGTGCAGCATCTCCTCCATTCCCTGGGGGGCAGAAAAGTCTTCGCTAAATTAGACTTAGCTCAGGAATTACCTGTTGATGAAAAGACAGCACAGGCACAAATGATTGTGATGCACCAAGGTGCCTTTAAATGTACCCGGCTCCAATTCGGAGTCAGTGTAGCCCCTGGAATTTTTCAGAGCCTTATGGAGAGGCTACTACAAGGGATTAAAGGCGTGGTCCCCTACTTTGACGATGTATTAATTGCTGCACCTACAAAAAAATCTTACGGGATTGTTTAAAATTAGTTCTACAAAAATTCCAAGACGCCGGTCTTAAAGTGAAAAAGAATAAGTGTAATTTGTGTACAGATCATGTCCAGTTTTTAGGGTACCTAATTGACAGTCAGGGTATTCACCCTACCGACAGTAAATTGAGAGCAATAAAAAACACTCCCAGGCCTCGGAACAAGGCCGATCTCCAGGCGTTCCTAGGCCTCATCAACTTTTATAATATATTTCTACCACATAAAGCAACTGTCGCTGAGCCGTTACATCATTTGCTTGACAAAAAAGCAATTTGGTTATGGGGTCATAAAGAAGAACAGGCATTCCGTAATGTAAAAAAACTACTGACTTCTGACGCTGTACTCATGCAGTATAATGAGACTTTGCTGTTAAATATCACATGTGATGCTTTGCCTTTCGGAGTGGGCGCCATTTTGAGCCATGTACTGCCTAATGGTAACAAAGCCCCTGTTGCATATTTTTCAAAGACACTTTCAAAAACTGAGTGAAATTATAGCCAAATCGATAAAGAAGCCTTCGCAATTGTATCTGCTGTTAAAAGATTTCATGAGTACGTGTATGGCCGGGCTTTTACTATCGTAACTGACCACAAACCGTTATTGGGGATAATAGCTGGAGATAAGCTGACTCCCTACATATTATCCCCTAGGATGACTCGATGGTCAGAATTCTTGGCTGCTTATAATTATCGGTTGCAATACCGCCCGGGGAAAGCCATTCCCCACGCCGACACATTGAGCTGAGCACCGCTTCCAGAGACTCTCGATGATCCCACACCAACGGTAACCACGTTACAGATTGAAACACTCCACTCGCCACCATTAACGGCCTGAGATATCGCGAGAGAAACCAGACCCCACCTTAGCGCTAGTCCTAGGCTGGGTAGAACGCGGATGGCCATTGGACCAATTATCGGATGACTTCACACCATTCAAGACTTGACAAACGGAGTTGTTTTCTCAAAAAGGCTGTGTCATCTGGGATGATAGAGTCGTTATCCCAGAACGACTCCAAAAAGCAGTGCTGAGAACTTTGCACGATGGCCACCCCGGTATCGTGCGAATGAAAGCCCTCGCACGAAGCTATGCATGGTGGCTGGGCATCAACAAGGAAATCGAGAATTGGGTTAAAGCTTGTCATAGATGCCAGGAAGTGAGCAACGCCCCACCAAAAGCCATCCCTACCGAATGGGAGACACCACGGGGACCCTGGTCCTGTATTCACCTGGACTTTGCAGGGCCGACCAAAGGCCACACCTTTCTGCTAACCGTCGACGCCTACTCGAATTGGCTCGAGATTCACCGCATGACGAACACGACCACCAAAGCGGTTATCAAAAAATTGGAAAGACTGTTTGCAACCCACGGATTACCAGACGTTCTGGTATCCGACAACGGGCCCCATTTTACCGCGCTGTCCTTCGAGCAGTACCTGGCTGACTGCGGCATCCGACATGCGCTCACCTCACCTGTGCACCCTGCGACCAATGGCAGGGCTGAGCGCATGGTCCAATTTGTTAAGAAAACTTTACAGAAATTAGACTATGATAAAATCGACGACAAAATCAACCGAATCATTTTTCTACAACACATCACATCTCATAGCGTCACCAACAAAACTCCCGCTGAACTGCTAATGGGACGAAAACTCAGCTCCCACCTCGACCGGTTACACCCAGCTTATGAACCGGAAAAACCACTAGGATCCAGCGGCCGATGTTGTACCTTCCAGGTAGGCAATTTGGTACACGCTAAAAACCTATCGGGCGATCCCCTGTGGGTAGAGGCGACAGTAGTTCATGTAACCGGCCCGAGATCCTATCTTGTACAATTCCTTGATGATAGACTATGGAAACGCCATATCGATCAATTACGATCACGGCTCCGGTCGGGCATTTCTGAACTCCCTTATGACCAAACTGAGGGGGGGTTGATACGGAAGAAGACGAATTTCAATTAGAAGAAAACCCGTTCGAAGGGAACGATAGCGGAATAGAGACACAGGAATTGGAACCAGAGATGGGAATAGATTTACCTCAGGGAGTTGCCGAAGATATTGGTGATGACGGAAACGTGAACTCTGAACCAGAGGCAACCCCTTTGCCAAACAACGATCTACCTCAGCAAGATTGCAGCCAAATGCAAAACACACAGCGAAAATCAAAAAGACTAATAAAGCAACTGTCCTACCTTAAGGACCATGTAACTGCGCCCTGTAAACAGTAGCCAGGGGGAAGGGGTGTTGTGAATGCATAAGGTTTCATAAAGTTATCTTGAGTCAAGTGCCGGGTTCTGGCCCTGCACTTCTGATTGGCTGTTAATGGCAGGATCGGATTGGCCTGTTCCGGGGGATCTGATTGGCCATTAACTTCATATTGGTTAAGGGAGCTAGTGCTCCTAGATTGTTATTGGTTAAATAGTTATTGGGTTGCCTATATAAGGAGGGCTATAACTGCCATTGAGTTTGAGCTGTCACCATGTAAATAAAGAGTTGAAGTTCACCATTCCAGAGGCTCGTCTCCATTCTTTCTCGCCCATGCTCCAAACTTAACATTATTCATTTCTAGTGAAAAGGAAGGTCTGGTTATCCTTACTTAACCTCTTTTCCAAAATCTTATTGGAAAATGTAAGGTTGGTTTAGACCCAGCATACAGAAAATCTTTAACTTGGAAATAAAGGTGCCCATGTTTTGAAAACAAAATTTTACACACTGGGGTGGTTCCTCAAATGAGAATTATGGTCCAATTTTTCAACCTTGGATCATTTAGAGGGTACAGAGAGAATAGCTCTTCCTTTGGGCTGCTGGTGCTGGATATGATGATGCAAAGGCAACCATTTTGAAGCTAATTATGGATCTATTTTTTAGTGACAAAAAGAAGCATAGTGTTAGGGTTTTTTGTTTGTTTGTTTGTTTTTTATTTCGCTGTAAGTAGCTAAATAACTTGTCCAACCTTGAAGACTACGTGTCCTGATAGGGAGGTGACAGCAAAAGTGCCTTTGGCTGACACCTGGGGTACATAAAATGTATACCTAAATTAACAGTTTATGCTTCAATCAAAGATGATTTCAATTTCAATCAGAGATGATTTCAACTTCAATCAGAAATGATTTCATATCACAATTAAATTTTAAATCAAAGCAGAACTGATGTATCTATTGAATTTCAAAACAATAGCTCTATCTTATGCCACTCTTGTGTGCTGGAATTATCATTTTTCATGTGAATTTCCTAGAAACTTAATTAAGGAAGCAAGATGGTCTACATTCTAACTGTAAGAATCACATGACATCATTTAAATCACTCCAGTATTCTCATCCCCAATCTTAAACCTTTCTACCTCTCAAATATGGGCAAAACTACACCAATGAAAATCATTTCTTTTGCTGGTAAAAGTTACTGGCTATACTGGGGGTGGGAGCATGTGTCATGCAGGATTTTGATTAGTTCATATCTCCTTTAAGAATGAGATGTAGCCACTCTCTTGGCTAGAGAGTGCGATAAAGAATAATTCAATTATGTTCTATCTTTTTCTCTTCTACTGCTACTTTAATGTACTATTTAATGTACTGCTTTAATGTACTATTGCTATCTTGTTATTAGACCTCTTAATATGAATTGCTAATTGAGTTATTTAATGCAGGTTAATGTTACTGGCATTTAATATTGTTAACTAACATTGTTTTTGCTGCATTCTATTTTAGTACATTTTAAATGAATTACAGTGGTTTAAATGTTGTTGGCATCTTGCAATGATATTTATTCACTTTGAACTGGTTTGACCTCAAAATGTAAACAATATGACACTTTTTTTGAGAACGAGCAAGCCAGAGATCTTCCAGAAGGGACTCTGGCATGGTAAATCAGCAATGAGCAGAATTAACTGCCAACCAACTATTTCTAATCAAAATGTCCAGGCTGCTAAATAAATACCGCTGTGAAAGGGAAATAATTTCTGGAATTAGTATATAAAAACATATATGCTTTTAAAACTATAGTAGTTTGCATATATTCATACTCAAAAGCCTGCATCAGGGAAAAAAGAAATTCAAGAATATTTGCACTTGATAAAACAAGTATAATATAGTGATTAAGATTATATCAATAGTGAAGAATATTTATAGCTAAGGGTTGAAATGAAGGGTCCTTGATGATCTCTGAGCTTGGTTGTTTTCTTGCAGATGTTTCATTACCCTAACCAGGTAACATCATCAGGAATTAAGATTATAGACTAAGATCTTCAGCCAAAGAAGCACAATGAGTGACATTGAGCTGGTAGTGCCCTCTCAACCCATCTAATCTCAAAGAACTGCTGTTGGAAGGAGTAGGGATAAAATAGTTACACTGAGTGCTATAAATCAGGAGATTTCAAATTGTGCTTCACAGAAGAGAGGGTTCTGGAGGAACTTAATGAGGTTCTGCGAGACAATAAAGACAAACCAACCAACACATACACACACACACAATTTCACTCAGACACAACCATGGCTCCTCATTGTAATTTATCTAAGGCACAGTGGAAAGATAATTCTTATTCTCTCATTAAAAAAACACAGCTTCCTTTTTCCAGAACAGGATTTTTTTTTAACAAACAGGCTCCATGGCCTAAAATAATTGGAAACTTCTGCTGTAAACACCACCTTTTGCTCCTGGAGAAACAGCAGGATATAATACACACACAAACAAACACACAACACACACACCCTCCATCAACAGATATGTATATTTCAAAAAGTAGCAGATGTGCAAGATTAGTAAATCATTGAAGTCAAACTCAAAGCTGGATGGCTTCATGGATATTCCGTTGGTCATTTCTATAGGTTTTTGAGCGATTAGTTTCACAGCACATCAGAGACTGCCTCCCGCCCTCCTTTGATCAACATCAGTTTGCTTATAGAGCAAACCGATCTACAGAGGATGCTGTGGCCATCACACTTCATAGAGCACTGAGTCATCTGGAGAACATGGAGCTATGTGAGGATGCTCTTTGTGGACTACAGCTCTGCATTTAACACTATCATCCCAGATATACTAGTAACCAAACTGTATAATCTGCAGGTCCCCATCCCCATGTGCTCCTGGATTAAGAACTTTTTGACAAACAGACCACAGTCTGTTAGACTTGGCCCCCACCTTTCTTCCAATATTACACTCAGTACTGGTTCCCCCCAGGGTTGTGTCTTGAGCCCCCTGCTATATGCCTTGTACACCTTTGACTACTCACCAAGCCACGCAACAAACACCATCATAAAGTTTGCGGACGACATGACAATGATTGGCCTCATCTCTGGAGAGGATGAGACAGCAAATAGGGCAGAAGTAGAGAACCTGTCTGTATGGTATTCATAGAACAATCTGTCACTGAATGTCCATAAAACCAAAGAACTGATTATGGACTTCAGGAAACATGGACAGGACCATGCCCCACTCATCATTAACGGAGAACGAGTGGAAACTGTCCCTACGATCAGATTCCTTGCATCCATATTTCAGCTGATATCTCCTGGTCCCCTAACACCAAGGCCATAGTGAAGAAGGCTCAGCAGCGGCTGCACTTCCTGCGGGTTCTCAGGAATCTGGATAAGAAGCTGTTGCTGGCTTTCTATAAAGGCTCTGTGGAGAGCACTCTGACATACAGTCTGGATGTGTGGTATGCAGGCTCCTCAGCTGAGGACAGGAAAACTGTACAGAGTGTGATAAACACTGCTCAAAAGATCATTGGTTGCTCTCTGCCCTCCTGGAAGACTTAGCCAGGTCCCGTTGCCAAAGCAGAATCAAGGCCATCACAGAAGACCCCTCACATCCTGGCAATTATCTTTTTGACTGCTACCATCTGGACAGCGCTTTAGGTCAATAAAATCCCACACCACTAGACTAACAAATAGTTTCTTTCCCTGGGCCATCCAAACCGCAAATTAATACAAAGTCACTACCTTATTAAGATGTGAAAAGATGTGAAATCACAATACCTCATTCAGATGTATAATAACATATTACAGTACAATCCATCTCTTGTGTATTACATTCGGCAAAGCATCACAGTCAGTGTTGGAAGTGTATTTTGTGTATATTCATAGATATTGTACTCTTTAATTGCAAATGGAGACGCGGGTACTCTATTTTTCTTATCTTCATCTTTAAGTGCTCTGGTTTTATTATATTGCGAACAGTTGCTAGGATGCATCCACAGTTTCATTGTACTTGTACAATGACAATAAAGTTCTTCTTATCTTATCATCTTGTGGCAATAATATAGAATGCAATAATGCAGTAGAGATAATGTCTTGCAATAATAAAGAAGTGGCTTGCCTCTGCCTTTTTCTAGGATACTTGTTGTGGTCCGCCAGCAGCCTGCAGAGATGGCAGTAGAATCGGACAGTGGGGAGAACATGGGCAAGTCTGGAAGTCTGGGGAGGATTCAGACCTTGGTCCTGAATCTGATACAGAAATGGGGCCAGGGTCATCTGGGAGTTATGTGCTGACTCCAGAGCCTCCAGAATCTGACAGCAGTGAGGCAGAGGAACAAGGGGAGCCTGTTCCCAGTGAGTATGTGCACAGAGCTGCCAGAAGGCAAGAACAAAAGATAAGACAAAAGGGGAGACTTGGGAATAAGGCTTGGAGGTGATTGCCCCTCCCATAAGATATAAAGGAAGTGCAAAGGGACAGGAACCTTTGCAGGAAACAATGTTTTTCACTCTGTTTGGATTAAACCTTGAAGCTCAGTGTGGACTTTGTTCTTCATTTGGCTTTTTACAGTTAATTTGGCACTTTAGTTGTTGGCATTCAAAGGAGATAAAGGTGGGTGCATATCTTGAGAGACAATACTTCGAGAGTCAGAACAATACTTCTTCACTTTCCTAGACTAGCCAGTGCTTATGAACCCTAATGATATCCCATCCAACTTTCCAATTTGATCCTGCTTGACACTCTGAAACCAAAGAAATTTATTCAGGTGCTGCCACCTCCTAGAAGTGTGGAATTATTACAGTACTTTTGTTTTTCAATCCAGTTAAAAAAAAACTTGTAAGAGCAAATTAGGACTCTGATAATAAAGCATGCAACTCTATGGGTGTTTTGAAACTTCCTATTTAACTTATGTTTCAGAAATCAAACTCAAGGAACTTTAACTGCATTTTTTTTAAAGACAGTGTCCTATGATCCAGTGTAATCACTCTAAATTCCAAACTCAGACTCAATGGAGCTTATAGTATTTCCCAATTCTTCTTCTAAACAGCCATGTGCTCAGATGTTTGAATGTTTGAAATAATTCCACTTAAATAGCCAAGAATTACTAGTAGCTATAGAAAAATTGGTATAAACTGCACCACCCTCAGGGTCAGTGGTGGTATTCAAAAAATTTTACTACCAGTTCTGTGGGCATGGCTTCGTGGGTATGGTGTGGCTTAGTGAGTGTGGCATGGCTTGGTGGGCATGGCAGGAGAAGGATACTGCAAAATCCCCATTCCCTCCCCACCCTACTAACCTGATTTCCAGCTCTGTTCTCCTGTGCAGGGCAACAAAAGCCAATCAGTTGGGACTCGGAGGGGCAGAAAATAGATGAGGGCAGGGCCAGTCAGAGGTGGTATTTGCCGGTTCTCCAAACTACTCAAAATTTCCACTACAGTTCTCTAGAACTGGTCAGAACTGGCTGAATAGCACCTCTGCTCAGGGTCCAGTGTTATTTTGCCTCAGTTTTGAGACTGGTTTGTAATGTTACCCTTGCAGTCATAATGCAGGACAAGTGAAGGAAAGGAAGCTATGGGTTCTGCTGGCTTTGTGCCTCCTTCCACTGCTCACTGCCTGCCAGCAAGGAAAACCATCAGCTGCACTCAGTAGATGTTTGGTGAGTGTAAGTAAGTGCTTGAGATGGCTAATTAGCTATCTTTCAAGTTGTCTACCAGTCAGATCACAGACATGGAGATTGTTATATCTGTCACCTGGAACTCAGGCTATTTTTAAACATGGGTCTGGCACTTTAATGAAAAAAGTAGTAAGACCAGAATTAGCCAATTAGGTGACAAATTACACCTGCAGGATAAAGTAGAGAGAAAGAGGAGGGGTGACTGAAGATCTCCTTTTTTGTTTCAACAAGCACACCTTCTCCCCGCCCAAACTTTCGGGCTATTTCTGACTGGAATTCTGTAGTTCTTTGTGCATTAAGTGAATACATAACTGGACACCTTTATTTATGGTCTGGCTTATTTCAAGTAAATGATAAATCCAGTTTGATCAAGAGCTCATTTTTATTAATTTACCACTCTAATTATTACATTCTTGTTATAATTTATTAAATATTATGTTATATGGAAATAGTATAGTACTATATATAATATGCAATACATGAATAGAATGGAATAGAAATAGAAATAGAATAGAATAGAATAGAATAGAATAGAATAGAATAGAATAGAATAGAATAGAATAGAATAGAATAGAATAGAATTACATACTAGTATAAAATATATTAAAAAAATTTAAAAAATAAAAAGTGCAGAAATGGAAGAAAATGGGGGAAAGGAAAAGAAAAAGAGAGAAGTAACTTTCCCTTCATTCTCAACATTAATAGTTTATCACCTTCTGTTAAAATAAAACTAATCATCTCTTCTTCACATTCATCACCCCTCTCCCAACAGACCAATCTTTAAAACTCCATCACTCCATCTTAATCAGCAAAAATCCAATAAGGGTGATCAGAAATAATAACCATTACAAACTATATGTAGTAAACCCAACTGGAATTCTTCCACATATCTATAAACATGCATACATCCTTTTCTATTCAAACAAATTGTCCCATCACATCTCTTCAAATAAACAAGACCTTAAAAACATCCCAACTCATAAAAACCCATTAAACACTAACAATTACAGAAACCTATTTATTGTAGCATTCCTAAAATTAACCAATTTTACAATCTTTCCATTCCAACAATCTTTTGTCCTCAAATAATGTAGTTAATAATAGCAATAATAGCATAGTTGTGCTATTGTCCTAACATCTGATTTTTTTTTTCATGCTCTTTGTCTCTTCTCACCAAATCTTTGGCATCTTTAACAAGTCCCAATGTAAAGAGGTTTCTTATGTCACTCTTCTGGTTTACTATTTGTGTATCTTTTTAAATTGTTAACTAATTAGTAAATCCACTATTTCATTTTTTTCTAAAGCTTATTTGTAGGTAGTGGTTTTAAAATCCACATTCAAATCAATTTCAGTTTTATTCAATGGAATAAACATGTTCCTCTTCAATGATATCACTTTGTTTTTCTATAATAGCAGATAACTTTAAAATTATTTCCTGAGCCCAATAGTCATAGATCTCTCTTAACAGATCAATTGATATATTTATTTGCTTTTGGTGCCCTCTAGTGACCAATCTGCAAAGTTGTTTTATCAACTTTAGATGTAAACATAGAAAGTTTCCCATGGGAAGGATTCTTACAGTTAATTTCAAAGTTCTGATTCAAGTTTTTTTGGACTCTTAATCCATTTAAAACTTTCTAAAATCAGCATTGTTAATCACCCTTTTGGGTTTTTTTTTTAATTTACAAAACCTTAAACTTGTAATTAAATCTTTTTCATTAAAAAGGTGAAGAAAAACTTACCCAGTATATACAACCAAGCTTGCAGTTCTGTGAGTTCTCCATATTTAAAAATCAATGTAAAAAAAGTAAACTCCAAAGTAATTAAAAAGTAAGGTTTGGAAAAACTTTGATTCCATAAAAGTAACATTGATGGCTATTAGGGTAGGGTAGAATAGAATAGAATAGAATAGAATAGAATAGAATAGAATAGAATAGAATAGAATAGAATAGAATATCATGTTGGAGCCTTCACAACTTATGGAGGCAAGTTGTTCCACTAATTAATTGTTCTATTAGGAAATTTCTCCTTAGTTTTTGGTTGCATCTTTCCTTAATTAGTTTCCATCCATTGTTTCTTGTCTTGCCTTCTGGTGCTTTGGAAGATAGGTTGATCATAGACAATAGACTATATAGACTGATCTACTGAATATAGAGCCCTGTTGATTTCATATAGATTCACTGGTTTACTGAAACACACAGTGTAATGCCACAGGGAACAGTATCTACAGCAAACCACAACAGTGCCAAAAGGACAACACATGCACAAATATTATCAAGAAAATGTCATCATGACATACTTGTTTTTCATTGCTGATAAAAATAGATAAGTCATGCCATTTGTGTGATGATATTGTAACTGATATCCAGTATTTCTTTCCCCTCTTCCAGCCAAGAATGTTCAGTTTATAAGGCTTGAATATAAAAAAAATATCAACTAAATAGAAATAACAGTGCAAAATAATAAGGCCTAAAGACTGGACTGTTGATGTGATTGAATTTCTGTGATTAGATCTGGGACAACTTTGATTCAAATAAAGCCATGAGCCAAGTACTGTACCTGCCATCTGTTCATGTTTGCATTTTGATCTTCACTTTTCTGCAATATTTTAGCAAATCTGGATGTTCAATCCCAACACCTTACAGGATTTGTTCATGATCCAACATGGGCTTCAATTCAGACAAAACTGGACCCGTCTTTACAGAGAACATATAAATCACCATATAAATCCTCAATAAGCACTGTACAAAGCTGTCATATGTTTTATATTATTTATGTGTGGCAAAATTTATGGTTTTTCCTTGAGATTAGTTACTAGAGATTAGCCATTAGTGATTCCAGCTGAATTTTAGAATTACAATCCCATGAGATATCCAGATTGTAATATCTCCAGATAATAAAAAGACTTGCCTCTCCAAATCCAGCTAGGTTTGCAGCATATTTCAGAAGTGTGAGTAAATGCTTTCCTTAAAAAAAGCATTTAAAAAAAATCCCATCCTATGTGTAATCATGATGCTACTTATACCAGATATCAGCTTTCAAAATACTGTTAAGCACAGCTCTGTTTGTTTGGGTTTATTTTTGGCATTCCAGAAAAATCACTGTTTCTGCTTTAAGCAATATCTGTTTGGTTTCATATCATCAGTGAGCCATCACAAACTCAATAAAATGTTGCATACACATTACATATTTTGGAATTCTGCATCAGATGTAGATGAACCTTGAAATAACCGGAATAACTCAGAAAGGTTGTCATTAATACAGTACAGAATGAACTGTTCTAACTCACCCAGGTTAACACACACACATACACAAAAAGTTTCAGCTTCAGTTTGTATTATAAAAATTGGTTATATGCTGTCCAGTCATTGTTAACTCTTAGTGACCACATAGGTAGATTTATTTCCATGAAAATCTATCTCTATTACAGAACTGAGTGCCATGTAAATAGTGATAGCAGAACAGCTGCGGCCAAAGGAAAAAAAAAAAGATCTCTCAGCATGAATATAAAATGGCATGGCAGAGAGAGGAGGAAGAGAGTTGGATTCAGTGATCTCCAGATCTGTTTCCGTTTTATGAGTTGCCCCAATCACTGCAGGGAAAGAGGAGAGAAAGAACATCAATAGCCAACTAGAATGACTTAAGAAGGACAGCATAGTGTCAGATCTCATTCAAAATTGCATGTACTAAGGATTAGTGGCAGTGGTGGGATTCAAAAAATTTCACTACCGGTTATGTGGGCGTAGCTTGGTGGGCGTGGCAGGGGAAGGATACTGTAAAATCTCCAGTCAGAGGTGGTATATTTGCCGGTTCTCTGAACTACTCAAAATTTCCACTACTGGTTCTCCAGAATTGGTCAGTGTTCCATACTAGCAGGCTTGAAGACCTGCATTACTATTGGTCCAGAAGAACCGGGCCGTGATTGGACAATGTAAAGCACTCATGATTGGTCCGTAAGGGGCTTGCCGCGATTGGGTAAAACCAAGCGTGGCAAGCTCAAAAGTCTGTCATTGGCTGCCTAGCCGCGGCCAGCTCTATAAAAAGAGCTGCCGCAGCTAGGGCAATTGTCTCAGAATCTGGTTAATAAATAAAGAGCTGCTGTTCACTACCTGAGCCTCGTCTTTCAACAGGGCCCACCGACCATACATAACAGTCAGAACCTTCTGAATACCACCTCTGATTAGTGGGACAACACTGAGGATCTAGTCCTTATGAACAATTTTCTTAGTTTTTGATGTTTCTTACATCACAAGATATAGAGATAGAAATACATTATTATATCTGTTATGGATTAGTAAAGTTACTAAATTGTAGGATTCATCTTTGGGTAACAACTAAATCCACTGGCTTGATGTTGATTTAACATTTTTTTCCCTAGAAGATTTTGCAGTACATAACATACTTGCAGGAGTGACTTATCCTTTTGGCAAGATACCCACAATGCCAATGGTCCACGAAAATGTTTTCAGCTTTTTTAAATGAGAAAGTATAAAAATGAAGTTACATATTTTCATGCTTTTCAACAAATATATCTTGATTGCCGTGCCTTTTCATGAAAAACAGGCAAGAACTACACACAGTTTAAACATCAAACCAGAGGCTTATTTATCATCCACAATATAGTATAAATCCTAAAATTTAGTAATGTTGCTGATACATAAGAGACATGCTAATTAATCAGAAACCACTGATTATTACAAACCAATGAACATATTATTTATGATTCGATATTTCTCTGTAACAATATAAAGAAAAAAATATAAATTTTAATGTTTTTTTTCTAAGGGAAAGACTCAAGGAGGCCAAATTGTCTAGGGCTTACAAAACTCATAATGCAAGCCTGCTTGGTTGTTTGACTAGAAACTCATCCATAGGAATGTTGAGACTAATGCACACAATCCAAATGATAAATAAAGGGGATTAAGGAAGTTTCAGGCTGTGATGGAAAACCCACACTGCCAAATTTTCTGTCCTTGTGGGAGACAAAATACAGTGAAAGGACAGAGTTTCCACTCTTTCTGTAATAGCTAGGACTATATGGCTCCCCCACACTATCTGTGGCTTTATTTCCATTTCAGGCCTTAGTGACACAGATGTCACGTGAGGACTAACATGCTCCCAGTAAAAGAAATGACAACCTGCCCCTGAATGCCAGGAGAATGAGTGTCTCATTTCCCAAGTGCTTTGCATTTACTTTGTACCTTCCCTAATTGAAATCAGGGAGAAGAAAAGCATTTGCCCACACAGGTTCTCTGAATGTTTGCTCTGCATGTCTTTATGGAACTCATGAAATAATGCAGTGCAGCTTGAGTTAAAGTGTGTTTTTTTTCCCATGCTGACAGCTCAGTAAGAATTGTGTGAACGCAGAGCATTTAGACTTCGTTTTGTGACGGTGTCAGCTTTCAAGATCTTTTCTACTGCTTTGCATCTTTCGGCTGCCATACGTAACGGGGGGAGGGGTTATGTCTGGGAAGAGAGCTGGAGGTGTTACATTCTTGTGTTGTATAAATGAGGAGTGGGGGGGGAGTATAAATTCCTGCTCTTAAGTTTCTATTCCTTGCTTAGCCTTCTTTTCTCTGCACAACTGCAAATCTTTATCAAAATATGTCAAGGTCAACAGACAGAGGCCTCATCACCACCTGAAGATGCCCACATGACCATATCCAGAACTTTTAATTGGAAGAATCTTTTGAACTTTGGGGGGTGGGAACAATTCCATCCCTTTGTATATGAGATCTGCGCGCCTAATTTCTTAGATTCAGAATTTTACCTGAAGCTACTGTTAGATCTGGAGAGTGGGTGCAAAGAATGGAGACGAGGCATCGAATAGTGACTCCAACTCTTTATTAGTGACTTCAGAACAGAGCAAAATACTGGGGCAGCAGCAGCTCCTTTTATAGAGCTGGCTGCTGTCACAATAACCAATGATTTGAGTTTGCCGTGCTGGGAGCGTCCAATCAGCAGCGACCTGCTAGCAGCCAATCAGATCAGCCAGAAACGACCAATCACGAACCGCTGTTCGCGGCCCAATCAGAAGTGCAGGATTACGAGCCTGCTGTGGAAGCAAAACTATTAGGATTTTAAAATAATGCGTTTACTTAGTTTGTAATACCCCTCCCCTCTAGGTTCCGTTTGAGGGGTGGGGTGATGTATTCTCACAGGTAGGCAGGTCATTTCACCTGTCTACCTGATCTACGTTGTTCCACCAGTCCTTGCCCTGACTCTGGTCTCGGTGGGCTGCTTGCTGAGCTCGGCGGAGCAGATGGTCTAACCTCTTCGTTGGGTGACTCGGGATTGTTATCTCTGCTGCTGTCACAGCTGTCATCCGGGACCCTTGGATTTGCTGCTGTCACAGTGCTGCTTTGTGGTGAGGCGATCGTCTGACTGGGCTCTCCTTCGGAAGGTGAATATCGCCTGGTTGGTTGTGCTGCTTGTTGGTTTCCAAGTACCGGGTCGTGTGCTAGTTCTTGTCCGGGCCCCTCGATTTCCCTCCCCCCCCAGGTTTGAGGTTCAGGGTTTGTGATGGGGGTAGATGCCAGCCTGGAGCACAGTTGGTCGATGTGGCGCTTCCACATTTTCCCATCAGTAGTTTGTAAACGGTAGGAAAGTGGACCCGTTAGTTGAGTTATGGTGGCAGGGACCCACAATGGGTCACCAGAAAAGTTTTTTGCGAAGACCGGGTCACCTACCTTGAAGGTGCAATACCTGCTGCTGGACCCCATGGGCTTTTCGGGTGTGTAGGCAGGGTGTAATCGGTCAAGATGTGAGCAAAGTTTCCGGCCCATCAGGAGTTCGGCCGGGGTTCTGTTTGTGGTGCTGTTTGGGGTAATATGTTGGAAGAGAAGCATCCTGGTCATCTTGTCGTCGATGTCCCCTTGCTCCATCTTGTGTAAAGTTTTCTTTATGAATTGGACCATTCGCTCAGACCTACCATTGGCCGCAGGGTGAGCTGGCGAGGTCAAGGCATGGCGTATCCCCCGATCTGCGAGGTACTGTTCAAATGCCAGAGTGGTGAATTGGGGGCCATTATCTGAAACCAGGACATCTGGCAACCCTTGCGTAGCAAATAGTCTATTTAGTTTTTTAACGACAGCTTCTGTGGTGGTGCTTTTCATTTTGTAGACCTCCAGCCAGTTGGAGTAGGCATCCACTGTTATAAGAAACGTATGCCCCTTGGTAGGTCCTGCAAAATCGATGTGAATACGGGACCAGGAACCTCGGGGTGCTTCCCATTCAGTGGGTGGTGCTTTTGGTGGAGCTGAATGAGTTTCCTGACACTTGCTGCAAGTGGCCACCCAGGTTTCTATCTGCTTATCTATACCTGGCCACCAAGCGTAGCTCCTCGCTAGTACCTTCATTCGCATGATGCCTGGATGTCCATCGTGCAATAGTTTTAGAACTTTATGCTGTAGTCTCTCTGGGATGATGACTCTGTCTCCCCACAAGATGCATCCTTTTTGGGAGAAAAGTTCTGTCTGCCGGTTTTTGAAGGGCTTGAATGTGTCGTTTGGTTTGTTGTCAGGCCAACCTCTTTCCACCCAGCTGAGGACCCGTGCCAAACAAGGATGCTTCCTTGTTTCTGAGGCAATGTCTTGTGCAGTCAGCGGTGGTGAAGGATGAGTTTCAATTTGTAGCGTAGTCATGGTTGGAGCTGGGTCGTCTATGACTTTGGATAGTGGAGAGCAGCTCAACGTGTCAGCGTGAGGAATGGCTTTTCCCGGGTGGTGTAGCAGTTGGTAATCATATGCGGCTAGAAACTCTGACCAACGTGTCATTCTTGGTGATAATATGTGAGGAATGGGTTTATCTCCCACTAAAATGCCAAGTAATGGTTTGTAGTCGGTTATTATGGAGAAGGATCTTCCATATACATACTCATGGAATCGTTTGATCGCAGACACAATAGCGAGAGCCTCTTTATCAAGTTGGCTATAGTTTCTCTCAGTTTTAGATAGAGTTCTTGAAAAAAACGCAATCGGTGCCTCAGTACCGTTTGGTAGGATGTGGCTCAGGATGGCTCCCACTCCAAATGGTGAGGCATCGCAGGTGACAGTTAAAGGCAAAGTCTCATTATATTGTATCAATACAGCATCTGAAGTTAACAGGTCTTTTACTTGCTGAAAGGCTCACTCTTCACAATGTCCCCAGACCCAGGAAGCCTTCTTATCGAGGAGCCTATGCAGGGGTTCAGCAACAGTTGCCTTCTGGGGCAAGAAGATGTTATAAAAGTTAATGAGTCCCAGGAAGGCTTGGAGATCTGTTTTATTCCTAGGTCTTGGGCGTTTTTTATTGCAGTCAGTTTTTTCTCCGTTGGGTAAATTCCGTTTGTCCAGAAGGTACCCAAGGAACTCAACCCGCTCAGTACATAGTTGACACTTGTCTTTCTTGACCTTCAGGCCAGCGTCTTTAAATTTCTGGAGGACCATTCTGAGTCGTTTTTCTAGTATGCTTCTAGTGGGGGCAGCTATTTAGACATCATCAAAGTATGGCACGACCCCTTTTATGCCTTGAAACAATCTCTCCATCAGACTTTGGAAGATGCCAGGCACTACACTCACTCCGAATTGGAGCCTATTACACTTGAAGGCACCTCTGTGCGTGACTATAGTTTGGGCTTCTGCAGTCTCTGCATCTATGGGCAGCTGCTGGTATGCCTGAGCTAGGTCCAATTTTGCAAATATTTTCCCACCTCCCAGGGAATGAAGAAGGTGCTGGACCACAGGTACAGGGTAAGCACTCTGTTGAAGCGCGTGATTTAGGGTGACCCGGTAATCCCCACAAATTCTCAAAGACCCGTCAGGTTTTATGGGGGTTACAATTGGGGTTTCCCATCGGGCGTGGTCAATCAGTTCCAACATGCTCTGGGCTATTAATTTGTCCAATTGTTCATCAATTTTTGGCTTGAGTGCAAAGGGCACTCGATGAGGCTTAAGGCAAATCAGGCCTGAGATTAAACGATATGGGGGATCCCTTGTACTTGCCTAGCTTCTCGGTGAAAACGTCCTGGAATTCCTGGACGAGGGCCACTTCCCAGTCATCACTTCCAGTTTGGTTGATGCCCACTAGTTCAATTCCTAGCGGCGCAAACCACTGCAAACCCAGCAAGCTGGGCCGATCTCGATCGATGATGGTAAGTGGTAGAGTTGCGGTGTGGTCTTTGAAAGATACTTGGACGTGGCTGGAACCGGCAACTGGGATTCTGCTTCCTTGATAGTCCTTTAATATGATTTTTTGAGTGCTGAGGTCCTGGCAATGGATGTCAGGGATCAGCTGTTTTAAGGTTTTCCAGGAGACCATCGATAGAGACGACCCGGAGTCGACTTCCATAACACATGGTTGATTCTCAATTGTGACCTTCACTTGGATTTTCCTTGCATCAAGGGATGAAGCGTGGCTGATGGTGATGGTTTGATGGGTCTCTTCCTGTCTGGTTGAAGTGGCAGGTGCTCGATTTCTGTAGTAGTGGTTCCATTGGCGGTCCCGGTTTAATGGTGGGGTACCTGTTGTATGGTGAAAATTTTCTCTTCGGGTTGGGCTGGACCCTCGCTTGCTTCTGCAGACCTTTGCGATGTGGCCCCTCTTTCCACAGGAATGGCAGAGTGCGTCTAGGAATTTGCAGTCTGATCACGGGTGATTTCCCCCGCATCCAGCGCATTGGTACGAAGGCTTACGATTTCGCTGGTCTCGTTGGTCGCGTTCTGACCTGAGTCTGTTGACCTCTTCTTCCTCACTTTCTGATGAAGGTTTGAGGTCTTCATGGTGGGTGGTAGTTTTGTGCCTTTTGGATAGTGTCACTGGCGAGTGGGCGGTGCGGTGCGTTCGCTCAGCACATTCAAGCGGCTGACTTCCTGGTTGCTTCTGCTGCAGTAGCATCGGTGATGACATCTGCGAGGCCGATGTCCCCTTTCACCATAATTTTGCTCTGGGTCATAGGGTCTTTGAGGCCCAGAACAATTCGATCTCTCATGGCTTCCTTGAGGTTTGCGAAGCCACAGAGTCCTTCAAGGTTCCTGAGGTCAGCAATGAAGTCTCCAACACTCTCGCCTTCCTGTTGGTCCCTCTGGTAAAACTCGTGTCTCCTGATGAGTGTTGGCACCGCGGGTGCATAATGAGCCCCTAGGATTTGGGTGAGGTTGTCCCAGTCCATTGTCTTGACTTCTGCTGGTTTTGCCTTTGCCATTTTGAAAATGGCGGGCCCGCAATGGGTCAGGAATACAGCTCATTTTTTGCCAGGCGTAGCATCTTTCAAATTGTTGGTCTCCAAGAACATCTGGAACCTGTCCATATATGAGTCCCAGTCTTTGTTAGCCGGGTCAAATGGAGCGGGTGGTATAGTGCTGCTGGTCATTCTGCCGCTTCTTGGTGCGCTCTCAGCCACGTGCTCTGCTAGCGTTCAGTGAGTGTTCAGTTAGCTCTATCGTCTCCGCATCCCATCCTCGTCGCCAGTGTTAGATCTGGAGCATGGGCGCAAAGAACGGAGACGAGGCATCGAATAGTGACTCCAACTCTTTATTAGTGACTTCAGAACAGAGCGAAATACTGGGGCAGCAGCAGCTCTTTTTATAGAGCTGGCTGCTGTCACAATAACCAATGATTTGAGTTTGCCGCGCTGGGAGCGTCCAATCAGCGGCGACCCGCTAGCAGCCAATCAGATCAGCCAGAAACGACCAATCATGATCCGCTGTTCATGGGCCAATCAGAAGTGCAGGATTACGAGCCTGCTGTGGAAGCAAAACTATTAGGATTTTAAAATAACGCGTTTGCTTAGTTCGTAACAGCTACCACTTCAATTTCCAGTAAAATATTTCTTTCCTCTAATCTATGGAGTCTAAGTATTTCTTTCTTGGATTTTGAATGGAGCACAGACTGACAGACGGTATGCAAATAATCAAAAGAATTAATATTCAGATGACTATAAGAATAGATAATGCAGAAGGTAATATCATAATAAAGGTGAATAAAATAGATGCCCATGTTCACACAGCTCCAAGTCTACATGAGAAAGTTACATTGTTTGCCTCAAGGCCATATTGAATCTATTAACTCACAGCTCTCAATATAAAGTTGATGAATCATACGCACTTTGACAGTTCAGGATCTGGTGTAACTTAAATGCATTTCAGCAATTGATGAACTAGCATAAGAAATACAGTATACAAAAGCATACTCATACCAGTCACTTGGCAATAATAGGACAAATGACAGCAGTACAGTTGTAGCTTATTGGAATACAACTGATTAAAAAAACCTAAAAACAAAATTACATATGCTTTAGCTATTCAGTCATTTTAGCACAAACATAATGTTGGTAATATTCATCTATATTCAATGACAAAACAATCATGCGAAACATATACCAACCACTGATTTTCCTTGCCTGATTAAATTCACCAAATGTGCCATCAAAATATCTTCATTGTTTCAAGACCTTGGCTTTTGTGGATTTGTTTATTACAGCCTGCTGTTTTATAAATCTGTTGAGGGCTACCAATAATATGAAATGGACATAGTAAAAACTATGTAAAAAATGTCACATTGCAAATTGTCATGATTCTTTGAATTTCTATATCTCAGTCTGCAAATTCCAGTTTCTACTTGAATGCTAGGCAGTGACTCAGCATAATAGCACAATTTCATTACTCCAGATTTCATTTGCAAAGCAAATGTGATCCCCTTTTTATAGAAATAACCATAGAGATGGCCTTTCCATAATTTTAAAACATCCTTTTGCTTTTCCAATTAAAGGCATTCAAGTGTGCTGCCAGAGCAATTAGCTCAGTTATTAAAAGTTCTGTTAAAAAAAAAAAATCCTACTTACACTATCCTTATAGGAGAAAAAGAAGGAAAAACAAGGGAACTGAAAACTGAAAATATAAAGCAAATGTGACATTTAAAAAGGTTTTTGGTTTAAAACATTGGGAGAAGGGAGAGATTGTTATACAAAACAGAAAGGTTTACAAAAAGAAAGGTTTACTCTGCCGCATTTATTTAGCAGGAAGTTAACATTAGAAGTCAGCCACAAAAAGTATGTGGCTTTGCACATTACAAAAATGCCCTAATTCCAACTTTTGGGGCAGTGGGGAGACAAGTTTTTCAGAATTTCCTGATATCTACGACGTGTCGTGTGAAGTGAAGATTGTTTACTTTCCAAAATAAAGCTGACCCTCAAGATAGCACATACCGTATATACTCGAGTATAAGTCGAGTTTTTCAGCCCATTTTTTGTGCTGAAAAAACCGCCCTCGACTTATACTCGAGTCAGATTCCCCTCTGAAAAAAAAAATGGTGTGGAGCTCCGAAGCTGGGCAGCCGCTTCCCTGCTTCCATGTTTCCTTTGCAACTTTTAAGCATGGGAGGGGGAGGCTTTTCTGAGCTCTAGGCTGAGAAAGCAACGCAAGTGGAGGTCGCTCCACTCAGTTTCATTTCCTCAGCTCCAGCTGCTTTCAGTCCACTCGGGAGGAGGGGGAGGGGGAGGAGGAGGGGGAGGCTTTTCTGAGCTTTAGGCTGAAAAAGCAACGCGAGCGGAGGTCGCTCCACTCAGTTTCATTTCCTCAGCTCCAGCTGCTTTCAGTCCACTCGGGAGGAGGGGGAGGGGGAGGGGGAGGCTTTTCTGAGCTTTAGGCTGAAAAAGCAACGCGAGCAAAGGTCGCTCCACTCAGTTTCATTTCCTCAGCTCCAGCTGCTTTCAGTCCACTCGGGAGGAGGGGGAGGGGGAGGGGGAGGCTTTTCTGAGCTTTAGGCTGAGAAAGCAACGCAAGTGGAGGTCGCTCCACTCAGTTTCATTTCCTCAGCTCCAGCTGCTTTCAGTCCACTCGGGAGGAGGGGGAGGGGGGGAGAGAGAGAGAGAGAGAGAGATCATAAGAACGGCTCTTGGTTTTTTCTTGCAAGGGAGAGAGTGACTCCTGCCTACCACTGTCATCATCATCATCTTTTGCGTTAGTGAATCAATCAAACCTTTCATGATAGTGAGATCGTTTCCCAAATTTCCCTTAAATCAGGGAAGAAATCAGAAACAAACCTTTGGGCTGAGAATAAGCTTGTTCCTATGATGCCATTTTTGTTCACTTCAGTGTGAAAAGTGTGAAAAAACACACTTCTTTTCCTTCATCTTCTTGTTCCCTATTTACTGGTCTCTTTCAAAGAGGAAATTGTGAACATCAAACTTATTCTCAACTGTCCTAGTGAAAGTTTTTATTGGCATCTATTTTTATTTTTGAAATTTACCAGTAGCTGCTGCATTTTCCACCCTCGACTTATACTCGAGTCAATAAGTTTTCCCAGTTTTTTGTGGTAAAATTGGGTGCCTCGACTTATATTCGGGTCGACTTATACTCGAGTATATACGGTAATTTGAATCCACTAGCAAGAAAGGAAAGCTTTCAGCATCACTGACTAGAAAAGTGTGAGTCCTCCCTGCACCTATTATTAGAATTGAATTATTCCTTTTTTTAAATTTGGCAGCTTGATTTCTTGGATTTATCATTTTAGTAATTTCCCCAGTCCTCAATGACAATAGGGATTGGAATTTTTTGTTATTAATCAACATAGTTATACAGCACAATATGACGTGACCATGCAGCTTAACAACAGCCATTATGCTGACCATTGTTAATCAAATTTTGCACTGCTAAGTATGAAGTTGTGTGTTCACCCTCTGCAAGCTCCTGCTTCTTCCCATTGTCTTAGTTTTTCAGAAGCCAGCAGCAAAGGTCACAAGTGACAATCACATAATTGCAGGATACTGGGATATGGTAAATCCATAGATGCCTAGCACTCAGATTGCAGTCCCGTGACTAGAGGGATATTGCAAAGGCTGCAGCTATGATGGCCATTCACCCCTGTTGTAGATTTGAACAGTTGCTGAACAAGTCTTATTTAGCAAGGGCCACCTGCACAATCCTTAAAAGGCCAATGTCCAAACCTATAAATTCCATTTTCTCTTTCTATGATTCCTAGCTTGTGTTGTCTTTTTCAGCCAGCACATGCTGAACTGATATCATCACTGAGTTATACACATCAAACCAGGATTCTTTTTTCAAATCAGTCAATACATGTATATATTTTACTTCTTTTGTTTGTCCCAAGGCATACCATTTTCACTGGCTTTCTCAAAGGCCATTCTCCCACTTTAAAGGAACATTTTCCCACCAGTACTGACTTCTCCCCCACCCCCCACCTGCATGGAATGAGCAAAGTTGGCTCACCTCACTGCTCATCTTTAATTTCAGATCATCAGTCCTACATATAAAGGCATTGTGCCAATCACAACTTCCCAGTAATTAAAAAGAAAATATCCCATCGTGCATTTTGAACAACAGATTAACCTGCTGAAATCAGCAGTTCAAAGGATGGAGGCAACCCAAGCTGCTACTAAATGGGAAATGGGGAAAAAGGCTAGTGCCACTGAAGTTGATGGAAGCAAACACATCACCTAATGACAGTAGGTGGTAAAGTTTAGAAAGAGATTGTTTCTGGAACTTTTAGCAAGTCTACCATTCTTTTTTTTTTTTAATCAGCTTGGCTTAAACCTTCCTAATCAAAAAGCTTGTCATTTTGCCTATATGCAAAAAAGATTGTTTTGAAAGATTAAAGCTGATAATTCAGCTGGAAGGAAATTCCCTTATTCTGTGTTTATAAGGATTTTCAGAGTTCTCTATTGTATATCCAAGAATGACCTGGCAGATGAACCCTGGATTTGCTCAGTAAGTTATCTTGATTTAATTCAATAAGCAGAGGAGATACAAATTAGCAAGATATAAAAAGCCAACATTAATTGACCCAACTTTGTAAACACTGGCAACTGTTGCCTGCATTTGTTTCCATTGTGATTAATCAAACAGTTAATTAATGAAACACACACTACAATACTGACTGCAAATCTCAAACCACTTACTCTAGGGTGGTCTGTCTCCTGTAGAAAACAAAATATTGGTATAAATAGTTAAAGGATTGTACAGTGCTCAATGTTGTGATTGCTCCCAGGCCTGCCACATTGCAGGCTGTGTGAGTTTCATCACGTAGTGAGTGAGCTTGGCCACAATTTCAGCAACAGAATCCCAGGCTAGATGGAGCACAGTATCTTTTGAGAAGCTTGGTACTAGGTGTAAAAGAGAAAAGACTTCCCCAATGATAAAATGCTACAGTTATTATTCTTGCTGTGAAGTTCATCGAGATTTTTTTTTTATGTACGGTATTTGTGACTGTTTGAAAGAATTAGGCTTATATTAAAATCACTTGCAGACTAGAAAAGCATACTCAAAAATCAATTCTTCATTTGAAAAGTGAAAACATAGCTTTTATATCATGCCCTGGCCTTGCAATTAGACCTAAAAGATTAGCACTAGCTTTTAAAGTTTACTATCTAAGATGCTAAAGCACAGACAGGCAAGTTGGAATCCTCCAGATGTTGCTCAATTCCTACTCTTGGCATTTTTAATCAACATGGCATGATGGGAAATATAGTTGTGCAATTTTCAGGTGGCCATTCACATTGCAGAAAAGTAAGCAAACCCAGGGCTTTTGACAACAGGACTTAAATCCCCCGTTTCACCTCACCAACACTATAACTGACAAATCAGAAAAATTATAGGGATTATTTCAATTCCTGAGCAGCAACATGTAGCAAAGGTGCAGGGGGACTGCATCTTTCAATCACACAAAACTCGGGTATCACTTATTTGTTTCTAGCTTTGCTTTTCACTACATGGGAGGTTGAACTGTTCTTTCATCACCTACAAATAGCTGATGAATAACCATTTCACCCTTACCAAAAAAAAGGGCACATCACTGAAGCATGACAAAGAGAAGGGCCATAATTGGTGTTGTGTCCATCGCGAAAGGAGTCTCGGAGTCAGTGACTTAGTTCAGCTCTTTATTGGATCCCAAGATCAGCTCAGGATTCAAGGGGAAAAACAGCGGCTTTTATTCTCTGGCCGCAGCGGCTGTGGCCAATGGCACCGCTTTGAATCTCCTGCGATTAGTTTCCACCAATCGCGGGGGATTCGCAGCGGACCAATCAGTGCGGCCCACTCGGCCAATCAGATCATGGTGCGCTTTGGCCAATCACAGCACGGCGCTTGCAAGTATGACTGTACAGAATGACTGTACAGAACACCCCTCCCCTCTTGGTACGGTCCTTCGTAACGTAGTCCCGTAAGAAGGTGGGGCTTCATACTTGCCTAATTGACCTGCGCAGGTTAGTTGTTGCTTGGCTCCCGGCCGGTTCGGTTGGGTTCTGTGTTGCTCTTTGCCTCATCGGTGGAATCGCCTAAAAGGCCTTGCTGGGCCTTTCATCGCAGCTCCCTCCCTGTCTACCTGGGCTGGTTGAGCTGCGGTTGTTGCCGCTCCCATCTGGTCTTTCTGGGCTGGTCGAGCTGGCCTGGTGAGGCTTCGAGCTGGCTGCTTGTCGGTGAGTATTGCTGGTTTCTTTCTATTGGTTTTTGGTTCCCGGGGTATTCCCTCCCCTCTTGGTTTGTGTTATGGGGGCTGTCTGTGTCTGTTTGCGTGTCAGTTGTGTTTCCCGTGGTTGTTCTCGATCTTATTTGATTGATGTGTCGTTTCCATGCTTGTCCATCAGTTGTTTGCAGCTGGTACGAATGGGGACCTGTCAGCTGGGTTATGGTTGCCGGTACCCAAAGTGGATCTCTGGTAAGGTTCTTTGCGTAGACTGCATCGCCTGGTGAAAATGTTCGGTGTTTGCTTGAGAAGTTTGGGGGTTTTTCTGGGTTGTATGTGGGGTGCAGCCTGTCAATTTCCTCCGCATTAATAGTTCTGCCGGGCTTTTGTTGGTTGTTGTGTTCAGGGTTATGTGTTGTATAAAAAGCATTTTGTTTATTTTTTTCTTGGATTTCCCTGTGTTCAACTTTTTGGATGGTTTTTTTCGTAAATTGAACCATCCGTTCCGCCCTCCCATTCGCCACCAGATGTGCCGTTGCTGTCAGTGCGTGTCGTATGCCCCGTTCCGCGAGGAATTTTTCAAATTCCAGCGAGGTAAATTGGGGCCCGTTATCTGACACGATGAAATCTGGGAGGCCGTGGGTTGCGAACAGCTTGCTGAGTTCCTTGGTCACGGCCTCCATGGTGGTGGTTTTCATGTTGCTTACCTCCAACCAGTTGGAGTAAGCATCTACCGTGATAAGGAATATGTGTCCATTAGTGGGCCCGGCAAAATCTATGTGAATCCTGGACCATGGTCCCCTGGGGGTTTCCCATTCCAGGATTGGTGCTGCGGGAGGGCTCGGCCTGGTTTCTTGGCAACGTTTGCACGTTGCCACCCAAGTCTCGATCTGCTTATCCATCCCTGGCCACCAGGCGTAACTCCTGGCCAGGGCTTTTGTTCTAACTATGCCCGGGTGTCCCTCGTGTAACAACTCCAATACCTTCCCTTGTAACTTTTCCGGGATAACAACCCTATCTCCCCAAAGTACACAACCTTTTTGTAATGAAAGTTCTGTTTGCTGGTTCTGGAATGTCCTGAATGATTCGTCATCATCCTTTTCCGGCCACCCCTTTTCTACCAATGTAACACCCGTGCCAGACGCTTGTCTTTATTAGTCTCGCGGGCAATGTCTGACGCGGTTATGGGTAGATCGGGCAGAGTCTCTATGCTGAGGGTGGCTGTCATGGGTGCTAGGTTGGTGTCTAGGTCAGGTAACAGCATGCGGCTCAGGGTGTCTGCGTGGGTGATCGTCTTACCGGGTCGGTGTGTGAGCCGGTAGCTGTAGGCGGCAAGGATTTCGGACCACCTTGTCATTCTTGGAGATAGGTTGTTCAGGGTGGCCCTGTTCCCTGCCAGGATTCCCAGCAGCGGCTTGTGGTCGGTGATGATGGTGAACGTGCGGCCATAGAGGTACTCATGGAACCTCTTCACTGCAGCGACAATAGCCAGGGCCTCTTTATCCAGCTGACTGTAATTTCTCTCCGGTTTGGTGAGGGTCCTCGAAAAGAAGGCGATGGGTGCTTCTTTTCCATCGGGGAGCATGTAGCTGAGGACAGCGCCGACGCCAAAAGGTGAGGTGTCGCATGTGACTGCAAGTGGTAGGGTCTCGTTGTATTGGATGAGGACGGCATCCGAGGTGAGCAAGTCCTTGGTTTTGTTGAAGGTGGCTTCCTCACATTTCCCCCAAGTCCATGCGGCCGTCTTGTCCAAAAGCCTATGCAAAGGCTCTGCCGCGGTCGCCTTTTAGGGCAGGAAAACATTATAGAAATTAAGCAGTCCTAGAAATGCCTGCAGTTCCGTTTTATTCTTTGGCGTGGGGGCTTCTTTAATGGCTCTGATTTTTTTGTGGTTGGATGGATGCCGTGCCGGTCTAGGAGATATCCTAGGAACTCGACCTGCTCTGTGTACAGCTGGCATTTTTCTTTTTTCACCTTTAGCCTGGCCTCTTTGAATTTGGTTAGTACCTCCCTTAGACGACCCTCTAGTTCTTGTTGGTTGGCCGCTGATACCAGTACGTCGTCGAAGTAGGGCACCACCCCCTTAATTCCTTGCAAGAGTCTCTCCATGAGGCTCTGGAAAATTCCCGGAGCCACGCTGACTCCAAACTGGAGTCTCTTACAGTGAAACACTCCCCGGTGGGTGACTATGGTCTGTGCCTCGGTGATTTCTGCGTCAACTGGCAGCTGTTGGTAGGCTTGCACCAGGTCGAGCTTCGCAAAAACCTTGCCTCCCTCTTGTGAGTGTAGGAGGTGCTGCACTATGCTTTGTTGTAAGGTGCAATTTAGGGTGGCCTTATAGTCCCCACAGATTCTCACCGACCCATCGGGCTTGACTGGGGTGACTATGGGGGTCTCCCACCGGGCATGATCGATTGGCTGTAGGACCCCTTGTTTGATTACCTTGTCAATTTGCTCGTTGATTTTGGGCCAGAGTGCAAAAGGTACCCGCTGTGGTTTTAGGCATATTGGGGGAATGCTAAGGTCTAGGCTGAAGGAAATAGGGGGCCCTCGGTACTTGCCTAGGGTGTCGTTGAACACTTCCTGGAAGTCCCGTGCAAGTTGCTCTTTCCAGTCGGCATCTGCAATGTGGTCAACACCCATAACTTCGATCCCGAGTGATGCGAACCACTGTAGTCCCAAAAGGCTGGGGCGGTCTCGGTCCACGATCGTCAAGGGAAGCTTTGCTGTGCGGCCCTTGAAAGTCACTTCGAAATGTCCGGTTCCAACTACTGGGATGCGGTTCCCCTGGTAGTCTTTAAGGATTAATTTCTGGGTTTCCAACCCCCTCTTGTGGATCGTGGGCACCAAATGCTTGATTTCTTGCCAGGCAACCATGGAGAGGTAGGACCTGGAGTCCACCTCCATTTTGCATGGTTCGCCTTCAATGCCCACTTCAACGTATACCTTTCGGGCGTCTGTGCTTGATGAGTGGCCGATGATAACCGTCTGGTGGGTTTCCTCTTTCTGACGGTTTTCGCCGCTTCGTCAGCCCCATCCGTCTCAGTTCCAGCGATTTTCGGCTTGGCGGTCTCTGGCCCTGGGGGGGGTGCCGTCTTGTCTCCAGTTGCTGTGATCTCACCGTCAGGGGTTGTCGGCTTTCCTCAGTCGGCAGACTCAGGTGATGTGACCCTTTTTATCGCAGTGTCGGCAGATCGCATTGAAAAACCGGCACTCCGATCAAGGGTGGTCCCCTCCACACCCGGCACATGTGGGTCCCGACTTACGACTCCGCCGATCGCGCTGGTCTCGTCCCATCTGGATGGTCGCGGTGCATTCCCCGGTGTCAGGCCTCCGCATTCGATTCACCGATTTCCAGGTTGCCTCGGCTGCGGTGGCTTCGGCAAGGGCGTCGGCAAGGGCGATGTCGCCTTTTGCCATCAGACGGCTTTGGAGGACTGGGTCTCTGAGCCCGAATATGACATGGTCCCGCAAAGCTTCGTCCATGTCCGAGAACCCGCACATGCTCCCTAGGCTCCATAGATCAGCCACAAAGTTGCTGATGCTCTCACCCGATCTCTGGTCCCGCCGGTAGAAATCGTGCCACCTGATGAGGGTGGGCACAGCGGGGGCATAGTGGTTTCAGAGCAACGGCTCGAGATCGGCCCAGTCCATCTCCTTCATGTCCCCGGGTTTTGTGAGAGCTTTTGCCATCTTGAACACTGCGGGCCCGCAGTGTGTTAGAAAGACGGCTCTTTTCTTCTGCCCAGTTGTATCCTTCAAGTTGCTACTTTCGAGGAACATTAGGAATTGGTCTGTGTACGATTCCCAGTCGTTGGCAGCTGGGTTAAAAGGTGCGGGCAGTGCAATGCTAGCCATCTTGTCAGTCTCACTTCCTCAGGACACGTGCTTGATGGGGATTAGTCTTGAAATCCCATCCTCATCGCCAGTGTTGTGTCCGTCATGGAAGGAGACTCGGAGTCAGTGACTTAGTTCAGCTCTTTATTGGATCCCAAGATCAGCTCGGGATTCAAGGGGAAAACAGCGGCTTTTATTCTCTGGCCACAGTGGCCGGGGCCAATGGCACCGTTTTGAATCTCCCGCGATTAGTTTCCACCAATCGCGGGGGATTCGCAGTGGGCCAATCAGTGTGGCTCGCTCGGCCAATCAGATCGCCGTGCGCTTTGGCCAATCACAGCGCGGCACTTGCAAGTATGCTAATGACTGTACAGAACAACTGGAAAAATGGATTATACACATATGCATGTGTGCGTTGTTAATATAAAGTATGAAATAGATAACTCTAAATACTAAATAAATGTGAATGGCCTCTGTCCAGAAGCTGAAAAACTGCTGCCGGCAGAATAGAGAATACCTCATTACTGTACTGTAGATGGATAAGTAATGCAAGCCTGTAACCTGTTGGGTTTCTTCATAAAAAGCCAGGCAAGCCAATTTGCTCCTCCTAACTTACAAATGGAAGCATGCTATATTAAAGTGAAATATTTCTCCACTTGCAAATTTCACATACCATTTAAAAAGTTGGCTTCTTTACTATATTATTCCTAAATATATACGCAGTATACATTGTGTATATATCAACTGTAATAAGCCAATTTTTAAAATTAAAAAATATCATGATAACCCTTACCCTGCAAACCCTTATACTGGAGATGAGGAATGAGAATGTGAGGCTTTCTAAATGTTGTTCTCTGTAATTCCTAACATTATTCATTAAAATGAAGTTATCTGTTTGGAGTGATTGGCCCTAGGTCAACATGTGAGATTGAGCACATTTCCCCTGATATTTGTTTCAAAACTCAAGATTCTCTGCATCAGTTCTAAGCAGTTTACATCCATAGGAGGATGCTATATTTTGAGGAAAGTGGGATTACCTGTAAGTAGACTTAAGACTTTGGGGGGAAAGTGCAAAAAAGATAAACTAAGATGATTAAGAGCCTGGAGACCAGAACATATGAAGACCAGTTGCAGGAATTTGTTATAGCTGGTCTCGGGGAATTTGGTATGGCCAGCCACTACTTTAGCTTTGGCATCATTAGGCTGCTTCTGATTCCATCCTGGTTTCAGCTGCTCATCTCTGCAGCCTTGAGCAGGAGTGTCAAACTCACGGCCCATGGGATGGATGCATCACATGCTGAACCCACCCCACCCAGTTAGTGAAGGGGAAAAAGTCCCAATATGTCACATGACAATGCAGATTTGACACCCTGGCCTAGAGGGAAAAGGCTTTCCAGGCCTCATTTTAGGGCAAACCATCCGCGATCAGACTGCAAATTCCTCGACGCACTCTGCCGTTCCTGTGGGAAAAGAGGCCACATCACAAAGGTCTGCAGAAGCAAGCGAGAGTCCAGTCCAAGCCAGAGGGAGAATAACCTCCACCGGGAGACAGGCAAACCACCTGGAAATCGGGACCGCCTGAACCACCAATGGAACAACCACTACTACAGAAATCGAGCACCTGCCGCTTCAACGAGATGAGAAGAGGCACACCAAACTATCACTATCGGCCACGCTTCATCACTAGATGCAAGAAAGATCTGCGTAAAGGTCACTATTGAGAATCGACCGTGCATGATGGAAGTTGATTCGGGGTCATTCCTATCGATGGTCTCCTGGAAAACCCTCAAACAGCTGATCCCTGACATCTGTCGCCAGGACCTCAGCACTCAAAGAATCATCCTAAAAGACTACCAGGGGAACAGAATTCTGGTTGTCAGTGCCAGCCACGTCCAAGTATCCTTCAAGGACCGCACCACGATGCTTCCCCTGACTGTCGTCGATCGTGACCGGCCCAGTTTGTTAGGGTTACAGTGGTTCGCCCCACTCGGAATTGAACGAGCTGGCATACACCAAACCAGAAGCGATGACTGGGAAGAGACCCTCATCCAGGAATTCCAGGACGTGTTCACAGGAATGTTAAGCAAGTACAAGGGGATCCCTATATCATTTAATCTCAGCCCCGATGTAGCTCCGATTCGGCTTAATCCTCGTTGGGTGCCTTTTGCCCTCAAGCCAAAGATCGACGAGCAGCTAGATAAACTAATAGCTCAGGGTGTGTTGGAACCGATTGACCATGCCCGTTGGGAAACTCCAATAGTAACGCCCATGAAGCCAGGTGGCTCGTTAAGAATTTGTGGGGATTACTGGGACACCCTAAATCATGCTCTTCAACAGAGCACTTACCCAGTACCGGTGGTCCAACACCTCCTTCACTCCCTGGGTGGCGGAAAAATATTTGCAAAATTGGACTTAGCTCAGGCATACCAACAGCTACCCGTAGACGTGACAACTGCAGAAGCCCAGACAATAGTTACACATAGAGGTGCCTTCAAGTGCAATAGACTCCAATTCGGAGTAAGCGTGGTGCCTGGCATTTTCCAAAGTTTGATGGAGACACTATTACAAGGCATAAAAGATGTCGTGCATTATTTTGATGACGTCTTAATAGCTGCCCCTACTAAAGAGTTATTAGGACAACGACTCAGAAAGGTTCTTCAAAAATTTAAAGATGCTGGCCTGAAAGTAAAAAGGGACAAGCGTCAACTTTGTACAGAGAGAGTGGAGTTCCTGGGATACCTTCTCGACAGACAGGGAATCCAACCCACTGAAAAAAAAACTAACTGCAATCAAAAATGCCCCGAGACCTAGAAATAAGACAGACCTCCAAGCCTTCCTGGGACTAATTAACTTTTTTAACATCTTCTTGTCCCAGAAGGCGACCATAGCCGAGCCCCTACATAGACTTCTCGACAAAAAGGCTTCCTGGGTCTGGGGATGGCGTGAAGAACGGGCATTTCAACAAGTAAAAGACCTCTTAACTTCCGATGCTGTATTGATGCAATACAATGAGACTTTACCCTTAACTGTTACCTGTGACGCCTCACCATTCAGAGTGGGAGCCATTTTAAGCTATGTCCTACCAAATGGGAATGAGGCACCTATTGCATTCTTTTCGAGAACTTTGTCTAAAACTGAAAGGAACTATAGCCAACTTGATAAAGAGGCTTTCGCCATTGTATCCACAATTAAACTTTTTCATGAATATGTGTATGGGAGACCCTTTGCCATAATTACAGACCACAAGCCGCTACTTGGTATTTTGGCGGGAAACAAACCAACTCCCCACATCTTATCACCAAGAATGACACATTGGTTGGAATTTTTAGCTGCCTATGATTACCAACTGCAACACCGCCCGGGGAAAGCCATTCCCCACGCTGACGCTTTGAGCCACTCTCCACTACCAGATGTCATCGAGGACCCAGCTCCAACCCTAGCCGTATTGCAAATTGAAACTCTTAAATCACCACTGCTGACCGCTCAAAACATCACCTCAGAAACTAAAAAGGACCCTTTCTTGGCACGAGTCCTCAGCTGGGTGGGACGGGGTAAGCCGGACAGCGCACCCAATGACACTTTCAAGCCATTCAGAAATCAACAGACAGAACTATTCTCCCAAAAGGGCTGCATCTTATGGGGAGACAGAGTTGTAATCCCGGAGAAATTGCAACATAAAGTTTTAAAAATGTTGCATGATGGACATCCAGGCATCGTGCGGATGAAGGCATTGGCCAGGAGTTACGCATGGTGGCCTGGGTTACACAAACAGATAGAGACCTGGTAGCGAAGTGCAGCAAATGTCAGGAGACTCGCTCTGCTCCTCCAAAAACACCCCCAACTCAGTGGGAAACACCTCGAGGTCCCTGGTCCCATATCCACATCGATTTTGTGTGACCCACAAGAGGACACACTTTCCTCCTAACCGTGGATGCCTATTCTAACTGGCTCGAGGTCCACAAGATGAAAAGCACCACCACGGAGGCGGTCATTAAAAAACTGAACAAGCTATTCGCTACCCACGGATTGGCGGATGTACTGGTCTCCGATAATGGCCCCCAATTCACTGCCCTGGCATTCGAACAGTACCTAGCAGACCGGAGCATTCACCATGCCTTAACATCGCCAGCTCACCCTGCGGGCAATGGTAGGGCTGAGCGAATGGTTCAATTTGTAAAGAAGACTTTACACAAAATGGACAATGGGGACATTGACGACAAAATAACCCGGATGCTTCTCCTCCAACATATTACCCCAAGCAGCACTACAAACAGAACCCCAGCCAAACTCCTGATGGGCTGGAAACTTTGCTCGCATCTCGATCGCCTCCACCCTAATTACAAGCCTGAACAACCCCCAGGATCCAGCAGCAAGTGTCGATCATTCCAGGAAGGTGACCCCGTTTTTGTGAAAAACTTCTCAGGAGACCCATTGTGGGTCCCTGCTACCATAACGCAACTTACAGGACCCCGATCCTATCGTCTACAAACTGCAGATGGTAAAATGTGGAAGCGCCACATAGACAAACTTCGTTCCAGACTAGCACCTACTCCCATCTCTTCCCCTGAATCTCTAACTGGGGGGGAGGAACATCGAGGGGGCCGAAAAAGAAATAACAGATGATTTAACAATCGAAACCCAGCAATCTACACAACCAACCATGGGATACTCACCACCAGAAGGAGAACCAAGCCGGGGAGTGGCCTCACCGCGTGACAGCACCACGATGGAAACAGATCCAGGGAACCCGGAAGACAGCGCTGGCGAGAGCAGAGAGAACAGCCCAGAGCCATTCGACGAAACAGTGGGACCGTTTTTGCCATCCAGCTCAGGAAGCAGCCCACCGGAACTAGAGCCAGGACAGAAATCGGTGGAACAGCGCAGATCAAGCAGACAGGTGAAGCGACCTGCCTACTTACGAGAATACGTCACCCACCCCTCAGATGGAACCTAGGGGGGAGGGGTGTTATGGACTAAGCCAATGCATCAGTAGCAACCCTAATAGCTTTACTTTTATAGCAGGCTCGTAATCCTGCACTTCTCATTGGCCCGCGAATAGCAAATCGTGATTGGTCGTTTCTGGCCAGTCCGATTGGCTGTTAGCGGGTCTCTCTGATTGGACGCTTGTTAGAGTGATAAACTCAAATTATTGGTTGTTTTGACAGCAGCCAGCTCTATAAAAGAGCTGCTGCTGCCCAAGTAATTGCTTTGTTCTGAAGTCACAATAAAGAGTTGAAGTCACAGTTCGATGTCTTGTCTCCGTTCCTTGCGCCCATGCTCAGAACTTAACAGAGATGTTAAAGTTAGACAGTTTACATTTAGGATTTGATTCATGTAGTTAGCTGCATGAAGATAAATTAGGGGAAGATAGAAATTAATTAACTCTAGCAGATGTCTCCTGCAATTTAAGTCACCCAAATTTCAAGGAAGAATTTATAGGGGTTGGTGTTTTGTAAGACACCCCCCCCCCTTTTCCACTTCATGTTAGAATATTTCTTCCACATCAGACTTTTTTGTTGTTCACACATTAGGAAAAGAGAATGGGGGTAATATAACTGCCCCCATCTCTCAGCATTTTTTTCAGCAACAGAATTAATTTGTTTCAAGTGTCATGTTGATGCAGAACAACTTCTGTGCACACCAGCTGTAATACATATAAAGTAATTGAGAGGTTGAATAGCAGTCTGTCAGATACCTCTTTAGAAACATTCTTTGTAATTAAGAACATTAAACAGTAAAATACTGAATTCTTGAGATATTTAGACATCTACAAATGATATGTTTTACTTTGATTCTGCGAAAAATCTGTTCTCTATGAAATTGTGTTTATAGTGATCGAACATATCTGTAGATGGGCGAAATGCTGGCCAATCCAATGTTAGTTTTCTTGCTCTTATCCAGTCCTTAAAAGCCTTCCCTAATCTCGTGAGTAGTGGACATCAAGACCATGTCAGCTGAAACAGAGGTTGCCAACCTTTTGGACCTAAGGAACCACCAAACTCATAATTTTAGATCCCAGGGACCACTAACCAGTTCTGTGGGTGTGGCCTAAATTGTGGGTGTGGCTTGGTGATCATGTGACTTGCTGGGGATGGCTTGTATGTAAATATTATAAATATTTATATAAATATTGCTTTTTTTAATAAAAAAAAGAGCAACTTTTACCCAAAATCAGGCAAAGCAGGCAGATTGAGTTGCTCACAAAATCACAAATTAATTCAGAGATCTATCTATCTGCCATTGGCTAGCTCAGTCTGTCACATAAAATTTGCTTGCAGGCAAACCCATAAAATTAATTCACAACACACCATGCATGTAAATATTGAATTTTTTATATATAAAAAAAAAAGAGCAACTTTTACCCAAAATCAGGCAAAGCAGGCAGATTGAGTTGCTCACAGAATCATTCAATGATCTATCTATCATTGGCTAGCTCAGTCTCTCAAATTTGTTTGCCGTGAGTCTGCACTGAATTTGCTTTCAAGCAAACCTTCAGTCCTAAGGGAGGTTCGGCTATGGTTAGCCGAAGATCTAAAGACTAGCTAGAAATCCAACCATTTCCTGCTTCCTAGCTAAGCTAAATCTCCCGGCACAACAGAACAGATGATGGTCAGAAAAAGGAAAAATAGCAATTTAGCAGGCAAATTTACCAGGTAAGGAGCAAATGGGCGAGGAGGGTTCCCACAGGCCATGTAGGTGGCGTAGCTTTGTGTTTCTGTGCAGTCTGGATTAATTGCTTTGTGGGGGTGCTCTGGGGGTGAGATTTCTCTGCGGCCCACCAAAATTTTTCTCATGGCTAACCGGTGGGCCATGGCCCACCAGTTAGCAAACGCTGGGCTAGAAGATTATGAGGCCTGAAGTCCATTTTATCTGAAAATTGTGAAGGCTGCAAATGAACTTTGAAAAGATGTCCAACAGTAAGCAAAGCAGAACAAAATTGAAATAATTGGCCAGGAAACTACCCCTATTTATAACTTATCATCTTAGTGACTATATTATATAACAATAATCCAGTTACAATCTCTTTAATCATGTATGGCTGTACAAATAGACATGCTGAGCACTATGTAGAGAAACCAGGAAACTGTCAGTGAACAATGATTACTTCATACCAAGTCTTTTGTACTTTCTGTTATGTTTTGAGCATGGGTGAGAAAGAATGGTTAGTGGCGGCGAGTTGAGTGCCTCGATTTGCAACGTGGTTACCGTTGGTGCAGGATCATCGAGAGTCTCTGGAAGTGGTGCTCAGCTCAATGCGTCGGCGTGGGGAATGGCTTTCCCTGGGCGGTATTGCAGCCGATAGTTATAAGCAGCTAAGAATTCTGACCGTCGAGTCATCCTAGGGGATAATATGTAGGGAGTCGGCTTATCTCCGGCTATTATCCCCAATAATGGTTTGTGGTCAGTCACAATAGTAAAAGCCCGGCCATACACGTATTCATGGAATCTTTTCACAGCTGAGACAATTGCGAGGGCTTCTTTATCGATTTGTCCATAGTTTCGCTCAGTTTTTGAAAGAGTCTTTGAAAAATATGCAACAGGGGCTTCATTTCATTAGGCAATACATGGCTCAAAATGGCGCCTACCCCGAAAGGCGATGCATCACAGGTTATAACTAACGGCAAAGTCTCATTATACTGCTTGAGTACAGAGTCAGAAGTGAGCAGTTTTTTAACATTTCAGAACGCCTGTTCTTCACGGTAACCCCATAGCCAATTTGCTTTTTTATCTAACAACCGGTGTAACGGTTCAGCGACCGTTGCTTTGTGCGGCAAAAATACATTATAAAAATTGATGAGGCCTAAGAATGCCTGGAGATCGGCCTTGTTTTGTGGCCTGGGAGCATTTTTTATCGCTTTTAGTTTACTTTCGGTAGGGTGAATGCCCTGGCTATCAATCAGGTACCCTAAAAACTCAACACTGTCAGTACACAATTTACATTTGTTTTTTTTAACTTTAAGACCGGCCTCTTGGAATTTTTTTAGGACTAATTTTAACCGGTCCTGTAAGATTTTTTTTGTAGGGGCTGCAATTAATACATCGTCAAAATAGGGGACCACGCCCTTAATTCCTTGCAATAACCTTTCCATAAGGCTCTGAAAAATCCCCGGGGCTACACTAACTCCGAATTGAAGCCGGGTACATTTAAAGGCACCTCGGTGCGTCACAATAGTTTGGGCCTGTGCCGTTTTTTCATCTACTGGTAATTGCTAATATGCCTGAGCTAAATCCAATTTAGCAAAGACTTTCCCGCCCCCCAGGGAATGGAGGAGATGCTGCACCACCGGAAGTGGATATGCGTTCTGCTGCAGGGCATGGTTCAAAGTGGCCCGGTAGTCCCCACAAATTCGGATTGACCCATCTGGCTTAATGGGTGTTACAATAGGGGTTTCCCAAGGGGAGTGATCGATGGGCTCTAACACCCCCTGAGCTATCAGTTTGTCGAGTTGTTCGTTGATTTTCGATTTTAAGGCAAACGGAACTCGACGGGGCTTTAGGGGAATGGGAGCTATTTTTGGATCTAGACTGAATGAAATCGGGGTCCCCTTGTACTCGCCTAAGCTGTCCGCGAAGACGTCCCTGAACTCATAGATAAGGTCTTCCTCCCAGTCACCACCGCTGACTCGATTTATGCCGGCCACTTCAATGCCGAGTGGCGCGAAACATTGGAGGCCTAGTAGGCTAGGCCTATCTCTATCGATGACCATTAAAGGTAAGTATGCTGTGTGCTTCCTGAAGGAGACTCAGACTCGGCAGGAACCAATGACAGGGATTCGATTCCCTTGATAGTCCTTGAGGATGAGGCGTTGGGAGCGGAGATCTTGGCGTTGAATTGTGGGGATGAGTTGCTTAAGGGTCTTCCAGGACACCATCGAGAGGGACGATCCCAAGTCGACCTCCATGTGGCAAGGCTGGTTCTCGATGGCTACTGTGACTCAGATTTTCTTAGTGTCCAAGGCTGAGGCGTGACCGATAGTGATAGTATGGTAAGCCTCTTCTCTCTGCAAAGCTCGATTTCTGTAGGAGTGGTTTACTGACTCTCGCCATACAGGACAGTTTCCTGTCGATTGGCAATAGTTAGTCCCTTTTGAGGCCTGGCTGGGTCCTGGCAAGCTGCGGCAGACCCGTCCGATGTGGCCTCATTTCCCACACTCATGGCAGAGTGCATCGCAGAATTTGCATTCGGACCTGGCATGGTTGGCTCCACAGCCAGCTCAAGGGCGTAAGGGCTTCGGGTGATGGTCCCAGTTGGACTGCAGTTGATGGACCCCTTCTTCGTCGCTGTCTGACGATGAAGAGAGGTCCTCGTGGTGCGTCATTGTAAGCTGTCCTTCAGACCTGGATAAAATGTCGCTTGTCAGTGGTGGTACCAGAGCGCAGTTTTGGCGTAGTTGTGCAGCCGACTTCCTGGTTGCTTCTGCTGCAGTAGCATTGGCAATGGCGTCGGCAAGGCTGATGTCGCCTTTTGCCATCAGCTTGCTTTGAATGCCTGGTGCATCTAGTCCCAGAACTATGCTATCTCTTCGTGCTTCTTCCAAATCGGCGAATCCACAGAGGCCTCCCAAATTTCGGAGGTCTGCTATGAAGTCAGCCACGCTTTCTCCCTTTCACTGGCTCCTCTGATAAAACTCGTGGCATCTCACGAGCGTAGGCACGGTCGGGGCGTAATGATCTCGTAGGAGAGGTTCGAGGTCGTCCCAATCCATGGCCTTCACTTCTCGGGGTTTGGCTAGTGCTTTAGCCATCTTAAATACGGTTGGACCGCAATGCATTAGGAACACCGCCCGTTTCTTTCCTGGTGTGGCATCCTTTAAGTTGTTGGTTTCTAAGAACATTTGGAAGCGATCCATGTAGGACTCCCAGTCCTCCTGTACTGGATCGAATGGAGCGGGTGGTACGATGCCGCCGGATATGGTTCTGTTGTTGGCGTCGTCTCTCATGTGCTCGGTGTTCTTCGAAGTTTCGTTGGTTCAGATATCTCCATATCCCATCCTCATCGCCAGTGTTATGTTTTGAGCATGGGCGAGAAAGAATGGAGACAAGCCTCTGAACGGTGAACTTCAGCTCTTTATTTACATTGTGACTTCTGCTTCGATAGCAGTTAAACCCGCCTTATATAGGCAAACCCTGTAACTTTTAACCAATAATGAGCTAGGAGCGCTAGCTCTTATAACCAATAGGAACTCTCTGTTAAGGGCCAATCAGATTCCCCGGAACGGGCCAATCCGATCCGGCCGCTTAACAGCCAATCAGAAGTGCAGGGCCAGAACCCTGCACTTACTCCAAGCTCACACTTTATTAAATCTTTATGCATACACAACACTTTCATCCCACAAATCTCCTGAATTTGTCTAAATAATAGCTAGCAAGTAAGCAAAAAACATGAACCAAAAAATAAGTAATCTAATAATCTAAGATTGGAATATTGGAAGCAAGATGGAATTACTAGAAAAGATAACATTATACTCCAACAGTTCTGAAAAAATAGAGACATTTATTTCCTGCAATTTATTTTAGAAATAGAAGGTATACCTCTGCTTTAACACTGTGAGATATTATATATGTGTATTCTTGGCTGTAGGAAAGAGAGAAAGTAGTAATTAAATACACCTTTAGGTTTTGATTTCAATTGGAAATAAAAGAATTAGCAAATAAACAAGAAAATATCTTTGCAATGCTGCATAAAATGAATTGCAGTCATGTCTTCCAAGCAATTTATCTCAGATCTGTTGATTTATAAAGGTGCAACAGAGTGCAGCAAATGTTCTGTTGAACACAGGATTATATTTCGAAACCTCCTAAAATATTGGTTGTCATACAGTATCTTTTTGGAAAGAAAATGTGCAGAACACAAGCATTTGTATATAAATAGAATAGGTGTACATTTTAACCAGAGGTGGTATTCAGCAGGTCCTGACCAGTTCTGGAGAACCGGTAGTGGAAATTTTGAGTAGTTCAGAGAACTGACAAATACCACTTCTGACTGGAGATTTTACAGTATCCTTCCGCTGCCACACCCACCAAGTCACGCCCACAGAACCAGTAGTAAAAAAAATTGAATCCGCCATTGATTTCAACCATATTCATCCAGCAAAGTCCTATAGAATAATGCCATTAGAAATATCATTTCACAAATGTATCAAGTTTTGTTAGGCATTTCGGGTGACAATACTGCAATTCAACTTGGTCTTAACTCTTGAAGATATTCACATACCAGAATTGTCACTGTGTAATTAATATTTTTCCCTAGGATGCTCTATAGTAGCAAAGGTTGGGATTTTGAGGAAGCAGGAAAAAAGGAATATTGAAACTTCGTAATTTTAGTGTGAGAAAAGATTTCTAAGAATAACGAATTATTCCAGAGTTCTCACTCAAGGCACAAATAACAAAGTGTGAAATTATCACAGTTTGGACACTTTGCATGAAGATCCAGCTCTCATGACAAGCACTATTGGAGGAAGAGCTAAACTGAGGATAAATCATCCTGGTGAAGGTTACTAACAGTTCATACTGACTTGATGGCATGTAATTAATTAATATTAAACAAAATGAATAAAAATATATATTGTTAACTTAGGAGATTGATACAGTCAGTCCTCAGAAATATGTTATATTTATTTTATTTATTGTTTAAAACGTGCCTCTGTGTGTGTGTGTGTGTGTGTGTGTGTGTGTATCCTATGTATCAAAACTGGCTTAAAATTAAAGCAATGAAAGTTTAGAGCAAATTTCTTATGCTGAAATAGAAGCATAGAATAAAAAATGAACCATGGTAGTATTGCTTATGAAATGAAACCTGGAATTCTAAAGGGTTGTTTCTGTTATATTTTAGTTAGTGATTGTTTTTCCACATTTTAAAAAAACCTATTCCCTTGGACAAGTTTTCTGCAAGTTTAAGGGTCAGTAGTAGTCAGCCTAGGTTCCCATCCTATTTACATTTGCATGGTGTGAAAAATAAAGACTTGTCCCAAGTTCCTATTATATGGCTGCAAAATATAAAAAAGTTGACAAACACCTGAACCATTTAAAGTTTTTTTCCTGTCAAAACAAAACCAACTCAAAATGTTTTGAGCAGGTCTCATTGTTTCAAAGTCAGAATAAAATACAACCTGTCTCCCAAATGTGAAATCCTTTAAAAACCATGTAAGCACAGCTTCTCCTACACCCTTGTATCTAAATTAACAAGAGTTCCCAGGCTGCAGTGCAAGGGAAAACTTTAAATAACTGTTAAGCCTGGTTTCCCCAACCAGGGTTAGGGAGACAAGCTAAACAGAATGTGCAGCTTAGTCAGATAGGCACACAGATAAATGAGTGAGCTAAGCTTGTATGTTTATTAACATACAGTAAAAATGACAGATACGCTTGTGCTATCAAATATATAGTTTATTCCATTATGAGTTCATAGCATAGTCAAAATAACAGTCCAATAGTCATGTATCATTTAGTCAGTCCATTCAGGGATATTCAGTTAGCAAAGTCCGTGTAGAAATATCCTATGTCAATTCACTTACAAGTCAGTCCTTTGTTTTCTCTCCCGTTCGAGCAATGCAGACTTGTTTCCTTGCAGTAATCAGGGATCATCAAAGCCAGAGAGAGAGCAAGCTGCAGCCTTGCTTCTTTTAAAGTGCTTTCACAACCACTCCCTTAATTACTATCCCACAGTTAAAGTTGCAGACACTTTAACATACAAACTATGATTACATATTATTATTTACCTAAACCAGTTAGGGTAAAAACAATGTTATCCCTAACAATAACAAAAGAATTTAAAAAATAACAAAAAAATAAAGAAGTTGCTGTATCTCTTTAAAAATATGGCATAAAATGTTATGCTGGATAATGGCTCTTAAGATATAACATTCACAAGGATTTGTAAATTTTCATTTTTTACTTCTGGAACATCTCAATGAACAGTTATGACAAGAAACTCAATATACATTTAGATTCAGTGAAGATGCTGATGATAACCAATTAATTTAAAGATTCTCCATCTTGTGATTGTTACTTACGGCTGTGAAAAAGACATAATTCTCCAGATTCAGAAATTGCTCTGCTTTATTCTTTGCTATAAATGACTCCCAAAATCTAATTTATTCTTTCTTTCAATGATCTTTCATTACTCAAGCTGCCTCATTAAGAGCTATACATCTGCATGACTCAGTCAAAAATGGAAATTGTTTCAGCCAAGATATATTTTACTATGCCTATGACATGCCACACTTCTTATACATATTAACAAGAGATGCTTAAAGCATTTTTTTGTAACAAAATGGACTAATATAAAAAGTACATTGCCTTAAAGAGTAAAACATAAAATATAACATAGAGTCTAATATAATAAATGCAAGTGCATTAACTTTTTTGAATTCACAATATGATCTTTTTGACAACAGACTGCCAAATTCTACACATTTTTAGAACTTTAATCCAAATCCTAAATATAAACATGCAAGATAGAACATTTGTATCATTTATTTCCCACTGACCAAAAAAAAATCTCTTTTTTTACCATAACATAAACTATTTGATGTACACAAGGCAACCAGTACTGGGACAAAATATATAACTTGAAGGAGTATAGAGAACAGAGCATCTGCCTGAATTATTATTTCAAATGTAATTTCTTAAATATACCAATGCTATATCCAATGTATTCACAACTCCTTCTTTGATAAAATGTCTGTAGAGATTCTCAGTCATCCAGGTCATAGTTGTCTCAAAAGTGCTTTTTCTAAAGGCAGCTGGACTGTTTTTTAGTTCCTTGAGAAAGAAGAAAAAACTGTTTTGCTTCTCATTCAAGAAGTTTCCTCAGCTGTGACAGCCTGGGGATGGAAGAATAGGTTTTGATCCAATGGAGGGCGGGAATAGAAGGATTGCATTTTTTTGCTGTCACTGGTCATTAGTATTCTCTCTGAGAGATGTTTGTCTATATTTTATATTTAGAAACTTAGGCTTTATCTGTGCCCTCAGGGTCACCTGAATCACCTTCCTTGGTAGCTACCGGGCTCCCTGACCATTTCATTTCTCAAATAAAGAGGAAAAAAAGTTTTAACAAAGTGATTGGCCAAAGTATAGATCAGGGGTGTCCAACCTTGGCAACTTTAAGACTTGTGGACTTCAACTCCCAGAATTCCTCAGCCAAAGCTGGCTGAGGAAGTCCACAAGTCTTAAAGTTGCCAAGGTTGGACACCCCTGGTATAGATGATTCACTTAGTCCAACTATCGCAACTATCGTGACCTAACATATATATCTCAATTTTGATACGAGGACAGGCTGTTTTGAATTTCTTAGAGAAAGGGTAGCGTACAATAAATATATAAAGCACATTATTTACATGCTTTCCCCTGAATATTAAAGGTGTCATTATTTTGTTCTCTGAGGAAGACCAAAAGGAAGTGCTGATGAAGGGTACCCAGAGCCTGTGACAGACTCATCATGACTTTTTGAGCAAAATGCTACTGCTGCCATCTAGAGGTTGACCAGGCTTGTGCAATCCCAAATCTGGCAGCCTTATTAAAAACCTATGGGTGATCAAAGGACCAATTATAAACAGTCATTTCTGCCTGAATAAATTGAACCCACAAAAATAGCAACTATTTCAAAGCTGTAATGGAAGAATCCTTATAAACAAAAACAAAGGATGGCTGCCTATGATGTAATGATGGGTACCCTTTATTTCTTCCACCTTAACTAGTCTAGAACATAGAACCAATGTTGTTTTGGAAACTTCAACCCATTGTTTTTATATAAATTGTAGGACTTATTGGCAAGGTATCAGAGTCAACTCTCATGAATTTTATTCACAAATTTTGAAAAATAGCCCATTCTATGTAAGAAATAACAGAATAAGTGTTGACCTTCAGATCAGATCACTTCATCTTCCTTCCAATACTGTATGTAATAAACCATTTTAAGTAACTCCTTATTTAGAACTCCATAGTTCATAGTGATCTTTCCCAGCACAGGTATGTAGTATATGCCACAATAAGATATATTTTGTCTAATTTATCTCCTATGGATTCTTATGGAAAGGAAATTGAAAAAAATAGAGTGACTTAAACTGAATGAGTTAACTGGAATTAGAATGGATTTTACTGGTCTGATATATGTAATTGAAAGAAAGTACTAATGTGTAGTTTTCTGTTTATAAAGTGAGTTTGAAAATGTTTTTTTTTCCTTATATATAGTGCTTGATTAATTCTTAGTTTTTAAAATATTATTGAAAGTGAATTTGAAAGTATGTATGTTGAAACGAAATTTTAAAATGATGTTTTAGTATTTTTTTTTAAAGAAAAGTTTAGAGTTTCAAAATGAATACAAAAAAGTTTTCCCTTTAAGCTTATGTAGTCATCCAGGTCATGGTTGTCCCAAAGTTGCTTTTTCAAGAAGTAACTGGACTTTGTTTTTTCTTTGAAGACATTTCACTTCTCATCCAAGAAACTTCTTCAGAGAGCGTTGAAGAAGCTTCTTGGACAAGAAGCAAAAGGTCTTGGGAGAAAAACCAGCAAGTCCAGTTGCTTCTTGAAAAAGCGTCTTTGGGTTTTCCCTTTAAGGTTAAAGAATTTGAAAGAGTATCATAAATTTTGTCAATATGATGATCATATATAAAGACTAATAAATGCAAAAAGAAATATATATTATTTCTCAAAATAAGGGGAAAAAGAAAAATGGATTTGGTTAAGATTATGATGTAAATTGTTTTAAACAAAAATAACTTTTATTGGGTCCTGTTTTTATTGGGACATTACTTATGGTTTCTATGCTTGCTATAGAAAAAAATGAAATTTGGAATCTTTAATAATTGTAAGATTTAATAATTGTATAAGTTATAGAACTGGCTTATTATAATTAGAAGTAATATAAGAAGTTGAGGTTATAAATACTTTAGTATATTATTATGTTGGATGGAGTCAGAGGTCATATCTATTGGGGATTTTTTTCTTTTGTTTTCCCTAAATCTTGCATTTCCCCTCATTCTTTTCCCTTAATGTTTATTTTCCATTGTATTTTAAGTTATAAAAAAAACCTCAATAAAATATTTAATAAAAACAGAAAGCACAGATAGTCAAACAAGTTGTAATTTATTGAGAAGTGAGAATGTCTTATATATACTTTGCATGTTGGAGAAGTGAGTGAGAGAATAAAAGAGAAAGATGAGTATGTTCAAAATATGAAGCATGCATTCTGTACATCTAATTTTGATACAGCTTATTATCAATATCAGACCCAGAGCTAAGCAGTAAAAAAATCCTACAGGTGTTTTTTTTTTGTGCCTTTATTATTTGGTTTTGAATAATTCATTTTTTTTTCTCAGAAATTGTGCTCTCTTAAACTTCCCACAGTTGGAGATACCAGAATCCTCTTATTAATCCTCATGTGAATGAAAAACATGTTGGGGATTACAGCAATATCACAAGCAATCCTCTTTACATTAAAATTGTACAGCTTGTATGTTATATTAAAAAATTCTGAAATGGTTTATCTTGCTCCATTTTTTTTTTTAACATCTTAAAAACCATTTTAACGGGTGTGTAGACTTTTTATGTTTGCTGTATCTACCTGTTGCCTCTCTTCTCAGTGTCAAGCTGTAGTACTGGAAATGAGACGAGCGGAAAGAGGTTAATTCCATCTAAAGATGCCTCTCTAACCAAGTGACAAAGCACCTGGATTAGCACATGTATAAGAAAGCACATATTACCTAGGCTCCCGCTGATTAATCTCAACTAAACATGAACAAAAGTCACAGCAAAGGTCATCAAGAGCTAAATCCTGAGAAGGCAATGGAGCCCGATTTAATAAAAGAATATGACAGATTTGGGGAATGAAAGGAAAATATCAATTCAAATTATCAAATGGCTGCAACAAGGTTTAAGGAAGCTGACAGCACTTCAGGATCTTTAGTTGATAAAATTAGAGGAATTCTAGGAAATGTGTTTGTAAAATAATGCATTGTGTTTTAAGTGGAAAGGAGAGGGGATGTTTCCTGCTTCTTCTGCAGTACTTGAAAGGGGGCACCAGGAGCATTCAATTCTAATTGTTGGAGCTTCTCCAAATTAAATTTAAATGCAAGGATTGAAAATGTTTTCTCATTTGCATCCATAAATCTTACCTTGAGACTTAGATTCTAGAATTCTGAAGCAGAAGGTACACTGACAGCTATCAACAGTTGACTTCAAAAATAGATTAGAGAATCCATCAAAGAATAGAGTTATCCATAGCAGATATCATTATGGTTATAAATTGAATCCAGGGGGCTTCTAAATAACAGTTGTTGTAATAAAACAGCTATTGTAAACTTGTCAGTTTCTTAGGTTTCCTAAAGGCATCTGTGTCCATTGTAAACAAAATGATGAACTGATTTGGACTGCAGGCTTTTGCTTAAATTCTTTATCTTCTTATAAGACTGATACTGTAAGGATTAAAATACAGAGGAAGAAAATCTCCAAGAGCATGGACTCTGGAAGGAAGACAAGGGTCAGTTCCTCTCATTCACTTGTGCTATTTACTCTTACAATGGTACCCATATTTCCTTATAAATCATTGAGGCAGAACTACATTTAAGCAAATACGCCTTAGTATTTGTTTTAATGTTTCCAAGTAACCAAAGAAGGCACAAAAAATCAGCTTATCTGAGTGTCTACGTAGCAATTTGACTCAACAATCCTGCTACCAAACAGAGTGCCTTGCTGCTGAAAATGTCATTCATGCTCTACCTGAGCTATGTTGTAAATATCTTAGATCTGACCCTGTTAAGTCCTGGGCATGGGTGCAAGAACGGAGACGAGACATCAGTCTGTGACTTCAACTCTTTATTTAACAAGAAGAACGGAGTGCAAAACCTGGGCAGCAGTAGCTCTTTTATAGGGCTTGCTGCCATCAAATGACCAATGAACTTAGTCTATCGCTTCTACAAGCGTCCAATCAGGGATTTCCATTAATAGCCAATCAGACTGGCCAAACCTGACCAATCACGACTCGCTATTTACGGGCCAATGAGATATGCAGGATTACAAGCCTGTTTTAAGGTGAAGCTGTTTCGGTTATATCGCTGCGATGGTTTAATCCATAATACCCCTCCCCCCTTGGTTCCGTCTGAGGGGTGGGGTGACGTATTCTTGCAGATAGGCAGGCCACTTCACCTGTCTGCTCGACCTGCGCTGTTCCACCGGGTTCCGTTCTGGTTCTGGCTCTGGCTCTGGCTCCAGTAGGCTGTCCGCTGGGCTGGATAGCGAAGGCTGTAGTTCTGGGTTGCCCTCGTCAGTGCTGTCTTCTGGGTTCCCTGGATCCGCCTCCATCGCGGTGTTGTCACATGGCGAGGTCGCTCCCTGGTCTGGTTCTCCCACGGATGGTGAGTATCTCCTGGGCTGTTGGGTTTCGATTTCTTCTTCGTCCTCCTCCATGTTCCTTCTCCCCCCCCAGCTGGAGGTTCTGGCGCTAATTGGGAATGGAGTTGGTCTATGTGGCGTTTCCACATCTTACCGTCTGCTGTTTGTAGATGATACGATCGGGGTCCCGTAAGTTGCGTTATGGTAGTGGGCACCCACAATGGGTCGCCCAAGAAGTTTTTCGCAAACACGAGGTCACCTTCCTGGAATGCCCGACACTTACTGCTGGATCCCGGGGGCTGTTCTGGCGTGTAGTTTGGGTGGTGGCGATCAAAATGCGAGCGAAGTTTCCGGCCCATCAGGAGTTCTGCTGGGGTTTTGTTCGTGGTGCTGTTTGGGTTTATGTGTTGAATAAAAAGCATTTGGTTTATTTTGTTGTCACTGTCGCCATGGTCCATTTTATGCAGGGTCTGTTTTACAAATTGAACCATTCGCTCAGCCCTACCATTGGCTGCAGGGTGAGCTGGCGATGTTAAAGCATGGCAGATGCCCCGATTGGCCAGGTATTGTTCAAATGGCAGAGCATGAATTGGGGGCCATTATCTGAGACGAGGACATCAGGAAGTCCGTGGGTAGCGAATAGTTTATTCAGTTTTTTAGTGACTGCGTCTGTAGTGATGCTTTCCATTTTTTGGACTTCAAGCCAGTTTGAATAGGCATCCACCATTAAGAGGAAAGTGTGTCCTCTTGTGGGTCCCGCAAAATCAATGTGGATACAGGACCACGGACCTCGAGGCGTTTCTCACTGAGTTGGGGGAGTCTTTGGAGGAGCGGGGCGAGTCTCCTGGCATTTACTGCATTTTGCTACCCAGGTTTCTATTTGTCTATCTAAACCAGGCCACCATGCATAACTCCTGGCCAATGCCTTCATCCGCACGATGCCTAGATGTCCCTCGTGCAGCATTTTCAATACCCTATATTGTAGCTTCTCCAGGACTATGACTCTGTCTCCCCATACTATGCAACCCTTCTGGGAGAACAGTTCCGTTTGACGATTTTTAAATGGCTTAAACATGTCATCAGTTTCACTGATCGGCCAACTGTGTTCTACCCAGCTGAGGACTCGTGCCAAAATAGGGTCCTTTTTTGCCTCTAAAGCTATGTCTCGAGCGGTTAATGGCGGCGATTTGAGGGTTTCTATTTGTAGTACGGTTATGGTTGGAGCAGAGTCCTCTATAAGACATAAGAGTGTATTTGTCATTACACTCGCAAGTGGGTGCAACGAAATGAGGTGTTCTTCCCCAAGTAAAACTGGACAAACACCACTAAAAAAAAGAAAAAAAGAAAAAAAATTAAATTAAAACTAAACACAACCGACCATACAATAATCTCTATGCAATTTAAAAATGTAAAACCCAATTACTCTCAGCCATTCACCTCCACATAAATCTTATGACCCTGCATTTAAACTCAAAACTGCACTTGGATAAAAACTGTTCTTAAATCTAGTCGTCCTTGTTCTTAATACCCTAAATCTCCTTCTCGATGGTAATAGTTCAAAGAGCTGATGTCCCGGATGACAGGAGTCATTCAACATATTAAGTATCTTCCTCCTGCATCTATTCCTATACAGTTCTTCCAAAGAGGGAAGTGAACAGCCAATTATGTTTTGGGACGTCTTAATCACCCTCTGAATTGCCTTTTTCTCTGCCACTGTGCAGCTCAAGAACCATACACAGAGACAGTAGGATAATATACTCTCAATTGAACTCCGATAGAAAGTAGTCAATAGACTCTCAGCCAGTTGTTGTTTCCTAAGAATCCTTAGTAAATACAACCGTTGTTGTGCCTTCTTAATTAAAGCAGCGGTGTTTGCACTCCAGGTCAGGTCATTTGTAATGATGGTCCTGAGAAACTTACATTCAACCACCTGTCCCACACGAACTCCCTCTATATACAGTGGCTGAATGTCTGCTCTTTTTTTCCTATAGTCCACTATAACCTCCTTGGTCTTCTTAATATTAAATAGAAGATTATTATTTTTGCACCAACAGGATAGCTGTAATACCTCATCCCGATATGCAGACTCATCATCCCCAGAAATAAGTCCTACAAGCGTAGTATCGTCTGCAAATTTCATTATCCTATTGTTGGGATGTTTATTTGTGCAATCAGATGAATAGATGGAGAACAAAAGTGGACTAAGGACACAACCTTGTGGAGTGCCAATGCTAAGTGTTTTGACAGTAGAAATATAATAATTCAATTTAACTCTTTGTGGACGATTTGTTAAAAAATCCAATATCCATAAACAAATAGAATCTGGAAAATCTAGTTCTTTAAGCTTAGCTGTTAATCTGTGTGGCATGATGGTATTAAAAGCAGAACTAAAATCTGTGAACAACATTCTTACATAATTCCCCGGTGTTTCCAAATGGGATAAGGCCATGTGAAGCACAGTGATAATTGATCCTCGGTTGATCTATTTTCTTTGTAAGCAAACTGAAGCCCATCAAAGGAATCGGGAAGGCAGGAGATAATATAATTTCGAACTAGCTGCTCAAAGCACTTCATTAAGATAAAAGTTAGTGCCACCGGCCTATAGTTGCTCGGACCATTTGTGGGCAACTTTTTAGGCAGTGGAACGATGGTGGAAGCCTTGAGACAAACAGGAACCACATATTGTGTCAAGGATCGATTAAAAATTCCGGTCCATACCCCAGCTAACTGTTCAGCACAACCTTTTACCACCTGACCAGGAATTAAGTCAGGCCCAGCTGACTTTCTGGAATTAACCGCCTTCATTGTCTGCCTCACATCCTGCTCATTCACAATGAAGGGGAGGCTCTGCTGAGTAACCGCCTTCATTGTCTGCCTCACATCCTGCTCATTCACAATGAAGGGGAGGCTCTGCTGCAAAGGGACAGTTTCGGTTTGATGGATTTCAAATCGAGCAAAAAAGTTGTTCAACTCCTCAACCACTGCCGCACTACCATCCACAGAGACCTTTTTTGCATTATAGTTCATTAGTTGTTGAACCCCATGCCAAACCTGCCTCATGTCATTACTGAGAAAGCAATCTTCAATTCTCCTCTTATATTCGGCCTTAGCCCGCTTAATGCCTCTCCTCAAGTTCGTTCTTGCAGCACTATAATCCAGATCATTCCCAGACTTAAAAGCCTTAAAAGCCTATAATGTCTGGTAGTGGCGAGCGGCTCAAAGCGTCAGCGTGGGGAATGGTTTTCTCCAGGCGATGTTGCAATCGGTAATCGTAGGCGGCTAAAAATTCTGACCAACGTGTCATTCTTGGTGATAATATATGGGGAATTTGTTTGTTTCCCACCAAAATCCCAAGTAACGGCTTGTGGTCTGTAATTATGGTAAAGGGTCTCCCATATACATATTCATGGAAATGTTTAATTGGGGATACAATAGCGAGGGCCTCTTTATCAAGTTGACTATAGTTCCTTTCAGTTTTAGACAAAATTCTCGAAAAGAATGCAATGGGTGCCTCATTTCCATTTGGGAGGACGTGGCTTAGGATGGCTCCTACTCCAAATGGTGAGGCATCACAGGTGACCGTCAAAGGGAGAGTTTCGTTGTACTGCATTAATACGACATCGGAGGTTAAAAGGTCTTTTATCTCTTTGAATGCTATCTCTTCATGCCGTCCCCAAACCCAAGGAGCCTTTTTATCGAGGTATCTGTGTAGGGGTTCGGCTACGGTTGCCTTCTGGGGCAAGAAAATGTTATAAAAGTTAATAAGTCCCAGGAAGGCTTGAAGGTCTGTCTTATTCCTAGGTCTCGGGGCTTTTTTTTATTGCGGCTAGTTTTTTTCGGTGGGGTGTATTCCCTGTCTGTCGAGAAGGTATCCCAGGAACTCCACTCTCTCCGTACAAAGTTGACACTTGTCTCGTTTTACCTCAAGACCCACGTCTTTGAATTTCTGCAGGACTTTTCTGAGCCGTTGTACTAATGCCTCTTTAGTGGGGGCAGCTATTAGGACATCGTCAAAATAAGGCACGATGCCTTTTAATAGTCTCTTCATTAAACTTTGGAAAATGCCCGGCACCACGCTTACTCCGAATTGGAGTCTATTGCACTTAAAAGTGGCTCTATGTGTAACTATTGTCTGGGCTTCTGCAGTTGCTATGTCCACAGGGAGTTGCTGGTACGCCTGAGCTAAGTCCAGTTTCACAAATATTTTTCCACCACCCAGGGAATGAAGAAGGTGTTGAACCACCGGTACTGGATAAGCGCTCTGTTGAAGAGCATGATTTAGGGTGGCCCGATAGTCCCCGCAAATTTTTAATGAACCATCTGGCTTCATGGGCGTTACTATCGGGGTTTCCCAATGGGCATGGTCAATCGGTTCCAACACGCTATCAGTTTATCCAGCTGCTCATCAGTTTATCCAGCTGCTCATCGATTTTAGGTTTTAAGGCAAAAGGCACTCGACGGGGCTTAAGCCGAATGGGAGCTACATCGGGGCTGAGATTAAATGATATAGGGGTCCCCTTGTACTTGCCTAATGTTCCTGTGAACATGTTCTGGAATTCCTGGATGAGATTCTCTTCCCAGTCGTCATTTCTGGTATGGTGTATGCCGGCTAGTTCAATTTCGAGTGGGGCGAACCACTGTAGCCCTAACAAACTAGGTCGGTCACGATCGACGACAGTAAGGGGAAGAGTTGCTGTGCGGTCCTTGAATGATAATTGGATGTTGCTGGAACTGACAACTGGAATTCTGTTTCCCTGATAGTCTTTCAGGATGACTCGCTGTGTGCTGAGGTCCTGGCGGGAAATGGCAGGGATCAGTTGTTTGAGGGTTTTCCAGGATACCATCGACAGGGACGATTCTGAGTCGACTTCCATCACATATGGTCGATTCTCAATAATAACCTTCACGCGTATCTTCTTTGCATCGAGCGATGAAGTGTGACCAATGATAATGGTTTGATGGGCCTCTTCTCGTCTCGTTGAAGAGGCAGGTGCTTGGTTTCTGTAATAGTAGTGGTTATTCCATTGGTGGTTCAGACGGTCCCGGTTCTCAGGATGTTTGCCTATCTCCCGGCGGAGGTTGATCTCTTTTCGGCTGGGACTGGATTCTCGTCTGCTTCTGCAGACCTTAGTGATATGGCCTTTTTTTCCGCAGTTATGGCAGAGTGCGTCAAGGAATTTGCAGTCCGATCGCGGGTGGTTTACCCTGCAACCTGCACATTGGCGAGGACGTTGCTGGTTCCTTTGCTCTCGTTCCGAGCGGAGCCGGTTGACCTCCTCTTCGTCACTATCTGAGGATGACTCGAGGTCTTCGTGGTGGGTAGTGGTAGTGTGCTTCTCAGCGGCAAGTGGGACTTCGTCGGCGAGTTGGCGAAGCAGTGTGTTCGCTCAGCGCATTCGAGCGGCTGACTTCCTGGTTGCTTCTGCGGCAGTAGCGTCGGTGATGGCATCTGTAAGGCTGATGTTGCCTTTTGCCATCAGCTTACTCTGCACGTGCGGTGCATTTAATCCCAGAACTATTCAGTCTCTTAGGGCTTCCTCTAAGTTTGAAAAACCACAAAGGCCTCCTAAGTTCCGGAGGTCAGCTACGAAATTACCAATGCTCTAGTCCTTCCGTTGGTCCCTCTGGTAAAACTCGTGTCTTCTTATCAGTGTAGGTACTGCGGGTGCGTAATGGGCCCTGAAGATTGGAGTGAGGGTGTCCCAGTCCATAGTCTTAACTTCCGCCAGTTTTGCTAATGCTTTAGCCATCTTGAAAACGGCGGGGCCACAATGAGTCAGGAATACTGCTCGTTTCTTGCCAGACGTTGCATCTTTTAAGTTGTTGGTCTCCAGGAACATCTGAAAACGGTCTATATACGAGTCCCAGTCTTCAGTTGCTGGGTCGAATGGAGCGGGTGGTATAGCGCTGCTAGACATCTTGCCATCTGTTGCGTGTGCTCTTTCGCTACGTGCTCTGTCTTTGTCCGATCTGTTCTAGGTGGTTCTATTGTCTCCGCATCCCATCCTTGTCGCCAGTGTTAAGTCCTGGGCATGGGCGCAAGAACGGAGACGAGACATCGGTCTGTGACTTCAACTCTTTATTTAACAAGAAGAGCAGAGCGCAAAACCTGGGCAGCAGTAGCTCTTTTATAGGGCTTGCTGCCGTCAAACGACCAATGAACTGAGTCTATCGCTTCTACAAGCGTCCAATCAGGGGTTTCCGTTAATAGCCAATCACACTGGCCAAACCTGACCAATCATGACTCGCTATTCATGGGCCAATGAGATATGCAGGATTACAAGCCTGTTTTAAGGTGAAGCTGTTTCGGTTGTATCACTGCTATGTTTAATCCATAACAGACCCGATTCCTATTCTGCTCATAGGCAACTTTGCTGATCTCATTTGATTATCTACCATCAAGTTGATATCAACTCTGAGTGAACACATACATTTTCTCATTTAAGATGTGGACTGACTTATAGTGCCCCACCCTTTAAACATGCTTCCATTTTTATATTAGTATAATATCGTAGATAACAGAACCTTCTGAGTAACATTTGCTGGAAATGGATGACTATTTGCCCATAGGCCACAAATGGTTCTATGAAGCCCATTTATTCTTCTCGTTGAGTCTGCTTCTCAACAAAGCATAACCAAAACAAAGTTAGGTGCTGTTTTCATTTTACAATCTTTTCATTTTGCTTTTTCTTATTTTTTTAATCTTGTTGCTTTTGAGTTTATCTAAATTGATGCAAGATTTACACTTTTGTTCGATTTCTCCCCTTTTCTAGCTCTGAACTTGTTCACTTCTGGAGTGCTTGAATAGGCCAGACAACATTACTGATACTAATGGCTAGCATCTACTTAAACTAGCCTTAGCTTTGCTTCCCATAAATAATCTGAAAGATGGAGCTGGTTACTTCAGTTAGAGCACTTGAGAAGGGACAAGAACAAAATAGTCTTCAGGAAGAAGGAAAGGTGAGTCCCCACTTTACTACATGAGCCTATGAATCAGAAGTGATATTCAGCAGGTTCTGACTAGTTCTGAAGAACCGCAGAAATTTTGAGTAGTTCAGAGAACCAGCAAATACCATCTCTGACTGGAGATTTTACAGTATCCTTCCCCTGCCTCACCACCAAGCCATGCCCACAGAAACTGTAGTAAAAAAAATTTGAATCCCACCACTGCTATAAATGTGCTTGTGTGCCTATTTCTATCCTCTTAAACTAGACCATTCATAAATGAGAATGCAATTATTTCCATCTGTTCAAAAGCAGACACCTGTACTCCTGATCAGGCTTCACCTCACTTGACTCTGGCCTTGTTGCTCTCACTGCAATTACTGTTGTTGTTATACACAGACCCTGATGAAACTCCACCTCAGTGCCCTGTTTTGGCTATTCAACACAAGCTTCCTGTCAAGGTCTCTGTATTTAGCACGTTCTGACTAACTGGTACAAACTGTACTGTCTGCATGGGGGGGGGGGGCTCCTTCAGATTTGTAGCTATCTGTTCTTTCCCTACCCACCTGTTTGCATTCAAAGTGTCTGGAAATCCTCCCTAGCAAAAGTTTTTGAACCTAATTTACCCAATCTTATATATATATATCTTTTATTTTTAATATATACCTTATATTTTTCGAATGCAAATGCTTGTTGGACTGAAGCCAAGCACAAAACTGTGACATTTTTTTCTGTCAATAACCAGAGGTTCTGTTATGGCTGTATTATAGGCTCAGGCCTCCACTGACCTGTCATTCACAACAGGTCTTCTGAAGGGTGGTCTACCTACTTAATATTGTCTATTTGAGAAAGGTGTATAACTGAAAAGTTCTTTCCAACTTTTCAATATTCCAAAAGTAGTCACTTGGCCCACAAATATATATATATGCAGGTCTTGGCATGTTCAGGTCTTTTCCTGTGTACAGTTGAGAGCATCTTGGCAATGTTTCGACAAGGTCCCACTCGCCATCTTCAGGCTGGTGCTTTCGGCTTCGTGCTTCTGTGACCAAAGCATGATTGGAGCTGCCATCTCCCTATATATACTGGTGGGGAGATTGGCTGTGTTGTCATTTCTTGATTTGTTGATGGAGTTAAAGTTTGCAGATTGTCTGGCTTTTTCATAAGAACATGTGTGGCTGAGGTATTGGCTGTGTGTCTATCAGCTTCCTCTGTTGTAACGACCTGGGTAATGGGCTATGTAATGACCTTCTGAGTTCTATTGTTGTGACATCCTGAGGTTTTGTGGTGTAACCTCCTGAGTTCTGTGATGTGATATCCTGATCGGGTGGTTGTGATGTGACATTCTGGGTTTTGGTTTGGCTCCGAATTTGAGGCCTGGATATGTGTTCATGGCGTGTGTCCTAACACACCTAAACAGCACATACCCCAAAATAAAATTCACCATGGAAATGGAAACAAACAAACAACTACCATTCCTAGATGTACTAATCTACAAAAAAACAGATGGCACACAAAAACACACCATATACCAGAAGAAAACACAAACCAACTACTACCTCAATGCCCAATCCCATCACCACCCAGCACAGATAAACTCCGTGGCCAAAACACTAATTGCCAGAACCAAATGCCTGCCAGACAAGACACACATACAGACTGAACTCTGTACCCTGACTAAAGTACTGGCAGCCAATGGCTTCCACAAAAGCAAAATCACAGGCCTGATCCACAAAAACACACTGAGACATAATGGAGACCTAGAAGATGAACAGACCTATGGAACAACTGTCCTGCCCTACATAAGAGGTACTACAGACAAAATCAGTAAGATACTGCACAGGCATCACATCAAGACTGCTTTCAAAGCAGACAGCAAAATAGCAGCCATCCTAAGCAACCCCAAAGATAAAATTGACCTGGAAAATCAAGGCATATATGAAGTCCCCTGCGCATCATGCCCTGCCACATACATCGGACAGACCAATAGAAGAATAAGGACACACCTGGATGAACACAAAAATGCAGTAAAAAAGTTGGAACACACTTCCTCACCAGTCCAACACATGAAAGCCACAGGCCATAGCATCGACTTCAATGGCACCAAAACCCTAGCCACTATAGAAAACCCCAACTACAGAATTATCAGAGAAGCCATAGAGATTGAAAAAAGACCTGAAAGCATGAATAGAAGAGATGAGTCCACCAGACTGTCAGTTATCTGGAAGCCTGCACTCACAAACAAAAAAATCTCCACACCACAAGGCAAGCAAACACCTGGGCACAAACAGATCCCCCCCCACCCCGATACCTCCAGCTCAAACACATCCCAACCAGGCATCCAGATGAAACCTAGCTTCCTAATAAATGATAGCCATCCGTTTACTCAAAGCCAAGCCACACTGAAAGCCTCCAGTACAGGAAACACAATGTTGCCAGCCAATCAAGAGAAAAAAAATGCTAGAAAACAGAGAGAAGATATTAGAAACACCAATCAAGCAGAACACATCAAACTCCAAGACCAATAAACACAGACCAAGACTCCCAACCAATCAGGATGAAGAAAAAACCATTCTAACACAGCAGTAGGCTAGCACCAAATTTAGAACAGAAACAGCTGTGAAAGCCTGACTCACAGATGAACACAATACACAAGCCTGATGATGGCAGATGAGATTCTGCACAACTATAATGACTTGGGAAAATACCTGAACAGAGCTGAATACCATACATACATACATACACACACACACACACACATACATATATATAAGAAAACAAATACACACACACACACACACACACACACACACACACACACACACACACACATATATATATATATATATATATATATATATATATATATATATATATATATATATTTTCTTAAGTTTTCGCGGGTACTTACATGTCTGGCATTCAGCTTTGTTTGGGTATTTTCCCACGTGGTGCTTTTAAAGTTGTAGCAACGTTTCAGCAGAATCTCATCTGCCATCATCAGACTTCTGTATGGTGTTTGTGAGTCAGACTTTTACAGTAGTTTCAGATTTAAATTTGGGGCAGCCTATTGCTGTGTCAGAATGGTTTTTTGTTCCTCCTGATTGGTTGAGAGTCTTGGTCTGTGTTTATTGGTCTTGGAGTTTGCTGTGTTCTGCTACTAGTATCTTCTGTCTGTTTTTTTTGGGGGGGGCTCTTTTTGTATCTTGATTGGCTGGCAACATTGTGTTACTTTATTGGAGGCCTTTAGTGCAGCTTGGCTTCGGGTAAGTGGACGGCTATCATTCGTTAGGAAGCTGGGTTTCATCTGGGTGCCTGGTTGGGGTGTGTTTGAGCTGGAGGTATCAGAGGGGATCTGTTTGTGCCCAGGTGTTTGCCTGGCTTGTGGTGTGGAGATTTTTTTGTTTGTGAGTGCAGGCTTCCAAATGATTGACAGCCTGGTGGAATCATCTCTTCTGTTCATGCTTTCTGGTCTTTTTTCAATCTCTATGGCTTCTCTGATGATTCTGTGGCTGGGATTTTCTATGGTGGCTAGGGTTTTGGTGCCATTGAAGTTGATGTTATGACCTGTGGCTTCCATGTGTTGGACAAGTGAGGAAGTGTGTTCCAGCTTTTTGACTGCATTTTTGTGTTCATCTAGGCGGGTGCTTATTCTTCTATTGGTCTGTCCAATGTATGTGGCCGGGCATGATGCACAGGGGACTTCATATATGCCTTGGTTTTCCAGGTCAATTTTGTCTTTGGGGTTCCTGAGGATGGCTGCTAAAAAAAAAGAAAGGACAAGGAATTGACAAGGAATTCTGCATTTATTAAGAGGGTGAGAGGGGCAAGCATTTTCATGTTTATAAATACTTTTATGTAATCACTTTATGTAATCACATTTTGTACAGCAGGACAAAATGTAAAACTTAATAATGTTTTTAACTGGTTGAATTTTTAATATTTATTTTTCTTTTTTCACAAGATCATCTACATTTATTTTACATAATGATAATGTCCATATAGACATTAATATTTAGAATTTTCTAGCCATTTGCATTTATTTTTCAAGTTCAAGAGTTTAATTTTATGTATTTTATAATTGTTATTAAAGATTTTAATTACAAAAGTAAAACAAATATAAATTAAGCTCAGAGAAAGGAAAAATAGAAAGAATAAAAAATGCAGAGAAATTTTTTCTCTCTGCATTTTTATGTAAAGTAAAAGGAGAGAAATATATAAAGAAATTACTTCCAATCTTCATCACAAGTATAAACATTGATAACTCTTCATCCCTGATAAGGTTATAAATATCTCTTCTTCCCATAACCTGTCCTTCATCTATTTTTGAATCCATAAATCATCAACTTTTCAGTCATCAGTCAGATATTAGCAAAAAGTCTCTTACCACAGTTTTGTTTGTCCGTGGTTAAAATAAAACTGTGGTAACAGACATTTTGCTGAATTTTAAAACTGCTTAGAGGGTGTTATAAAGCACTATGAAGCAGTATATGAGTCTGTGCTATTGCTATCAAGATTGTCAAAGACAAAAGAAAAAAATAAAAAGTTGGTTTGTTTCTCCAAGGTTAAAATAAGACAGTTCTATAAATCAACTTTTTATTCTTTTCTTTTGTCTTTGACAATCTTGAAAGCAATAGCACAGACTCATATACTGCTTCAAAGTGCTTTGTAGCACTCTCTAAGCACTTTACAGAGTCGGCATATTGCCCCAACAATCTGGGTCCTCATTTTACCAATCTTAGAAGGATGGAAGGCTGAATCAACCTTGAGCCAGTGAAGATTGAACTTGTGGCAGTTAGCAGAATTATCCTGCAATACTGCATTCCAACCACTGCACCCACAACAGATCTTTCATTCATTCATATGTTCACATAGGATTAGGTCTGCCTTCTATTTCAAAGGCTTCTTTGAAGCTTTATCAAATATTTTTTTGTAAATACAGAAAAAAGTCATTATCTAGGTTTTTCTTATTGTGAATTAATAAAAGTGCTTGAATAAAGTTTGTTGAAACCTTAAAGCAAAGTGCAGGGTTCTAGCCCTGCACTTCTGATTGGCCGATAATAGTGATATCGGATTGGTCCGTTCAGGAGAATCTGATTGGGTATTAACAAGCCCTTCTGTGTTTTCATTGGTTAAATACCAAGAGTTTGCCTATTTAAAGGGGGCTGTTGAGGCCGTTCTCAGAGCTGTTGCACCATGTTAAATAAAGAGTTGAAGTTCACTGTTCATCGACTCGTCTCCTCTTCTTGCGCCAGGCACTGAACATAACACTGGTGACGAGGATGGGATTTGGAGATGTCAGAGCTGACTGAACACTACAAAAAGAGATAACAGAGCACGTGGCTGAAACGCACCAACGGCGGAAACATGTCCGGCAGCGTCATACCACCCGCTCCATTCAACCCGGCAAAAGAAGACTGGGACTCCTATATGGATCGCTTCCAGATGTTTCTGGAGACCAACAATTTGAAGGATGCCACTACCGGACAGAATCGGGCAGTATTCCTAACTCATTGCAGGCCAACCGTATTCAAGATGGCCAAAGCACTAGTGAAACTGGCAGAAGTGAAGTCCATGGACTGGGACATCCTCAAACCCCTGTTAAGGGCCCACTATGCACCGACAGTACCAACGCTCATGAGAAGGCATGAATTTTACCAGAGAGATCAGTGGAAGGGCGAAAGCGTTGCAGATTTCATAGCGGATCTCCGGAATCGAGGAGGCCTATGCGGGTTTGCTGACCTTGAAGAAGCCCTGAGAGACAGAATAGTTCTGGGATTAGATTCACCAGGCGTGCAGCGTAAGCTGATGGCGAAAGGCGACATCAGCCTTACAGATGCCATCGCTGACGCTACTGCAGCAGAAGCAACCAGGAAGTCGGCTGCTCGAATGCGCCGCACCCACGATCCACTTCGCCAACTCGCCAACGAAGTTTCACCTCACTCAGAAGAACCAGCAACGACAGCCCACCACGAGGACCTCGAATCGTCATCAGAAAGCGATGAAGAAGAGGTCAACCGGCTCCGGTCTGAATGAGACCAATGCCAGAAATCACAGTACCAATGTGTTGGTTGTGGGGCAAACCACCCCCGATCTGACTGCAAATTCCTCAACGCGCTCTGCCATGTGTGCGGGAAAAGAGGCCACATCGGACGGGTCTGTAGAAGCAAGCAAGGACCCAGCCAAACCCCAAGGGGGGCTAACTATTGCCAATCTACAGAAAGCCATCCTGCAAAGCGAGAACCCTTGAACCACCAATGGAACAACCACTCCTACAGAAACAAACCCCTAAACCACTCAATGAAGCAAGAAGAGCCACACCAAAGTATTACGATTGGTCACGCCTCATCACTGGACTCCAAGAAGATCCGGGTGAAGGTGGCCATCGAAAACCAGCCTTATATGATGGAAGTCAATTCAGGATCGTCCTTCTCGATGGTTTCCTGGAAGACCCTCAAGCAACTCATCCCTACCATCCGGCGACAAGACCTCCGATTCCAAAGAATCATACTCAAAGATTATCAAGGAAATCGAATTCCAGTCGTTGGATCCATCCAAGTCCGTGTCTCCTTTAAAAATCGTACTGCATCTCTACCCTTGACTGTAGTTGACAGGGATTGGCCTAGCTTGTTAGGCCTCCAATGGTTCGCTCCACTTGGAATTGAAGTGGCCAGCATTCACCGAACCAGCAGCAACGACTGGGAAGAGGCTCTCGTCCAAGAATTCCAGGATGTCTTTGCAGACAAACTAGGCGAGTACAAGGGGACCCTGATATTATTTAACCTCAACCCCGAAATAGCTCCCATCTGCCTTAAGCCTCGTCGAGTCCCATTCACCCTTAAACCAAAGATTGACGAGCAGCTTGATAAATTAATAGCCCAGGGGGTGTTAGAACCAACCGACCATTCTCCCTGGGAAACCCCAATTGTAACACCCATCAAGCCGGATGGATCATTAAGAATTTGTGGGGACTACCGAGCCACCCTGAATCATGCCCTGCAGCAAAATGCTTACCCGGTACCAGTGGTGCAACACCTCCTCCATTCCCTGGGGGGGTGGAAAAGTCTTCGCTAAACTAGATCTAACCCAGGCATACCAACAACTGCCTGTAAACAGAAAAACGGCAGAGGCTCAAACGATCGTTACGCATCAAGGTGCGTTTAAATGTAACCGACTCCAATTCGGAGTAAGTGTGGCCCCGGGAATCTTTCAAAGTTTGATGGAAAGACTATTACAAGGGATAAAAGGCGTTGTCCCCTATTTTGATGACGTTTTAATTGCTGCTCCGACTCAAGAAATACTAAGGGAGCGCCTGGGGTTAGTTCTTCAGAGATTTAAAGACTCGGGTCTCAAAGTTAAGAAAAACAAGTATGTACTGATCGAGTAGAATTTTTAGGATATTTAATAGATAAACAGGGCATTCACCCCACCGATAGCAAACTTAGGGCAATCAAAAACGCCCCAAGACCCCTAAATAAAGCGGATCTCCAAGTATTCCTAGGCCTTATCAATTTTTGTAATGTCTTCCTGCTTCACAAGGCAACCGTAGCCGAACCCCTACATCATTTACTAGACAAAAAAGCAACCTGGGTTTGGGGTCACCGAGAGGAACAGGCGTTTCGATAAGTAAAAAACTTATTGACCTCCGACACTGTTTTGATGCAGTATAATGAGACTTTGCCTTTAACTGTTACTTGTGATGCATCACCCTTCGGAGTGGGTGCCATTTTGAGCCACGTTTTACCAAATGGAAGTGAAGCCCCTGTTGCCTACTTTTCAAAAACGCTGTCAAAAGCAGAACGCAATTACAGTCAAATCGATAAGGAAGCTTTTGCTATTGTATCTGCTGTTAATGAATATATCTATGGGCGGGCTTTCACGATAATAACTGACCACAAACCCTTACTGGGAATAATAGCGGGAGATAAACCAACCCCTTATATATTATCTCCCAGAATGACCCGCTGGTCAGAATTCTTGGCTGCCTATAATTATAAGTTGCAACACCGCCCGGGGAAAGCCATTCCCCACGCTGACACATTAAGCCATGCACTGCTTCCAGAAACCGTTGACGACCCTGCTCCAACCATCACAACACTGCAGATCGAGACACTCCAAAAACTGCCGCTGACAGCTCGCGATATTGCAATTGAAACTAAACACAATTCCGTTTTAGCACGTGTCCTCAGCTGGGTAGAACATGGATGGCCATTGGACCAAATCCCTGACAATTACACTCCTTTCAAAAGTCGACAGACGGAACTGTTTTCCCAGAAGGGCTGCATCATTTGGGGTGATAGAGTCGTTGTCCCAGAGCGGTTACAGCGAGCGGTACTGAGAACCTTGCACGATGGCCACCCCGGCATCGTGCGCATGAAAGCACTCGCACGAAGCGATGCGTGGTGGCCGGGCATAGACAAGCAGATCGAAGCCTGGGTAAAGACTTATTCCAAATACCAGGAAGTCAGCAATGCCCCACCGAAAGCAACCCCAACAGAATGGGAAACACCCAGGGGACCATGGTCCCGTATTCATCTGGACTTTGCGGGACCTATGAATGGACCTATGAATTTTTATTTACGGTGGATGCCTACTCGAACTGGCTCAAAATCCATGAGATGAAAAATACAACAACCGAATCAGTCATCAGGAAATTGGACAGATTATTTGCAACACACGGATTACCGGACGTTCTGGTATCCGACAACAGGCCCCAGTTTACCGCGCTTTCTATTGAACAGTACCTGGTGGACCGCGGTGTTCGCCATGCGCTAACTTCACCGGCACATCCTGCAGCTAATGGAAGGGCTGAGCGCATGGTACAATTCATCAAAAGAACTCTACATAAAATGGACGATGGTGATATCGAAGACAAGATTAACCGGATACTCCTTTTGCAGCACATCACTCTACACAGCATCACCAACAAAACTCCCACTGAGTTATTGATGGGACGGAAACTCCGCTCCCACCTGGACCGACTACACCCATCGTAGGAACCTGAAAAACCACACGGATCCAGCGGGAAATGCCAAAATTTCAAAGTAGGCGACTTGGTTTTCGCGAGAAACTTTTATGGCGACCCATTGTGGGTCGAGGCAACTGTAATCCAAGTAACCGGACCCAGATCATACCAAGTGAAATGTTGTGACGATAGAATATGGAAGCGCCATATTGATCAGCTGTGTTCAAGGCTGCAGTCTGGGGTCTGCGATTCCGCTGATTTCCAAACTGAGGGGGGAGGAGACGCCGAGGAGGCTGAGTTTGGAACGGCGGAAAGCACAAGCAGAAGAAATGACCGCTGAGACTCAACATGTGAAGAAGGATCGGGGACAGGGGTTAACTTGCCTCAAAGGGATATCGAGGACATTAATGGTAATGGAAGTTTAGATACAGAATCAGAGGCATCCTGTTCACCAGATAACGTACTACCCCAACAAGACTCTAGACAAATACTGGGAGGACAGCGTAAATCAAATAGACAATCAAAACAACCTGCCTACCTCAAAGACTACGTTACCGCACCCCTTAAATGGAATCTGGGGGGAAGGGGTGCTGTGAATTAATAAAAGTGCTTGAATAAAGTTTGTTGAAATCTTAAAGCAAAGTGCAGGGTTCTGGCCCTGCACTTCTGATTGGCCGATAATAGCGATATCGGATTGGTCCGTTCAGGAGAATCTGATTGGCTATTAACGAGCCCTTCTCATTGGTTAAAAAGAGCTAATGTTCCTGTGTTTTCATTGGTTCCAAGAGCTTGCCTATATAAAGGGGGCTGTTGAGGCCATTCTCAGAGCTGTTGCACCATGTTAAATAAAGAGTTGAAGTTCACTGTTCATTGATTCGTCTCCGCTTCTTGCGCCACGCACAGAACATAACATTTTTTTTAAGTTTATTTGTAATTCTATTTTGATTTTCAAACCTTTAACCAACTTCTTCTGTTTATCCAGTACAAAAGAAATGATACAGGGTCTCCCGCTTGAGCAGGGTATTGGACTAGAAGACCTCCAAGGTCCCTTCCAGCTCTATTTTGAATTGAATTGAATTAAAAGTCCTGGTCCCAGTTCTTTTTTGGCTTGTCATTTTTGTTTCAACCTTAGCTGCATTGTCTATAAACCATACATTTTTTAATTATCCAGTATTTCTGCATTGGGCACATTTTGTTTCATATCTATTACTGTTGTTGCTGATATTGTATCAATTTTTTGCCCCATTTTTCAAAAATCTCCTTGACTCTTTCAAATGCTATAACAGTGCTGGCTAACCTGTTGGGGCTTCTGTGCCAAAAATTGTGTCCGCACTGGCACTCGTGTACTCGCACGCCAGCAATGCATGCCTCCCACACTCCTTCTGCATGTGCGCACAATCCTCCCCCCCCCCTTTACCTGCACTGCGACTCACAGCTTATTTTCAGCTGGGTTGAGGCCTTGTTCATTCTTCCAGAGGCTTGAAAAGGGCCTCTACAGGGTGAATAGGCCCATTTTGTCACTTCCGGTATTAACAGGAAGTGACAAAATGGGCCTATTTGGCCTGCAGAGGTTTTTTCAAGCCTCTGGAAGGCCGAAAAAGGCCTCAAACCAGCCAAAAATCAGTTGTGAGGCACTCGCATGTGCAGTTTGCCTGCTATTCGCGTGCTGGCACAAATGGCTCTGCATGCCACCTGTGGCACGCATGCTATAGGTTCGCCATCATGGTGCAATAATGTTATGCCCCATTTTGCAAATCCCTATACAAACTAAAGACACTTTTTGTTTCCCTTTTCGGCCTGGAATCTTTAGTCCCTCCAATGTCCAATTACTGAAATCATAATGTCTCAAATCTCAGTTATGGGTTAAGATTGACAAAACAATTTGGTCCCTTTGAACACCACCTCATGCATGAAGAGCATGATTCATTGTCATTATTATTTTTAGTCTTCTTATCCAGTGCTTCTAGTTCTGCTTGAGTCTGGTGCATTATATTTCAGTTGTGTATCTAATGACTTGAATTGCCCAGGTGTTAATTGCTTTGGTGGTATTTTTTCCTTTGAGTTTGGACTTTTAGATCTCTTTCACTCATAATGAATGGTAAGATAATCACCAAATGACTGCAAAGAATCCATTCCTCACCGGTTAGTTAGAACTTTTATTTATTTATTTAACTAATCTAAACTCACGATGATTTATACATATTGGTTTATTTGTTTTAGGTAGCTAGGGAGGAAAAAAATATTGCCAGAAAATCTGAACTTCCAACATGGGAGGTAGGATTGTAAGTAGGTCTACTCTGCAAGTTATTTTTAGACCTCATGAGAACTTTTCCTAGTCTAATTGAAGTTTGCTAATTCAAATTATTTCTGTAAATAGGCAGCCTACCCTGGACCAAATGTCTAGAGTTTGATTTAGCTTCTTCTGAGGCAATGTGAGACAATCACTGCCATTCCATTATTTAATGGACTTTATAAAATCTCTTCTGGTTCTTTTCATCATAGCTTTTTTGCTATACCTAAATGGCTATTTGTTGTCGAGTGCATTAGTTTCCAGGGAGCCTAAGATTTGCTATTGATGCATCAAGCTATTTAAGCAGGAAAGCCTGATAAAGCCTAATTACCTGTCCGGTGAATATTTGGAAACTTTTGTGTTGTGCTTAGGAGAAAGGAGTCATATCTGCCAATCTCTCCAAAATGTTCGATCCAATTTTGTGTGGGAAGCAATACAGGAAGAGAGTTATGTATCTTTGTCTTCAGCTCCTGAAAAAAGGCAAGATTTAAATCTATGAAAGAAGTAAGCAGTGAAATATCTGTGTTTGATATTAAATTGAATTGAATTGAACTTTATTTTGAATTGAACTTTTATTTTTTGTGATTAGACATACAAGTAATTTGTCTCCTGTGCTGAAGCACTCTCAGTGTATATGCAATGCAACAGAATAACAATAACAACTGAAACGTACAATTAATATCACTGTACCAGGAGACACCAGTCTAAGAAAAAAAACTTGAAAAAATCATGAAATATCGCAACCTGGCCATCGAAACTACACAATTATGGCTGAAACATGTAACAGTGATACCCATTGTCATCGGGGCACTTGGTACCATATCCAAGTACATTAAGAGGAGATTACATGAATGGGAGGGATCAATTCCCCCTATTTTTGCATGTAAGCACAGCTATGCAAGGCATGCACAAAGAAGTGAGGAATGAGTCAGTTCCTTCCTATTTGTATTCTGCCCATTGCCATGCAGAAATATTGTTTAGTTGCAAGTTGCTTGGCAGGGGTAGCAGGGGGGAGTGATTCTCTTCAACCAAATATTTCCATTAGGAGTGTAGTAAAATTACTATTGTATCCAGTTCATCCTGTGAAATAATGATAATAACAAATTGCTGCATCCTTGCTTCTCCTTTAGTATGTCAAGTGACCATGTGTCTTAATTCATAAAAGAAGGTCTTCTGAAGAAGCATCCTCTGTTTTAAGGGCTCCAACTCTGAGAATCTTAAGAAAGGAAAGCACGACTCTAGATATTGATTAGCAACAGTGACCAGGTGGGGGGCAGAATGAGCCTCAGATCGCTTCCTCATATAATGAGAAGTAAGTTGTATTTCTGTTTAATTATCTTTATATGTAAAAAGAGAGTGCTGCTATATGTATGTGTGTGAGTGTAGGAAGGCCTAGGAAGGAGGGAAGAACTGGGTGCATGTGCATATGTGAGTGCAGGGAGATTGGGAAAGACTAGTGGGTGTATGTATGTGGGTGTATGTATGTGGTGAAGGAAGTTAAGGTACGTGTGAGCAAAGAAAGATGGAGACTAACCTGAGTGATTGGTGACCAGGCTTGCCCATTGATTTCTATGTCTGGTCATAAGTAAGAGCTAGTTGCCAAGCATCTGTATTTTGGTCTTGTGACCGTAGGGGTTCTGCAATGGCTGAAGCTTTGAGGACCAAGCATAAGACCCTTTGTTCAGCACCATTGTAACTTCAAATGGTTGCTGAACAAATGGTCATAAGTGGGATTATCTAGTAATTACACAGTACTTGTTCTGGTTGGGATTGGTAGAGTCCTCTCAGTTCCGTCATCTTTCATGACTCAGATTTTGAGAATTCATACCATTATATAGTCTAATAATGGGAATAAAAAAATATTGTAACTTGTGAAATCATGAGAAACCATGGTTATAAGAGGAGAAGGCAAAATCCAGGCCTAATTTTCCAAGCCAAAGGGACTTCCAGAAAAGGTTTACAGAAGGAAAACCATACAATCAAGCAAAGGCAAGTTTTAGAATTCGGTTGACCTACTTTAATGATCTGTGTGAGAAGGAGAGTGGAAAAAAGTGGCGGTAGGACTTTTAACCACTCTTTGCAAATCATGGTATCCCAATTTAATTGAATTCAATTTTCTATCTCTTAACTCCTTTGGAATATGCTAATGTATGTGATAAAATGATAAAATAACTTTACCAATCTATAATATAATATACTGTAGTACAATACAATGCAATGCAACACAACACAACACAACACAATATTTCTTATAGTGTTGTCTAATGTCTATATAAAAGCCAATGTAGTTTGGCTGTTATTATTATTATTTATCCTTCTTATCTTATTAATTCTCCCTTTTACTGTTACCACTACTACTGCTATAAAACTTTTATTCATTAAACATGAAAGTCAGTCAACTGAACAGTTTAAAATGTATCACAAATGTATCACAAATATCATTGACTGCCTCTGACAGTTGATATGGGTTGCTGCCAGCATCCTAGGTATCAACCAAGTATCTTCTTAAAATGTATATTATTCTGGGTAGCGCAGTCTTTTGCAACTTCACTGGCGCTACAGCAGGAAGCTGCAACTTCTTGATGTCTTCTGCAAAATTCTTGGACATGGTACCAAGATGACAATGGGTACATGTTCCAGCCATAATCATGTAGTTTCGATGGCCAGGTTGCGATATTTCATGATTTTTTTCAAGTTCTTTTTCTTAGACTCTGGTATCTCCTGGTACAGTGATATTAATTGTACGTTTCAGTTGTTATTGTTATTCTGTTGCATTGCATATACACTGAGAGTGCTTCAGCACAGGAGACAAATTACTTGTATGTCTAATCACACCTGGACAAATAAAGTTCAATTCAATTCAACTCAATATCAAACACAGATTCTCAGAGTTGGAGCCCTTAAAACAGAGGATGCTTCTTCAGAAGACCTTCCTTTATGAATTAAGACACATGGCCACTTGACATACTAAAGGAGAAGCAAGGATGCAGCAATTTGTTATTACCATTATTTCACAGGAGGAACTGGATATAATAATAATTTTACTACACTCCTAATGGAAATATTTGGTTGAAGAGAGTCACCCCACCCCACCTGCTACCCCTGCTAAGCAACTTGCAGCTAAACAATCGTTCTGCATGGCAAAGGGCAGAATACAAATAGGCACCAAATGGGTACAAATGATCATTTTGTATTGGAAAGGAACTGACTCATTTGTCACTTCTTTGTGCATGCCTTGCATAGCTGTGCTTACATGCTAAAATAAGGGGAATTGATCCCTCCCATTCATGTAATCTCCTCAGTATTTCAAATATTCATTCACTAACTTTCCGTGGTGACGCATTATCAGTATCATGTTCCATTTTGATAGTTGCCATTCTGTTGGATTAGACATTAGCCCTTACAGATGACTGCCTGTTTCCACAAAAGAGTCTGCTCAGGAGCAAACCAGCAAGCATGCCAGGCACTGAGGGAGCATACAGAGCTACCTGACTTTGTCACCCAGGGCCAAAAGAACAAGATGGTTCCAAGGTAACAGATGGCAGAGACCTTTCAGTCCAGGAAATAAGATACCACATGGCTGTAAAGACCCAGAATTAGAACCTTGGCATGGACCTATATATAAAGGAAGGATTCCTAACTGGTTTAGATGGAGAACACCTTATATGTATGACATCTTTCTTTTTCTTTTTTTGCTATAATTCTGTTGACTCTGCATAAGGAGCATGAAATGGGGGGAATGTTTTCATTTTTCACTTTAAGGACTCTCTCTTCATTCTCTTGGTATAAAAAGGTAATTGCGTGCTGCTTAATCAATAGAGTCACATTTGAAGAAGAGACATCTGTCTGCAAAGAAGAGCCAGTGTGGAAATCATGTCCTAAAGAACTGGGTCTCTTGCATAAAACTATACTGGGTGGATGGAGACACAAACTGTTAAGAGAAAGGGACTTAACTCTTCTGACGTTCCCACCTGATTTTTCCATCACACTCCTTATGCTCTCTTCAAATACAGCTCGGGCTGGTATAGTTGCTAGCCAGGAAACAGGTAAATGCTTGCCTGCTTGTATAGCATCCTATCCTAACTTTATGTAGTCACTTGAACAGAAGATGAGAACCAAACAAAATGTTTCAGCTTCTCCTGGGACAGCTGGAGAGAAAGATGCCTACTTGCTTTTCATCTCTGACTTTTGATTTCACAAAGTCTGTTGTCTGCGGGTGGCTAGGGAACATGTTTTCCTGTCAAATCATTTCCTGCTAGGTCCATCAGATGCCAAAAGATAGTCAACAGTTTGCTAAAGTATTTGTTTTCTTTTTCCAAGGACTCATACTCATTTTAAGTATCATTTCTCTCTGGATGCTCATATTAGCTTACATGCAGGTGGAGAAACTAGCTGAAGAAAGAGTGGGATTGTAGTTGTTGGAAATTTTTTTAAAAAATGAAAGTATAAAGCAAGGAAATACTATACTCAAGCTCTTTATTTTTCTTGCACTAAGTTGTAATCCAGATATTTAAAATCAGAAAAGTCTTCTTGTAGAATGCTGGGAAATCTAATGACCCTTGATAGTTAACTCTTACTGCTACTCGGAATAGTTCTTTGTTCTTTGTTAAGTTCCATTTTCAAAAGCTCTCAAATTCTGCTTTGCATCTGCCAGGTACTTCCTCCAAATTACAGTTGACATCCTAGGCATCAGAAAATTGAGAAGAACAGAAATAGGCCACTTTTCAGTGAGAAGATCACACATGCTGCTATTCCAAATATGAAAAACGAAAAAGAAATGGCATTGCTTTTATGGGATGGAATAGAGCAAGAACAGTAATTGGTTACAATGCAATCAATGATCAAATAATATTGATTAGTCTTCATGGAGAACCCTTTAATATGACAAATCATTCAAGTTTATGGTCCAACCATCAGTGCAGAAGCATGATGACCTTTATGATCGCTAACCTCTACATGGAACACTTTGAAACACAAGCTCTAGAAAAATATGATCACAAACCCAAACTCTGGCTCAGATACGTAGATGACACCTTCATAATCTGGCCACACAGGAAAGAAAAATTGAACAACTTCCTCACACACCTCAACAGCCAACACCCCAAAATACAATTCACCATGGAAACAGAAGCTAACAACTAACTTCCCTTCCTAGATGTCTTGGTATACAAAAAATCCAATGGCTCCCTAGGACACACCATCTACCAGAAGAAAACACATACAAACCGCTATCTACACGCACTCTCACACCACCACCCAGCACAGATCAATTCCGTAGCCGAGACACTCATCTCCAGAACAAAATGCTTAGCCGACGAACAACACCTAGAGACTGAACTACACACTCTCACCGGCATGCTGACAGACAATCGATTCCAAAGAAAGAAAATCACCCACCTAATCCAAAAAGAAACCCCAGCCAAAATCCAAGACAAAGAACAAGAGAATGGCAAAGCCCTCCTCCCATATATAAAAGGCACTATGGACAAAATCAGCAAGATCCTCCAAAAACACAACATTAAGACAGCATTCTGCACAAACAGAAAGATATCCACCATCCTAAGAAACCCTAAGGACAGAATCGAGTTAGAAAATCAAGGAGTATACGAAATCCCTTGCACTGCCTGCCCCACCACATACATTGGACAGACTAACAGAAGAATAGGTGCACGCATTGAAGAACATAAGAACTCAATCAAAAAGGAAGAACCGACCTCTTCCCTGGTCCAACACCTCAAAGCCACAGGACATGAGATTGACTTTAAAAATACCAAAACTATCACCAAAACCGAACACTTCAGCAGCAGAATCATCAGAGAAGCCATAGAGATAGAAAAACGCCCACATAGCATGAATAAACGAGATGATACCTCCCGCCTACCAGCCATTTGGAAACCCGCCCTCATGAACAGACACGTACCTAACATGAAAAATGACACCAGACCCATACCCCTGAGAGCCACACAAGATGCCACCACCACACTTCCATGTAGAAAGCAGACTCACACCCACACAGAAGATGAAACACGACCACGGACCAGAAGCCACACTGCAGCTGCATCACTACCCACTTCAAACCCCTCTGAGCCATACATGAAGCGAACTGACCTCCACCATGAAGATGCAGCACGACCACGAACTCGAAGCCAAACAGCAAGATCACAGCTCACCAGCTCAAACCCTCCAGCAACTAAGACTAACCTGAGCACAATCAAGCCCCCACCTGAACAGAACACGCCTCCAGCCAATCAGAACACAGCCAACCCCCCAACCAATCAGAACACAGCCAAACCCCCAACCAATGAGAACACACCCCCACCCAATCAGAACACAGCCAAGCCCCCACCCAATCAAGTCACATCCCCACTAGCAGTTAAAAAGAAGAAGCAGCTGCAAGCTCACATCACTCTGAGAAGCACAGAGCTGAAGACCAAGCCTGAAGATGATGAATGAGACTTCATCGAAACGTTGCCTAGATACTTCCAATCTTACGCGGGAGAAAACCCGAATAACCAAAGATCCATATATATATATATATATATGTTATGTCTCACCTATATTCACAAGTGAGAATAAGGAGTTCCACAGTTCAAAATATTAAAACAAAACAGAGCCAGACTAAAAAAGGGTCAACAGTACTAGATTCCAGTCCTTGGCAGACTTCCCAGAATCTGTCTGGTAATTCAGAATGTCCATAAATTACAAAAGCCGCTCCACACGTATCCTTTCGATACATCAAACACTTTGCTTCCAAGCAAAGTTTGAGAATCAGCAATCCTCCTTAAATCACCTGGATGGGCGTGTCAGTCTCTCTAATCAATGTCTGGCTTGACGCCTCCCTTCAACTTGGCGTTTCATTTTTCTCCTGATTCTAGCATCAATCCACGATCTGTCAGATTCCCCATTAGAAGCCTCTGACTCATTTTTGGATCAGTTGCTGGCATGAGTGAATTCGAAGGGTCTGGCGAGGATTGTCTGTCCGATAATCTCTCATCCTCCTGGCTCACATCTGTGTCCTCTGATAATTCAGACTCCACATTCACAGCAGGCTCCACCTTTTCATCTTCAGAGTCATCGGAGTCAAAACTCACAGCAGGATCGATCCTTTCAGTCACAGCACTATCCCTCACCGCAGGGCCCTTCCCACGAGTCTGACAATCAGGATGTGGTTTTGAAGGAAATTGTGCATGATATATGCGAATAAGATCTGGGGCATGCACCTTGGATACATCCTGCCAAGAGCGAATCTCCATTTCATTTTCCAGTCTTCCCACGAAGTACTGGAATCGTCCCTTCAGCCATCGTGAATCATAAATTCTGACCACTGTAGTATCTGTAACAGGTTCAGTGGGTGGAGGTGTGCCGAGAATTATTAAAGGCAAACTCTGCCAATGGAAGATAGGTCACCCTGTCATTTTGTCGTTGATTTACAAAACATCTGAGGTATCAGGCGAGGATGCCAATTACCTTCTCAGTCCCGCCATCGGTTTCCGGATGGTGCACCAACGCTAAACATACTTGTATTCGTAGTGCGTTCATTAGACTTTTCCAGAATTGAGCGATGAACTGAACACCGCGATCTGAAACAACTCTGTCCGGTAAGCCATGTAAATGGAACATGTGTTGTATGAAAAGCCAGGCAGTAACACGAGCCAAGGGTAATCTCCTACACGGGATGAAATGGGCCATCTTAGTGAGCATGTCAACCACCATAAGCACCATCGTATAACCCGATGAAAGGGGCAAGTGTGTTAGAAAGTCCATGGAGATCGCTCCCCATGGTCTGCTTGGAGTCGGCAGTGGTTGAAGAAGTCCAGGAGGCACACCCGATGCCGCTTTCGCTTGTCAACATTGTATGCAAGAAGCGACGTAGGAAAACACATCGTGGTGAACCCAAGGCCACCAAAAATCTGGGTGACCAAGTGCAGAGTTTTGTGAAAACCAAAATGACCAGCAGTGGGGTTGTCATGACATTGCGTCATGATGAGGGCTTTAAGTGTACTGGTGGGTACGTACAATAAATCCCGATGTCTTAGCAAGCCCTCTTCAAAGGACCATGGGAAATTGGGTCCAACTTCCCCCCTTCTCTGCTGCGTCCACGCATCCAATCGCTGCGCTTCCCGTATGCGAGCCCACAAATCTACTGGATCTTGAAGTACTGCCAAGGATTCCGGTGGTAACACCATTCGTAGAGGAAGAGGATCCTCGGGACCGATGTACTCGGGCTTCCGAGACAATGTGTCTGCCCTCCGATTCTGTGCACTTGGAACATAAGTGACGGAGAAATTGAACCTTGCAAAAAACAACGACCACCGAATCTGTTGTTGGTTCAACATCTTAGTGGTAGACAAATGTTCCAAGTTGCGATGATCCGTCTGAACCTCTACCTTGTGCCAAGCCCCCTCTAAATGATGTTTCCAGGTCTCAAATGCAGCCTTAATAGCCAACAACTCCTTTTCCCAGATGGTGTAATTGCGCTCAGAAGCTGTGAGCTTCCTAGAGTAGTATGCGCATGGGAAAAGAGGTGCACCGTCCTTCGGAGCTTGGAACAGTACCGCTCCAATAGTGACATTAGAGGCATCTGTCTCGACCACAAATGGACAATTCGGATCAGGATGCCTCAATGTCGGCTCGGCCACAAACGCTTTCTTTAAAATTTCAAAAGCCTGTGGTTGCAGCAGCCCTCACAGAAACGGGACCTTCTTACGGAGGAGCTGAGTTATGGGATCCATAAACTTAGCAAAGTCCAGAATAAAGCTCTATAGTAGTTGGCGAATCCCAAAAGATGTTGTACGTCCTTGACTCGATGAGGGGCTTCCCAACTTCACAAGGCCTTGACTTTTTTAGGGTCCAAGCAATGCCCTTGGGAGAAATGATGTGTCCTAAAAACTCTATCCATGACTGAAAAAAGAAACACTTCTCTAGTTTCGCGTAGACGCTGAAGCACTTGACGAACACTGTTGGAGATGGTGATCTCTGGACTGAGAGTAAATTAAAATGTCGTCCAGATACACCACGACAAACCTATCCAGCATGTCCCGGAAAATGTCGTTCATCAAATGCTGGAATACAGCGGGAGTGTTGGTCAGACAAATGGCATGATGGTGTACTCGAAATGACCATAACGAGTGCCAAACGCCGTCTTCCACTCGTCCCCCTTGCGCATCCAAACCAGGTTGTAAGCCCCACACAGATCTAGTTTAGTGAAGATAGTAGCCTCCCGCAACCGCTCCATCAATTCTGGAATGAGCGGCAAGGAATAGCTATTCCTCACGGTGATGACGTTTAACCGTCGGTAGTCACAGCATAAACAAGGCTCTCCCCATTTCTTTTTAACAAAAAGAATGGGAGCCGAAAAGGGGGACGATGAAGGTCTAATAAATCCCCGAGCTAAGTTTTTATCTAAAAATGCTCAGAGCGCAACCAACTCAGGCTCTGACATGGAGTATAACCGACCCTTTGCAATGGAGCATCCGGTATCAGGTCCACGGGACAATCATAAGCATGATGTGGTGGTAATTGATCTGCCTCCTGTTCGCTGAAAACATCGGAGAAGTCCGACAGCTCCGAAGGAATTGAAACAGCAGGAATGGCGATATCTTGGCCAGCGCAGATGTGTCTCAGGTGGTCCACACATTGGAGACTTGGAAAAGAAATGGCATTCTGTGCCCAAGCCACCAACGGATCGTGCAAATGCAGCCAGGACACTCCGAGAACCAAAGGGAGATGGAGGTTTGAGGTGACATAAAAACTTATCGCCTCCTCATGATCCCCAATAAGCATACACACTAGCTGGGTGGCGAAACGAATGGGCCCAGACTTGAGTTCATGCCCATCTACTGTTTCCACCTTAATGGGTGGATCCACAGAAATCAAAGAAATTTCAAAATGTTTGACAAAAGCCCAGTCCATAAAGCTGGTTGTAGCCCCTGAATCCATCAGCACAACGGCGGGAATTCCCTCCTTCTGGGACTGCAAAAAGATACGAGTGTCCAAAAGTAAATGCCAAGGAGGGCCAGGATTTACTTCAGCAATTTGGGATGGGGGTGTAAGATGTGCCCAACCTTGGGTTTCCCCGAGGTCAGGCCTATCCCGTTTCCCGACGGGCCAAGAGTGGTTTCGGGCACGGGTCTGCGAGTCCCTCTCCGAGTGCAGGAATTTGTAAAATGTCCCGGACCCCCGCAATAAAGGCACAAGCCTTCCTGGAACCTTCTCACGCCGTTAAGCGAGGGCGGAGTGCGACTAACTCCATCGGCTCCTCAGCCTTAACCGTGGTTTGGAAAACTCTCGGTGGCATGGTTTGTGCACAAGAAAATGAAGGTGGTTCCACAATGGGCTGTTTACTTCTGCACTGTTGTAAACGGGCTTCAATACATAAGCACTGAATTACCAATGCATCCAGCATTGAAGCCCGCTCTGCATGGACTAGCTCATCCTTGGTGGCATCAGACAAGCCTTCCTGGAACACAGCCATATGAGCCGGTTCGTTCCAATTAGAGTCCATACACAGCAAACAAAATTCTGCAATGTATTCCTGCAGGGGACGTTTCCCCTGATAAATGTCCCATAACCGTCTAGCCACAGTTTGTATTTTAATTGGGTTTTCGAACATAACTCTCATCTGTTGTAGAAAACCCTGAAAATTGTCCAACAACGGGCTATCTTGAATTAACAAGAGAGTAGCCGATTTGGCAGCCTGCCCAGATAATAGACTAATCATAAATCCTACCTTAGCCCGGTCATTTGGGAAATCTTCAGGCCTCAGAGATATAAACAATTGGCACTGACCCATAAATGCCAGGAACATGTCCATTTGCCCTAAAAATTTCTCCGGCATGGATACCGGGCTTTTCCTCAAGGGAGGGGCTGAGGGAGCAGCAGCAAGGCTTTGCAAACTGGAAATATGATTCACCAGTTGTGTCACCTGATTTTGAAGAGTCACATTGATTTGAAGTAGTTGATTTATCTATTGCTGTTGCTGCTCCATCAAACTTTGCAGTTGGTTTTGGTCCATCTTGTTTTGAAGATGGTTTGTTAGGCTTGGAAGCAAAAATGTTATGTCTCACCTATATTCACAAGTGAGAACAAGGAGTTCCACAGTTCAAAATATTCAAACAAAACAGAGCCAGACTAAAAAAGGGTTAACAGTATTATATTCCAGTCCTTGGCAGACTTCCCAGAATCTGTCTGGTAATTCAGAATGTCCATAAATTACAAAAGCCGCTCCACACCACTTTGCTTCCAAGCAAAGTTTGAGAATCAGCAATCCTCCTTAAATCACCTGGATGGGCGTGTCAGTCTCTCTAATCAATGTCTGGCTTGACGCCTCCCTTCAACTTGGCGTTTCATTTTTCTCCTGATTCTAGCATCAATCCACGATCTGTCAGATTCCCCATTAGAAGCCTCTGACTCATTTTTGGATCAGTTGCTGGCATGAGTGAATTCGAAGGGTCTGGCGAGGATTGTCTGTCCGATAATCTCTCATCCTCCTGGCTCACATCTGTGTCCTCTGATAATTCAGACTCCACATTCACAGCAGGCTCCACCCTTTCATCTTCAGAATCATCGGAGTCAAAACTCACAGCAGGATCGATCCTTTCAGTCACAACACTATCCCTCACCGCAGGGCCCTTCCCACGAGTCTGACGATCAGGATGTGGTTTTGAAGGAAATTGTGCATGATATATGCGAATAAGATCTGGGGCATGCACCTTGGATACATCCTGCCAAGAGCGAACCTCCATTTCATTTTCCAGTCTTCCCACAAAGTACTGGAATCGTCCCTTCAGCCATCGTGAATCATAAATTCTGACAATTACAGGAGGAGGTTCCAAACTTGAATTGATGTGCTAAAGGATGTCAATGAACAGATAGCAACCTAATGACACAGTAGCAAACAAATTGGTGAATCTACAGTCCAATATAAAAAAAGGAGCCTTAATATAATATACAAACTATTGGACAATATTCTTAATTCCATATGCTAGCAAAATAAGGTTTAGGATTAGCCTACATACATTAAAATGCTGCATAGAAAAAGAGATGCCAGATGTTCAAACTGGATTTAGAAAAGGCCAAGGAACAAAATACATGATTGCTGATGCAAGCTGGATAATTACAATGGTATGTGGGTATGTGTGTCTCCCTCCTGTCTTCCAATGCCATTCCCACATACTATCACAACAACTGACAAAGCCAAAGAGTTAAAAAAAATACTTCATGTATGCTTCATTGATTATAAAAGGGCTTTCAGTTGTGTGTTCAATCAAGCCCTGGCATGTATTCAGAAATACAGGATTCCCAGAACATCTCATTGTTCTCATGAGAAATTTATGTGCAGGTCTAGAAGCCATAGACAGAACATGATGAAATGAATGTGCTCCAGGTTGGCAAAGAAGTGTGACAGGCTGCATATTCTTTCCTTATTCAACCTACATGCTGAATATATATCAAGAGAAGCTGTATTGGAAGAAGATGAGCATGGTTTTAAAAGTGGAGAAAGAAACATTGATAACTGCTGGTGTTCCTAAAATTGCTTCCCTCGGTGTTTACCATTAACAATATGGAAAGGCAGAGATTACTGGCAGCAGAAGTTGTGCTCTCTCCCAACCAAAAACATCTTTGCACACACACCCTTATCTTTCCCCACCACAAAAATCACCAGGAAGGGGAAAAATTAATGGAAGTGTAAAAGTTCATTCACCTGAATCAACTTAATTTCACTAGTTCCTTCTCCTTTATTAACCAAATAATTGGTATTTCTTATCTCAAAATTGCAATTATACTTAAAGCTCATTATAATTCTGTTAATGAACAAATTTCACGGCTGTCTTTTTTTTCCTCTCTGTGGATTTCTAAAAACTATTTTTTAACTCTTTCCCTCAAAGTTAAGAACATGTTTACTTCATTAGTTAGTAATGTTTTCCTTATTGTTTGGCCCAAATTGACAATCTCCACTTCATTGGTTAATTTTGATTATTTACCATCAAGTTGTTGTTGAATCTTAGCAATCAGATAGATTCTCTCCCAGGAGGATCTATCCCCAGTTTGTTTTTTCAGACTTCTAATGGTGCATCCATTGCTGCTTGCATTGAGTCTGTCAAGTACCAGGGAAATCAAATGAGTATAGAGATTTATTGCAAGCTTAAGAGCTCTACAAAAATCTGAGCTACTAACAGTCAAGGAAATGAGTGGGAATAAAAAGCATTCAAGGTAGGCCAGACTTGGATCTCTTGCAGGCACACAGGGACTCATGACTTATGATGTATTTGATCCCTCCCTCAAATTCAGCCTAGTCATCTCCTATACCAAGAGTGTCAAACTCAAGACCCGTGGGCTGGATGTTTAGATCTGGTCCACAGGGCCGCTCTGGAAAAAGCAAAGGACTGGCCTGCAGTGCTGCTGCCAGTGAAAACTGAACTCGCGAGGGCTGCAGGCAGCCCTCCCGAGCTCTATTTTCATTGGAAAAGTACTCAGGCCACCACATGTGGTCCCAACACAAGTGATGTTAGATAACAAATAACAGATAATCAGAGTTGGAAGGGACCTTGTAGGTCCTAGTCCAACCCCCCGCCCAAGTGGGAGACCCTACACCATTTCTGACAAATGGCAGTCCATGTTGAGCTGGCCATGCCCACCCTGACTCCCTAAGGTCAAACACACTGGATGAAATTGAGTTGACAGCCCTGTACTACACTGTCCATCCTTGCAGTGGATTGTCTAAAGGGCATCCTAGGAAAAGTCTAGGAACAGTCACAATTAATGTCCTAGATGGATCTGTGCAAAGACTGTCTTGGCTATGGCTGCCATCTTCACACTCTTCATTAGTTCAGCATAACATCTTCATGGAAACTTTCTAAAGAATAGGTTGTACACAGTAATCTTTTCCCATAGCTACTAAATTTTTAGAATATTTTTTTAAAAATATAATCAGATGAAACCCCTGAAATTTTTCAGAATGGCTGTTCTCTAAATAATCTACCATCTCTAATCCTCTTCCACTAAGAAATAAAGTAGGTGGACAGGTTTGATGATCCCCATTGTAGACTATGATCAAATCTGTTTTCAAATTTCATATTGCTTTTATGTTACATCTTCTGCATTTAGATCTCAAACCAGCTTTAAATCTAATCTAACCATCTCTGAATCTTGACTTGGAATCCAAGCCAATCTAATTCACATATCCCTAGTGTCTAAACTGTGCAGTTAATAATGTGCCCATAAAAATCATTTTTCCTGTTTCACATAGACCCTGGATTAAATAAATTAAAATAATGCTGGGTTAAAGAAGAATCATTTTTATCTCACGTAATAAGTCATTTTCCAACTCACAGAAAGGAATAAAAAGGCCTAACTTTTACCAAAGTGATTTATAGATAATGTACCTGGTCGATATTGAATTGTGCTAGGGCTATATGCAAGGTGTTTGCAGGTTGCTTGCAAATCATGTGCAAAGTGTGAAGCTTAATTTAGTTCTTGAAAATAGCATTATATCACTTTAGAAAATGCATTTAGCTGTTGATCTTCCCAGTTTGATAATGTTGTAATTCTAAAAGAGAGATTAGTAATTTTCTGTCTTCCACATCCTCACCAACCTTTTGAGCTGCTCTTAGTTCAAAGAGTCACTATAAAATACAGTATGTGCACCAGTGGCGGGAATCAAATTTTTTTTACTTTCAGTCCTGTGGGCGTGGCTTGGTGGGCGTGGCAGGGGAAGGATACTGTAAAAATCTCCAGTCAGAGGTGGCATTTTCTGGTTCTACTCAAAATTTCCGCTATTGGTTCTCCAGAACTGGTCAGAAGCTGCTGAATGCTACCACTGATGTGCACAGCCCCCTCCTCTGCTACTTGTCTATCTACCCCCACTCCTGAGTTAGGGCATATGTTTGACATTTTATGAACCAAAAAAGGAACATTGCTATCTAACAGACAGAAATCAACAAAATTGATGGAGAAAAAAAACCCCAAACCATCCTTTCTTAATTTTTGTTTTTTACGCAATATCTAAAATAACAGACTGCTCATAAATAGTGTTTGGAATTCTGTTGTTTGGAAGCAAGAGGGGAGAAGACTGATTATTTTGTACATTTATTCATTGCAGCTATTTCTATGCCACAGGGTCTGTAAATTAGACCCACTTTCCCTAGGAGGTGAACCCCTAACTGGCATGTTCTCAAGTATTCTCAAGCTTTACTACTTATATTCAGAACCAAGCCAATTCAGGAGGAACATTTATTAGAGGATATCCAGTTGGAATTGACATTTTCTTAGCAAAAAAAAAAAGCCTTCTGAAGATGCTGCAATTATTTTCAACCCAACATTCTTAGTTGTCTTATGATCTGATTTGGTTGTTGTTTGTTGTTGTTATTGGGGGGAGGGGGCTTCAAGTGAGCCTTGACTCAACAAGTCTATGCAGCCTTTTTGTAAGATTTTTCAGAAGTGGTTTGCCACTGCCTGTTTCCTAGGACTGAGAGAGAGGGACCAGTCCATGATCAACTAGCTGGCTTCATGAGTAGAACTCAAAGTCTCTCAGCTTCTAGCCTGATACTTTAACCCAGTGATGGGCTGCTGGGGGTTCACAGGGGCTTGGGAGACTCCCTGGTTAAGACTCTGCAGGGCTCAGAGAGCCCCCAATAACCTCAGAAAGACAAGCAGCAAAGGAAAGCTCTTAATAGGCTTAATTTAATTTATGGGCTTTCCACCAAGAGCATTTCACACCTCATAAAAGTGTTGCAAGCTAGATAAACAATCCACTCAGCATTTGTGAGGAAGAGCCATTGAGAAAATCAGATAATATACCCACTAGAAACTCCCCCACCCTGCCTCCAAGGAGATTAATTCCCAAATAATAAGAATCACGTAACTCACCAGAAACTCCACTAAGACTGCAAGATCCCTCTCACAGTCATGCTGTTAAGCGTGGTTTCACCCAGTCTTTTATTTAACTATTAAATGCACGAAATAATAAACAACTTTTTGATATATATCTATTTTAGGTACTTAGGGCAAAGAGGCAATGTTGAGTTGGCCACGCCCACCCAATCACATCATCACCCAATCACATGACCACTTGGCCACACCCAGCCAGCCACATGACCACCCAGCCACACCCAGCCAGCCAGTCATTAGGGCAGAGAGCCTCTTGTTAAAAAATTTGAAGCCCACCCCTGCTTTAACCAGTATATTAAACAGGCATCCTGAGTGTGTTTTTAATTCTGTCATAATTCTTAGTTCTTTCAAAGAGTTTCTTGCTCAGTCCTGACTTAACTTTAATCTTGACCAATGGTTTTGTCTCATATATGTAATTTGTCATATTGCCAACCCTAACCCAGCTTTGATTCTGTACCATGAAAAACATTATACTGGATTTACCCATCTTGATAAGCCAAGGTTTGTTGAGAAGGCCAAGTTGACAATGTTCATAACTCATAATTGGCTGTAAATCTTTTTTTTTTCTAAATCTCAATAGCCAGGTTAATATAAAACTCAAAATTAAACCAAACTATGTTATGAAATGACAAAATGTGTACAAATTATATTATGTTGGGTTTAGAGAAATAAACTGCTGAGGAAATGAGAAATGATATAATGAAACCATTATATTGGTTCGTTTGAAGGCTCAACAGAGTTTTACTTGAAAAAAATCACAGGGGTGAAGCTGAGATAAAATTTACCTCAAATTGATGCAAATTTCTTCTAAGGGCATGATATTAATTATGTAGCTAGCTGAAGACTAATTAAAAAAATGTAAGAAAAATAATGTTGCTTTTGGTATCTGGGTTGTATTCAAACTTCACCAAAGTTTGGAATGATAGAGAAATGCATCTATTGAACTCGAAGGAGTGTAATGATACAGTTGGAAACCACTGCTTTTCTGTGCAGCATTTAGGACTGCAGTTTTATTTTGTTAGTAGCAACATCAACAGCGAGAAAATTTGGGGTGTCTGCTCATCCAACAATGCCATGTGAGTTGCAAGTTGCAAGTTGCTTGGAGACCCTTCTTCTGGACTTCATGTTCTAAGAGTTTGCTCCATTCTGAACCCTTAAGAATACGCTACAAAGAAGAAAGTGGGATTTGTTTCATGTGTGAACAAGCCAACTTCCATGCAGTCAAAGAAGATGCCTCCTCTTAAGTTTTATACTTTTTTTTAGTTTGAAATAAGAATGTATATCTTGTTGCTATGGTAAGGATTTGTAGTAATCATAAATGTTATTGCACAAGGTATTTGTACCCAGATGACACACTGTTTAAATGAAAGATGGGCTGTTTGTAAAAATAAAACAAAATATTAATTTTTAAAAAGTTTACACTTTCTGACATTAAAAAAAATGTGAATGCATTTATCTAGCAGATATAGCAAGACAGAGTGCTGATGAAATCAATTAATTAAGCAGACGAACAAGATTTAAAAATCAAAAATAAACGTTCATCTGAGAAGGAGGAGGCATAATTCAACCAGTTCACTACATTAGCAAACTGACAGTCTTATATGGGCTGGCACATTGAGTTTTCCTTGTTTCATTGTCATGATGATGTGTCCTTCTCACATTATCTTACACAGTATACTAGATTGACAGAGCAGAGCCTCTATCATTCCTGATCAGCATGAAAACTCCGTTTTATGCAATTATACCACCCTCTAGTGGTCACTGACTGAAGGAAAAGTATTGCTTGCATTTACAGAAGACATTCAGAACATTCAGTAACAACTGATTTATGCAGCAAAGACAGCAAGTGACTCAGGTCAGTTGAAATCAGAAAGTATGAAACGTCTATGAACATTGCTTGTCACAGTAGAATTTATATGCAATGGGTGTTTTGTCCTTTTGATGCGCTTAAGGACCAGCCAAGGCAAATCATCAAAACCTTTTAAAAAAATGAAAGTTATAATATTTTGGATATGTCATAGATGGGCTAATGCCAGTTCACACCAGTTCAGGTGAACTGGTTGTTAAGATTCTGCACAGTTTTTTGGAGGCCCAAAAAAACAGCCTGAAAATGCCCCCAAAACAGCCTGAAAATGGCCAAAACCTGCCAAAAAATGCCCCAAAACAGGCAAGGGCAAGGCCAGCCAGTGTTGGGATTAGCTCCAACTGGCTGAATCCTACCTGTGCCTTTGGTGTGAGTGGCTGGGAGGCAGGGCTGGGTGTGATGAGTGACATCACCAATTGTTCTGACCCGAGCCTCGTTCAAAGCAAACAAACACCAAACAGAGATAAAAGCAAAATCTGTTTAATGCTTCTCTGTGAATTCCATTCATTCATAGTAAAATGCTATTAAATACTAATTGTCCCACATAAAAACAAGCCTTGCCAAGGTTGCACAAGGTTGTGCAAGGCTGCCAAGAACACTAGATTAAATTGCAAGGAAATAATCAAAATCAAAAGTCTCCAAACACAAACCAGGATAGTCCGAACTTCCATAAGACTTGAAGTGCAAGAACGTCTTTGCTTCCTGCAGCAGCACGGGGACTGGCCTCTGAGGGCTGGCTTTTATCCTTTAATGGAGGGGCCATTACCTTACAGCCTTACATCTCAAGTCTTCCGTGCTTCTGCAGCTGCTCTTTCCTTCGAGCATCCCTGTGCGCATGTGCACTGGGCACAAGCTCCACGGGGTCCTCTGCATCACTTCTGCCAGCTTCCACAAGCTCTGGAGGCTCCACTTTCTGATAGTCCTGCCTCATCCCTGCATCACACACAGGCCCCTCATCCAAGTCCTCGCCCTCTGAGACGTTAGCCATCCACACCTGCTGCCAGAGAACCACAACACCCATCCATCACATGACCAACTGGTCACGCCTATTCAGCCAGAGGACCGAGTTTTAAGTTATTCAAATCCCACCACTGGGACATGTGATGGGATATCCAGAAATATACAGCACTTAATATTCCGAAGAAAGATTGAAGGCAAATGAGATCCAGGCAGAAGAACATTATGGCTTCAAAATCTAAGGGACTGGTTTGGACGAAACTCAACTGCGGTATCTGCCATCCCGCATCTGATGGGCGGCTCATGATAGGGAGCGAAGGGAAGAGAAACGACAGGAAGCGAAGTTTCCTCTTGATGATGAGCGCGCCCTGAATGTCTTGGCACACGCTCTTTTATTGTGCTTTCTTACAAGAAAATGATTTAATTAAAAAGCTCAAGTCAAACATGTTAATCTCATCAGGATTTGCATGTTTACAAAGCTGCATACCGGACAGATTATTTACAATGTGGATAAGTTTATTAACAACCGTCTAGCTCCTTGTCCCTTGTACGTGCCTTGCAAAGGTCACTGAAGAGACAGAAGTTAATGATTACACGTGAATGATACAATGTTGCAAACACATGAATGATACATAGTTGCAATGATACATAGTTGCAATGATACATAGTTACAACATCTCCTCTGTTTTTATTATTTATGACGAGTCTTCTTCCTCGTCCGAGAAGACAGGAACCATTTTTCTGAAATGTTCGCCGTCCCCGTCATCTAGGCAAGAGTGCGACCCGTCAGCATCAGGGTTGTCCAAGGAGCAGTAACTCAGCAATGACATTTTTTCGTCTGGTGTTGAGGATATAACATGAGCTTGCAATAGCACATTAACATCAGCAGTTATGGAGGATAATTGATTTTTTAAAAAAAATTGCAATATTCTATTAAAACAACAAGATCCTATAATACATATCAATATAAGGATTATTAATGATCCTGCCAATGCAGTTAAAAAGGTTGTAAGCCATGGCGAATTAGAAAACAACCCCCCCCCTGCTATCAGCATAAAGACAACATTCTTCTTTAAGCGCAGCACACAATCCCCCTTGTTTTATAAAAAATAACAGATCTAAATCTTTACGATTTTGCAAGAGGGGGTGTTCCATGGGTACCTGTAGGGATATAAAATCATCAGAGTTATACACACAAGCCATACTTGAATGCAAAATGATTTAGATTTAACAATTTCATCCCCATGGACACATGCCATGAAACCGGTGTAACAAGTCCAAACAAAATTATTGCCAGGGATAAAATACATTCCTTTCAGGCGTGATGTTAAAGTTCCTCCTGAAGTGGTATAGATTGCAGGATATCCCCTGGTTGTGTGGGTGCATCTGCCAAATCGAATTGAAGTGGTGGGTAGAAGTCTTCTATGCGAGAAAAATTGGTTGTAGAACTTAAACGAACGCCTTGAAAGTCAGTTATAGTCCAAGTAATATTATATCTTCTATGAGGCTTCTGCGGATCGTCATGGACAGTTCTTTTGAAGCGTCGTTTGTTGACAGGATCAGAGTTCGGGTATATAAAAACATCACAAGCAGGAGAGAGGACTATGGACAAGTTAGTTGTAGAACATTTACGAGATGAGGAGGGAATTCAATTAGTAGAAAAAGGATAATAATTACAATAATGACAATAAAGATTAATTTGGTAATTCATCAAGGATGTTAGTTGGGGTGGGGAAACCCATAATACAATAGAAGGACATTTAGGTCCCCCTATGTTTAGATTGAATAGAGGAAAAGATTTTAAGGTTCCTTTCCATAGGAAGAGTAAAGAAGGAACAAAAGAGCGAGTGGTAACGTGTTCTTTAAACAAAACAGAAGTGACAGAGTGAAAACTATGGGTAGCATTTTCATGATGTACCCACATGGAGCAAGTATAATAGCCTTCTGTTAATGAAATGGTTTTAACACGAATAGTCTTTTGACAGGAAGCATAGGTTTTGTTGAAATAAGGTAGAAATTGCAAAGAAGATATAGGCAAGAATATCAGGAAGAGTTTTAAGATACAGATGTAGCGGAGGAATTCCCATGATAGGGTCTAACCGCCCTACCAGGGATCCAGCAAGTGGTTTTGTCTGGCAGTAAGATTGCAGCGTAGCCTCGTCCCCAAGTGAGAAGCTCAGCGGGACCCTGTCAGGCAGGATCTGGCAATCTGCGATAATATACCAGAGGTCTGTTAGGCAGGGGGGAGGGGGAGGAAAAATGACGCGAAGCAGCAGAAGTGGGAGGAATGCCAGTCAGATTAAGAAAGTTTAAAGTGTAAAGACAAATGTTAAGAGAATTTTGCAATGCTGGGAGGTTCGGGGGGTTTTCCCGCAACCAATATCGATCAAGAGCACGTTTCAGAGATAAGTTCACTCGTTCCACAATAGCCTGCCCCTGGCTGTTGTAGGGAATCCCAAACTTGTGGGTTACATCCCATCTGTTACAGAAGTCCTGGAAAGCAGAACTTGTATAGGCAGGTCCATTGTCAGTTTTGATTTCTTTTGGAGGTCCCAGCGAGGCAAAGGTACGAATTGAATGATTGATGACATGTTTTACAGTTTCTCCCCTTTGAGGAGTAGCCAGAATAAACCCTGAATATGTATCTATGGAAACGTGCAAATATTTCCAAGGGGCAAAAGGTGGATACTGAGTTACATCCATTTGCCAAATTTCACAAGCTTTTAATCCTCTAGGATTTACTCCTATGGGAATGGAATGTCCTTGCTTACTACATGTGGGGCATTGTTGAATAATGGCAGCAGCTTCTGCCTGAGTTAAGGAAAATTGAAAAGTTATCATAACTTGGCGGGGGAGATTCAAACACACTCCCTGCTTCTATTTTATAATGGACTTTTAAAGCCTCCATAATTTTCCTCCAAGTGACCAAAATGCCAATAGGTGCACGAAGAGGACTATGGAGATGTTCACCAATTTTTTGCCAAGTGGAAATTTTTAAGGACCCTTCCTCTGAATAATTGGGACAATGTTGCCACACATAAGCCAATAATGTAGCAATAGGTTTCTTTTTTACAGGCGAGCCCTTTAAATTAGCAGAATATTTAGAAGAAGCGACTAACTCCCTCAATTCCTTCAGATGCTGCATCTGTTGTTGAGAAAAGTTTCCACCCATACTTACGAAAGTCGAGACTGTGTTTCAGATCCGATGATGTGCAATTCGCTTCAGGCCTGGCGATGCACAGCTCCCATCGAGCTGATAAGATATGGGCACGTCGCTACGTATCCCCCTTAGGGAATCACATCGGGGTCACCAGAATGCGGTATCTGCCATCCCGCATCTGATGGGTGGCTCATGATAGGGAGCGAAGGGAAGAGAAACGACAGGAAGCGAGGTTTCCTCTTGATGAGCGCGCCCCGAATGTCTTGGCACACGCTCTTTTATTGTGCTTTTTTACAAGAAAATGATTTAATCAAAGCTCAAGTCAAACATGGTAATCTCATCAGGATGTGCATGTTTACAAAGCTGCATACCGGACAGATTATTTACAATGTGGATAAGCTTATTAACAACCGTCTAGCTCCTTGTCCCTTGTACGTGCCTTGCAAAGGTCACTGAAGAGACAGAAGTTAATGATTACACGTGAATGATACAATGTTGCAAACACATGAATGATACATAGTTGCAATGATACATAATTGCAATGATACATAGTTACAACACTCAACATCACTTTTTTATGTGGCTGTTGATAAAAAATAGAATCGCCAACATGATCACAAATGTCTGGTGATGGATATGGCAGGAGGAGGAGGAGGAGGAGGAGCAAAGGACCTAAAAGAAGGCTCTGTATAGGGAAGAACTTGTGATACAGTTTAGGAAATCCACCAGGATTGCACATGGCAGATTCATAGTTTTAAAAGGAATGCATGTAATGCTGAGACCATTGTAGTAGCAAGGTGGACTACCACAAATGGAAGACCAACCCAACAATGTTGAATATAAAATCATGCAAGCAATGGAAGGAAGTTACAGGAAATGAAGTAGCCCACCAAAGAAAGTAGAAAGCCATGGTTGGTGCAGGCCAGTACAATTGCTATAATCATCAGCCAAACTCTCCCAGTGATTGGGATTGTTGTGGGTGAAAATAGGAGCAGGAAATACTACTTTCTTGATGCTAAATATATTATAAATATATTTTTAAAAAAACCTGCTCACTTACTGTGCGACCCATTCTATGCTTTTTATAATAGTATTGGCTTCTTAGTAAACTTTGAAACAACAGACTATATTGTCTATAGATTTATCTCTTTCTTTGCCCTAAAATGATGTCCAGAAATAAACAAACTGCTGTTCCTCTTTGATCAATAAAACTTAGTTAATTCCTGAGGGGGTGGGGGCTAATATGATTAAAGTTTCTCTTTCAGCCACCAGAGAGATCCTTTCACTGTGGGTCAATAGATCCCTTTGTCCCTGAAATTTTAGTTGAAGTGGTGGCATTCTGTGTTTGCACAAAATATTTGCCAGGTGACGTATCCTATTAGTCTTGACAAACTACTGGGTACATACATTGCAAATATTGTCAGAACATTTCCCTTTTCTGAAATGAGGAAACACATTTTTCCAACCTTCAGATAGAAAAGCTGTAGATCAACCAATGCTCTATGGACTAGGTATCCTGATTTGATCATTTTACTTGGTCTGAATGCAAATAGAGGCTCTTTGAATGCAAATAGAGGCTAGTGCTGTATCTTGTGTCAAAAACATCACTGCTGCAAGTCAGGGTGATTGTATTTGAGGTATATGTTTATCTCTCATAAACTCTTTTGCACAACATTCTAAATATTTCTGGCAAATTGGATCCAAGCATTATTTAGCCTGCCTAAATTCCAGCAACACCTTTGTTAGATCGTGGGCAGAGTGAAGACGCAGGACACCCGAAGCACTTTAATTCTTTATTCAGCTCCAGTAAAAGCAATGCAATCGGCTGAGCCATGGCAACCCCTTTTAAAGGGAGCTGTCTGTGGCTTCAGCCACTGATGCACGCTTGTTTTTCCTGCTAGAACTTCGAGACCAATGATTGGTCCTATCTAACAACCTTCCAATATTTTTGCTTTGTTCTGTAAAACATATTAAAGAGACTGTTAACAAAGAATGGCTTGAAACTGAGTATTGTAGGAAAAGTCTGTAATAATTGATTGAACTTTAGTGAGCATGCATTCAAAGAGAAAATAATGCTGAGTTATGACATCCTTTATTTGGTCTTGGCTGACTGAAATGTGCATTAGCTTTGAGACTTGTTCAGTATAGTACAGTTACAGTATAAGTTGTGTAAGTAAGCATGTTGTTTGTTTTTCAGCAAACTTTGGTAAAAAAAATAATAAAGTCATGCTTTGGTAATATGAAGCCCATAACTATGTGAGCCAAAACACTTTCCTGTCACAAATTATGGTCTCTAGTAGAGATGCTTAGATATTCTATGCAATTAATTATAAAGGGTTTTTTTTTCCATAATAGTCAGATGATGCCTCTATTTTCCCAACAATCACACCAATCTAGATTCAGAAATCAAGATGATCAGTAGATGAGAGCAAACTACAAAGTTTAGTGGTCTTCCAGATTTATGCAGGTAAAATATGGGAAAATATATATGTACTCCTGAAATGCCAACTTGGAAGAAGCAGGGAAATAAAGATCACTGAATTCCTATTGGTATTTCTGTCTGTTTGATTTATAGAGTATGCACAGCATAATGGAGTTTGCCTACTTGTCATGTACTATTTGATATGCTAAATCAGAGTTGTTTGGTTTTGGCCATCTGCTTTTTCATGAAACCAGTCAATCTGTGCCAAATTCCATTTTAACTTTGAAGATATCTCTCCTAAATAAAATCTAGTCCTCTGGAAGCTTTAGTTCACATTAATGGCAATTCAAAACATCTAGTTTCTTGTTTCTGGACTAAATTTTTATAAATGAAAGGTGCCAACTTAAATATCTGCATACCAGCTATTTTGAACACCTTAAAGCAATATAGTATGAATCTGTTTGTTCTGTCTGTAAATTATTTCTTTAAAGTTAGTCCTTCTGTTGTTGGCCAAATTTCACATGCAAACTTTGTTTTTCAAATAAAAAGTTAGGACTGTTAAATTGGAAAAGTCATAAAGCAACGTTGTTGATGAGATGGCTATTTCTTCACTGTGCGAGTTGCAGGAAACCGGGCCCATTTTAGCAGTAAACACATTTTGCAACAACTTTACAAAGTTATGAAAATGCAAAAATATCATGACCGAAGTTTTTTTTATTGAAAAGATGCAAAATCAATTTGCAAAATCATACAAAAATAGAAAGTTAGGAATTTTACATTTTATCTTTATTATTTTTTTAAAAAGCTTTTTAAAAATCATATTGATGTTTATGTGGCACAATATGTTATTTTTTTAAGGCTACCAGATCTGAGCTTCAAAAAACTGGGCAACCTCTAATAACAAAGAGTTAAAGGTCTCACTGCATCTAGCTAACATTCAGATTTTTTGCAGCGCAAATTAGGTAATGCTTAATTTCCTCCCTTTGCAAATTGATAAAATGAAGTTACTTCTTTGAAAATTAACCATATTAAGCTCAACTGAACTTCTTAATGAGGATACTTCAAATTCCAGCTGTAATTCCTAAATCTTCGAGGCCATATTGTGTTCTATCACTACTTCATTGTTTGTAATATGCACACAATACTGAGAATAGCCTGTGGCAGTTACCATGTGATAACCATGATGCCACTAGATGATAACAATTGATTTCCAATATTTTTTAAAAAAACTAAATATGAAAATGCCTAAGATAATATTTAGATGTTTTCTATGCTTTCACGTGAGCTCTCATGAGGTTTTGGCTATGGAAGGGAGAAGTGGAGTGTAGTCATTACTTTACATATTGCACAATGCTATCCTATTTAGCTCTTGTTGTTTCCTTAAATTTGTTTCTCGTCATTTCTGATTGAATAAAACCAGATCATTTTTTTCCTCTTTCCTTTGGATGACCAGCATCCTCAGCATATTGGTAAGATATATGAAGGTAAAATTGCATAAATTGCTGCCAAGCTCATTTATTTATTCATTACTGTATAGCCATGAACAATCTCAAACTGATACCTAGCCAGGATATAGCAAGAAGTGAGTTAAAAGCCCTGGTGCATCTGAAGGATGTTGAATTAGGAAAGAGTGAGTTGTAGAAAGAATGATGTGGCTCAAGAGATCTCACTGAAGTTTGTTTGTTTGTTTTTGTATATTTCCATTTCACACATGGAACTCTGTAACTTATACATAAAAATTTGGCTGGTTGTTTCAAAAGTTTTCAGGACAAATTTATAAAAAGTAATTTCAAAAACTGCCAGACTTAAGAAGATAGATTCTCTCTCATCGTAGACACAAAGTGAAACATTGTGTAAAACTGTTGACAGAAGCCATACCATAAGGTTAACCACTCGGCAATATGATTGAAATAAAGAGAATCTCATTGCTGTTTAGGACATTACACAAAGCAGCTGAAGCCAGATTTTAATTAGATGGACAATATTTCATTTATTGCCTTCATCTTTCTCCCATATGCTTAGAAAGCCACACAAGTAAGTAGACCAGTGTCTATGTTTCTGAGCAAACCGAGTCTTTTTTTAAATCACAAAAATAGCTCTGCATTTCATTGGTTCACGTCCCTTTTTCTTCTATCCTTCCTTTTCCTGAAAAATGCCTAATCAAAAATCCAGATTTATTTCAAATTTCTAGGCCAATGTTTATTTGGCTTTGACTGCATTACCAATATAATGATGTCCAGCCATGTAACTTTCCAGTATTTATTTACAACAGTGCTCATCAAGACAGTCAGCAAAGAAAATTGACATTTATGATGGAAGGGATCCAGGATGGAAAATTCTACATCCATAAAGGAAGGTTCACATGCCCCCTTTTCAGATTTTCCAGATCCAAACCCCAGAAGATAATAGTTCTTGAAGAAAGTTGGGTTATTTTTCATGGAAAAAAGATATTTGAGATTTTTGTGGAAGAATTTTGCCTGCTACACATACCAATGAAAAATGCTATCAACCCAGTATTTTAATGTATGCTACAAGGCAGCAGTTGCAGGTTATAAATAGTTTCTTTTTTAAGTTTTTACTGAAGATTTTAAATACACCCAGTTGGGGCTTAGTCAATCAACCAAGATTAAAACAAGTTCTGATGCCATATTATGTGAATCTAATTGTCAATGTCCACATATGAAATTATATTATTTGTTTTAGCTAGCCTTCCCAGGTCTTTAAATATTTTGGAGAACACACTTTATCTGTTAATGTACATATCTTAATTTCTGTGCTTGGCAAGCCATTTGGCTGGTTGGTTGGCTGATTTGTTTATTTATATTTATTTCTGCTTTCAAGTCATTGTGCACTCTTGGCAACAGTCTGGACTAATCCCTGCAAGTTTCTTAGCAATATTTTGGAAGCAGCTTGCTATTGCCTGCTTCCTAGGGTTGAGAGTGAGTGCCTGGCCCAAGGTCACCCAGAAGGCTTTGTGCTCAAGGTGGGACTAGAAGTCATAGTGTCCCCATTTTTAGTTTACTACATTAACCACTGCACCAAACTTGGTCTCTTTTTTTAAATATATTCAAACTATTTGTTATGAATATTTTTGTTACCCTTCCATTGTGTCCAGATCTATCAAAAATGCTATTATGATATTTTAAGCTTTAAATAATTAATACATTAGACTTATGATCAAATTAATCAGTGCTGTTTTAAGCAATATATTGGAAAAGAGAACTATTTTAAACAATATTCACATGTGTATATGACTCAATCTAGGTGGCAGACTCCATAAATCAAATATATTCTGTACAATTGGCACCTGTTGCTGCCATGATTTAGAAGAAAGTTAATACTAATGGGGCAGACAATCTGATTTCCTGTCAAAGTTTATCATAATAGGCTTCTCCTGTTGGCTATGAGCTGAATCTATGTTTAAACATGCTTACTGTGGTTCTGTCAAATCAATGAGACTTCATAACTAAGCCCAGTAGATTTTTGTGGGTTTATACTAAGCATAATGCCCTGCAGCAACTAGTCTTTTGAACATTGATATGAACATAAGTAAACATTGACACAAAAGCAATGGTGTTTACTTGTGAGAGAATGTATCAATATGAATCAACACTGACTAGGTTTTAATTTACTACATGTTTTATCCTGAGCATTTGAACAAAATATTTGCTACCACACTTCTGCAAGACAGACTTTGAGACAATTATTGACTCAATGTGACCCACTAAATTTTATAACTAAATGATTTGAAGACAGGCTTTTGTAGCACTGTGCAATACTAAGAGTTAATTCTTACATACTGTATATACATACCCACGGGGTAGGATTCAAATTTTTAACAACCGCTTCTGTGGGCATGGCTTAGGTGGTGGGCATGGCTTGGTGGTCATGTTATTGGCTGGGTGTGGCCAATTCAATGTCACTCACATTGAGGCACACATCTCCTCGCCTGGCCTCTCATGACTGTGGGGATGCTGCAACAGTTGTAAGTGTGAAAAATGATCATAAGTCACTTTTTTCAATGCCATTGTAACTTTGAATGGTCACTCCACACAAGCAAAGTACCAGCAAAGGAGGGGGGGAAATTCCCCTCATTCATGAATATTCTCATTCGTAGTGTGCCAGAGGATGGAGTGAAGACAGAAGGGAAGAGAGGAGGAGAAAGAGGAAAATGCTCAGACACAAGGGTGATGTCTTTTCTCTGAGGCAGTTACTAGAGAGACTGTTTTAATAACATTGGGGGTCCTGAGGCATGTGGTTTATCCATGAAGGTATCAGAAGTCCTTCTTCCTTTAAGCTCTCAGAGCAGAGAGATACCCCAAGTTTGACATGACTTCCATCTCCAACCTTCGCAAGAGTGGGAGAGGGCATTTCATTTTCTATCCATGCTCAGGAAGCCATGTCCACAAGCAATTTTATTTGGGTACCTCAGAAACATGCCATTTTCTTACCTCTGCCCATTGTTAAAATATTTTATATCATTGCTAATGACAGACAGAATCCAGAAGTTTGCCCAACGTGGACTACAGGTAGTCCTCGACTTACAACAGTTCATTTAAGGTGACTGTTCAAAGTTACAACCGCAAGAAAAAAGTGACTTATGATTGTTTATCGCACTTATGACCGTTGCAGCATCCCTGTGGTCATGTGATCAAAATTCAGACGCTTCATACTTATGACTATTGCTGTGTCCCAAGGTTATGCGATCCCCTTTTGCAACATACTGATGAGCAAAATCAATTAGGAAGCCGGATTCACTTAACCACCATGTTGCTAATTGAACAACTGCAGTGATTCACTTAACAACTGTGGTAAGAAAGGTCATAAAATGGGGCAAAACTCACTTAGCAAATGTCCCACTTAACAACATAAATTTTGGATCCAATTTTGGTCATAAGTTGAGAAATGCCTATATTCATTTGCCTTTTCAAAATCTTAAACCATTATCTGCTATTTCTTTTATAGGAGAGGCCTAGAGCCAAGGCACTACAGTGGTTAATAGTAGAATTAAGAGCAAAGAAGACCAATGTTCTAGTTCCTTCAACCACAGACATTCACCGGGAGAGGAGAGTTACTTCCTCCTGTTTTGTGCTAATGCAGAAGCGCATTTATGACCACCTAATTGCCTAATGTGGAGGTATGAAGGAAAGAGATTTAAACAGATACAAAGTGAATTTTTTTTATTTCCCTCATACAAAACATCACATTTACCACAAGAGGGAAGCAGAGATCCGTTTTAGATTGTTAGCCTTCCATGCCTGATAACAGGTTGCAGTTTGCGGTGCTGAAGCGTAGTTGAATCTGTCTGAATCTGGACTAACCCTATCCGAGGATCAGGGGACAGCTGCCTTAAGCGGTATGCTATATGAAAGATGGGAAAAATATAATCTCCCCCCCCCAGCCCGTGCAATATCTACTTATATAAAACTTAGATATTTACAGAGACCCAATAAGATGTAATATTTAAGGTGTCGGGAGACCTGAATTCTAATGCACCATCAGTCTCAGAAACTCAGTAGCTCATTGGGACATTCTACCACACAAGGCTGTTTTTTGTTGTTGTTTTTGTGGGAAAAATAGGAGAAGGGAGTTCTGCCTTGAGATCATGGGGAAAAGATAAGAGATAAATCTAATAAATATCTTCAATTTGCCCAATTTTGGGTTTACATTTAAATCGATGAAACCATTAAAAAATGAAACATAAAATTAGGAGCTCATTTCTACTCATTGTGTCATGGCAAATATTCCTATTTATTTATTTATATTGCCACCTATTCTCCCATGGCGACTCAAGGCGGTTTACACAATGTAAAATCATATTTAAAATAAAAACAATAAGAACTAACAAAAAATCAAATAAATTAGTAAAGTACAATAGAACAAAATTTGGGAAAACAAAACAAAAACAAAAAACAACTCCCAACCCCCCACCCCAACAATAGCGGGTCACACTAGCTATTTTATGAGTTCCATCCCTTTCTGGGTCCCCCCAGGCCCACTGGCAAAACCAGGACTTCTTTATACCCAGAAAATTCTCATTGTCTGAAAATGTTCCTATGTCTAGGAAATTTCCCCAGAGTTCTTGGTCTACCTCACTTTGTGCATCATTGTGAATCCAAGGTGGATTTCAACAGATAGCCTGGTAAGAACAAAACCAACCCAGCTCATTGCAGTATAGCTCCACTTCAATGTGGGCTAGTTAAATACAGCAGCTTTCATAGCTGAAAAACAACATAAGGTCATAGCATAGACATCCCATGTAAATTGTTGTGATGCTACAAAAATGATGAAACGTGTGTTGTATCACATACAAGTGTTGTCAAAGTTCTGACTAACGACCTGATTTGCTTGGGCTCATCAGTTGGAACCTTGACAGTTGTCATACATATCTATCTTTTGCAGTCACAGTAAATGTCCATGGGACTTGGCAAAATAGTTTACACACAGAAATGCTTTGCCTTACATAACTTGGAAAGATGGCTTGGAAGATGGCAAAATCAGTCCTACCTCATATAGACATATTAACTTCACTCAATATGAGATTATTCCTGCTTTAGCTGGACAACTCTAGGATTGTATACATACATTCAACAACACAGAGAATAGTGTTGACATAAAGCACTCTACCGCTCCAATGCGTCCTATAAAATCTTCTTGAGGATTTGAAAGCCCTTCAGGGCAAACATGAAGGCATGTGAGAGCAAAGAAATAACTTAGTGCACAACAGGAGTTTCTTTCTGTGTTGTGGAAGGCAACCAGGGCTTCTTTTGCGAATAAAGCCATCCTCCCTTCCTCCCTCCGTGTGCACATGTATGCGAGAAAAAGTGAATGAACAAATGACAGCTTTCAATATGTAAGAACCTTCTGCACCAGAATCTGATGCCCCCAGGAACAGAGGTTGCTCAGTGTAAGTGATTCTTGCTTTAAGATTATAAAACAAGCTACATTAATCAACTTTCTGTTGTTGATCTAGTACTTTCCAGATGATATGCAAAGGAGTTTATTTTCTAAAATCAGGTAGTTTTTCTTAAAAGCCTTAGGATTCTTCATGGTGAAATCTCCTTATATCCATATGTAGATGTTCTCTTGTACATAAATAGAGCGAGGGGGGACGACAGTGTCCTATATTCCTTCTTCTTACCTGTCCTCAAAATCCTGTGGTGTTGGGGCTTCCAGTTTGCAAGGTTTCGGCAGTGGCAGGGATTCGCGATACTGCGCGATCCCTGCTGCGTTCGCTGCCAAGGTTCCCCCGATCTGCGCAGATTTGGAGGATATAGCTGCCCCATAGAGGCAGCTGAAGACAGGGGGGATCTGGATAGGGGTTTGGGGGTGTTGCAGACCCCCTCCCCACCCGGCAAAACCCCCTTTTCCCAAGGCAGAGGAGCGGCGATCAGTAATGACCGCCACGAAGAAATCTGCAACCGGACAAGATCGTGCTGGAGGAAGAAAGCAGGAAGAGTTGTGAGAGTTTTTTCTGACCAGGACAAAGTAAGAGAGAGTGCCCTGGAATCTTGAAGGCTGCTAAGGATACATTGTTTCCAGAGAGAGTTACAAGCGGCGAATATCCTAAAAGGGAAATTATTATTTTTTTTCTTTTCACTCTCCTTCCTAACGTGACAGCGGATGGAATCATAAGAAAAATCTGAAAACCTGCACTGGAGGTAATTGAATGCTGAAGGGATAAGGATTTCTGAACATTTAAAGGAAAAAAAATCTTTTTGGTTGTGAGTGGGAAGGGAGAGGAGGAAAAAAATTGGAGCAAAATTTGAAAATAAGGAGAAGATTGCCTAGAAACCTAAAGAGTTACTAAACATCAATAAGACTTCGAAAAGATATATTTTAAAGGGAACTTTGTGACTAAACTTTTACCCCAGAAAGAGAAAGTGAAGAAGGAGAAAGTATTTAAAAGAAAAAGCTTGTTTGGATTGTTTGGTGATTTTGGAACTTTTGAGAATTACTTTTGATTAAAAGCACTTAGGTGGTTGTTTGGAAAAACTTTTTCTCTACACAATGGCATCACTTGTGGATGGATTGAAACTTGTATACCAAAAATATGAAAAAGAAAAGCAAGAAGGGAAGGACGTTTTTGGCACTCTTTTTCAATTTTTAGAAATGGCGCCTTGCACTTATGTAAAGCTGAATGAGCAACAGGATGACGGGGACAAAGAAGAAGCCATTTTTGATGAACAAGTGACTTTGGTTGGGGAAGGAAAGGAGAAAGAAAAAAGAAAAAGGAGACTTTAAGACTTGGAAAAACAACCAAACAAGATGAAAAGGGGATATTATGTTAGAAAACAACAGAAAGGAGGAAAGCAGAATAAAAGGGAGGTGGAGAGACAGGGGGTTAAAGAGGACAAGGAGAAGAATAAGCAAGGGAGAAAGGAAGGGATGAGAAGCCTTAATGGTGGGGAGCAAGATGCAAAGAAACAAAAGTTTTTTGGAGATAATGGGTAAATTTTATTGAAAAGGGGATTCTAGAAAGGTACATAAGATTGTATTTTTACATTTGTACTTAGAAATAACCTTAGAAAATTGGAAATAATATGCAATTTAAAATGTGATAAAATATTTAGTATAATTTAGTGAAATTTTTGTAAAGAAAAGGGAAGCACTTCAATGAAACAATGATTTAAGATATGTGAGGTATGGGGGGGGGAATAATTTTGGAAAGCATAAGTGTTCCCATAAAGGCATGATATTTAATTGAAATGGGTAAAATGCTTAAGATATAAATGATTGTTAATATTAATGATCAGATTATGTTATCCTAGTGAAATTTTTTGTGAAATGAGAGATTTGAAGTAGGAGAGGGGGAACATTTTAATGAAATAATGATTTATAATATGTGATGTGGGGGGGGGGGGAATAACTATGTAAAGTAGGTGCTCCCATAAAAGTATGTGATTTAACTGAAAAGTAATGTGCTCAATGTTTAAGATATAAATGAATATTAATATTAATGAATAGATTTGTATTGGTATTGATAATATTGTATAATTTTAGAATATACCAGACAGAATCCCAATGTAAGCTATGCATTTTATATTAAGTACTATAAATGTAGGGGAAAGAGATAAAGGCATCATACTCCAATTAGTGCAAAGGAGAAGTTTTCTTCAAAGAAGAAAGATAAATGGATAGCCGGAAATAGAACAGACAAAGAATAATAAATATTATGATTCGAAATGAGATAAGATAAATAAAATAAAACTAAGAAAATTTAAAAGAGAGGAGAAGCTATATAGAAAATTGAAAATGCTAATAAGATATGCAAAATGAATATGAATTTGAATTTGTGTCTCTACCAAGAGTTTTAACTCGGGACTAAGCAACTTTCAGAAAAGAGGTTTTTTATGTTTTTATGTTTTGTGTTTCTGTGTGTTTATGTTTTGTATGTTTTTAAAAAATTAATAACATTTGTTTTCAAAAAAAAATAAATCCTATGGTGTTATAAATGTTTTTGGCTGAATTTGTTAAAGCACTCATATAATTAGGAACTCTGAGAAAGTTCCTTGATTGCCGATGTTCTTTGAAGGTGCTAATTTGAACACATTTCCAGGGCTTTTTATAAGGTTCTGCCCTGAAAGCAATGGGAATGAGTGAGACTTGATGTATGTCTACAACCCCTTCCTGCTTTAGTTCTATCTGTAGATAAATGCCTGCAGAGAGCTTTTTTTAAAAAAAAAAAAAAATATGGGCTAAAAATAAGCCATCTGTAAGTCATCATTTCTTATTTCTCACTACAGTGCTGAGTCGAGTGCAAAAGATAAGATGGTTCATCTATTTCTGCTGCCTGGGCAGAATTTAGATTTCAGCAGTTTGTCTCAATCCAGCATAAAAAGGTGTTCTTGCAGAAATGTCCAAATGGGATAGTTATCTGGGGCTGTTGCAGCTGTTGTTTGATGGAGCCTTAGAGACAAAGCATCTTTTGAAAGAAAGTCAGTTGCAGTAGGTACAACTGATTAAATCCAAGAGGAAAATATCTGTAAAAGTCTTGGCTTAATAATGGAATTTCTGGGCATCAAGAAGCTTCCCTCTGTTTTTTCACTTTCTATACACAGACACAGAAGCACAGAAAGACACACATTGGGGGTTAGGATAGAAAGAAAAAACATCTGTGGTTTAGAACCATAATGGAGCTTGCCTATTATGGTCATAAGTCATGACCGTCACAAAACAGGTCACTCATGTAACTGATGCTATTTTATAATATTTTTTGGTGGTCATGAAGAGAATCACCATGTTAATTAAGTGACTGCTTTGATTGTTAAGCAAGGGTTTGCTGTGGGCATGATTTTGTCAAAAATCGGAAATAATGTGACTGTGTGATGCTGCAAATTTGGTCACAACTGCAGCAGGCAACCATGAGAACTTTAATCTGGGTTTAAGTAGTCCCCAGGTAGGTCAGTCATAACTTTGGCCACTAAGCAACTGTTCATAAGTCAAAGACTATCTGTACTACGTTTATATCTGTTCAAAGCTCAAATGTACATTCTCCATAAGCACGGAGAGCATTTGCAATGACTTGTCTCAATTGCTGAAGAAGAATCTTCTTTTGTTTGATGAAGTGGGCAATAATAAACACTTTTGCTAAAATAAATTCATTCTCCTTTAAGAACTCCAGATTCTCTCATTTTATTCTTTCAAACAACACTCCTTTGCATCCAGTCTCCTTCAAGCTCAGGAAGGGAAATGTGGCCATAGATAGAAAAGCACTGGAGAAGCGTGTGCCAAGACACCAGCTTTGTGCATGTTTGTTACATTGTTGGTGTTAGGGATAACATTGTTTACCCTAACTGGTTTAGGTAAAATAATAAATATGTTATCATGGTTTATTAGTTAAAGTGTCTGCAACTTTAACTGTAGGAATGTAATTAAGGGAGTGGTTGTAATAGCACCATAAAAGAAGCAAGACAACGGCAGCTTGCTCTCTCTGGCTTTATGATCCCTAATTACTGGATGAATTGAAGACTGCGTTTTTCCCCCTACTGGAACGGGAGATAGAAAGGACTGTTGATTTATCAATGGTGAAAGGACTGATTTATTGTAAGTGAACTGACATTGGATATTCTACACGGACTTTGCTAATTGAATATCCTTGAATGGACTGACTAAAACGATACATGACTAATGGACTGTTATTTTGACTATGCTATAAACTCTAAATGGAATAAACTATATTTTTGATAGCACAAGCGTATCTGTTATTTTTACTGTATGTTAACTAACATACAAACTTATCTCATACATTTATCTGTGTGCCTATCTGACTAACGCTGCACATTCTGTTCAGCTTGTCTCTTTAACACTGGTTGGGGAACACAGGCTTAACACTGGTTATGGGCCCAGAGGCTGCAAAGTCAGTTTAACTAGGATAAAACAGATTTATGTAAAAAGTGAGAGTTTGTGTTGTTATACGTTACAGTAAACAGACAGCTGTGTTTTATTAATTATAGTTTTATATCCATATAAGAAAACATGGCACAAGTCAATCTACAAAGTTTGTCCTTTATATCCAAGCTGGATGGAACAAACTATGTTTCATGGTCTATGAAATGTAGTCTACTTCTACGAAGAGAAAGTCTGTGGAACATAATTGAAAATCCACCAAACGTAGAGGAATGGGATCCAGAGATTGAGGAAGATAGACAAAAGATAAAAGACTTTCAGCAGAAAAATGAACAAGCTCTTTGCATAATAGGACTAACACTGTCTGACCAGCAACTTGTTCATATCCACGGAGAGCAAACGGCTGTTGGGTGTTGGCAGAAGCTGAAGAGGATTTATGTCCAAGATAACGTTGGTGCACACATAAATCTAACATGGAAGCTTTTCAGGACGCATCTCCAGACGAATGGTGATATGCTGAGTCATTTGAATTCTATAAAAAGCATTTTTCAAGAACTACATGAGAAAGAACTTATTTTCTCCGAACTACACCAAGTCTACATAATTCTATCATCACTAAACGAAAGTTATGATAACGACGTCACTTCCCTTGAAGTTTTGCCTTAGGAAAGTCTAACTTTAACTGATATAACTGGCAGATTGATTGAAGAGGCAAGAAGAAGACTTGGAAGAGATCAGTTAAGGAGGGAGCAACCTCAAAAAGAAGATAATGAATCTCCTACTGCATACGCAATTAAAAAGTGTTTTAATTGTGGGGGAAGAGGACATTTGGCAAGATTTTGTAAAAAAGCAAAGCGCCAGAACGCTGGCCAGAATACTAAAAGTCATCAAAAGATAAATAAAAATTTAGAGTTAGCCACGTATATTAATGGAGCTGTAAAAAATAATTTATGGGTGATTGACAGTGGAGCATCCCACTGTATAACAAATGATAACAAAAATTTTATTAAAATGTATACAGCAGATATCGTTAGCCAATGGCTGGAAACTGAAAGCTAAAGGTCAAGGTATAGCATATTGTTCTTTCATAAAAGAGAATGTAAAAATGTTATATGTACCTCAACTTAAGTTTAATTTAATTTCAATTAGAATTTTGGTTAAACTAGGATATGTAATTATCTTTGAAGGAGATAACTTCATAATTGAAAAAGAAGATAAGAAAATTACTGCATCTTTAAGAGATGAATTATATGCTTTAAATGATAATGGTTTAGAGGTGGCTAACACGGTTTATGATAATAAGAAACCTCATGATGAATGTAGTCACTTGTTACACCGATGGCTAGGGCATTTAAATGTTAAAATGCTTAAGAAAACTGTTCAACTATCTAAAGGAATAAGTTTGAAACCTTGTAATAAGTATTTGCAATGTTATGCTTGTAATCAAAGCAAAAGCAGGGTCATACCGGCTAATAGAGTTGATGGATTTACTACCAAAGAGCCTTTAGAAGTAGTATTTGCTGATTTAATAGGTCCGAAAAAACCAAGTGTAGGAGGTGCTCGATACATATTAAGTATAATGGACCACTATTCTAGATATGGGTTCTGCTATTTAATGAAGAGCAAAACTGAAACGTATCTAAATCTCTTTAATTGGATAAAATTTGCAGAAAGAAAAACTAAAAAGAAATTAGTAACTCTTATAACAGATAATGGTGCGGAATTTACAAATAATAAATTCCAGAATAGACTTAGGATGTAAGGTATTCAACATAAAAAGTCTGCACCATATAGGCCACAACATAATGCCTTTATAGATAGACGAGGCCAAACACAACAGTCAATGGCACGTACTATGTTGTCTGATTCAGGATTACCTGACAATTTATGGGGAGAAGCAATAATGTGTGGTAATCATATATTAAATAATGTTGTTAATTCAACAACAGGTGAATTACCGTTCACATTGTGGCATAGTACAAAACCTGATTTAAGTTACATGCACACATTTGGAGCACCAGCATGGGTGCATATCCCTACACAACTTAGACAAAAAGGACAGCATAGAGCTAAAAGATTATTTTTTGTAGGATACGAATCTAATCACAGATCTTATAGATTCTGGGAACCAGGTACATCTAGAGTTTACACCAGTGCTAGTGCAAAATTCCTAGAACATATAGGATGGAATAGATTAGAGCAAGATTTAAATAACGAAGTAATTATTGAACCCTACAAAAGGCAAAAAGATCAGACTAGTTATAAGAAGAGTCCAATTAAAGAAGAAGTCCACGAAGAACAAATAGGATCAGAACAAGAGGAAACAGTTGATCAGGAAGAGTTAGATAATCAAGAAGAGTTAGTTAATGAAAGTCCACCTGTAAGTCCTGTAATACCTAGACGTACTACACATGTAACTAGACCACCTGATAGGTATCAAGCAAGTATAGTTTGCCAAGTAACTAAAGTTCCAACTAATGTAGATGAACTTAGGATGTATCCTGCTAAGGATCAGGAGAATTGGAAAAAGGCAATGGAAAAAGAACTAAATTCATCAAAGGTTGTGAAAGTATATGAAGATGCCAAATTACCTCCAGGAGAAAAATCCATTGGGTGCAAATGGATATTTAAAGTAAAAACTGGAAATGATGGGACTGTTACCCATAAAGCTAGGTTGGTAGCTCAAGGATTTAATCAAACTGCATCTGATTACGATGAAGTTTTTGCACCAAGTCTTAAAGTAACATCTTTGAGAGCAGCTTTAGTGTGGGCAGCTAAGCAAAACTATGTCATTAACCATTTAGATGTAGAAACTGCTTATTTGCATGCACCATTGCAGCACACTATATATTTAAAAAAGCCAGTTATTATAAAAGACAATAAAGTAAATAGTAATGAAAAAGAGTCTTTACGGGTTGAAACAATCTGGCTTTGAGTGGAACCAATATATTGTGAAAGAATTAAACAATATAGGTTTTAAATCTGGTTTAGCAGATCCATGTGTGTTTAAAAGAGAAAATAATGGAACGGTGTCATTATTGTTATTATTTACAGATGATATTGCTTTGATAACTAAGACTAATAATGAAGCTAATGAGATTATATCATTATTAGCTAAAAAGATAAAATTAAAAGCATTTAGGTGAAATTAAAAGGTATCTAGGATTGACAATTAACAAAACAAAAAATGGATTTAAGATATCTCAAGAAGATAAAATTTGCCAATTAATTAAAACGTATAAAATGGAACTTTGTAAAACGGCAAAGACTCCAATGAGTCAGGAAGTTTGCCAAACTGATGATCAAAGTCCCAAATTTGATAAGTCAATATATCAATCTTTGATTGGTAGCTTATCATATATCAGCAATTGGTCAAAGCCTGATATAGCTTATAGTGTTAATCAGCTGGCACGTTTTAATTCAGATCCACATCAATGTCATTGGCAATCATTAAAGAGAATTTTAAGATATCTTAAAGGAACAATGAACCATGCATTGTATATAGAACCAAAGGGTGATTTGAGTCTTAGTGCCTATGCAGATGCAAGTTTTGCAACTGACATAAACACTAGAAAATCAACTTCTGGGATGGCTATATTATTTGGTAAGACACTAATAGGGTGGAGGTCAATCAGACAACAGCATATCAGCTTGTCCACGATGGAAGCGGAATTTTCATGTCTGTCATTACTATGCACTGACAATTTTGTACAAACAGTTATTAATAGACATGGGTATAACTGTTAAAGATTCCATTATTGTGTACAAGGACAACGAGGCAGCCATAAAGTTGGCTACTAGTATTGCTGTAAAAACTAGATCAAAGCATACTGATTTAAGATACTTAAATGTTAGAGAATCTGTAAAGAATGGGCTAATTAAATTGGAATACTGCATGACAGAAGAAAACATTGCAGACCAATTTACAAAAGCTCAAGGAGTAATTAAGTTTAAAGAGAGTTGTGACAAATATGATTTAAAAGTGTAAATAGTTATATTATTATTATTAACCTAAAAGGGGAGAATGTTAGGGATAACATTGTTTACCCTAACTGGTTTAGGTAAAATAATAAATATGTTATCATGGTTTATTAGTTAAAGTGTCTGCAACTTTAACTGTAGGAATGTAGTTAAGGGAATGGTTGTAATAGCACCATAAAAGAAGCAAGGCAAGGCAGCTTGCTCTCTCTGGCTTGATGATCCCTAATTACTGCATGGATTGAAGACTGTGTTTTTCCCCTACTGGAACGGGAGAGAGAAAGGACTGTTGATTTATCAATGGTGAGAGGACTGATTTATTGTAAGTGAACTGACATTGGATATTCTACACGGACTTTGCTAATTGAATATCCTTGAATGGACTGACTAAAACGATACATGACTAATGGACTGTTATTTTGACTATGCTATAAACTCTAAATGGAATAAACTATATTTTTGATAGCACAAGCGTATCTGTTATTTTTACTGTATGTTAACTAACATACAAACTTATCTCACACATTTATCTGTGTGCCTATCTGATTAATGCTGCACATTCTGTTTAGCTTGTCTCCTTAACACTGGTTGGGGAACACAGGCTTAACACTTGGCTCACTCAGTTGTATGAAAAATCAGATGCAACATCCTGGCAGGATGGCTAATTTGCAATTTTCATGTGCCCTTAACAATATCTTCAAGCCTGGTTCTAAGAATGTTCACTTGACTTACAGAGCCACTCCATATTGTAATAAAATACTTGTCTCCCTCCTGTAATTAAATTCAGTTGCAAATATGTCCACCAAGAAAGCAGAACTGCACCATAGAGAAAAAATTATACAAAGAAAGCACTTCCATCCAAGCTAGGCAGATATTTACATATTTATCTTGCTGGAGAATGGCAGTGAATAGGTAAGACTGCTAATGACAAATAATTTAAAAAGTTGGTCCTCTTCAGCTGCTACATACTATTTTTCTTGGAGTTGCCAGTATACTTTCAATCTTGTTTCCCTAAAATCTAGAAAGTTGCTTTCTTTAAAAAAAAAGAGAGAGAGAGAGAGAGAGAGAGAGAGGCCAATTGACTTCCTTCTTCATCTTCCTCCAACAGTGCTGGAGGCATCTCTGTGGCTGCCTTATGTCCTGAAGCTCTTCAGAAAACCAAGGACCTTCAGGAGTGATACACAGGAAGAATGACAAAAGTTTGGTCTAATGGTTAAGGTAAGAAATGGGAGACCGTGAATTCTAGTCCCATCTTAGCCATGGGCATTTTTGTGCCAGTCACACTCTCTCTCTCAGCTCAACTCACTTCACAGGGCTATTGTTCTGGGAAAAATAGGAGGAGGCTATGTTGGATAAATTTGCTGCCTTAAGCTATTTGTAAAATGAATAAATAAATAAATAAATAATAAGAAAGAAGGAAGGAAGGAAAGAAAGAAAGAAGGAAAGAAATGTGGCTTTAGTGAGACAATTTTTCCCCAAAGTTTCAATATTTGGTGAACATACTATAGGTCTGCTGAGACTGCTTTTCAAAATGTCATGAAAGCAGCTATTCAAGCAGCTGATTGAAAACACAAAACATAATGGGTTACAATAACTGTTGTAACCTTAATGCTTATTACATTGTTGCACAGGCAAGCACGCAGAATTTTTCAGGATGTAGAGAAGAGGAGGAAGAAGGAAAACTGCTGGTACTTCAGGACATGAAAAGCAAATTAGAACAAAATTAGCCATGCTGATCCACAATGCGAAAAAAACTAGTAATTCAGTAGTTGCATAATATCTTGATCAGAACAATTTTGATCATTATTCTGTGATGTTAATTCCTCACAAGTCAGACTAAATCAAGTTAAGACTTAGATCTTTCAGCCTAAGAATTATTTATCATAGGATTTTCCACTGTTACAAATCATATTTTCACTTTAGATTATGGGTAAGAAGAGGAAGACTTAACATGACATCAGATTTCTCTGATAGTTCTGTGATTTACTGCTTTGCAGTTAATTTTTGAATATATCAATGTATCAGATAATGAATTGTATTTTATCTCAGCATTAACTTGTATGCTTCTTGCTGCTATAGTATAATGTCTTGATTTCAGTCCAGGAGTCAGATGAAGGTGAGAATGCAGAGGCAGATGTTCACTAAAAATCACCCACCCACCCCCAAGCTAGATTGCTCTGGAGATTTTCATGACCCAGTATTTTTTCTTCTTCCATTCATTCATGTACAAGACTGCCTGACAAGTCCCTACAGTTTTCATGACAATGTTTTTAACAACTGTTTTTCAGGTTTGCCATGGCCTTCTTCCTATGGCTGAGAAAGGAGGACTGGCTCAAGGTTACCCAGCTGATTTTGTGCCTAAGGGAGGACAAGAACTCACAGTCTCTTGGCTTCTAGCCTGATGCTTTATTCAAAACACCAAACTGGCTCTCTATTAAAATTTACATACCTAAAAAATTTATCATTGATGTTTCACTTCCCAAGGTGGTAAGCAATTCCCAGGGAAGCACATTGCACCTGAATAATAATACCCTTTCCTTATATTTTATCAATAAATGTGCATGCATACCATAGTGGACCAGAATTATTCTTTTAAGGCCTTGTATATTGGATATCCAGATCACATATTGATTCTAAACTCAGAAACCTGAGTTTTAATTTACATTGCTTGCAGCCAATTTAATTCATTATGTGGTTTCTAAAGTGTTAACTATTTTTTTTTAATCTTCTGTTACCTTCTACTTATAAAACATCTTCCACTTAGCAAAATATCAGAAGCCAGATGCAAAGAGAATCTAAATACTTTGCTACTCAGTTTCCACACAGTGGTTAAGTTTATGCCATCAGTTCTGTCAGAACTTAACATATAACATACTAACATGTGAGCTTGAGAAAAAAATTGTTATGTATATTACTCCCACAGTTGGACAAAACTGAATCCAATATACTTGCTATATATATATGGACATGTTGTTTTAAATACCATTCCTTATTTTTTCAAGTCTTTGGTCTCTGAACTCAGTTCTACAGTTATTAATGAGGCAGAACAAACAAAAATGTGAAGTCCTTCACTCAGAAGACAGAAATCAAATTTGTAGGAACAAGAAAGGGTAAACTGTCTTGGTGTAGACAACAAATAAAGAAATAAAAATATTCAAAGGAATTTGAATGTTTTAGTGATGCTCACATTAATGAGGTAGCTGACAAGACAAACACAATTTTAGTTGCATCATTTCCAAATTACACTACATTCTGCCTTTACAAATGTAATGTTACTATTGTTGTTGTTATTGTTATCATCATCATCTGACCCCACTTTGAATACTATGTCCAGCTCAGGGCGTCATGTTTTCAGACTGATTCAGTGCAATTAGAAGAGATGCCAGAAACAGCAATGGGTATATTCAGGGATCTAAAAACTAAGACCTATGAAGAAAAATGGAAGGATCTGGGGATTGAATCTTCAGAAAAGATAAGGGAAAGAGTATAATAAACACTTTTCTAGCATCTGAAAGAATGCACAGACAGTAAGTTGAGACCTGTTCTCTTATCATTTCAGAGGGTACAGAATAGTGCATTTAAAGTTAGAGGAAGGTAGATTCTGATTGCAAACATTTGACCCCAAGGGAAGTGATAAATTTCCTTTCACTGGTTGTGTTCAAACTGGACAGCTATCTGTATAATAATGCAGACTAAACCTCAGACAATGGATTCAATAGCTGAAATGTGGCCTTCTAAAACAATGATTTTATGGATTTCCCCCATTCACCAGTTCAGTTGAAGTCCTATCTAGCCAACCTGAGACAGCACAAACAATAACACCTTAAATTTTTCTGCACCTATTGCTGATCCATAGGATTTCTCTCTTCAAGTATGATTTCTCTCTATTTCAAGCAATAGTAGGCTATATAAATGTTTTGAAAAAATAAATGAATAAATATAATAATGTGGAAAACATTGAGGGGACAATGCAGCATGAAGTCTGACCTAATTATCTCTGGGATTTTCTACTCTGATTTGTCAGCATTTTCTAATATTCCTCATTTGGCATCTCCTAACTAAAACAGATAATCCTTGCTTAATGATCCCTATTATATTATTATACACAAAAAATGACAGTGTACACAGCAAACAAGATAACTATGCTGGGTTTCGTATCACAAATCACTAGTCGAACACTTCCCAAGGTTTAGGACTGATAATCAGCGGATTATGCGAGTGGATCCCAGTAAGGTGGCCTTCTGCAGCTGACCAATGGTGATTTTGTCAGCGCCAATTGTTTTTAAGTGCTTGCCTAGGTCTTTAGGCACAGCACCCAGGGTGCCGAGTACCACTGGAACCACCTGCACTGATTTATGCCAGAGTCTCTGCAGTTTGATTTTTAAGTCCTGATATCTGGTGATTTTTTTCAAGTTGTTTCTCGTCAATTTTGCTGTCACCAGGTATGGCAATATCGACGATCCACACTTTTTTCTTCTCCACATGATGATTCCTATGATGATGATGTTGTGAGATGAAGCAGTAGTTCAGTGAAACATCCTGTTACCATCCCACTTAGCGATGACATTTCCAGCAGTCCCAGTTGTTGAATGAAGTGAATGACCCACAGTCATTAAGCAAGAAATCATGTGACTGTGGCTTGCAACTTCCAACCAGCTTCTCCATTGACTTTGCTTGTTGGAAGTCATCTGAAGTTACAAATGATAATTTTGTGACAGTGGGACACGGCAACCATCATAAATGTGTAATGGTTGCCAAATGCTCAAATCACAATTACATGGCTGCAGGGACACTGTTGATGGTCATAACTGCAAGGAGCAGTCACAAGTCACATGTTTCAGTGTTATCGTAACTTGGAATAATTGTATGATTATTAAGAACTATCTGTAATGGAATTTTAAAAGGAGAAAATATACCCAGGCCGAAATAGAGGCAGCCAGCCCCACACACGTGCAATGATTGAAGTACAATAAATCAGTAGTTGAAACTGATTTGACATTGGTCTCCTTTGGGAATGAGGATGGGAGGAGAAATAACAAAAGAAACTGGCAAAGAAGCAATGAACTCCTAACATGACATTTCTTATTGTTCTCCAGATACTGCACTGAATCAGAATGGGGCTGCTACAGCTAAAGATAGTGTAATGACTTTTTCGGAGCCATTTCAAAGCACTGTTAATGCAAAATTATGCTAATATGTCCCCTCTTTGTTTTCAGATAAAATAGTACGGAAGAATCTACTTTTTTCTGCTTTTCTGGGGAGAATATGGTTTCAAAAATATGGTGGTGGGATAACGGGTCTGAAAGAAACTCAGGAAACATAGTGTTAACAAAGAAGACACATAGTTGAATAGCTAACTGATAAGAAAGGTGGCCTGCCCACACTTCCAGAATAGGCTTGGAGTTAAACTGAGGGAAGGAAGGAAGGAAGGAAGGAAGGAAGGAAGGAAGGAAGGAAGGAAGGAAGGGACTTCTGTTTACATTCACAATACAGCCCCTGACTTTGTCTCCAAGATCACAGGTACAAAAACTATTTCAGATTTTAGACATCTTAAACCTACCGTGTAATAGGAGAATCCAGTTTAAAGAAGGAAACAATATATGTTTATGCCAGTGCACTTGGTGATGACTTAAGGTTGTTCACTCACGGCTAGGGACAAATTAAGTAAAATCATGCAAAGGTGGGGGGAGGAGACAGTGTCTGGTTTTGCATGGAGGCATTGCTGCATAATGAGTTTGTGCCACTGCAAAGTCGGCTCTAGAGTTGCCTAATCAGGTGGTGTTGGCTAGTTTGAAGAGGTTAATTAGCTTTTTTCTGGCTACAAGCCACTCATCTGAAATTGGAACAAGCAGAAGTTTTTTTTCTGCAAAGGCTGGTGGAACTTGAAGATGATTTGCTGATTGAAAGAATGTCTTACCTTGCCCTGTCAACCAATTGCTAGCCTACAGAAACTTAATCCTTTTCTCCTTCCCACCCCAAATAAGCTTTTCTTCCTATTCCTTGAGACTTCTTATCCATCCCTGGCCATCTGCAACCACATTAAATGTTCTGAAAGAAACGCTGGGGTGCAGAACCACTAGACAGCAATGGTGGCACAGTGGTTAAGAGTGCACTATTGCAGGCTGACTCTGCCGACTGCCAGGAGTTCGATCGTAATAGGTTGATTCAGCCTTCCATCCTTCTGAGGTCAGTAAAAGTGAGGACCCGGATTGTTGGGGGCAGTATGCTGACTCTACATAAACTGCTTAGAGTGCAGTTACAGTCTTGCTCCAGTCTTGCCTGTTGCAGACTTTCATTTTGTTACTCAAGGTTATTCCTTTTATCTTTTACATTGCATCTCAATGCATACAAGGCTATACTGAGAGTAAAGACAGGAAAGTAGGGTAGGTGTCTTAGAATCGCTTTGTCCTGCATCTTTAACAAAACAGGTTCTACATGCAGGGCTTCAATAGATGTACAGAAACTGTAGAAAGGATGAGAAAAATCAGCCATATGCAGAAAAGAGGCAAAGAGATCTGTGCAAACAATTACGCCAGGAAGTTTCTCCAGTAGAAAAAAGGCAGCTATATAACCTTCTCCCTTCCTTTCTCTTATAGTCTCTGGACTTGGATAGTGGAGTTTGGGCCTGAACACTTTTGCTCTAGGGAGAACTCATATGGCAAGTTTGTCTTATGTCCCTGAAAGCTCTGCATTTGTCCTGGACACATAATTTAGGGAGGTCAGGGAACTATATTTTTTTACTTTTAGGAAATGAAGTTCGGGACATTCTTGTTATCTGAGGATGTAAACCAGATCAGATGGCACAGCATTCACTGAATGCCAATTTTTGCAGTCTCCTCTGGTTGCACTTCTTGGCATCCAGAATGCCAATTTTTGCACTCTCTTCTCCAAAATAAAGATTGATGCACACTAGCTTTTAGTTTTTCATCATTCAGAGACATGATAGGAGATATTCAGAGCATTTTGAAGCCAGCTGGCTTCAAAATGGTTTAGAATAACTGCAGGATGGAAAAGATGCCATTCACACATCCCCCAAGTGGAGTAAAAGATGAAAAAATTGTGAATACTTATTTATAGCCTAACTTTCTGTTGTTATTATTTTTGTACTTGAGTTGACATCATCTGTCCATCTAAAGTCAGGGATTTAAACCTACAAATATCCCTGCTGAATTCACACACACACACACAAACACTATAAATCAAGGTTTCCAAGGAAGCAACAAATAACATTACACGCCTGACAATAACTGCTGTTCTGAGTAGGTAAACACCAGTCCTGTTTTGTTTTTAAATAGTTATCTGCATCACCTCTATTCTATTCTATTCTATTCTATTCTATTTTAATCTAATCTAATCACCTCCAGTAAAAAAATTACTTGGGCAAAACCAGCAGGGAAGATGTTTGTGATAGAAAATAACATATGAAGCTCCAGATTGAACAGTGGAATCCTTGGTGCTCTGCTCTACTTAAATAATTCAGTTTTAGGAAGGAAAAAAAATGCCTAAAAGGAGGGGCGGAACAGATGGAAAATCTTGCATATTTGATATCGGCTGCAATGAACACGGGACGAGGAGAGGAAAGGCGGGTGCTGCTGGGATCTTTTTTCCGGATTCGGGGTGACAACAACGGGAGCCACCATAGCAGGTAGTTGTGTCTGGGGGGTTGGGGGGGGAGGTAGGGCAATTCTCCCCGCAGCTCTCGCGGGGGTGGGCTTTCGTTTTCAAGGGGAGAAGCGGAGAAAAAGGGCCAGCTTGGAAAGACAGTTGGGACTCCCGCTGTAACGAGCCCGAAAGGGCGAGGGCAGCAGACCCCCCCCCCCGAAGGCGCCCCGCCTCGGGCGAGAGGGGCAGCCTTGAACTCTTACGCACAGCTCCAGCCGCCGGCTCTCTCTCTCTCTCTCCCTCCCTCACGGGAAGCAGACCAGAAAGGGAGGCCCTCCCGCCAGGAGGAGGCTGCGTTGGGGCGGCCAGGGAGCCGAGAAAGGCCCTCGCCGTGCCTGGAGAGAGAGCGGCTGTCGGAGCAGCACGGAGGAAGGCCTGATTGATTTGGCGGAGAACTGCCGCGCTCGCAACCCGCGCTCCCGGCCCGCGCGGGGGGGGGGGGAGAAGGGAGGGGAGGCGGACACTGAGGCGGGGCCGGGCCGAGCGCAACGAGGAGGGGGCGTCGGCTCCGCAGCCAGCGCGCCTGCCCGACCGGTGGCAACGACGACAACGACGGAGAAGCTCGAGCAGCGAGCAGGCGGAGGAGGAGGGGTGGGGGGTCTCCGGGCCGGGACGGCCGGGCCCCATGGGCGGGTGTGTGGGCTCTCACCACGACTCTTCGGGCAGCCTCAATGAGAACTCGGACGGCACCGGAGGTGAGAGCGGCGGAGGGGCTGGGCTGTTCTTGGCCGAGGCGGGGAAGAGAGGCGAGCAGAGGCAGCTGCTTCTCACAATGAGGAGAGGGAAGCCGAGAGGAGCCCTCGGCGGCCTCCTCTTCCTCTCCTTTTTTCATTCGGCGGTCTCCCGTTCTGCCTTTCTCCGCCCGAAGAGAGCGCCCCGCTTCCTGGAAGTGGTCCTCCTCCTCCTCTTCCTCCTTCCAACTTTCCTCAACTCAGCGGGCGCTCTCCAAGAAGGAGCGGGACCTCCAAAGGACCCGGGCAGGGCTGGGGCATTCAATACCCCTGACCTGAAAGAGACGGTGGGACTGAGAGGGAAACTACCCCCCCTCCACGCCCTCCGTCTCACCTACTCCAAGGATGGGGAGAGAATTGCTCTTCTCTGCTCAAGGTGGGCTGCCTCTCTCCCTTAGCCTCACCCTCTTTAAGGGGGAAAAAGGACACTAATAAAATCGTGAATCCTTTCTCTTCCAAAGAATTTGAACTGTAAGAGCTTCTTCTTCATCATCATCATCATTATTATTAGAAATATAATGCATGTTATTGATAACTTCGGATTGCCAACCTCTTAGATGAGCATTCCCTTAGGAAAGAGTCACCAGTGTTCACCTATAGTTCAATGATTTGTCCTTTAATGTAGTGACATTTTGGAAAACTAGTCTGTTGTAAATGTGGCTTTTCTTAAAGCTCCCCTGCCCTCTGAAACTCCAGAATACCCTGAAGCATACAAAACATCTAATTGTGTCAGAGAACTGAAATTTTTAAGTTAGAATATTTCTTTCCCTTAAAGCAGGCTGCACTCAAAAGTTGCTGGGTGCTGCAGCTGATGTTTTGCCTGCTTGTAACTTTGCATACAATTGTATGATAATCAAGGGAGGAGGATAGTTTTTCTCCCCCCCTTTTAAGATTGTCTCCTCTTCTGCCACCTGGAGAGCATTTACCACCCACTTAAGGGTTATACCTCCTGTTGTTTCCAATAAAACAATGGCTGCTGTTCTCCTTAGTGGTAGGGCATATAGCTATGGAGCATCTCTTAAAGAAATCGAAGGGTCCGCTTAAGTTATCATAACAAGGACAGTGAAATATCACAGGCTCAACTACTCTCAAATCTAATAAAGTGTAAGTTGCCATTCAGATGGACTTAGAAAATTCACCATGTCTGAGTAATGTCATCCATTGTTAAGAAACTGCCATGCAGGTTAGGTATTATGAGGCAATGGAAGGTCATAGAAGAAATAGTCTTAGATGTGATTTTTATTTTTTTTTGCTTTTATATTCATCTTGTAGCCTAATGAATGGTTAAGTATTTCTTTAGTAAAGGGTATCATTATATTAAAGACTATAACCTTTTGCACAATGAAAGCATATATACAGTTGATCACAGTGGGATTATGGATTCTTTTTGGCCTGAATTTACCTATCAAGCTCTTATGTCTATATTCAACTTCTGTTGGGCATCATTTTGTATTGAAATAATTATCATCTAATATAGTACTTGCATTTTATGGATTGCCCAATCAGTGTGAATTATATGCAAGGTTTAAGGTAAAAATAATCCCTGAAGAGAGATCTGATAATTAGTTGATAATGTGATTCTCAGAGGTAAATCTCAATTTGTTGAATATTGGTTGCGCAATATTTTAGAGGGGTTTTCCCCGCTTATTTTTATTTAAATACCATCAAGTATTTAGGTATATACTTGCATATCACAATGGAACAAACCGGGGGTACAGTAGTTTTTCTGCTTTTTAAGATGAAATAATTGTAGTATAATGTACGAGCAAAAATGTCACATTCTCAAAATTTTGTCTAAATTTTCTGCTTTTCAGTAATATACATTTGTGATGAATACCTAATCTCACTAACCATTTCAAGAGTAGCACTGTGCTGAAATTAGAAATCATTGCCATTGCAATACTAGTTCAAAAACAGATCTATTGAAGTTGAGACTATGATTACTATCCTACTAGGTCACTTCTGTCTCTAATTTTACTTGCAAAACTTGAATCAATTTACAGGTTCTTGCAAATTATTGCAAACAGATCTTGCACTTTAGAGTTTTATCTTAGACATTTCCAAAATATAGCTTTAGGTTTTTTAGGGCTCTGAATTATAAGAAATTATTCGTATTCATTAATTCACTACTGGTTTGTGGCGATCCTCAATCTCAATTTTTCTCTTGAGACTGCAGTTAAATCTACTAAATGCAATAAAGTATTATAGTTAGCTATGTATCATAATGTATATATGTTAAATATGCAGGCAAGGATTTGACATACAGATATCAAAGTATGTCTTTCTCATTGGGTTGTCATTTTGGACGTTATGCAGTTTTTTTTCCATGATAGATGTGAATTCAGCTGGATTTCTCATGTGGAGTTGTTTGGCAACTTAGTTGATAAAAGGCATAAGAGTTGATTCATCTCTGTGTTGTAAACTGTTGTTCAAATACAGTGGGATTTAAAGACTAATGATGCCATTATGTGGTTTTCCTATGTTACAAAAGGAGTATCAGCTGAAACCTAACATATAATTGTTCTTTTTTGCATATTAAATTTAAGCTGGACATAACAGGTATAAATTGATAGCTTGGCCAAAAGAAATGCCTGTCATGTTATTTGTGCGACTAAGACCTGAAGTGTGTTCACACAACCAGAGCAATGTTGAATGAATTTCATGTGGTTTCTCCAATCTGCTATTACAGTGATATAGGCCAGCATAACTTATAATACTTTTCTGTTCTGAACAGATTCAGTGGTTTTGTTGGTTGCTCAGTTTTTCTATTGCAATGTTTGATAAACTCTTTTAAAAAACCTATATTAAAACTATTATTGCCTTTGGCAAGTATTAATAGCATTAAGGACTCCTCTTAACTGTGCAGAATGGGAAAAAAGCTATTTATTAGTTTACAGAGACAAAAAATTACATTATACATTAAAAATAATAAATGCAATGAAGAATTAACATGTTAGAGTGGTGGTGGTAGTAAACATTAAATATTGACTCTTTGTGGACCAACTTATGTAGTCAGATCCAAACCTGAAAACAAATTAAGACCAGTATCTTCTCACAGCAGTCACAATTGTACCCAATATAATAACTTTCAAAGAAATTTAAATAGATCAGTCTGCTAATAGAAGCTCCATTTCATGCCAACTTACACATAAGGATAGGAAATATAACTCAGACCACCACATAATGCACAAAGAGCAACATAGCAATATGTGATATACAAAACTATCTTATTGTCTTAATAATAATGTGATGTTACTGAACTTTCCCATCAACATTGTTGAGGATAAATCTTGCTAGTATAAATGCCCTTCTGTACAAGACAGAGAGGATGTAAGAGGCGGCAGGGGGCATTCAAGGTGCCGGTCCTGCAGGTTCACCCATTGATTGTAGCACCACTCCGGAACCAGCGCCTCCAATGGGGAAGCGGTGGCACGTTATGTGCATCTGCGGCAGCGTTCAATGCACCATTCCCCTGCCACCTCTTAGTGTCCCCAAGGGGGCTGGCAGAGGGGCACTAAGAGGCGGCAGGGGGGTGTTCGAGGCACCAGTCAGCCTGCAGGTTCACCCATTGAGGCTCTGGCTCCGGAGCAGTGCTACAGTCAATGGGTGAACCTGCAGGGTCGGCTTCTCGAATGCCCCCCTGCCACCTCTTAGCATCCCCAAGGGGGCCAGCATAAGGGTGCTAAGAGGTGGCAGGGGGCAGTGCATCGAACGCGGCTGTGGCGGCATGTAACATGCCACCGCTTCCGCATTGGAGGCGCAGGCTCCAGAGCAGTACTAGTCAATGGATGAAACTGCAGGTCTGGCCGCCGCCTCGAATGCCCCCCTGATGCCTCTTCTCCCCCCTCTGCCAGCCCCCTTGGGGATGCTAAGAGGTAGCAGGGGGAAGTTCGAGGTGCCAGCCCTGCAGGTTCACCCATTGACTGTAGTAATGCTCCAGAACCGGTGCCTCGAATGCGGCAGCACGTTGGGAAAAGCCTCTGCCACCGCTTTTCCAAAGTGCCGCCACTGTTGCATTCTGTCTATCTCTCCGTCCGTCCATCCATCCATCCATCCAAAAGGTCTGTCTGTTTGCCTGCCTGCCTGCCTGTCTCTGTCTCTGTGTCTCTCTATCCATCCATCCATGTTCGAAGTGCTGGCCCCACAGGCACATCGGGAAAGTAGAGGAAAGCCAGTCTGAGAGGGAAGGAGGGAGGGAGGGAGGGAGAGAGAGAGAGAGAGAGAAAGAGAGAGACCTGATGCATCAGATTGAATGAGGCCCAGTTTAGACTGAGGCCCTTTTCCACATTGAAACATCTTTGCCAGCACATTGAAACCTCTTTGGCTTCTATTAAAGGTTTTGTGGATGAAACATGGTCAAGACTATCGGGAAGCTCTCACATTTTGTTGAGGCTTTAAACAGGATCCATTGGACCAGATCTCCACCCTAAAAATTACTTTTCCCCAATGTATTACAGTGCCAATTCTGAAGAAGGCAAAACCAAACTGTACTGGTAAATTACAAGGAGAACACACACACACACACACACACACTCCCTTCTAACCCTGCTGGAGCAGGTGATTGGACTAACATAGATATCTCATTATCTTTCTCCTCCTTCCCTCCCTCCTTCTTTATTTCTTTTTCTTTCTGTCCTTTCCTTCCCCTCTTTCTTTGTCCCTTTTTCTTTCTTTCCCTTTTCTCTTTATTTTCTTCCTCTCTCTCTTTTCTCTCTCTCTTTCCCTCTCTCAGGATCATCCCTTTGGATCAGGGGTCGCCAAACTTTTGGACCTCAGGGACCACCAAACTCATAATTTTAAATCCTGGAGATCACTAATATGAATTTTGATTGACAGTGGCTTTCTGGCGTTGGTGGGAGAGAGAGAGAGAGAGATCTCATCCAACCTCTCTCTCCCCCTCTCTCTCACACACACAGGCAGGGGTGGGATTTAGATCCCTGATCTAAAGCTGTCAAAACTCCAAAAATTGGTCAAGTAGCTCTGGGGAGGCCAGCCATAAATTAGAACACTTGCTAAACAACCGGTCATTAAGTAAGGACCATTTGTATTTGGTTTGCCAGTCACCTGGCCACACCCACCCAGTCATGTGACCAGCAAACCACACCCTCAAATCAGGCCACACCCATAGAAATTTGAATCCCACCCCTGGGTGGGGGGCACCAAGGATGAGTTTGTAGCACCAAGGGGGCAGTGGACTGAAAAAGTTTGGGAACCACTGTTTACATCTTTGCAGGCAAAGGGTTGTGTGCCATACAGCAGAAGGCTTAGTACTTTGGCTCTAAATAATTTAACTGCTGCAGGGACAAAGTTGTTATCATTATGTATCTAATTATAGTGTTGGTGGCCTTTTCATCACGTATTATAATTTCTCAAGTTTGCTATTTCAAAGCAGTGAAAGACTGAAAGTAGGTTCCTAATATTTGAAAATGTTAATTGGCTCAGTTTGGATACCATTGATTTTTCCAGTTACAGTGCCAGTTAACATGTTTATTTTTATTTTATTTTATTTGGTTTGTCAATTGCTTACAAGATAATAAGTATAAGTATAAACATAGTTATGAATGCATGGATACATATAAGAAAAATAAAAGAAACAATAGGACAGGGATGGTAGGCACGTTGGTGCGCTTATGCATGCCCCCTACAGACCTCTTAGGAAAGGGGTGAGGTCAATAGTAGAAAGTCTAAGGTTAAAGTTTTTAGGGTTTGGGGAAGAAACCACAGAGTCAGGTAGAGTATTCCAGACATTGATCACTCTGTTGCTGAAGTCGTATTTCTTGCAATCAAATTTGGTTGTCTGAAGGTAAATAAGATCACTACCATTTTAGAGTAATTTGTAGTTATTTGTCATAGTAGATTGTTAATGCTATAAATATAGATATAAATGAATGAATGAAGAAGACAGCCAAGTACTTTATATATGAATAATCCTTTGACCTTTTGCTGGCTTTCTGACATATGCCTTGCCTGTTCGTGATTCAAAGTACTCCCAACAATTTAGTTTCATTTTTCTTTAACTCTTAAAGTATCCTGAGATGACCAGTGGTTTGTAGCAACAAATAGAAGCATATAACTAAACAAGATGGATAGGATGTTAAAATAACAACTATATGACTTAGATGTCTAGTACTCTGTTTCTCTCATCTTAAAAATATTTCTAAGCCAAGTATAGTCCTTGGACTATAACTAACCAGAGGTAAATCTATGAATAGGATTCCAAAGTTAGATGTCGGAATAGGAATAGCAAACACTTTAAATTGCTAATTGTGCTAGTAATTCTGGATGTGTTGGAATTCTTTTATTAGCATTAATCAGAACTTTACTTTATTCTCTCTCTCTCTTTAATGTAACTCCAGTTCTTAATGTTGTGCTGTTAGTATAATTTTTTTCATAAAAATCAAGAAAAACAACGTTGAAATTATGATTGCACTTTGGAGACTTATTCTGCCAAATTGACTGTGTATCTCATTCCTTATTCCTTCTTACAAGTTCATATTTAGAGATATTGTTGTTTTAAAGGAAGAAAAAAGTAATCCTGTTGCCATGTGTAAGAAAAGATGCTATATAAATAACTATTTTACATGTGTGGTTTAATATATTGCTTTTCTGTAATACCATTTGCATGATTTCTAGAGTAAGATTAGAATTGATATAAACTCTTGGCAGTTGCAGAATGTTAACGTGGCTTCTAAGCAGTAAAGGGCATAATCCCCAGAAGATTTCAAGATGTATTTTCAAGCTTTCTGGTACATATCTAAATGTTATCAAGGAAACTATTTCATAACTCTTCTGTTTTTGTCTTAAAACCAATTATTTCCAAGTAATCTTGTTATGATTTCCAAGGTCACCTAAAGTCTGTTCATCCAGGATAGGCATCTGTTCTTAATTCAGAATGGGTGGCCCACACAACTCATTGAGATTTGGATAATTATTACCACAATTAGAAGAGAAAGGTTGGAGAATGCAGCACAGTATACAATATGATGGACATGATTGTGAAATGCTTTTTCACAGTATTTTTTGTGTTTTCCAATTGTCTAAGGAAAAGACAAAAATCCCAAAGTACAGTTGCATGGTTCAAAGCATCTGGATTTTTGGCTTTTAGAAAAACTAAAACTGGATTTTAATGAACATACGCTCTTAGTTTAGTAGTTGGAATATCTTCTACCAAAGTTATGCATTATTTATTGTAAAGGAAAGTTTGCATAGTTTAACATTACATCCCAGTGTTACTTTAACTGCTAGTATAATTCTAGTTTGCCTGATAAATGTGTATTCTACTCTGCAGGTCTGAGACTGTATTCTTTCAGTATATACTGACAATTTACAGAAACTGAACAAATCTTAAGTGATGATAAAGTAATTATTTCTCTATGATCTCCACATTCCATCCGAAGTAAACTTCCAGCAACTATTCTCTTATTCCAAATAGAAAATAGACAAGCTTTGAAATCAAGTGGAGGGTCCCATGCTGAAAGCATTCATTCATTAAACATATATTATTTTTAAAAAAGTCTTTCAGAGATTTAATTTAACAAGTGTTCTTCTTTTTATGAGCTGAATTTTTAAAAGGAGCAATAAATTGTTTTCGTTAAATATGTATTCATCTTATGATCACAAAGAAAGTATTCTACCTATAGGGTTTCATAGTTATATTTTAGTTTTATTGATTAGAAAGAGCTACTGAGAGGTGAGTGTATGTATTTTTAATATAGGTTCTTAAGCTGTATGATAGAAAGGCAAGATGTCCATCTAAGTAAATAGTACTGCAATCAAACCACAAGATAATAAATATGATTGCTCAGGTGTAAATTCCACTGCGTACAATAGCATATTTCCCTAAGAGGATGTTACAGTATTAAGTAGCCTGAGCCTTGCTATGAAATCATTGCAGTTCTTTAGAAGTAATCTAAAAGTATCACAGGTTCCAGCAGTAGAGAATAGTAGCAAACCTCATAGATAAACATTTAACATTTCAAGCATTGTTTACATGCAGTTGAAGAAATATTATGTATTCAACAAGCAGTAATATACACATTGAAACTTTGTGGATTAAAGTTTGGAAATATTTCCTAAGAAATAATAAATGTTGCTTCAGTTGGTTGCAACTTAACCATAAATAAGATTTTATTTTTCAGCTTTTGTTCAGATAAAAACACTTGGAAAGACAGGTGTGTGTGTGTGTGTGTGCGTGTGTGTGTAGGGAGAAAATGGTCAAATTCAAGCATCTCAGGGAAGTAGCCATTTAAAAAATCTAAATGAATTAATTCAACAGAAATGGGTTTATTCCCATTGGAACACAATACAAGAATTAACAATGCCATTCCATCTACTTATAATTAGACAGTTGCTCCACAAAATTTTGGTACATAATTTAAAAGTAATGGCAGCTACAAACACTTCTGCAAAAGATTCAGGTAGTGAATGAGAAATACTTTAAATTTTGAAAATACATAGAAGCCAAAAAAACACTAATCAAATTTAGCAAAGGCAAAGAATGAAAACTTGATGCATAATTGTAGCTTTCAATTATCATAAAGATCATAGAATTAGAGGGACTTCAGAAGTCTTTTTATCCAATCCCTTGTTCAGTGCAGGATCCACTTGAACAATATTTTTCATCCTTGGCTCAGCCCCATGATTGGGGACTTCTGGGAGTTGAAGTCCACACATCTTAACATTGCCAAGGTTCAGAAATACTACTTTTAGGTCATACTAGGACAATGGCCATCCATACTGAAAACTTTAAGTGAAGAAGAAAAATGGAAGCACCCTCTGGAGTACCCTTCATCCATATGCTTTTGCTGCAGATGCAAAGGAGTCCAGCCGATAGTGCCGGATAAATGGAGAAGGCAAAGTCCAGGTAGTCTCCTCGATAGGTGCTTGGGTGGCCCAGCTGCCGAAGTTGCTGCACTCCGAGTAGAGTGTGCTGTCAGTTTCTTGGGAACTGGAAGGCCCAAGATCTCATATGTGGTAGAAATGCACGCCCTGATCCATCTGCTCAACATGAGAGCCTTAGTCCCCAAGAAGACAGGTTGGAAGGACACAAATATTGCTTCAGATTTGCAAAAGGGAACAGTACATTTTACATAAATACGAAGCGCCCTTCTCCCATCCAATGTGTGCCACTTATGTTCCAACACATGTTGAGGCTTGGGACAAAAGTCAGGTAGTACTATGTCTTGTGCCCTATGAGATCAAGAATTAATTTTTGGCACAAAGGAAGGTTCCAAACGTAACACTGTCCAGTTATCATGGAAAATACAGAAATCATGCCTCACCGAAAGGGCTGCCAGCTCTGAAAACCCCCTGGCCAACGTGATCGCCACCAGAAGAAAACCTTGAGGATCAAGGGACGAAGGCCCACCATCTGTAAGGGTTCAAATGGTGGACTCATCAGGGCCTGCAGTACTTTAGGAAGATCCCAAATGGGATACCTATGGACGACGGGAGAATGCAAATTAGCTGCTCCCTTCAAAAATCTGAGGGGTGATGTGAAAGGGATGAATACCTATCCCATGACAGGACTGATGCTAAGACCGCCACCTGTCGACGGAGAGTACTTGGCGCGAGCCCCTTGTCCAACCTGTCCTGGAGAAACTGCAGCACCTCTGAGACCGATGCTGAGGTCGGGTCTCGGGACCTCTCAGAGCACCACTCACAAAACTTCCTCCAGGTGGCATCATAAAGTCAGTTGGTTGATGGTTTACGAGATGCCTGGATGGTATCAGTGACCCTGTCAGAAAGATTGAATACTCTCAACGATTGCCACTCAAGCGCTATGCAGCCAGTTGGAACCACTGGGGTTCCGGATGTAGCAGGACCCCTTGGCTGAGTGAAATCCTGTTGGCTGGGATTCTCCACGGACTCTGAGTCAACAGATTCACCAGGTCAGTGAACCAGGGCCTCCTGGGCCAATGCAGCGCCAGAAGTACTAGCTCCTCCTTCTCCAACATCTTCCGAATGACAGCCAGAATGACCGGAAGGGGAGGAAGTCATAGAGGAAACTCACAGGCTACTTGCTCGGAAGTTCATTGGTCCCCTTCACTCCCTAGGTTGGAAACCTGGAGAAGAAGAGCCTACCTGTGCGTTCTGGGGAGTGGTGAATAGGTCCACCACTGGGGGTCCGAATATGAGGGACAACTCTTGGAATAGGGATGGGTAGAGACTCCACTCCAAGTGGTCCACTTGAGTTCAATTCAACCAGTCTGCCTGAGAGCTGTCGACCCCGGAGATGTAGTCTGCTTTGAGGGACAGAAGGTTCCTCTTTGCCCACCTCTCCAGATGTTCTGCTTCCTGCGTCAGAGTCCTGGACCTGGTCCCCCCTGCCTGTTGACATGGGCCTTGATGGCCATATTGTCTGTCATAACCAGCACATGGGACCCTGATACTCTGTCTTGGAAGCATCTCAAGGCCAAGAAGTTAGCCCTGAGCTCTAGGAGGTTGATGGGGTGAGACTTGTCTGTATGAGGCCAGTGACCCTGAGCCATCTGGCCCTGCAAATGAGCCCCCCCAGCTGTAAAAGCTGGCATCCGTAGTGACTACCATCCTGTCTGGTTCCTTGAAAAGGTGCCCTTTTGACATGGCTTGGGATTGCCACCATCGAAAGGAGAGAATAAACTGCGGAGGAAGCAGGACCCTGATGACTGAATGGCTGGTCCCTGCCCGTTGAAAGAGGAGGAGGAACCATTGCAGGGTTCAGGCATGTATGCATGCCCAAAGCATGACGTCGATGCAGGGGATCATCTTTCCAAGCAGCTGTGACAGGAGAGACAGAGGAATGGTGTGAAGCAGTCAAACTTTGTTGATCAACTCGTTGAGGCTTTCCTGTTGCTCCAGGGAAAGGAAGACCTCACAGTGACTCATGTCGATTACATCCCAAGGTGTAGCAGGCGGGTCGTTAGTAGAAGATGGCTTTTGATGAGGTTTATGGAGAATCCATGCTCCTGCAATAATTGTATCATGGTCCGAAGGTTGTGGTCGGCTACCTGGACAGAGGTAGACAGGATCAGAATGTTGTCCAGGTAGCATTGGACCTTCACAGACAAGGCTCAAAGGTACGCTGCCAATGCTGCCAAGACTTTGGAAAAGACCCATGGGGCCAATGAAAGGCCAAATGGAAGGGCCTGGTATTGATAGTGCTTATTGTTGTAACAGAAGCGGAGGAACTAGCGATGAGGGGGCTAGATTGGAATATGGAGGTAAGCCTCCATGAGGTCTATGGATGAGAGGAGATTGCCCTCCTGGACACTCTGAAGGATAGAGTGTAACATCTGCATCTTGAAGCGCCTGTAAGGAATGAATCTGTTCAGGGACTTGAGATCAAGGATTGCTCTCCACTCTCCCAAGGCCTTTGGGATTACAAAGAGACGGGAGTAGAAACCCAACCTCCATTGGTCCACAGGAACCATCTCTATGGCTCTGATGTCCACCAGGTATTGGATGGCCGATTCCATAAGAGCCCATTTGGATCTGTCCTGAGAAATTGGACAGAAAACAAAAAAACATTGGAGGAGGGGAGAGAAACTCCAGGCAAAGGCCAGATGATACAGTCCTGAGAACCCAGGCGACCATTGTTGACTCCTCCCATCTTGAAGAAAAAAGGTCAGACCTCCGATGGGAGGGGAACAGATGCAGTTACTTAGAGTGTCGGAATGAATGACCTCCTCCCCCTCAAAAGGGCCACTTACCAGAGAACTGTTGCCTGCCTGCACAGTCAGGGTGTTGTTCCTGGTGCGGTCTTTGGCCCTGAGGGAATTGAGGGTTGGCTTCAGGACGGAAGGTGGGAGGCCTGGAGTATGGTGTCTGCTGGAATTCCGATCTTTTGTTGGTAGATGACAGCACCTTTTATCCATGGTCTCTACCAGGTATGTTTCCAAGGCTGTTCTAAAGAGGTTTTCTCTGGAGCATGGAGCAGCTGCCAGCTTCCACTTGCGCTGTGAGTCGGTCTTTCAGTTGTGCATCCAGAGAAGGCACCTCGCAGACACAGAGGAAGCCATTGCCTTAGACGTGAATCTGACGGAGTTTAGTGTAGCATTGGCTGTGAATTCTGCTGTGGCTATTATTTTGTTGAGGTCTTGTGGCACCTGGCATTGTTGCTTGGTAGCTGGTCTTAGAGTTGGTGTAACCAACGTATTGCTGACCTCATAAAAAACAAGGCCTTCACCCCCCAAGCTCTGGCCTGGTGTGTGCGTTTCAGAGTTTGCTTTGAACTTTTGTCATCAAGCCTCAAGACATCCTCCGGTTCTGTGGGGATTCTGGAGGATGCAAAGGTAGCTATCACCGGATCATGTACTGCTGGTACTGATAGGGCATTGGCCAGGGAGGGTCCCACATTAAAATATCTCTTGTCCTGGGATGAGGCCCAGACAGAGAAGTAGCACATTGATCCCTCACCAAGTCCAAGAATAATAACGGGGAGGAGAGCACCTCATTTTGGACCACAGGTTTAGAAAATAATAGGTCCCCTTGGGCCGTAAGGTCCACCTGTGGTTCCGGTGCCACCTCCTCAGGACTTAGTTACACAGGAGCTAAAGCCTTGTGGAGTAGGCGCCTGAATAATGAAGGCTTGAAGACAGCCGCTGATGTGGGTTCTTCGGCCTCGCCTCTTCTTCATCTGAAAGATGGGAATCCCTGAGCTCCCCTTCCTCCTCCGACATAGAGGATTTGCTATGCTCTGAGGGATATAAGAAACATCTTTCCTCATGTTCTTCCCCAGCCAGAGAGAGTGGAAGAGTACATAAAATCCAGGAGCTTGGAAATCTCCTTCTGCATGGGAGGGTTTTCCTGATAGAAAGGAGAGAATGCTAGGGCCCCACCTGCCGGGCAGAGGAGCTGCTGGAACCCCTAAGTGATGCTCTGCCTAACTGCCACAGAGACCATGGATTGGATATCTTGGGCCTATTGTCTGGGGGGGGGGCACTATTGGGTGAAGCCCAGCCGCGGTGGGGGTAAAAGAGGCCTCCACCATAGGCCTATGTCCCCCTTGGGGCAAAAATCCCTGAGGATTGTAAATTCCAGTATCCCAATTAGCTGGCCCGAAACAAGGCCCAGTCCTGCTCAGGTCTTGGGGAAGCGAGGCCTCCTCAGGGACCATGCTTGAAGGTGGCTTGCTAAACTGCCTTCTGACCCTCTTGCTCTGGGGGCCTGATCTGGGTAGGCCTGAGACTCACCTAACTGAGAAAGGCCCTGTTCCTTTAGTTGTTGGAAGTTATTGGCAAACTGCTTTTCTAATGCAACATGCCTCCTCCTTTCAGCTCTCAGTTCTGACTTAGAAGTCTTTTTGGAGGCCAAAAATCTTCTTGCTGCCTCTCTTTTGGCTGAAAGGACTCTTTGCTGCCTTCTCTTGAAAGGCCTTCATGATACTTCAGAGCCTTGTGTGGCATCCATATGCGATGATCCTGGCTGGGCCCAGTAGCTTTCCATCTCACTAGGGGGCCTCTTGGAGATAAACGAAAGGAGAGCCGATACCCACTCTCCTTGCAGGCGCAGCTCCACCAGAGCCCCGGGAGCTGCACTGATGGTATTGATGTCTTTTTTTGCAGAGATCTGTTTGATTTTGTCTATAGACTGCTTTTTAACTGACAGACACACTAGCTCTTAATGTCAAAGAGCTGAGTCAAAAAGCTGGGACTCTCAGCAGAGGCTTGCTTTTTATAGTGGCAGACTCAGCTTGATGACATCAGAGGGTGGAGTCATATCCCAGTGCTGGACTCTCAAAGCAGCATGATGGGGAACATGAGTCTTCATCCAACTTACAATGATGCTGATTACAGCATATTTGCCTTCCTGAGTTAGGATCTCTAGTTTATATTGTTCATTTCTTATACTCTATATATTGCTTAAGAAACACCTGAAGTTTTGAGTGACTTCTCTTGGCTCTAATTCAGCGGTCCCCAACCTTTGCAGCCTGGTGGCCCAGTGTGGGGGAGAGGGGAAGTGGATCACTTGAACAGTAGGCTGACACAGCTCAACTTGTACAATCAGTGGCCCAGCATGTGTGCACACATGCTTGCCGCTCACCTTGTGCAGGTTGAGTTGCGCATGCTCCTGCCAGCCCACCACTCGTACAAGTTGAGCTGCACACACCTGCGCTGATCTGCCGCTTGCATGACTCTCTTCCCCCAATAGGGCCACCAAGTTGCAAAGATTGGGGACCACTGAATTGGATCGTTATTGATAGGAAAATTGATAGCCCCCTTAAACTGAAATAAATGTCAAGTTTATGACTTATATCAAAGAAATTCAGTTTTAAAATGCACATCTCTCAACTTCATTTTAGTATGCCATGAATTAGCTTTTTGAACATCAATAATTTAGTGGTTATTTAAAATCACTATATCATCATTGTTTATGTGCATTATATATCTTACAAAAACTAAAATAGTCTCATGTACTACATAGATTTATATTAAACACAACATGTAGAATTTGCATGTATAAAATCAAAATGGCCATATGATGCCATATTGTCCCCAATAAAATGACTGGCAATTTTCAAGCTTTGTTTTTACTTCGCCTCTCAAAAAAAAAATTAAAAATGTGAGATAGTGAAAGATCTCTGTATTTTCACATGAAATATCCTGTTTGACTATTGTATGTATGTATGTATGTGTGTGTGTGTGTGTGTGTGTGTGTATATATATATATATATATATATATATATATATATATATATATATATATATATATAAAAGGGTACCATATTTCTTTATTATTCCCATGACCATGATTAAATTATGTAATGATACTTGTCATCTGAAAAAGGTTACAAAGATTGCTCAATTGGACTTCATAACTTATTCAGATAGAGTACCTTTGAAGTGGTAATCACTGAGACTTCACTTCAGGAAGTGTTTACCTTGGGATTTATAATTTCCATGCAAGTTTTATTCTAAGAACAAGTCATGTCATTTGTTTCAGTCTAATTACAGCAAATTAGACCCCATAAATGTTTAGTAGTCAACCAGTTAGTCAGTCTGCAGCCCTCCCTCTCTCTCCCCCTCTCCCTCCTTCCTTCCCCCCTTCTCTCTCTGTGGATGGGGGGGGGGATCTTATAAGCATGGATTATTAGCATCACTCTTGAATCTTTGAGTGAATGGGGAAGGAAAGATAGGAATAGAGAGTCTTTGTTAGCAGCAGTATTTACCATAAAAAGAATTTTATAATTAAATGATCTTTTAAAATGCAGTTGTGTCAGTCCCTAATAGGTAGATGTTATTATGCACTCATTTTGTTTCTTCTGCAGAACATACTGCATATGGATCACTTTTCACATGTGCATTTTTTCATTGAGGGGGAAAAACACCTTCCCTTAATTAGGATGGAAGTCCTCTGTGAGGATCCATGACCCAAATTTTCCAAGCTTTTGTGAGCTCTTTTGGTTTTGTTTCTAATGTTTGTACTGGAAAGGCAAAATAATTACTCAAAACAGATATCTTTTGATATACTAAATATTATGATAGAATAACTGCTAATCAGTTTTCCACAAAATGTAAGGGTAGTATTCAAGCTAGTGTGATGTGCTACATTTCCCCAAAAGAAAGAATTTAAGATAACTCGGCTCCCCCTAAATAGACAATGGCAAAACAGCCAAATAAACAAACAGATCCTGTGCAACGTCTAGCTTCTTCATCCTACCAACCAAGGATAACAACTGATTCCCCCCCCCCCATTAGAGTGTTCACTCTAATGTTACCTTGATCAGAAGCCAAGCTTCCACTAGGGAATGATGATACGCTGACATTCTCCGAAGGAATAGAGACACCATAATTGAAAACGTCTGCTAGAAGTCACATTCATGCTCGCACAATCTTCCTGAATCAAAGGAAGATTGCAAGATAACCACTTACACTCCATATGCCAGCTCCCCTTAAGTAAACTTTAGAAACAGAAAAAAGTTTGAAGTTGAGTTGGGAACATTCCTGTCGGGAGCACCGAAACATTTCCAGAATGAAAGGATTAAATGGTGACATCACTGTTGCCCAGCTGGGGGCTCCTTTCATGTCCTGTTAAGTTGGCCTACCAAAGTGACACCCATACTTGCAGTTGTCTGCTTTTGAGTTGCTTGATCCGCAGGAGTTGGAGCATGTATGTCCTGCAGCAGCAATCAGGTCTCAAACACAAGCCTGCCGATAATCAGCCTAATATCCTAATCTCATGAGCCACCATGCTCTACTATTTGGAAGTTGAGCTGTTGAGAGACTTGGGACACCAAGCTCTACCTTTCCCATATCTTTATCACTTCAACAATTAATTAATTTACAGATGAAGAGAGATTTCCTCTGGGGCAAAGATAAACCTCCTTTTGGTGAGTTAAACCTTTTGGAATTACAAAAAAAAAAAAAAAAACAAGAAAAAAATACTTCGATTTAAACTTTCATTGAACAAAAGGCTCAATAAAGAAAAGATCTGATAAAGTTTTAAAACTGATAAGAAGACAATGTTTTTGTTCATTTTTATTATTTTTAGTTTTGATGAAAGTGTTCATGGCAAAATTATACTAAGCCAATAAAGGAGACCAGTCCTGCATGGGAATGCTTGTTGTTTATTCTTAAAGAGGATATCTAATTGGCAGATTTTGCATAATAAAAGATAAGGTAAAGAGATAGTGATGTTTAATTCTCATATTATACTACATCATGTTCAAAAAAAGGCAATCAAGTCCTGCAGCAACAATTTAATTCAAGATAAAACAGAAATAACAGTTTTGAAAGACAAATTGGAATTTTATATAAGGGAAAAAAATATATCTTCTTGATTGAAAAAGAAAAAGACCCCATTTGAATGAATTAAATTAGAAGATGTTATTTTTAACAGCAGAAATTTAGATTGAATTCTGTTCAAAAAGTGAGAGAAGTGTTAGAAAAAGAATTGGAAGAGATGAAAACAGCTTTTAGAGAGAACTACACAAAAATTACAACAAATGCTACAGGAATTTGATTCCGTGATACTTCAGGTATTAACTTTTCAAATTTTGGGGCTGGGCATGAATTACAAATGTTTAACACCAAATATAGATATAACACATGCTCCCAAAAGGGAGGAAAATATTTGAAATAATTAAAGCAGACTCCTATTAGAAAATAAAGCATAAAATATTTGAGCTATAAATCTGTGGGTAAAGAATTTTAGCAGATATCAAAAAGAGAAATGGAGCTGTTTGGTACATTAATTCCCAACTAAATCCAGAACATATGTGAACTGAGGAAGAAGGCATATTTGTTGCAGTCAAGTTAATTTATATGAAGTAAAATTATAGTACTGGGTATGTATGCCCCAAATGAGGATAAAGTCATTTTTTACAAATGACTTATGGAAAGACTAATACACTTTTCTAGTGAAAATTGGTGTTTGATGGCATATTGGAATGAAGTGGTCCCCTATCAACTGGATAGGACTTCTGAGAAAAATACTTTATATAAAATTACTCATGGTAAATTACAAAAAAAAGTCTTCTTTTATTTGATAGCCAATTTAGGATTGGCTGATAAATGGAGACAAAACAATGGCAGTTCAAAAGAGTACATTTATTTTTTAGGAAGACATAGATCTTTTCTATCTTTTCATATTGGTTTCAAGAATAAACATGATTTGGATTTCAAAAGACCTGACAACTAAAATTTCCAGAATAGAGATTTTACCAAATACTTTTTCAGACCATAAATCATATGAATCTGTTTTATAAAAGAAAATTTAGTTTTTTCAGATGGAGACTAAGACATGATTACTGAAAAAAAATGGTTAAGGGGGTCCTTGGTATTCTCTGAGCTTGTTTCTTTTCTTGCAGACATTTCACTATCTGTCGTGTCCGCAAAAAGACGCTCTGAGTCGGTGACTATCATTCAAGCTCTTTATTAAACAGTTGTGAACCGAACCGGCGAAAAGGAAAAAGCCCGCGGCTTTTATCCTTTTCGCTGCGGCGGCCGCGGCCAATGGCAGCGATTCAAGTCTCCCGCTCTTGGAGCGAGCCAATCGCGGGAGACTTCAATCGGGCCAATCAGCGCGGCTCGCCTGGCCAATCAGAAATCCCCGCGCCTTAGCCAATCAAGGCACGGGGATTTCGAGTATGCAAATTCAGGACAGAACACCCCTCCCCTCTTGGTATAGTCCATCACGTAGCGTAGTCACGCAGGTAGGCGGGGCTCCGTCTAGCCCTAGTTGACCTGCGCAACTCAGTTGCAAGCTGTATCTCGGCCGGAGCGGTTATCTTTTTGGCTGCTCCTCCCTCTGTGTGAACCGGCTGGATGATCGGGCCGGTTCGTTCTCCGTGGCTCCCGCCTGGGCCTACCGGGTCGGTTGAGCTACGGGTTTCGCCGCTCCCGCTTGGTTTCTCCGAGTCGGTTGAGCTGGCCAGGTGGTTCTTCTCCGGTGGGGACTCGCGATGGCTGCGTTCCGGTGAGTATTTTTGGATTTTTTCCTGCGCTAATTTATTCGGGTATTCCCTCCCCCCTTGGTTCGAGTCTTGGGGGTTGAGGTCTGTTGCCGTTGGTGACCTGAGCTGGTCGATGTGTCGTTTCCAGGCTCGCCCGTTGGTGGTTTGGAGCCGGTACGACCGTGGACCTGTGATTTGAGTGATGACGGCTGGGATCCATAGGGGGTCCCCCGTCAGGTTTTTTGCGTAGACTAAGTCACCGGGGGCAAATGTCCGGTATTTGGAACTGGAGTCTGGGGGCCGCTCCGGGTTGTATGTTGGGTGTAACCTGTTGAGTGGGGACCTCAGCTTCCTGCCCATTAGTAATTCGGCTGGGCTTTTGTTGGTAGTGGTGTTCGGGGTGATGTGTTGTATGAAGAGGAGTTTATTGATTTTGTCGTTGATCTCCCTGTGGTCCATTTTCCGGAGGGTTTTTTTTGTAAACTGTACCATCCGTTCCGCCCTACCGTTCGCCGCCGGATGCGCCGGTGCTGTTAATGCGTGGCGGATGCCCCTTTCCGCCAAGAACCTCTCAAAATCGAGGGAAGTAAACTGGGGCCCGTTGTCTGAGACGACGACGTCTGGGAGGCCGTGCGTGGAAAACAGTTTACACAGTTCTTTGATGACGGCCTCCGTGGTAGTGGATTTCATGTCGCTTACTTCCAACCAATTGGAGTAAGCGTCAACTGTGATCAAAAAGGTATGCCCATTCGTTGGACCAGCAAAGTCTAAATGGATTCTGGACCAGGGCCCCCTTGATGTTTCCCAGTCCCGGATGGGTGCTGCGGGTGGGCTGGGTCTGGTCTCCTGGCAACGTTGGCATTTGGCGACCCATGCCTCAATCTGTTTGTCCATCCCTGGCCACCAAGCGTAACTCCTGGCCAGGGCTTTAGTCCTGACGATGCCAGGATGACCTTCATGCAGCATCTCTAAGACCCTCCCTTGCAATCTGTTCGGGATGACCACCCTGTCACCCCACAAAATACATCCTTTAAGCAGTGAGAGTTCAGTCTGGCGGTTTCTGAATGTTTTAATGGATTCGTCATTGTCCCTTTCAGGCCAACCTTTTTCTAGCCAGTGTAGGATTCGCGCCAGACGCCTATCCTTAATAGTCTCCCTGGCAATGTCCGATGCGGTAATGGGTAGGTTCTCGATGCTAAGGGTGTTTGTCGTTGGTGCTGGGTCAGGATCAGAGTCTGGTAAGGGCGAACGGCTTAAGGCGTCCGCGTGCGAAATTTTCTTACCTGGCTTGTGTAACAGTTCGTAGCTGTAGGCTGCCAGGAACTCGGACCACCTTGTCATCCGGGGTGATAAAATGTTCGGGGTGGCTTGGTTTCCAGCGAGGATGCCCAGCAATGGCTTATGATCTGTCACAATGGTGAACGGGCGGCCATACAGGTATTCGTGGAATCGCTTAACGGCGGCAACTATAGCCAAAGCTTCTTTGTCCAGCTGGCTATAGTTCCGCTCCGGTTTAGTCAGAGTCCTGGAGAAAAAAGCGATGGGTGCTTCTCTTTTGTCGGGGAGGGTATGGCTGAGGACAGCGCCGACGCCGAAAGGTGATGCGTCGCAAGTGACAGCTAAGGGCAAGGTTTCGCTGAATTGAATCAGGACGGCGTCGGAGGTGAGGAGGTCTTTGGTTTTTTGAAAGGCGGCTTGCTCTCGTCTCCCCCAAGTCCAGGTTGCCGCCTTATCCAGGAGTCTATGCAAAGGCTCCGCCGCCGTAGCCTTTTGGGGTAGGAAAACATTATAAAAATTCAGCAGCCCTAAGAACGCTTGTAGTTCCGTTTTAGACTTTGGGGTGGGGGCTTCTTTGATGGTTTTCACTTTTTTAATTGTAGGGTGAATGCCATGCCGGTCTAGAAGGTAGCCCAAGAATTCCACTTGCTCTGTGCATAGTTGGCATTTTTCTCGTTTAACTTTAAGTCCCGTCACTTTAAATTTTGTTAAGACCTGTCTGAGTCGGTTTTCTAATTCGGCTTCGTTTGGCGCCGCCACTAATACGTCATCAAAATAGGGCACCACCCCCTCGATGCCCTGTAGCAAACGTTCCATCAGGCTTTGAAAGATGCCTGGTGCCACGCTGACTCCGAATTGGAGTCGGTTACACTTGAAGGCCCCCCGATGGGTCACGATGGTCTGGGCTTCCGCCGTTTTCTCATCTACTGGCAACTGCTGATATGCCTGGGCGAGATCGAGCTTGGCAAAGACCTTGCCCCCTCCCAGTGAGTGCAGCAGATGTTGCACGATTGGGACTGGGTAGGCGCTTTGTTGTAATGTGCCATTTAGGGTGGCCTTATAGTCCCCGCAAATTCTCATGGACCCGTCTGGCTTGACTGGGGTCACTATAGGGGTCTCCCATCGGGCATGGTCTATCGGCTGCAACACCCCCTGTTTGACGAGCTTGTCGATCTGCTCGTCAATTTTAGGCTTCAGGGCGAATGGTACCCTCCTAGGTTTAAGCCGCTTGGGGGGAACCTTTGGGTCTAGGTCAAACGAGATAAGGGGCCCCTGGTACTTGCCCAAGCTTCCATCGAAGACCTCCTGGAACTCCTGGGCTAGCCGCTGTTCCCAACCATCGTCGGCGACGTGGTTGACTCCTGTCAGCGCGATGTCAAGCGGGGCGAACCATTGTAAACCCAGTAGGCTTGGGCGGTCGCGATCGACGATAGTGAGTGGCAGTTGTTCGGTGCGGCCCTTGTAGGTTACATTAAAGCTCTTGGTGCCCACTACCGGGACGCGATTCCCTTGGTAGTCTTTTATAATGATTTTCTGGGTATGAATGTTCCTCTTATGGAGGGTGGGTACTAGCCGTTTAATCTCGCGCCATGCAATCATGGAGAGGTAGGACCCGGAGTCCACTTCCATCTTGCATGGTTGGCCTTCAATATGGACTTCTACGTGTACCTTTCTGGCGCCGTCGGAGATGGCGTGGCCGATGGTCACCGTCTGGTGTGTCTCTTCCTTTCGCCGACCGTCGCCGCCTCTTGAAGATCGTTGGGCACGGTCCCACCGACCGTCCGGTTGGCGCTCTCTGGTCCTGGGCGGGGGGCTTTCCTTCTTCCGGTCGTGTTGTTCCCATTTGGGCGGGCTGCGGGTCTTCTTTTGGCGGCAAACTCGAGCGATGTGACCCCGTCGTTCACAATGCCTACAGATAGAGTCAAAAAATCGGCATTCTGACCTGGGGTGGTCGCCGCCGCACCCGGCACAGTTGGTCCTCGACCTACGACCTCTTCGATTCCGTTGGTCGCCGCGTCCTGTCTGCACGCGATGTATGTCCTCCTCGTCTTCCGACGTGCTGGAGGTTGACTGGAATTCTCCGTAGTGTGCGGTTGATTCGCTTCTAGGGTCGGCCGACCTTGCCGGGTTGTTGTTTCCGCCCTTCGCGTCAGATCTTTGCATGCTGTCAGCAGACGAGCGGGTTGCTTCTGCGGCTGCGGCTGCGGTGAGGGCATCTGCTAGGCTGATGTCGCCCTTGGCCATAAGCCGGCTCTGGAGTGTAGGGTCCCATAGGCCGAGCACGAATCGGTCTCTTATGAGGCTGTTCAGACCTTCAAACTCGCAGAGTCCTCCTAGGCGTCGCAGCTCGGCGACGAAGTCGCTCAATTTCTCGTCTGGTTTCTGATTTCGGCGGTAAAACTCGTTGCGCCGTATCAGGATGGGGACCTCGGGGGCGTAATGGCGCCGCAGTATAGGTTCGAGGACGTCCCAGTCCATGGCGGTTGCGTCTGCCGGCTTGGCCAATGCTTTGGCCATCTGGAAGACCTCTGGTCCGCAGTGAGTAAGGAAGACGGCGCGTTTTAGCGGGCCCGGGGCGTCCTTCATTCCGGCGCATTCAAGGTACATACGGAACCGGTCTGAGTACGATTCCCAGTCCTCGGTGGCGGGGTTGAAGGGGGCGGGCGGTGCGATCTTCGCCATCTTTTGCGCTGGAACTGGCTCTTGTTGGACACGGGGTTCGGTTCAGGGTCGGGATCCCACCCTCGTCGCCAGTGTCGTGTCCGCAAAAAGACGCTCTGAGTCGGTGACTATCATTCAAGCTCTTTATTAAACAGTTGTGAACCGAACCGGCGAAAAGGAAAAAGCCCGCGGCTTTTATCCTTTTCGCTGCGGCGGCCGCGGCCAATGGCAGCGATTCAAGTCTCCCGCTCTTGGAGCGAGCCAATCGCGGGAGACTTCAATCGGGCCAATCAGCGCGGCTCGCCTGGCCAATCAGAAATCCCCGCGCCTTAGCCAATCAAGGCGCGGGGATTTCGAGTATGCAAATTCAGGACAGAACACTATCCAAACTATATCTATCCAAACCAACTAGGTCTCAACCCTGAGCTACAAATATTCTCCTTCACATTTATTGATATAAAAAAATTAAACTTTTTAAAACAATTTAAATAATGGTACTGATTTGAGATGCAAATAAATCCTTTTTAGGAGTTATTTGATACAACATAATTCTAAACTTAAAAAGGCAAGAGAAAATGCAAAATATTTTGGATGAGATAAGAAGAATTAAGGAAATCCCCAGGAAATATATTTCTCAACAAATAAAGATTTTACAACAATAGCCATCCACATTAACAATAAGAGAAATGGAAATAAAATTGAATTACATGAAACAGAAATTTTGAATTTGCAAATAAACTAGGGAAATAGCTGGTCTATAAATTACAAAGAGAAAAATGATACTGAGATTCCAAGGTGGAGATGATGTTCTATATAAACATATTTTATTTAGTTTTATTTATTTATGAGAAAATAGAGGAATATGTCAAAAAACAAAAATTACCAAAGATTACAGAACAAAGACAAATTCTAAATTAACGTATAAGAAGAAGAAAAAAATTTAAAAGCTCAGAAATTGTCTAGAAACTGTAAAAGTACTTTGACTCATTGCTGAAAATATGAACAACATGAAGGGACATTTTATCATGAACAATAGACTTGTAGAAAGCAAAAGAAATGGATTACAAATATATTAATTCAGAAGATTTTTAAAGACAAACATTTATGACTGAATGGAAACTCTTGATAGACATTTTGCATGAAACAGAAAAAGTGCCATTATGACTTGTCATTTTGATGATTAAGAAAAAACATATATTAGAAGAAAGTGAGCTTTTTTGTAATAGAATAGGAGATAATGGGTGGGAGGGAGATGGAAGGAAGGAAGGAAGGAAGGTCAACTCAATGGGGAAGCTAGCAGGCCGGAAGTCACTCTTCTTCCCACTAATTTTTTTTTGCCTGCCTGTGATTATTCTGTTTGTCCATTTAAGTAAGGGTATATTTCTGAAACAATGATGCAGCAGGTCGTGGAATGTCCAGCATATGTGCATCTCCCTCCCTCCCTCCATCTCTTTCCCCCACCCAAATAACAGAAGCAACACTTGTAGAATATAATAACTAGAATTATCTCTACAGTAAATAGACCATCTGCATAACACAAACTAATGTGTCTCTAACACAAACTCTTTATTACCAGCACACAAGATTGTATCCACATAACTCTTCCTCCATTCTAGTACAATGACCTACATCCAGATTTCTGCAGTATGGTACATATAGTCATCTGAATATCTAGCTGTGTTCTAAATAATTCCATATGTTAAAATATAAATGCATTTTCCAAAACAAGTAAGTGCTGAATCCGGATTTTTTTTAGTTATAACTGCATGTCTTGCTTAATTCTGAGAATACAAGGTTTAGGCAAGTTAATTCAATGTGTGTATGTTTTTATATTTCTTCAGTTTCCTAAAAGCTTCACAATATGTGATTTGCATTAATTGAAGGTGTAATAATGAACAATGGATTCTTTATAATACTATATAAAATATTAAAGAGTAATGAATATCAGTACAATTATATGGAAAATACACAATAATTTCCTTTGATCTGGCTTGCCAACCTAATCTAGGATCATTATATATAAAAATATGCTGGGGTCAGCATTTTCAGATCATTGACTGGCACTTAAAAGTACTGCTTATTGTACGTATGGTAGGTGTAGTGTCAGTATTAAATTACAATATTTTTCCTAATTTTCACAGCAACTAAAGAACATCAAGTGTCTCACTCCCAAATACATCTTTAGTTAATAAGCCCAAACATACATTTCCAGATTTTGAGAACATAAAGATTTCTATCTCTGGTTGGTAGAAGCACTCTTCCTTTTTTCTCTTTTTGTAATTCTGTGTTATCTGCATCAATGACTATGTCTGTTATGTCTAGACTGGAAGTAAATACTAAGTAAGAAAATTGTTGATCGTATGTATATTTATGAATGAAATGTTTGTTTTGTTGTGTTTTGTTGTTAATCTGTTCTATAATAAAATGAGCTGACATGGATCAAAAAATTGGAAAAATTGGTAATATCAGTTTACAGCCATGACCTGGATAACTGAGAATCTCTATAGACATTTGTAATATCAGTTAGGTATGCCAGGCTATAATGGGAAGTATATATCAGCAATTTTGGGAAGCGATATTGAAAAAAAAAAAAGTTTATCCACTATAATAATGACTGGTTTTCATTTTTGAAATGAATAATTGTTCTGTTTGAATGCTGTACATTTTTTTTTATTCAAAGCTTAAATGGAAACAATTATTACTAAAATATTTGCAAATAAGGCTTGCTTAAATTTCAGATTGGGACCAGGTAAAAGTATTGAAAATTATTCATTTACTTACATTAACATATCCAATGTCTTCAAATGATACATTCTTTTTTCCCCAAATACATTCTCCATTTCTGATTTGAAATGGAGACATCATGCTAATCCATGAACCCTAGTTTATGAATCTTGGGGTAGATTTACACAACATAGTATTCCATTAAACCACACTATGTCATAACACAATTTCTAAATCCTATCATCCTATTTTTATATATATATATATATATAGCTGTTCCTTGGCTGTTACCCAGCAACTTATCATTTAATAAATATAAAAAGTAAATGTGCTTTTCTCCTCCATGCTGCTGTGAGAGCCCAGGATGGGTATGACTCCTCCTGATGACATCATCAAGCTGGGTCCGTCTAGTATAAAAGTAGCAGCCTGTAGAAGAAACCCCTCAGCTTTGACTCAGCTTCTTTCGAGGACCATAAGCTGGTGTCTCCGAAAGCAGTTTAGTTAGCAGCAAAAGCAAAGCTATCTTCATCATTGGCATAGCTCCCGGGGAACTGGTGCAGCTGTGCTTTCAGGAGAGTGGGGCTCCACACTCCTGCAACACCGAGGATTCCATGTTTTCTTCAACCGAGGGAGACTGTAAGTAGGGAGTAACCCTTGATCCTCCCCCACAGTCTTCCCTCAGTGATTTCGGCCACCATGATTGTAAAGATCGCATCGGCGATAACAGCGCCTCAGCTGATCGTAAAAACCGCAGTTTTCACTTTATTGCCGATTTTGCCGTTCAGGGCTGTTTACAGCCTAAGGAGCGATTTAACCGTTGTGTAGCCTGTAGCTCTTGTGAGCGGCCAATTTGGAAGCTTCTTCAACCACAAGTGGTGAGCGGCCATTTTAAAAGCTTCTAAAGAAAATAGTGAGCGGCCATTTTAGGTGGCATCATCCCCCAAAGGCCAACTTCTACCATTCATAAGCTCCTATTCAGGCTACTGCATAAACAACACATAGTGAGGATTGCTTCCAGCACCTTTGTGTCTGTTTATGCATACTATGGATCAGGACAAGGCCCACACAGAGCCTTCAGGCCTGATCTCTCAAGGCCCCCAAGCTGGCAAAAGAAAGAGAAGAGACTATGCTCCCAGTCTGTTCAAAGGGAAGTGACGGCCAAGATTAGGACCAAAGCTTTGGGCCCTAAGAAAACATCCCAGGCCGAATTAAAGGCAGAGAAATGAAGGCATGCAGCCTTAGAAAGGCAGTTCAACAAAACTATTGAACAAATGAGGGGTCAACTACAACAGGCTTCCCAACCAGCCAATCCTCTAGTTGTTCAGCCAGCTACTTCTAGGAAGAGGGAAGATACCTCAGCTCCTCTTAACTACCTCCAATCCTGGTTCCCAGAGCAACCTGAAATCCAACCAGGACCTCAAGACTTCAGCAGGTCAGGTCCCAACTTCGCCCAGACTCCTTAGGATCTTTCTTCTTCATCTATCCCATCTGTGGCCCAAAGCAACTCTCGATCAAGACCAGAGGCCACTTTTACTCCAACAGCAGCAGGTCTTCGGCCCCTGGATCCTCCATTGAGTGGCAGATCTTCTGACATCAATGAAATAGTCTCCTTAGCCATCAGACAGGGTCTGCCAGAAGGGCTTCAACACATCTTCAGGCCTACAGACAGACCTCAGCCTTCCCTCCCGTCTTTTCCTCTAGCTCAGATTCCCCAAAGGGGACTACCTCACCGTGTAGAACAAAGGGCCATTCAACCAGTCCCTGAATTACAATGTGGATGTGGGCTTTATTCTCGGCTTTTTGTGGTCGCTAAGGCCTCGGGGGGGGGTGTCGAGCCATTCTCGACCTAAAATTTCTGAATGAGTTTTTCCCATATGGGCGCTTCAAAATACAGACTCTGCATTCTATTCTGGAGAGCTTTTGGGAGGGCGATATCTTCTCTTCCATTGATCTCACGGAGGCTTACCTCCACATTCCCATCTGGCCTCATCATCGTCAGTTTATTTCTGTTACCAGAATTCCCACTTCCAGTATCGGGCCCTTCCTTTCGGGCTCTCGTCTGCCCCAAGAGTCTTCACAAAGTTACTTGTGGCATTGGTGGCTTCACTCCAGTCTGTTCCAGTGAGGATCCAATGCTACTTGGATGACATCTTGACTCTGTCGTCCTCCACCCACTCTGCCTGTCAAGATCTTCAAACCACTCTCCATTGCCTCCAGTACCACAGTTTTTCTATCAACTCCAAGAAAAGCCATCTCTTCCCAACAACCAGATTGCTCCATCTGGGAGCCATCATCGACACAACTCTGCCAAGTTTTTCTGTCTCCAGCCCGAGGGCAGAACCTTATCGAGATCATTCGACAGGTCCAACGTCAACACACTGTCTTCCTGTCACTGTTGTCCAAACTTTTGGGCAAAATGATCTCATGCATAGGCATCATTCTGTGGCTACACTCACGGGCTCTATAATGGTTCCTGCTCCCCTTTCAATGAGCAGAAACCAGCCACACATTTGCCAAGGTCCTGCTCTCTGGAAGTCCGCCGTTCCTTCAAGTGGTGGCTTTCCCTAGCCCTTTCGAAGGGTCTCCCATTCAAGGAACTAGACAGACTGATCATCACGACCGATGCAAGTCTCCTGGGTTGGGGAGCCCACATGGAGGGTCTCATGGCTCAAGGGATCTGGTCTCAGACAGGACTGGGCCCATAAACTGGCTAGAACTCAGAGCCATTTATCTAGCCCTGAAACATTTCAGGGACAGGATAGTGGGGTCCCATGTGCTAGTGTTGACAGACAACATAACTGCAAAGGCACACGTCAATTGGCAGGGGGGCACAAGGTCCAGCGCCCTCATGAAGGAAGCCACAAGGTTGGGAAGTTGGGCAGAGAGACATCTGCTATCTATCACAGCAGACCACATCTCGGGAGTCAACTCCCAGGCTGATTGGCTGAGCAGGAGCCCAGTCGACCATGCAGAATGGTCCCTTCCCCAGTCCATTTTCAGGGATCTCTCCCTCAGGTTTGGGACCCCGGAGGTAGACCTCTTCGCCTCTCCCCAAAACACTCAAGTAAACAGATTTTTCACCAGGTTTCCTTGTCAGGGAGCAGAGGGGACCAATGCACTTCGGAGCAGATGGCCCACCAGTCTCCTCTATGCCTTTCCCCCTTTTCTTATCATTCCGGCAGTCATTCGGAAGATGTTGGAGGAATAGGCAGAGCTGATTCTCCTAGGCCCCCCCCCATTGGCCCAGGAGACCCTAGTTTGCAGATCTGGTGAACCTGTCTGTAGCCACTCCCTGGAGGATTCCAGACCATATGATCTCACTACATCAGAGGACACTGCTCCACCCGGATCCCGAATGGTTCAAATTGACAGTGTGGTGCTTGAGCGGCAACTGTTAAGAGAAGCCAATCTCCCAGACCAGGTCATCCTCACTATCCAGGCACCTTGTAAATATTCTACGATGCGTATGTACAATGCCACCCAGGGGTTTTTTTGTCATTAGTGTCACAGGAAAGGTCTCTCTCCTACAGTAACAGGGGTACCACAGGTCCTCTGTTTCCTCCAGGATGGCCTTGACAAAAGTCTGGCTCCTAACACTTTACGCCATCAAGTAGCGGCTCTTGCTTCAGTCATCTCCTGGGATTCCTTTCCTTCCTTGTCCCATCATTCTTTAGTTCAGAGATTCTTAAAGGGGGCTTCCAATCTCCGCCCTCCTGTGATTCACAGGTTCCCATCCTGGGACCTTCACAAGGTCCTCCGGGCCCTAACAGAACCTCCCTTCAAACCCCTCAGAAAGGTGTCCCTTCAATTCTTAATCTTTAAGGTGGTTTTCTTAATAGCCATCACTTCAGCTAGAAGGGTGTCAGAGTTGGCTGCTCTATCTATACAGCAGGACCTCTGCACTTTTCACGACAATAGAATTGTTCTTCATTTAGACCCTACCTTTGTACCCAAAATAAATTCTGTATTCCACAGATCCCAAAACATAGTAGTTCCTAATTTTTGTTCCTGTCCACACCACACCTTAGAGCGCAAGTGACATACCTTAGATGTTAGAAGGGCTCTTAGAATTTATATCAAATGCATCTCAACGTTTAGGAAGACAGAGGCTATGTTTGTATCCTTTTCCCCTTCCCACTGAGGGAACAAGGTCTCTTCTGCCACCTTAAGCGGGTGGATCAGGGCTTGCATCGCACAGGCCTACAAAGCCAAAGCTCTGCCAGTACCACACAGCTTGACAGCACACTCCACTAGAAGTGCTGCAACTTCAGCTGCCTGGGCCACCCAGGCACCCCAGAGGAGATTTGCAGAGTGGCTACATGGACATTTCCATCTCCATTCATCAGACACTACCACCTGGATTCCTACACTTCCACAAGCGCGGCTTTTGGCAGACAGGTTCTTCAGCAAGTGGTGCTTACTTCGGAGTGAGAGACCAGATGAGGACCCTCCCGAGGGCATGAAGGCTTTGGTATGTCCCATCCTGGGCTCTCACAGCAGCATGGAGGGGAATGGGCATTGGTAAATTTATCTGAGAATGCCCTTTCTATTTATGCTGCTAGAAAGCCCAGCCCCTCCCTTGTTGCATCTGGATTGTGGTGAGGTATGTTATGGTTCACGATTCTGTTTTGGCTTTCAGAGACACTCACTAAAGCCTGTCAAGTACCTTCACTAAAGCTGGGGAATTTCTCCCACAGGCTGCTACTTTTATACTAGACGGACCCAGCTTGATGATGTCATCAGGAGGAGTCATACCCATCCTGGGCTCTCTAGCTGCATAGATAGAAAGGGCGTTCTCAGGTATATTTACTAATTCTATACATAAACAGTAGACTTGATTTTGAAAGAAGAGGGAAGCCTCTCCAATTAGATAAAAGTTGGTGTTGAACTAAGGTGATATTGTGATGGTAGATGTAAAACAAAAATCATGATGCTGTCACATTCTTTAGTGGCCAGCGAGAGAACATTAAAATTACTAGCATTAATAAATACATTTGGGAGCATTGGAAGGATGAAAGATGATTGTGATATCACATAAAACAAAAACATTTACATAAAACATTTACTGTTTTTGTAAATAGTATATATTAACAAAATATATAGTATGTATAAACATCACAGATCATGTAATGCAGGGGTCACCAACCACCGGGCCGCGGACTGGTACCGGTCCGTGGAACATTTCCTCCCGGGCTACCGGTTTGCTGGGTGCCACCATCTTGTTTGACAAGAAAGTGCTTCCGGGTGAGCTTTTCCGGTTGGAAAGCGGCGTTTGGGTCCTGAAGGAATCCTCGCGCCTTAGTTTCATCGAAGGGGGGGGCTTCGAACGAAACTAAGGCACGAGGATTCTTTCAGCACCCAAGGCAAGACGAGCCGAGCAACTGTCCCGAAGCCGTCCCGAAGTGAAGCCCATCGACAAAGGTACAAAGGAGGAATTGAAGGTGGCAGGGAGAAGCGGGGGCTGGCTGGCTGGCCGGTCGCTCGGCTCGCCTTGCCTTGTCATGCGTGCTGATGCTGCTACCGGGCCGCCGATCATTTTGTGATGCCGGTACCGGGCCACGGCACAAAAAAGGTTGGAGGCCACTGATGTAATGTACCTGGAATTAATATAAAGTTGACAGACGTGCTCTGATAAGCATCTTAGCTCCAATACTTTGTTAAAGTTTTCAATTATATGATTTAGCAGTTCTCATTATGCATATTTCTCATTGGTAGAGGGGTTTATCTTCTCAAGAATTAGAGGCACCCTAAAATATATTTTATGCATAATACAATTAGATGAGGTTTTATTTGGAATGAACCTTATCAATGGTGAAATAGCTTCAGGCTAATAGAAGACAATGTTCTAGCAATAGCATCACTAATAAGAATGTGAAAAAGTGGGTACTAAATATCAGGCTTCACACCAAAACCTGGTAGTAAATCATGAGTCTCCAGACATTTAACCCTGAATTTATTTCTCAGCTAGTTTTGGCAGCAGTCATGACTAAGCTAGACTAAAAGCTTTATCACAGACAGAATTAAAGCTACAGACACAACAGTTGATTGCCCATAGCAGTGCAAAGAAGCCACAGACAGACTATACCTAGAGTTTGAGCACGAAGTTTTCTCCTCCTGCCTTTCTAGATTAGTGGATATTTACATACAGTTTTAAATATTGAGCCTGGAAATACTACATGCTTTTCACCTCCTTTCCTTCTGGACTTGAGTAGTTGGAGGGTAATGGCTCTATGTTTACTTTGAGTTAAATTGAGAAGATCTCATTTTTTCAGGCTCTATCCCTTATCCCTCTTTTCTCCTGACTCATGAAAGCCAAGAAGATAGGATTTCTATTTCAGAACTCCTCATTTTCAGAAGGAAACCTTTGTCTTTTATTAGATTTCAGAAACTACTGGGAAAATAAGTAGTTATCAGTGAGATATGTTCAGATTTTGTTTCATCTTAAACCCAAAAGAAGCCAGTGTGTTTCAAGCTTCAGTTTTGTTGAACCATGGTTGACCCAAACTAATTCAGCAGAAATTCTAGAGCATGATGTTTTATTCCAGACTCAGAACAAAACAATTTTTCCTGTCTTATAGGCTAATTATACTTTCCAAATGTAATGAATTTGTAAAAATTTGGGAGTTGTATAGTTCATATTGAACAAGGAAGCCTTATCGGTTTCCTTGAATTTTTGAAAGGTCAGCAGGCAAGGCCTAAGATACATAGCATTGGAGTGCTGTGGCTGCTGCAGTTTTTTTAAACAAAATCTTGAGAATCTTAGGTTGAGACTGGTATAGAGAACACTAATTACACTGCTCAAAAAAATAAAGGGAACACAAAAATAAGACATCCTAGATCTGAATGAATGAAATATTCTTATTAATTACTTTGTTCATTATATAGTTGAATTTGCTGACAACAAAATCACACAAATATTATCAATGGAAATCAAATTTAGCAACCCATTGAGGTCTGGATTTGGAGTTACGCTCAAAATTAAAGTGGAAAAAAACACTACAGGCGGATCCAACTTTGATGTAATGTCCTTAAAACAAATCAAAATGGGGCTCACTAGTGTGTGTGGCTTCCACGTGCCTGTATGACCTCCCTACAACACCTGGGCATGCTCCTGATGAGGTGGCAGATGGTCTCCTGAGAGATCTCCTCCCACACCTGGACTAAAGCATCCCCCAACTCCTGGACAGTCTGGTGCAATGCGGCGTTGGTGGATGGAGTGAGACATGATGTCCCAGATGTGCTCAATTGGATTCAGGTCTGGGGAATGAGTGGGCCAGTCCATAGCATCAATGCCTTCATCTTGCAGGAACTGCTGACATACTCCAGCCACATGAGGTCTAGCATTGTCTTGCATTAGGAGGAACCCAGGGCCAACCGCACCAGCATGTGGTCTCACAAGGGGTCTGAGGATCTCATCTCGGTACCTACTGGCAGTCAGGCTACCTCTGGTGAGCACATGGAGGGCTGTGCAGCCCCCTAAAGAAAGGCCACCCCACACCATTACTGACCCACTGCCAAACCGGTCATGCTGGAGGATGTTACAGGCCAGCAGAACATTCTTCATGGCGTCTCCAGACTCTGTCACGTCTGTCACATGTGCTCAGTGGGAACCTGCTTTCAACTGTGAAGAGCACAAGGGCGCCAGTGACAAATTTGCCAATCTTGGTGTTCTCTGGCAAATGCCAAATGTCCTGCACTGTATTGGGCTGTAAGCACAACCCCCACCTGTGGATGTCGGGCCCTCATACCACCCTCATGGAGTCTGTTTCTGACTGTTTGAGCAACCACATGCACATTTGTGGCCCACTGGGGGTCATTTTTCAGGGCTCTGGCAGTGATCCTCCTGTTCCTCCTTGCATAAAGGCGGAGGTAGCGGTCCTGATGCTGGGTTGTTGCCCTCCTACGGCCTCCTCCACGTCTCCTGATGTACTGATCTGTCTCCTAATAACGCCTCCATGCTCTGGACACTACTCTGACAGACGCAGCAAACCTTCTTGCCACAGCTCCCATTGATGTGCCATCCTGGATGAGCTGCACTACTTGAGCCACTTGTGTGGGTTGTAGACTCCGTCTCATGCTACCACTAGAGTGAAAGCACTGCCAGCATTCAAAAGTGACCAAACCAGAAAGTATAGGAACTGAGAAGTGGTCTGTAGTCACTACCTGCAGAACCACTCCTTTATTGGGGATGTCTTGCTAACTGCCTATGCTTTGTCTATTCCATTTGCACAACAGCATGTGAAATTGATTGTCAATCAGTGTTGCTACCTAAGTGGACAGTTTGATTTCACAGAAGTGTGATTGACTTGGAGTTACATTGTATTGTTTAAGTGCTCCCTTTATTTTTTTGAGCAGTGTATAATAGATTCTGTCCCATTTACCCAGCTAGTTCATGGTCTGGGCTAATCAGTATATCTGGGTCATCATTTTGTTCTGGAGCAGGGCATTGGCAACTTGGATCACAGGTTGGCCCTGTTTAAGAGAAAGGACCAGGAGTGTGCCCAATCTATCTGATAATATAGGATAAGTAGGAGTCCTTAGGGGAGAGGTGGTATCATAGATAACTTGGTCATGTGTTACATAGGGCTTTAAAGGTAATAATCAGCACCTTGAATTGCACCTCGAAGGAAACCAGGAGGCAGTGCAGTTTGCTGCCTAGGGAAGTCAGATAAGAGATAGCATGGTCCACATCTTGATAATGAATGGAATAAAAAGTTCACAAGAAATTCTACTTTCTCAGTGGCAAAGGAGTTAGGAGAATTGTACTTTTAGATTTGCAAGATTCTGTTAATGTAAACTTACAATAAAGCAGAATTAGCTAAATGGGTCTAGCTTCTATCTGGTCTACTGGTAAAGTTGACAATCCATCACTGCACTCATTGCTACATTCTGGGCTAGTTATAACATTGGTGTAGTTTTCAAGGGCAGCCCCATGTAGTGTGCATTACAGTAGTCCAGTAATCTGGCCCTCCCAGGTAAACCAGACAGGAAACCTGAACAGCTGACCTGATTCTATTTTATTGCAAGGCAACATTAACAGAAACTTGTAAGTCTGAAAGTACAAATTTCTTACCATCTTCTTACACTCTGATCAGTCAGAACAGGCTCTTCCTAAGTTTCTTTCTCTAGCTGTTAAGCAACTACAAACTTCTCCCCGTCTGTTCATTCTCTAGGCAGTATTCCCTTCATGCCTTATGGTCATTCCCATAAACCATTACAAAGAAATGACCAAGGCGTGAGATGCCATGATCAAGGCCTCATGGTCCAGGAAATGGCACACCAGATGAATCTGTGCGAACATTCCCTAGCAGTTGTTGCACCAAAGAAGGTACAAGTCTTGGAGGATCCCTGAATCTGACACCAACTCTGTGCAACCCTGTCCAGAATCAAAGATAAAATGTCACCTGAGCATGGGGACCAAAAGCCAGAGCCTTCCATCTTGTCAAAGTTGAATTGAAGACAGTTCTGGATGACCTTTTCTTGTGGTTTTCTATAGGGAGGAGGAGGAAGACCATTGTAACATTGTGCATATCTCACTCCTAATTCCTGAACCCAGTCTAGAAGGATAGCATGGTCAGTGGTATTGAAAGGTCTGAAAGGTCCAAGAATGCCAGAATGATTGCTCCACCCCCACCCGAGCCATCCAAATATCATTGACAAGTGCAACCAATGCCATGCCAGTGCTGTAAGCCAGCTTGAACCCAGACTTGAAAAGGATCCAGATAATCTGTCACATCCAGGGGTGGGATTCTACCAGTTCGCACCCATTTGCTAGAACCGATTGTTAACATTCTAAGCAGTTTGGAGAACCAGTTGTTAGAAGAAATTACTGGCCTAATCCTGTAAGGCAGGAAGGAAACATTCTGGTGTTGCTTACAGAAACTGCCTTTCTGTTAATCCTTATTACGTTCTTGGCAGGACTAGATTTCCTGTCTCAGGAACATCTCTGGAGTTTTTTTCCCCTCCTTTGCTGGTACTTTCCTTGTGTGGAGTGACCATTCAATGTTACAGTGGCACTGAAAAAAGTGACTTATGACCATTTTTCTCACTTACAACTGTTGCAGCATTCCCACAGTCATGAGAGGCCAGGCGTACCTCGATGTGAGTGATATTGAGTTGGCCACGCCTAGCCAATAACATGACCACCTAAGCCACACCCACAGAACTGGTTGTTAAAAAATTTGAATCCCACCCCTGGTCACATGCTGTGCTAACTGTAGTTTGTGCCAAGCTATGTGAGTTCATCTTTGATTACAGACAACGGCTGTTCTCTGTGTGATGGAGGTAAAAGTGGACAATGAAACAGGTAGGTTTCATACCTGAAGTAAATTATCTTGGCAGTAAGTCATATGTCTCCAGCCCATAACCTTAAATTCACCTCTTGACTAGAATTGACAGCAGACTCCTATAAATAACCCAGTCAGATTAAACATTTTATTGCAGACAAAAATGATGCTGCAAATACAACTGGGCAAATAAATCATAGATTTTACATGTCTGTGTTTCAAACCTACCTTCTTTCTTATTCGATTCTGAAGAAGTGAATATTTTGCAAGACTCTTGATGGTCTTTGGAGGCAGTTGAGATACATTAACATAACATATTTTCTCTATTATGAGCATAACTGATTCCCATTATGCCTGGTTCAGCATTGACAACTATAATAATGTGCATAAAAGCTAAACACCACATTGACTCTAGCTTTGAGTCTAATTTTAATATAATTCAAACTTAAGTGTTTTATAATGGATTCTTTTTTTATCTCCATATTGTTTTCAGTGCGCTAGATTAATTGTAAGGAGTTGCTTTCGTCACAGAACCATTTAGAATAGTGCAGAATTGCTGTTATAGAAATTCTTTGTCAATTTATGTAAACTTCTCTTAGGACCATCTATTTAAGAAGACAGCAGTATTTGAGAGCAACACATTTAGGTTGTTATAAGAAAAACTCGGGAAGGTAACATGGTTTTCCCCAAAAAATTAAAATGATTTTTTTAAATGTAAAGAATTGTTGATCTACATTCCTTTTAAAGATTGTCTAAAATGATGACCAACAACACATCTGTTTTCATTTATGAATTTTATAAAGAAGGATTTCCTTTTACTGATTGTGAATCTCCCCATTATTTGTACCTGATAAAGCTATAATATTTGATCCACATTTAGAACCATATAATGAAACGAGTAATTTTTCTCCTTGAAAGGTAACTTTACTTGGAAAATTAAGTTATTGGATCAAATTCTATCTCTTCAGATGCCTATTACATATCAGGAATAGACTTGGCAATGTCTTTTTTAAAAAATATTTCCTTCCATATAATAGCTTAGCAAGCATTTATAATGGGACAAATATGTATCTTTGAAAATGTTATCATTGTATTCAATTTTATATAACTCTGGTATTTTTTCCTGACACAGTATGGACATAAGTAAAATACAGGACACATTTATTCATTCTCCACTGGAATCAAGAAGACTTCTGGCAGTTTCATATAAGTAATATAATACATCAAGCTAATTGCTTTGTAAAAGGAGCTGGATTTTTTATTGATTCTCCATTAAAAATAATAATAAATTTCAGACCAATTTATGATAAGCCCATGATGTTGAAAAATACTTTACACGCTTAGACAATACTTCCCAATCCCTAAAAACGTATATTCATTTTTTTTATAATTTCTATATGTTATTCCAGCTATAGTAAAAATATCTTTACATGATGTGATATAATGTAAATTTCATTTGCAGAAAGAATATAGTAGTAATTATAATTTACAAAATTGCATTACTTGATAAAACGACTCTGAAATTCCGACCTCTTTTATGTACATTTTTATGTACAACTGTTACTATAAGTTCAGTAAGATACAGTTTCTTTGAACACAGCTAAATTTTGCTGTATTGTCTATAAAACTAGGTAGACTTTGGCTGCCGATCAACAATCTCACCACTAACTGTAATATAATAGTATGTCTTGTTCTATTTGATTTCAATGTTTTAATTTTTATTTTGGATTGTGAACATAATAAAAGATTGATTGATCACTAAATTGCAGAACATTAAATGTATTTCTTTATTCTGAGGCCGCCCAATTCTTTGATCACTGAGTGGCTTAAACTGAAAAGAGCTCCTTGGCTGCCTTATCCTAAAGTCTTGGAAAGGAACCAGGTTTTTAGTAGTTTCTTAAATATTATAAGGATTTATTATTTACAATTCAAATGACTACAATGACTTATAGAAATAGTAATTCCTTCATTAGAGCATTAAAAAAGATATACAAAATTGGTTCTTTTCATGAGGAAATGAAAATTTAAATTAGGGCCCCGTGGCATGCAACTAATCACATGTTGCTCAATACAGTTTCCAATATCCTTGTAAGAATAAATTCTCACACAGTTGATTAACACACATGTCAAAGTTGACACATCATGATATTTGGGTGATTCATCAGTATTGACCAACACCCAACAATGATTTTCTCCTGAGAGCCGGTCGGATCATCCAGAGAGTGGGAGGTGCTTCAGTCTGCGTTGTTGAAGGCTGAGCTTAATTACTGAGGAATGTTCCGCCCTCCGTCACGTGGCTCCCTTGCATTCCCCAGTTTACGCTCAGCCTTCGTGAGAATAGGCTGTGTATTTTACCACTCCTTGGCCGATTCAAGAGCTCTTTATTCCTCAGGTTTGATGATCATTGCCTCCGGTTCTCCTTAGCCTCTAAGCGCATTGGGATAGTGATTAAACAGGAGAGCACGTTTTCTTTGCCCCCGGGGGGGCTGTACAGCGGGCGGCTTCCGCGCTCTGGCGCCAATCCCCCCCCTCAATTTGATCCTCTTCCTGCCGCTTTTCTACGCTGCACTTGTAGCGGCTTTATTTGATCGCGCTGTAATAGCGCAGCTGGTGTTCCCCCCCACCGTAAACGCCGATCGCCCCAGGAAGGGGCGAAAATCACCTGGCTGCCTCTCTCGGCCCCTTGACATGCCGGAGAGGCTGATTTTGGCCCTGAGCAGCCCGTGAGTAAGGGAGCGTGGGCGGCCGCCATTTTGGGTGCCGCCGCGTGTCGGGCGCCGCTTTTAGAGGCCTCATTGAGATGCGAAGGGACTACCTCTAATTATAGGCCTTCCAGCCTGTGACAGCTATCAGATATTTAGGGGAATTGGCAAACTTGTTGGCTTTCCGCAGCACGCTCAGGGCAGGAAATAGCAGCCTATCCCTCCCGGTTGTTGCCTGGGAGCTCCAGCTGCCAAAGGCCTCACTCCAGCCTCATAAAATGTGCCGTTTTATTTGGCACATTGGCAATATTAACAGCAATTTCTGGGGTCACTCCTTCCTGGGAGCTCCAACCAGACCTTGGATTAAATATTTGTAAATAATAATAATACTAATAGTAATATTTATCAATAGATAGATATCTAAATATATTTAGATATACAAATATATATATATATATATATATATATTTTCTTAAGTTTTCGCGGGTACTTACATGTATGGCATTCAGCTTTGTTCGGGTATTTTCCCACGTCATAGTAGTGGTGCTTTTAAAGTTGTAGCAACGTTTCAGCAGAATCTCATCTGCCATCATCAGGCTTCTGTATAGTGTTCGTCTGTGAGTTAGACTTTTACAGTGGTTTCAGATTTAAATTTGGGGCAGCCATTCTGTCACAGCAATAGGCTGCCCCAAATTTAAATCTGAAACCACTGTAAAAGTCTAAGTCACAGACGAACACTATACAGAAGCCTGATGATGGCAGATGAGATTCTGCTGAAACGTTGCTGCAACTTTAAAAGCACCACTACTAGGACGTGGGAAAATACCCGAACAAAGCTGAATGCCATACATACATACATATACATATATATATATATATTTAGATAGATATATATACATATTTGCATATATATATTTTTACATTTTATCAATATTTGGCTATTTCACGTTGCCAACACTGGTTGGACCATATATCTTGATTGTACGCTTACCTATAAAGATATTAATAATTATATTAGTTTCTATACATCTAAAATTCCAAAAGGGGGTGCGGGCCAGCGAAAGGACACCTGGCCTTTGTTGTAAGTCGAATCCTTGGCGAGCCAACCACCTTTACATTTGTATTACAGTCCTTTCCTCTACAATGGCAGATGACAATTCCGCTAAAGGCCCTTCTTTGAAGGTCAAATCTAAATCCTACCACCTGCGCAAACAGGCTAAGGAAGCCCCTAAGGAAACTTCCAAAGCTTCTCAGAGGGATGCTCTAAGACGTCATAGGGCACTGGAGAAAGAATTTGACAGGTGATCTAGAGAGACACAACTGGTATTTCCAGCCCCCCCACCCTCTGCTCCCTCTACCTCCAAACACCCCCCCCGTCCTCCAGATTTCTCTTCCCTCTCCAGGCGCAGCCCATCCCAGGGACACCAGGTTCCCAGACCAACGACCAGGCGGACGCCGGAAGCAACATTTACGCCCACGGCCGCTGGTCTGCGCCATGAGGAGGTCAGTTGAGATCCCTGCGCACATGCAGGCATGGATGGAACGGGCTATTCGCCAGGGGATTGCAGAGGGCCTGCAATAGATGTCCAGGTCTGGTCCTTCCTCTATGGCGCCCGAACACAACTCGCCATCAATCAGGTCCTCGTCTAGATCGGACCCCACTCTTGGTCAGGTATCTTTACAGGAGGGCAGTCCTCTCCCAGAAAGGGATCTGGAGGAGGCCATGGAGGACCTAGATCGGTTCAGGGAGGAGGAGGAGGAATTGGAATGGGGGTCTACGCACCAAGGGGAGCCCCTATCGGAGATAGACCCTATGGAGTAGGACATGTCCGAGGACGAGGGCCTCACCCCGGATCAACCCACCTTTGTGGGTCTGTTCAAGCCGCACATGTTTAAATCGCTTCTATTCAAGGCCAGGAACATTTCTGGCCTGTCTGTACAGTCCTCCTCGGCTCTCCCTTCCCCGGCAGAGGGACAGGAGGACGCCATTTTTAGGCAGCCCGTGGTGGAGGCGGAGGTGATCCTGGCCCCGCCCATTTTTCATGACTTAGTCTCAAACCAGTTAGACTCCACAACGGCCCCCCCTGCCCCATCCAGCCAGGACAAGGAGGTTCTTTAACCTCGAGTCGAGCTTCTGCAACCTGCTTAACACTCCTGAGGTAGAGGAGCCCATCGTTGGTTTGGCATCCTCGTCCTCCCCCAGTGATCCCCTGGAGGTCCTGAAGCCCGAGAACAAGAGGTCCGGGCTTGCTTTACGTAGGGCTCACCAAGCGAACACCTGGGCCATTAGATCGGCCACTGCCGCTTCCTTCTTCACCAGGTCTTCGATCCGGTGGCTCCATCAACTGAGGCAGCATGTCCCCCCCCTCTAACACAAGGGCACATCAGGACATAGCAAAATTGACGGTTGCGGCAGAATTCTCGGCCGACGCCACATACCACGCGGTTAAGTTCTCTGCCCGAGCAATATCCTCTCATGTTACAGCTTGCTGCCTGCTCTGGCTCAAGCACTGGCAGGCGGACGTAAAAAACAAGGTTAAGCTGGCCACCGCCCCCATAAAAGAGGACAAATTATTCGCACCGTCCTGGAGCCATTTCTATCAGAAACCAGAAGCAAGAAAAAATTTCTTCCCCCCCTTTTCCGTAGGTCAGAGTCAAGAGCACAGCCCTTTCGGAGAGGTTCCTCACGACCTTTCTACCAGTTTCCTTTCCCGCCCAGGTACCTGAGACCCCCCTCCTTCTGGCCTTTCCAGCCCTAGGATCGAGCCGATCCGGGTGACAGGAGCAGGAGGGGTGGCAGCTACAGGCGCCCCTTCAGGGGTTCAGGAGGGAAGCCCTTCCGGCGCAACAGATAGACCCCATCCACCCCTCCCCATCGGTGGACGCCTCAAGCATTTCACCGACCGGTGGGGCTCTTCCACCTCCGATGCCTGGGTCCGGGAGACCATCAGACTGGGCCTCGCGCTTGAATTTCAGCGCGCCCCCCCTGAATTTTTTATGGCATCCCCCCCTCCAAGGATCTCACCAAACGCAACCTAATGGATTCAGCTATCCACCATCTCCTCACCATACAGGCCATACAACCTGTACCACCATCCCAACGGAGGCAGGGGTTTTACTCTCACCTCTTCGTGGTCCCCAAATCCTCAGGGGGGTGGAGGGCTATCCTAGACCTGAAATGCTTTAACCGTTACCTGACCTACCGCAGGTTTAAGATGCACACCCTACAATCCATTCTACAAGGCATCAGGCAGGGGGACTGGCTATCCTCTATAGACCTTTCAGAGGTGTGCCTTCACATCCCAATCCGGCCCTCCCATTTCAAATTCCTCAGGTTCTGCTACAACCATCGCCACTTCCAATATGTGGCACTTCCCTTTGGATTGGCCTCTGCCCCAAGAACCTTCACTAAGGTCCTCGCAGCCCTAGCAGCCCACCTCAGGGACCTCCCGGTTCATCTCTACTGTTAGCTGGATGACATCCTCATCCTGTCTCATTCCAGACCCCAAGCAGAAAAGGATATCAGATCTACTCTTTCTGCCCTCCAAGATCATGGGTTCCTAGTAAACTGGCAGAAGAGCCATCTGTTACCATCTACACGGATCACCCACTTGGGGTCCGTCATTGACTCGGTTCAGGGAAAGGTTTTCCTTTCCTCCGAGAGATTCCGTAGCATCCAGAAAACTGTCAAACATATCAGACGATCAAGAAAGGTAACACTTTTAGAATTGTCTAAATTACTCGCTAAAATGGTCTCATGTATTTCCATTGTTCCCTGGGCCTGTTTACACAATAGATCCCTACAATGGTTCCTGCTCCCATTCCAAAGGACCGGCAGAAGCAATTCAAAGGCTGCGGTCAAGGTGCCTTCAAGGGTCCTCACGTCTCTCCTTTGGTGGACCAGTCCCGCCATCAACAAGGGACACTGCTTCAAGGAACCCCAACGCCTCATCCTCACCACAGACGGCAGCCTGTCCGGATGGGGCACTCACATCCACTCGCTCTCAACACAGGGCAAATGGTCACAGGTAGAATGCCCACGCAGTATAAACTGGTTGGAACTTCGCACCATCCACCTGGCCCTGCGCAACTTCTTTCTCCACATACACGGGTGCCATGTCCTGATACGCATGGACAACATCACCGCCAAGGCTCACGTCAACCGACAAGGGGGCACCCAGTCCATAAGTTTGATGAGAGAAGCCGAGCGCCTCTGCTGTTGGGCAGAGCGCAATCTCCTCTCCCTCAAAGCCGAGCACATCTCAGGGGTCTCAAACACCCAAGCAGATTGGCTGAGCAGGACCACGGTGGACCAGTCCGAGTGGCGCATTCACCCATCACTGTTCAGGGAAGCGACCGTGATGTTCGGTCTCCTGTCAGTAGACCTCTTCGCATCCCTGCTCAACACCCAACTCCCCAGGTTTTTCTCGAGGTACCCCTCCCACGGGGCCGAGAATCACAACGCTCTCTGTTGCCCCTGGCCCACATGGCTTCTATATGCATTCCCTCTGTTGGCCCTCGTCCCCAGAGTCATCCAGAAGCTCATCTCCGACAAAGCAGAGCTGATTTTAGTGGCACCCTACTGGCCCAGGCGCCCATGGTTTGCGGACCTCCGCAATCTATCGGTGCCCCCCCCTTGGAAAATTCCCCCACACAGGATATCCCTTTCCCAGGGGCCCCTCCAACATCCGGACCCTCAGTGGCTCCAGTTAGCCGTTTGGAGGTTGAGCGGGAACGTCTAAGGAAGGAGCAGTTCTCTGACCAGGTTATTGATACCATTTTAGCCGCAAGGCGGCCCTCAACAACCCGAATATACAATGCCACTTGGAATAGCTTCTGCAAGTGGTGCCATAATTTCCAGATCAATCCTCTTTCACCCTCCATTGCTCAAGTTTTGGAATTCCTCCAAGAGGGTTTGAGGAAAGGTCTTTCTCCGAACACCCTGAGGCGTCAGGTAGCAGCCCTTTCAACTGTGATTATTTGCGACAACCTGGGTACCTTCTCCCTCCACCCTCGCATTAGGGCGTTCCTTAGGGGAGCAACTTACTTGTGTCCCCCAACTGTAAACAGATACCCTACCTGGGACCTCAACAAGGTCCTGGCGTCCCTTACTAAACATCCCTTTGAGCCTCTCAGGGAATCCTCACTCCAGTTCCCAACTTTCAAAGTCATATTCCTGGTGGCCATTACTTTGGCTCGCCGAATGTCGGAGATAGCCACCTTGTCGGTGAGGAAAGACCTTTGCATCTTCCATGCTGACCGGGTGGTTCTACGGCCGGACCCTACCTTCTTGCCTAAGGTCAATTCAGCCTTCCACAGGGCACAGGAACTCACACTTCCGAACTTCTGCCCCAATCCCTCGCGGGAAAGGGAGAAGCTTTGGCACACCCTGGATGTAAGACGGGCCTTCCGCATTTACATTAAACGTACCCAGCCCTTTAGGAAGTCCGAATCCTTTCCTTTCAACCTAAATCCTTTGGATACAAAGTGTCCCCGGCAACCATCGGCCACTGGATTAGAGCTACTATTTCCAAAGCTTACTTCTCCCAGGCTCTGCCGGTGCCCAGCGGAATAACAGCACACTCCACCAGAAGTGCAGCCACCTCGGCAGCTTGGGCCACCCAGGCTCCAATTGCTGATATTTGTCGGGCGGCCACCTGGGCCTCCCCATCTCCCTTCATTAGGCATTATAAGATCGACATATTTGCCTCGGCGGAGGCTTCGTTTGGGAGACGAGTTCTCCAGCGAGTCCTCAAGGAACCGCGGGGACTTCAGAACCAGACGGAGTCCCTCCCGTAGGACAGCCAAGCTTTGGTATGTCCCACTCTCTGGATGATCCGACCGACTCTCAGGAGAATGGGCGTTGATCCTTACCTGACACGCCATTTCTCTGGAGCCGGAAGGATCATCCAGCCCCACCCTTTTAGTTCACTGTCTGGTGGGGTCTTGTTTCAGCCAAGGAACCGCTTAGCATGGTAAGATAAGAGCACGATCTTCTCTTCACTCTCGTCTTCGCGTAAACTGGGGAATGCAAGGGAGCCATGTGACGGAGGGCGGAGCATTCCTCAGTAATTAAGCTCAGCCTTCAACAACGCAGACTGAAGCACCTCCCACTCTCTGGATGATCCTCCCAGCTCCAGAGAAATGGCGTGTCAGGTAAGGACCAACGCCCAATTTCTGAAAGTGTGCCCCTTTCTTGCATGATTTTTGGAGGCTGCTCAGGCCATATGAAAAGGGAATGTGTTCCCTGTGTGGTCTCTGGTGCCCCTGAAAATCATGTAAGAATGGGAAATGCTTTTGTGTGGTTTTTGGAGGCTGCAGAAGACTGTACACATCCCAAAGCAGCCTTGGGTATGCCTCAGGTGCCTGTCAACAGAAAGAGAACACGGCCTGAAGATAAACAGTGCATGGCAGATCCCAGAGAACGCTAGGCCACAGAGGCAATCATGCCATTCCCAAAGCTCAGGCAACTTAAACAATGGTGTGAGGTGGCCTCTTGAGTTTTAGACCCAGCCTTCGTGTTGCTGCTGAATGCCACTCTTCAGCATGGCCTAGAGGAGGGAAAGAAAATTATTTCCCTTTTGTTTGTTAGAATCAAGGTAGGCGTTGTCTGAATTTTTGACTCTCCAAACCCAAAAGATTCACCATTATTTCCCTAGATGAAACTATCGCAAAACTAGTGAAAGATTAAGCCATTTCTCTCAACTCAAAAGAAAAAGGCTTTTTCCCATTATAAGCAAGAAAAAAACAAGAAATGTAAGAATTTAAACCTTAATTTCATTAAAAGCAGGGCTTGTGTTTGCTACACAGTGCTTGGTAAAACTTATTTAAATATATTTAACTGCTTCTCTCACCAAAGTAGTCTGGCAGGGAACAGTGATAAACAGCATTCTAGAGTAAAAATAATGTTACCAATGCAACAAAGAAAAACAGCTCAGAATAAAAAGAACTACTGAATAGTATTAAGCACCTGGCCCCCATGCTTGCACAGAGTCATGTATTCAGTGGTGTTTGCAAGCCCAGCCACATTGGGGCCAATCTGGGTGCCCCAGAGGCCACATGCTCCAATCAAGAAGGCATATTGGTATTCTGCAACATGTTACATATCTGTATGTAAAGTCTCCCATGGGATAGTATGTGTGCATTGCTATTTTTGTGAAAAAAGGGCCTTCATTCACATGCAGATGCAATGGCAATGCTAGCTTTGGCCATGCTCTATTTTGGTATGCAACTCACAGGTTAAAAAAAAAAGTTTTGCTTTTTTTCTTACCATAATAGGGAAGAATGACTAGGTGACCTGCTTCAAAACTTGGGCTACTTTCATTTCATGCAATTCTTCATCTTTAAATTGGACTGCCTTTTAAATAAATATAGCTTCAAGCAGAAGATAATCCTCTTGACACCTCCTCAAATAGAAAATTTCCTTGCAGAGTAGATAAATGACTACATATATAATGGGATAATATATACCTTCCTCCTATCCTGCTCCCATCCGCCCAATCTTTTAATTGGGTCATTGTATTATTTTAATTTGTTAAATGATTTGTAAAAATATTAAGCATTTATTTTTAAGTTGCTTTATTCTAGAAATACCCAACTGTACTCTTGTACTCTTTTGGTAGTAGTTATTCAACTAAGATAATTAAGACAATAAACAGTCTAGTGAAACTGAGATAATTGCTGAAATGGATGTTTATTTTAAGAATATTTGGAATTTTATTTCAGTATTATTTTGAAACCAGTTTCGTTAAATTGTCATTAGTTTCTTTATGTAACTTTGGTTCTGGTTTACACAACATCCTTAAAATGATTGCATGTTCATTCTTGCTTTGGATTTATATAATATATTGAATCATCAACTGATAAAATCATAATATGTAAGGTTTCTTGGAGATCAGTGTACCCATTGTAGAAATTTGCCGTAATTTGCTACCACAGCAGCGCTAACAAATCATGCAGCTTTTGCTTAAACATATGCAGTGAAGGAAATACATGTATCTTTTAAAGACGTCTGCTCCATTTTTGAGCTCCTTTTACCATTAGGAATCTTTTTCAGATATCTAGCCAAAATCTGTTTGTAATATAAACTCATTTTTTTCTTGTGCTGTCTTAAGAAGCAACTCTGTATAACTATGCCTCATTTTATGGGAGTGACAGTCTTTCGGATTCAGTTTTCATGTTCCCCTGCAGTCTTTGCTGCTGATATCTCAAACCAATTCATTTTTTCCTTCTTTATCATCTTGATTGCACTCCAGATTGTGTACTTTCTAAAATATGTTGCCCAAAACAAGGTACAAGGTATAGAATAAATTATTTTATGGCCTCTGTTTATAACACACTAAACCACACACACACACACACATACGCACAGAAAGAATAACCTCATTGAACCACAAAGTAAAGCAGGTATATGGTATGGATGCAGTTACCATATTTGTAATTGTTTGCATTAAGCATCATGTTTGAATAGATCCTATGTATACAGTTAATAAAAATATCCATGTTATTTATGCAAAACAGATACATACAAAAATATTGGCACTTGCATCAATGGGGAAAATTGATTTTTATTTAGTTCTCTAGGCTTTCAGATTAGTTTACTTTGAACAGCAGCAATATGCCAAAAGAATTCCCTGCCAAAGAACTTTGATCTAGATGTTTTTAATTTTTTAATGCATTGCTGCTTATTTTATATTACAGGAAATAATGGTGTAAAAATATGAGAATAAATTAGTACTACTTGTATAGTAGGCCCTCAGTTTAATAGACTTCAGTTAAGTGTTTTCCACTAAAAACAGAAAAATCTATATTTTTGGCTTCTTCACATGATAAAATATAATTTGTGAACTTCATAAAAAGCTGATGATGGTTAAAGCATTGGACTAAGAATAGAGAAAACCAACCTCAACAGACATTCACTGGATGATTTTGAGTCAGATGTGCATTCTCAACTGAAGCTACCTTATATATTGTAATAGGAAAGACAACATAATATATACTGCCTCTAGTTCCTGAATAAAAGGCAGTGTATAAATCATATCCAACATGTAAAAGTCCATTTCCACTTTATAGGCGCATAAAATACATAAAATATATAGGCAAAAAACTCAGTTTGTCTTTTATATTTTGTTATGTAAAATTCCATTGATATCTAATAGACATTTCTTGTCCTATCAGCCTGTAAATCAATGTTTTACTGGAGATTGAAACTGATTACTCGAAGAGTCTAACATTATAACAACTATTGTTGTTGTAAACCTTACTAATCCTTGCAAGTCCATTAAGAAAAGGAAAACTAGAGAAAAAAAATCAGTTTCTCTGAAATGTCTTAACTTTTGATTTGAACTATTAACCTTTCAGTAGAAAAAGAGACATGGTGGCTCATGGCTAAAATGCTGACCTTGTCAATCAGAAAGGCTGGCAGTTCAGTGGTTCAAATCCCTAGCACTGTGTAACAGAGTGAGCTTCCATATTTTGTCCCAGCTTCTGCCACCCTAGCAGTTCGAAAGCATGTAAAAATGCAAGTAGAAAAATAGGGAGCATTTTGGTGGGAAGGTAACAGTATTCCATGCGCCTTAGTCTTGCCAGTCACATGACCACAGAGACGTCTTCGGACAGCGCTGGCTCTTTGGCTTTGTAATAGAGATGAACACCGCCCCCTGGAGCCAGAAATGACTAGGATGTATATGTGAGGGGAACCTTTACCTTTAGAAAAATCCTGGCTTATCTACCAAAACTAATTTATACAACATTAAGAATTTACATTTTAAATGCACATATACTGTGTTTCCCCAAAAACAAGACCCTGTCTTATATTTTTTTGCCACCAAAAAAGGCATCAGGTCTTACTTTTGGTGGGATGTCATCCACTGACTCACCTCACTTGCATGTGTTGCCCCCAGCCTCCTTTTTGCTGTCTGAAGCCTTCAGGAATTTCTTCTGCAGCTGGCAAGGCTTTCCTGAAGGCCTTTGCAGCTGATAAGAGACCTCTGGATTGATAATAGGGTGTTGCATAGGGAGATACATAGCTGAATAGATTGTGAACCCAGAAAGAGGCAGAGACTGTATATTTGAACCTGTATATAAACCCCAGCCTTCCTGGGAACCATGACTTCTGCCCATGGGCAGAATTCCCTTTTGCAAAAGCTTCATAATAAAGCTCTTATATATTATTCACGTGTCTCCAGTTGTCTGAATACCTGAATGATTTATATTTATCACAACTTTAGACTGGATTTTCCTCATAGAGAAAATGATAAAAATATTTTGGTAAAATCTTCATAATAGAAGGGCAGTTTATAGTCCTAATATTGAAATATGACATCTCTTCTTAGCTGGTGTTCTTTGTATATTTTCACGATGATAAAGATGTTCTCAAGTTGAATTCAATTCCTGCTGATTGCATGTTTTCAGCAACAATGCTTTCTTGAAAGCAATAGGGAAGTGGCTTGCTATTTCCTTCTTTCACCATATATCTTTGAATTTCCAGTCTAGGCTAGGAAAATGAAAAATTATGGCAACCTCTACCCAAACACTAGCCTGATAATCTATAGTAAACTCTATCCAAATACTAATCATGCCTATTCCTAACTATTAGCTAAATTTTATATCATAATTTCTATACTTGCATAAAATAATAAGACAATATTTTGACAAATCAAGCTTTCATTAGATAAACTATTCATAAATGTATTCCATGTATTTGCCCTAGGCTGCTACTTCTAATGCAAGCAAAATGATGTGTTTATTATATTTAGAAGAGTTATTTGGCTTACTCAGTGAATCAAATACCAATATTGAGAATATTGCCAACATATACAGCAAATAATTTCTAAACTGTTTCGTCTCTCATAGTGTTGAAAAGATACAATTAGAAGGGAATGAATTGTGTATATTAATCTATATTTTCATAATATGTCAGGATTTCCTAGAATATTACTATATTCTTAATATATTACCTGTAACTATATATTGTTCCAGATAACATTGCCAGTAAACATGTGCAGTTATAATTGATCTGGGCTCTTTTAAGTTTGTCAGATAATCAGTAATAGGAAGCATGCTCTTCACACAGATAAATACATTATGTATATGTATATCTAGATATGTATGATTGGTATATTCAGAGCCAAATTTCTGCTCATAATAAATATTTAGGGGTACAATTTATATCAACATTCATTTTTATAGCATCCCTTAGTCATCTAAGTTAGCATTGCTATTTTATGAAAAAATACTTTATGAACTAAAGAAAACGTTTCATGAATCTTTTAGGATTTTTATTCAAAAATCCTCCTTCATAATTGTCCTGGCCCCATTGGATTTTGGGTCTGAGGAGGAGGAAGAGCTGGGATTGGTGCAGGGGGCTGGTGCAGTCCCTATGGCTCAGGAGAAGCAACCTGAGAGAGAGGACGAGGCAGGCCCAGGTCCATCAGGCCTCAGGGAGGAAAGAAAGGCTCAGGCTGATCAAGGAAGGGGGAAGGAGATCGAAAGGGCAGGCAGTGCAGCAGAGGAGCGGCAGAGCTCTGGAGCTCAGCAAATACCTCCCCTACCTGATCCCCAAGTGCAAAGAATGGAGAGAAGGCAGAGTCAGTTCAGGGCAACCTGACTACTCAGGAGGAGGGCGCCCCGTTCCTCCTCATGAGGTTCACCTGAAGAGTAAACTCTTAAGGAGATGTCGTGAGGAGAGGCTTTTGCCAGGAACAAGTGTTTCTTTTCAAATTACACTCCCTCTGCTGTGAACTCAGACTACTTTGTTTCAAAGATTGTTTTTGCCTTGTTTTGAGGACTGTTCTTGACTTACCCTAGCCCTGAAGATTCATTCTCTTTTCAGATCTGCCTTGCTTTGGACCCTATCTTCTTTCAAAAAGTGCTCTTGGCCTCTTGGTTTGAACTGTGCCCTTGTTTGTGAACTGCGTTTGTCTGTTGTTTCACTGTGCCCCTTTGGGAAAACTGTTCCTTGCCTTGCTCTGAGCCCTGACCTTGCTTTCTGTCTGGACTTTTGCTTTGTGGACTGGTCAGATAATTTATGGGCTGTTTGGGGAGGGACTAAGGGTGGAGCCTGATGGGTCAGTGGAAGATCAATTATTTAACCAGTTCCAGGAGAAATAAAAGACTCTCGGGAGGCCTGTTTAGTTTTGCCGACTGGGTCATAACAATAATGTTTATAAACTAATTTTCATTTTCTGTTCCCCTTCCTATTATGATTTGATGCAACATTCTTGCATACTGTACTAATATTTTCAGGCTCATGCTTCCCTCTACTGAAACTACAAAGAAGGATCAGACTTATTCGCTTAAATTGTTTAGCATTCTAAGTTTATAATTGTGATTAGTCTATAATTATTTGAAATAGATGTTTTTAATCAATGTTTTGTAGTTTGTTTTTGTCAGGCAGAAAAGTCCAGGCCACAAGTTAAGTGCAGTTAAACGGATTTATTGCTTGTGCCTATGAATAGGAATCCAGTGAACTAATGGTCAGCAATATTTTGGTACTAGATAAGAGTTAACGAAATTCAAGAATGGCTGGACATAGTCTGCTTGTGGCAATATAGGGTCTATCTAATATCTAGTCTAGACTGATTTCTCTTGACTCTGTTCGCAGATTCTGCCACTCCTTTTCCTATAGTTTTACAGAAAAAGTAGTAAAAATTAAATGATTTGTTAGATGCAGATAGCGCGCAAGCTATGATGAATTAAAAATGGAATTTTCGAATCTATTTGCTGCCATGCTGGAGTTTTATTCACATCATTGTAAACACTGGTTTAAACTGACTCCTAAAAGTACCTTGTAATAATTTATAGGAATGGCTACTTCATTTTAGGCTTGTAGCTGTCTTTGAGGTGTTAATAAGCTAGTGTTGAACAAGTGTTTTAATATAGCCCATTACACATGAGAAATGCCATACTTTGAGACTGACTTTGCCTTTAATTCCTTTTATTAGCATAAGAAAGATGTTCCCTAAAAGCAGTCTGGCATTTGAGATGCCTATTGAATAAATTATTTTGCAATTGTACCTTGAACAGGATGCTGGTCTGTCAGCAGTTGTGGATGATCACCAGTTGCAGGTACTCAGAGCAAGAGTTTCTGTGCCTGGTTGCAGACTGACAGATGTTTTAAGAAAATACAGAAGCAATTTTGACAAATTTTAAAGCACTTTATATGTGACCCTTCAATTAAATATATATATATATATATAAGAAGTGAGGGTAAAGGCATGCTAGCGAAGCTTAATTTACAGAAATAATAGTCTTTGAAGTAAAGAAAAAAAATTACAATAATATCACACTGCTATGAATGTTGATTATACATTTAGTAATTGCTGTTTAATTTGTTAGTTAATAATACTTCATAGAACCATAGATTTGGAAGGGTCCTATGAGGTCATCAAGTACAATCCCCTGTACACTGTAGGTTTCACTATTCCATCCTGATATATTGGTCTGTTTGAACACCTCCAAGGGAAAAAGGGGGGGGGGAAGATGCTATGAGGTAATCTGTTCCATTTATTTAAGCTTATGCCTATCTTCCAACAACTGTTGAACCAGTTCAAGACTAAATGAATTAGAGAACAAATAAAAATATACAATATCATCAAGAGCAGGGCTGTCAAACTCTGGGCCATAAGCCAGACGCATCACATGCTGGCCACGCCCACATCTGGATTAGCAAAGCGGGGCAAAAGTCCCGATATGTTATGTGATGCCACAGTGACGGCGTGAGTTTGACACCCCTGGTCAAGAGAGTAAAAGAATTTAAATGGAAATTGGCTGGTCACAAAGCAAGAAGAACTAAGGCAGGTGAACCAAGGAGTCATAGAATGGATTCCAGTTGATTAAAAAGCGTCCACGAAACAGACCTAAAACAATGGATCGACAACATAATCAAGTGTTGCAGGCCCAATTGGCAAAAGAAAGCTCAGGACCATATTTGTTGGAAACATGCAGAAGAGCCTTTGTTGTGCGGTACATAGAGAATGGCTAAAATGATCAAGATGACACTGGTATTTAAATGACAAAAGTAATGTCGGAAAATGCAATGCAATTAATAAAAAAAATAGTAGCACTTGAAACTCTTGTGGAAATAAAGGAGCGTATTTTGATCTCTCTCTTGCTCCATCTGGTACTTACTTCAGTTATACTACCTTGCTTAGTGCTTTATTCAATCCAAAGTAGAATTGATTCTTGTGGGAGAGGAGTCACAATAATTTCCCACTAACTTTGTTTTTGGCTTTGAATCTTTACTCAGAACCAGATAAAATGAGTTATTTATTTTATTTATTTGTTTGAATTTATTAGCCTCCCAAATCCAATAGATTTTTGGTAGAGTTCAAAATGAGAAAATCCATATAAACAAAACATAAAACTAAATGTACAGACCAGACTATAATCTTATAAAAAACACAAATCAAACAAAACAGGCTGATATTACTGTTCATGCTGCATTTTCACATTTTGAACCAGCTGTTAGCTTCCATGTGCCTTCAAGGGCAGCCTTTTATAGAGCACATTACAATAATCAATCATGAGGTGACCAGAACTTCAGCGACTATCTGAAGGGCCTTTCAGTAGAAGAAATAGTGCAACTGGTACATAAGAAGAACCTGTGGAAAGATTCTCCTGTCATAACTGCCACTTGCTCTTCAAGATGTGCTTCCTCTTCAAGCAGCTGTGCAAGTCCAAAAGGATCCCAAAATTGTGTACTTGTATTGGATGAAGAGTCCTATCTAAGACTAATAATGGTAACATCTTCTATTCCAACCCAAACAGCCTCAAGATACACAGCTTCACTGTGCAACTTGAAGTTGGGATATAATATTGGATATCATCAGTATACTGATTATACTGAACTTTGAATTGGCATATGATTTCATCCACTGGTTTCATGTACACATTCAGCAGGACGGGAGAGTCTTGAGCCTTGAGGGAGACCACAGATGCATTATCCCACACTCCATCAACACTGATGAAAACTGACCACTGACAAAGTTGTCAACCACTGGAGTACATTCCTGCCACTCCCAGCCCTTGCAGCTGGTCCATAAGAGGGGAATAGGCTGATCGGAGGAGTTGAGGAGCAACGTGCATTTGTAAATGTGGGTCAACTGCCAATATTTTAATCATATGTTGGGGTGGGGTGGGTGTGCTGCAATGACTATCACTTCAAAGACCAAGCCGAAGTAGCATTTGTTCATTGCACCATAACTTCAAACAGTTGTTGAACAAATTGTTGTTTAGAAAGGTCTACCTGCATTTTTTTATACATCTGAAAACTGTTGAAGATCAAAGACTTTTTTCCCTGAAAAAATACCATCTGCCTGCCACTCTAGAATAGTTATGAGATTTTGAGGTTTGTACATGCTTCTGCTGTGAAGATGTGAAGTTCCTGTAAGATGCTATGCATAAATAGCTTTTTCAGACATATGAATAGAAGTCCAGGAAGTCTGCAGGTTATGAAGCTCCAGGTTATCAACAACCCTACTTGTTATTATAGTATTCCTTTCCACAAAACATTTGAAGAAAACCTATTTACAGTGTTAGCTATTTATAGAAATATCCTGGCTTATATTATCAACTGATATTTATTTTATTTTGATTTATGGATGAGTTGTTTTAGGATGGTTTTTCCCCAAATAAATGTCACAGTAATGATTACAAGAACTGAAGTAGGAACTTGTCTGTATATTACAATTCTGCATTACATCGCTGTGTGAGAGATGAGAAGGCATTGGGTTGTTTCAACAACTTGGTATTCAGTATATGGCACAATAATTCCATGGAAGTTTGAGATATGGAATTTCATATTTGGTATGCATATTCTGCACATAGTTTTACATTTCTGCATCTATTTGCAAAGCAGAAGGAAAATGTAAAATGCAAATATTAATTTGACATTGGAATTAATTTAGTACATATATTATGCAAGACTTAGTTTATTTATAAATCCTAAATTGGCAGCCATTTGTAAATGGAGCAGAGTGCAAAACACATTAAAATATGACAATCTTTTCAGACATTGCACTTTATAGCCTAAAGCTTTTTCTTATCAACATTACAGCTGATACAAAATGTTCTGCCATTTTATTCACTACCATCCTGAACTATAGACAGGATATTCATCTAATATACAACTTTCCCATACTGTATACTATAGAGATTCACCACAAGGTCTGGTCTAGTTGTTGCTTGTGCAGACTTCAGAAGAACCATTAACCATTGAGCGATATAACATTTCAAAATATCCATTGAGGTTGCTCCCTTGATACATATTTTTAAATGGTATGTTTCTTCATCATAATGAATATGGAATAACAGAGTTGTAAGGGACCTGGGAGGTCTTCTAGTACAACCCCCTGCTCACACCAGAAACCTATACCATTTCAAACAACTGGTTATCCAATCTCTTCTTAAAAACTTCACTGTTGGAGCATTTACAACTTCTGGAGAAGAGTCATTCCACTGCATGATTTCTTGCAATCTGCAGAGGAAGCACATCTATATAGTGAGCATGGGGAAGTAGTATATCCTGAGAGAGTCCAACTCAGGATTGATATCGCTGCTAAAAAAAATAAAAATAAGAGCTGGTGCTGAATTATTACAATCCAGAGATCCATTTCCAGCCACCACTGTAATTGTCACCATTGTGTAGTCCTAACTCTAGAAAAAAATCATGGTGACCTTAGAAACCTTGCCCAGTACTTCTCATATCAGGATTTGGCTTGCCCTTGGCACAATCACTTTAAGTGACTCTGTGGTTTCTTCCCCAAAACCCCAAAAACTTTACCTTAGACTGTCTACTATTGACCTTCCTAAGAAGCCTGTAGGGGGAGTGCACAAGCACACCAATCGTGCCTACTGTCCCTGTCCTATTGTTTTTATTTTTCTTATAAGTATCTATCTCATGTATTCAAAACTATATTCTTATACCTGTATCTTGTAAGCGATTGACAAATCAAATCAAATGTAAAAAAAAATGTAAAAGTGATTATTAAGATTCTCTTTCCCTTGTCCTTAATGTGCAATTGCTATGTCAGTTAATATTTATGCAAAAGATGTGTGTTTTCAACAGATGTTGAGTTTTTTTCATTTGAGATGAATGTAAGCATTTTTCTGTTTCCCAATTTACAGAAGAGTAGGTGTGTTCAATATTGTTGGCCACATCTTACTTTTTTTAAAATAAAAGCGGGGGTGGAATAAATTAACTTGTTGACCAGGATTTAACTGGGAATGGAGGAAGGGTTCAATAGATAAGATTAAGAGAGATGCATTTGTGCCTTGTTACAAAATTAAGAGCTTTATAATTTTATTGTAGGATCAAATGTCTTGTATCTTCTTAGGTACATACCTTGTTGATACAAATTGATCTGTTGATTTTGAAAATAGATAACCTGTATAATACACATCAAAAAGCAATTGTTTTATTAAGAGAGTGGATTTATCTGACTGACAGTCTGAATGTGATTGATATTTTTCTTCCTGAATATCATTTGGAACAGATATAAGCAGCATCTTGCTATGCAACTATGTAGAGCAGCTATTTTAAATTTCAGCTATATTTATTAATGTGTGGAGAAACTGTGCAATGTGACTCTCAATTCCTCTAGTATTTATATCTTTCCAAGCTTGGCCCATCTTCTCTAGGATTTCACATTACTCTTTCAAAACACAAATGCACACACACTCCATTATGCAATTAAGGAAAAAGGGCAACTTGTAACACTTCATTCTCCTTATTTTTCTGCGGGTGTTGCTGTTACATAGAGATAATAAAGTGTTAGCCCTGGCCAAAGAGAAAAGATTTTCTGCTAGATATACTACGTCCTAAGACAAAAGACGGAAAAGCTCTATTAATAAATTCCCAAAAAATAATTTTACATGAAGCAGAAAGAGAATCATTTTAAGAGAATGTAGCCATAGCAGAAGTTCAGTACTATGAAATATGATCCTTTTTTGCTGTGCTCCAGATCTCTTAAGTTTAAATGTAGATTTTTAATAAATATGGAAATGTGGTTTAATAGATAGGAACATGATTTTGTAAAGTGAATGATGAAAATCCAGATAGGATGAAAGAAAGAATTAACCAGGAAAAAGAAAAATGTTTGCAGCTCTGCTCAATGCTAATGAAGCATTGTTTTGCTTTGCTTTCCTTACAGCTGATTAAAAAAATATAGTGTGTGGTGGTAGTTAAAAAAGTTGTGTATATTTTCATTTCTTCATAAATATAACCTAAAATTTTATCTATTCTCCACTTGTTCTAAGACTAGAGAAGCAGTCAAAAACTTTAAATGTGTTATATGCTATATTGAGGAAAGTGAGCCAAAGCTACATATTCATATGCAAACAGAATTTTAAAAAATCTAAAACAATCTAATCATACACCTTGTTGCAACTTATTGCAATTAAAGTTATACAGTACTATGTAGATAATGAATATATATTATAGAGCAATAGAAGTACATATTATACTATAGTCATAATGTACAATTATTTTGGAAGGTTGGAGAGATTGCTGTTTCAAAAACAATATATTCCCAGCTCCTGTTGTGGTTCGCTGGCAGCCTGTGCAGATGGCAGCGGAATCAGACAGTGGGGAAGAAAGTCCATGAGTCTGAAGAGGACTCGGATGAGGGTCCTGCATCCGATACAGAGATGGGGCCAGGACCATCTGGGAGTGGGGTACTGCCTCCGGAGCCTTTAGAGTCTGGCAGCAGCAAGGCAGAGGAGGGGAGCCTGTTCCCAGTACGCATGTGCACAGAGCTGCTAGAGGGCAAGAGCAGCTGAAACAAAAGGGGCGACTCAGGAGTAAGGCTGGGAGGTGATTGCCCCTCCCGTAAGGTGTAAAGAACAGGCAAAGATGACAACATCTTTGCAGAAAGCAAAGTCGTTCGTTCAGTTCAGATTCATTCTTGAAGCTGTACTTTGGTTGGTTTTTGTTCTAGTTTATGTGACACTTCTGTTATTGGCAGCACTTCACAGGAAAGAAAGGTTATCTCGAAGGACTGTTGGAGATTATCTTGAAGGACTGTTTGAGATTCATTAATGGCTGGGAATGAAAATAATGCCCAGCATTGCAATAAAACAAGAGTTGTTTTTAAAATAAGCATGTGCGTAATTACAGTCTAGGAAGCCTTGGTCAGAACAGCTCTATATGAACGGTGTTAGAGATTTAATCAACGGCATAATGAAAATGGATGTTATTTGTTTCTAAATTGTTTCAACAGTACCATTAAATGATATGTTCCTACTTGGCCTATTACTGATAAAAAAGATGAAAATTGAAGAATTAAGTGACAATAAATAAAAACCAGTTGTAAAAAAGAGCTTACCTGTAATCATAGTATTTAGTTAGCTTTATAACATGCAGAATAATCTTTGCAACATGCTAGATACATGTTGAGAATGTAAGAGCAAATGCTGAAAATTGTAACAAGGTTGAAGTTGTCCATCATTTCTGAAATACTTGTACTCTTTGAGTTTATCTTCAGAAAGGAGATTGCCTGTAGTAGAATGTGGGAATGACCTTGGGGAAAGAGGGAAAGTGATGCTGCCAAGGAAATAATCAGACAAGAAAAGCAGGAGCCCCCAGTGACTTAATGGTCAAAGAAAGACATTTGGAAAGGATTCACCCAAGAAAAGGATCAAGCAGTTAAAAGTGGTGGTAGGAATTTTTGTAGTTTCAGACTTGCCAGATTCTGATAATGTAGCTTCACAATGAAATAAATTTAACTCATCTACTTGTGTTTCCTGTCCGGCATCTATTTATTGAGGCACGTGCTTTCTGAAACTGAATGTTTTAAGGGAGCGGTTTTCTGTAAACCTTAGCTTAATTTGCATTTCAAAAATATATCTTATTTGATTTCAAAATGAACAGAATGTATTTATATTTGAAATGATTTTTTTAATCTTTCTCCTTTACATGGCACCAGAGAAGAGATTAATACTTGCCTTTACTTATTTGCCTACTTTGATTTTTATGAAACATTGGAAGTAAGTTTGTTTTCAGTACTCTTGGCTTACAAGAATGGCTCACTTCATAACCCTAAACTGGGATCAGCAACTCCATCACTAAGCACAGCAGTCAGTAACTAAAACATCACATGGCTGCCTTGCTTAGCAGTTCTCTGTTGCCTTTGTTAAGTGAATTCAGCATGGTCATTAGGTGAGCATTAGCATCCCAGTCCAAGCCATTCCCAGCTTTGTCCCAGCCTGGAGTCTTCGTTCTTACAAGGCAAGGAACTTCATCCTCTTCAATTCCTCCCCACTCATTTTCCCTTCCTAAGGCACAGCAAGAAACCCCAGAGTTGCTGGTACAACTTCAGAGCTGTGGCAGCAATACAGTGTGATTTGTTTATTTGTTTTGTTTCATTTGAAATATTTTCTAGTTTTTTGTGGTGCAGAAATTAAAAACATTTTGACATTCTTTGTAAGCTGAAATAATTCCTTGGGATAGAATGCATGCAATGCCTCTGTAATATGCTATATACTTTCCCTAGGCATTGTATATAATATCTAAGCCTTATGCAAAACCAGCAAGAACTATTTAGACAAAAGTGTGAAAAGAGAATCATGAAAAAGATTAGGATTAAGGTTAATACCATTTATTGAAAAGACATACATGAAAATGAAAGAAGAAATACAAAATAAAGTACAGGACTTTCTTACAGAAAAGAACAAGAGAAAAAGATCGGCATTGATCTATTTGCTCCAATAAGAAAGTATAGAACAGCATTTTAGCGGGAATATTTTATATTTTGCCGGTTTGACTTTGGCATTTCATAGAATGCCTAGAAAATGTGTGAAATATTAAGCATCATGCTTTGATGTCCCATTTTTGGCATTCTGTAGATTTCCTAAGCATTCTATAAAATGCCTAATTTCACACATTGACAGTAACAATGTACTGTATATTAGTATCTTAGTGTTTAGGCATAATTGAGTCTTCTTCACATTTTGTGTTTGTTACAAACATCAACAGAGTCTAACATAACTGTTAATAAAGCAGCTCTAAAAGAACTGCTTTTAATCATTGCCAGACTTTTGCCTTTACAAGCTATTAAAAAGACATTATTCATAACGTAATTAAACACAGAAACAGTGTTAAACTTTTTTACTGTATGACTTGTCCAATCATATTAAGGACAGATGAGACAGCATTTATTCTGTCAAAGCTGATTACATGCTTCAAGTTATTGTGCAATCTATACAGAAGACAGCAATCATAATTATTGTTTCTGTATGAAAATCCACCATTGTCAAGGTATTTTCCGTGAAAATAAATTGAATTAGTGATAATATCTAAGCCATCAGAAGTGCCTAATTTCATAATGGGAGTATTCCCAATTAAGAATAGGAAAGATAGCATAAGAAATTTTAGTCTGGAGCAAAAAAAAACCCCAAATGTTTCAGATATGATATGCAGGTTAGCTTTGACAAGTTATAGAAAACAAAGTAGTGATTTCATTTGTCATATTCTGGGATAATCAGATGAGTCATTAGTTCTAAACGTGCCATCCATTCTCTTTTAATAAAGGATTGATCTGTCTTCATCACAGTAAAGTTCTCACCATAAAGATCATAGAGGCACTTATCTCATTCTTTAAAAATAAAGATCTAAAGATCTCTGTAAAACAGTTATAAAATCATTTCTGAGCTTTTATCAGTACATAGTCAGACAGTAGTGAACCTTCTCAAGATTGGCTTTGCTATTCAAAATCACTCAAAGATCATAACAAACATGCTGGGATCTGCAGACATGTCCTATTTGACCAAAATCAGCATTAAAGATTCCATTACCAAAAAGGCATCAAATAATGATATTGACAAGAGGCTAACAAGACAGAACTGATTAAAAAAAACATTAATGCTTGTTCCAAGTATGTCCGAAAGTGAACCTTCCATTCAATAGTGGAACTATTGAGCTACATGAATATAATTATGTCTGATAGGAACACAAACATTGCATTCCACCATAACAACCTCCTCCCAGCTGTTAAGCATGAAGTGATAGGATAGTATCATGACTTGGAGGTGTTTCTCTCCTCAAGGCCTTTAACATTTGCCATTATTGAAGGAAGCATAAAACTCCATTTTGGGTCAGAAAATTCCACTGGAGAACATACAAGCAACTCTGCAATATAATGGTTAAAGGAGAATAATGCATTGTTTTAGAATGGTTAAATGACAGTCCAGACATAAATCTCACAAAAAATATTTTGGCAGATCCTGAACAAACATTTTATGTTTGAAATCCTTCTAGTGTTAATTAAGTTGAAGCAGTTTGCCATGAAGGAATGGGCCAAAATTGCTTCACAATATTGTAATGTGAGAGACTGATTACAAATTACAGGAAGCATTTGTTTGCAATTGTGGCAGCTGAAGAAGGTACAACCAGCTATCGAATGTAAGAGGAACATTTTCATACTGGTAATTGTATGTTGGATATTTTTTGTTTATGAAATAAATGAAGCAAGCTCCACATTTCAACAGGACTCATACAAACTGATAAAATTTTAGTAGTTGATATATATAATTGTTAAGTGGACGGAGTCCCGGGTAAGGAATGCAGTGTGCTTTGGGGTTGGGGGGAGATCCTGAGAGGCCCAGTGGAGCCCACACAAGTGGAGGCTGAGTTGTGGACACTTCTTTCCACTCTGATGCTGAAAATCTTCTCTGGTGAACTCCCCTAGGGCACTCTCTGCTCCTTCACTGAAGTCTACTGCTCTCTGGCACTAAAAATCCTCCCTCATGAAATCGGGGCAAAATCATTTTTTCTGTACCACAGGGGGAATGGGGAGGCCCAGCATAGGCCATATACCAACATCTCTGGTCAGAAGGCTGAAAAGTCTTCCTGCCAAAATCCATGCAGACAGCATTGATTTTCTAGGAGAGCCAGCAAAGAAGCCAACAAATAGCAATCACATGATTGAGGGATGCTTGACAACTAGTTGTAAGTGCGAATAGGTTGCCAAATGCCCAGATTACAATCATGGCAACCTAAAAGATGTTTTGCAATGGGTCAGAAGTGCTTTATGGGTCATAAAGTATCCTTTCCAAGAGTATTGTTAATTCAAACTGTGAATGACTAAGCAAATAGTCATAACTTGAAAGGACTGTTCTGAAATTCAAAGAATCTGAAAGTGGGTGAATATTTTTTCATAGAACTGTTGCATTCTCTCCTCATGTGGAGAGTGGATCTGATGAATATGTTTCTGATTTTTTTTTAAGAAGAGAGGAACAATGTTTCTGTGGATGAATGTATTGAAAGTGCTTTATATTAAGAAATGCTTCTTAGCTTTTAATAAATAGCAGCTCCAGATTTGGTGGCATGTAATCTACAGAGGCTTATTTCAGTTCAAAACAAATTGGCCTCTGTAAGGCAGGATAAGAAATGACAAACTGGAAATGAGAGATCGAATTAAAAAAATTATGTAGGTTTTCCATTATATTCAAGATACAAGAGTTTTAGTGAAAAGCAATTTGAAAAAAAAAAGTAATTCCAGTACCATTTACAAACATTTTTTTTAATTTGATTTGGGAATTAATAAGTATATAAGATGTAAAGCAAGATATGGCTTTTTTATTTTATTTATCAAATTAGGTAATAACTCTATAGACAAATGAAGGAACCATCCAGCACAATACTATTGTAGATAAATAATTGAAATGAATAATCATGTGTACAAGAGCTGTTTAACTGATGGACAAAAACTCAAAAATTGTTGCTTGAACATGAATATTCTGCCCTTGAGAAGATAGGCTTTACTTCGTTCTTTCTTTTCATACAGTTGCCCTTGGCCGTAATCAGCCCATGAAAAAGGAGAAACCGAAATGGAAAAGTGATTACCCCATGACAGATGGACAACTGCGTAGCAAGAGAGATGAATTTTGGGACACCGCACCTGCTTTTGAAGGCCGCAAGGAAATCTGGGATGCCTTGAAGGCTGCAACACATGCGTTTGAGAACAATGATCATGAACTGGCACAAGCAATCATTGATGGTGCAAATATAACTTTACCACATGGTAAGTATATTCCTAATGGATGTAACTGTAGCACTTGTGAAGAGAAAAACACTGTGAGAGTATTAGTGTAGCCCATGCTTCCTTTTTTGTTTTCTTGGCCTCCTAGACCAGTGATTGCCAACTGGTGGGCCACAGCCCACCGGTGGGCTTCAAGAAAATTTTGGTGGTCCGCAGAGAAATGTCACCCCCAGAGCAACCCCCCAAAGCAATTAATCCAGGTTGTGTGGGAACACAATGCTGCCCCACCCACATGGCCCAGGGGAAACCTCCCCGCCCATTCACTCCTTACCTGGTAAACTTGCCTGCTAAATTGCTATTTTTCCTTTTTTTTCCTGACCATCAGCTGTTCTGCTGTGCCGGGAGATTTAGATTAGATAGAAAGCAAAAAATCATTAGATTTCTTGCTTTCTAGCTAATCTAAAAGCAAAGGTAAAACTTCCTTAGGACTAAAACTTCTATTTTTCAGTGCAGACTCGGGTAGCCAATGGCAGATAGATAGATCTCTGAGTGAATCTGATTCTTTGAGCAACTCAATATGCCTGCTTGCTTTGTCTAATTTGTAAATCTAAACTTTGTAAAAGTTGCTCTTTTTTTATAAAAAATTCAATATTTACATAAATATTTATAATATTTACATACAAGCCATACCCAGCCAGTGACATGACCACCAAGCCATGCCCACAAATTAGGCCATGCCCACAGAACCAGTTAAGAAATTTGAATCCCACCCCTGCCTCTGTGTGTTTGTGTGTGTGAGAGAGAGAGGGAGAGGGAGGGAGAAAGAGAAAGGTTAGATTAGATCTCTCTCTCTCTCCCACCAACGTCAGCAAGCCACTATCAGTCAAAATTCATATTAGTAGTCCACGGGCTTTAAAATTATGAGTTTGGTGGTCCCTGAGGTCCAAAAGGTTGGCAACCCCTGTCCTAGACCACACTGACTTAACTGAAACAACATAACCCCCCAAAAATGTTATTTGATAATTAGCTTCCTTTCAGTTCATGTTATTAAATTTTACTATAAAAGTTTTTTTCCCCTAGCTTTGAAAAATTGTTGGGTTATTAATATACAGTTGAACGAATACAATTCTGAACTTTTCCATTTTGCTTTGTTAGGCAGGAGGGAAAGAGGGAGTTTTTAGTGTGCTATGACATGTTTTCATACTTAGCCATCTGCCTGTCAACTGAAAATCACTTAAATAGTGAAGAAACTCTGTCTCAGGTAAAGGTGATTGAAAGTTGGTCAGAGTAATGAAATCTGAATCTGGGATGGATTGACTGATTGATGAGGCTGGATTTTGGAGGTAAGCAAAGGAATAAGGATTTTTGAAACATTACAAGACCATTAATGTAAATCCAGCTGGGTATAAATGTGTCTTTATAATTCACATATGTTCATGAGATCATAAGAAAAGCTCTCCTATCCTCCTTTTCCAAACTGGCAAAGATTATCAATAAGTCTTGGTCCTAGGATAGAGTATAATTTGCAGTATTATCCTTCGTGAAATTTGTCTAAGCAAACTGTTCCAGTTTTGTTAAACTTTTTCATCCCCCCTACCTGGGAAAAAGATCTTTATATCAGCAAATGTTTAACAGGATGAAATGCAGGATGAAGTTTAAAGATGCTAATAAAGTAAACATTTTATAAGATTCTTCAGTCCATATTCTCAGACAGTAACCGCAAAACATACCAGGGAGGAATTGTTTACTATGTTTTTCCCTTCCTTCATCGCACATTTTTAATGAGCATGTTTTGCACTGTTTTTATTTATTAACAATTCTGAATAAGAACACCAAAATCTTGCAAGATTGATAATGTCACAAGAGTTTTTGTTTTTATTACTATTTGCACCTGCAGTTCCTTTGCAAACCAGCAGTGGTCATCCTCTCATTTAGCTACATACTGCTTTTTACAAAAACTTTCCAAAAGAGTTTACTCAAGGACATCCAATATGTATCATAAAGGTGTTTACAGTCTGTAATGGGAGCAGATTTTCTTATGTAGATCTTCCATTCTCAAAGAGTTATTTCCCCTTACCTTCCACCTGATTAATTATTAGATTCTGTCTTGTGGAGTCCTTCTGAGCATGGTTGTTTGCTTCCAGATGTTTCATTACCCAACTGGGTAATATCAATGATAAGAACATCAGAATGAGATTTTTTTCTTGCTTGGAGAACAATCCTCAGACCCAAAGAAGATCTCCTTTTTTAAATATATTTGGGATTTAGTCAGAAGAAAGGGATGGTTGTTTTGCCAGTTCTTCTCCAGGCCCACATATGAGGTGCATTCAGACATTGTGGAAATTCTGCTTTGGGGTATTCTGAAAGGAATTGTTTTTGTTTCTTGTTACTTAACTTTCACTGTGATATAAAACATTTAAGTTTTTTTTTCTGAATTTGGAAAGCTGATTTACTATCATGCCCTGCATTTCAAGTAACAATGCCTCTTTTTTACGGATTCTAATAATGTGGTATTAAGCCACAGAAGGACCATAGTAAAATTTATCAGAATTATCTGGCAATCAGCCAGTCAGTCGTTGGTGAAATTCAAAATACTTTGTACATAAATAAATATATATGTTTGCAAGAATATTGGCAAGTGGAATGTGCAGAGTAAGACAGTGTATTGCGGTGGTGTCAGGTAATGAGAAATACGACTGGAGACCAAGGACAGGTCACTTGGAGGGAATGTGCCCTTGGAATCTGGTATTGATCTTGTGTTTCAGGCTTTGAACTTGAGTTTGTTTACCTGGACAGTAAATTTGTGGAGGCCCGGTTTTAGACTGCTGGTTTAAAGTCCAGATCAGCTTGTAATAAGCCTTGCCTTATTGGTGACTTGATTCTTGAAGAGAAGTCTAATCTCACTTGTATCACCAAGATGTAGCTGAGGGCAGAGGTGAGGTTCCTCTCCTAGAAATGTGCTCAGCTGGTTATCAAGTGAGGCACCAGCCTAGACTAGAGGGTAGAGAGGCAGTGTGGCTGTTGTCATCAGAGAATCTCTGATAACTTCCAGGACATTGTTCCAAGAGTGCCCTTTTTCTTAGGTTGGGCTTGAGGAACCAAATGGGATAGCTACTGTACCAGTTTCCCTGATGTGTAGCAGCTTCTCTGCCTGATTTCCTGGACTTCACTGCAGGGCTGAAGATGGAGCTTCCCAGATTCATAGTTTTGGAGGACTTCATTCTGTGATCTCTAGGGTGGGGGTTAGGAGTTGATGACTAACAAATTGATTGTTTGACTCTGGCCTGACCCAGATCATCCAGAGTCAAACAATCAATTTGATGTTCTTGTCAGAATAGTGCCTATATGATCTGGAATTGGTGCACCTATCCTTCATCCCACCTTGGTGGCTTGGTGAACTTCCTTGGAGCCTTACCTTCTCCCCAGAGAGGCAGGACCTACTAGATCAATCCCACCCCCCAGCAACCGATGGACTCTGATGGATTTCAAAAAGAGCTCAGTATCATAAGTGAAGATCTGCTATGTAGTCCTGCCAAATCCCTAGTTGTCATCTGGAATAGGGAGGTGACTGGGGCTTTACATAGGATTGCACCCATGTGACCTCTCCCAACCCATGGACCTCAGGACCCCATACCCATGGCATTCTTGAGAGATATGAAATGGATGAAGAGACATCTTGAGCACCACTAGCAGAAGATGAAAAACATGCTTACCCAAATACAGGTAAGAGCTGCTATCAAAGCCTACTTCCTGACAATTCAAAGGGTGAAACATGAACACTTGTCCACACTAATTGTGTCTGCAGATAATAATCACTTTCTTTAAGGTGACCTGCTTCCTTCTGGGGAAGGAAGATATCTGGTGAATTAAGCAGTGTCATGACCTCCCTCTCACAATGCCTCAAGTCTGTTAAGAGCTGGATGGGAACAACAGGCTGAAACTGAACCCTGGTAAGATAGAACGGAGCCAAGTTTGGGGTTCTTTGGTCCATGGAGAAATACTATCTTTGGTTTTGAATGAGGTTGCCATGCCCAGATGGACTCAGTGCACAATCTGTGGGTTCCCATGGATTCAAGAATCCTGCTCAGGGAACAAGCAACAACCACGGCCAGGAGGTGTATTTCTTTCAAGTGTAGGCTGTGCACCAATTACACCCTTCCCTGGACCAACAGATCATGCATGGCCATATCTTAGTCACCTCCTGTCTTGACTACTGTAATGCGCTCTATATGGGATTGCATTTGAAAAGTATTCAGAAACTTCAGTTGGTACAAAATGGAGAACCTGCATGGTTTTGTGCAAGTCTACATTTGCACATTTGGCACCGCTCTTAAGAGAACTGCATTAAATGCTGATTTCACGTCCAATTCAAGGTGTTGGTCATATCTTTAAAGTCCTAGATGGCTTGGGGTCAAGTTATTTGAAGGACCATCTATTCCCCAGTTATATCTCTCCAAGTCACCAGACCAGAGAGGTGAGGTATGTTATGTGTGTGTCCCCCCGCCCTTATTAAAGAGGTCTATTTAGTGGGGCCAAAAAGAAGGCCTTTTCCATAGTGGCCCTCTTCCCTGTGGAAATAAGATTGGCCTTCACATTTTCCGAACTCCATGAAGGCATGGTTTCGCCAGCAGCCCCGGAAATTTTGTTTGAATGTAAAAAAAGGGGGGGGGGGTTTACAGGTATGTTGGGTATATAACATACATATATACATGCATACATATATATCTAACGTTGCCAGCCAATCAAGATACAAAAAGAGCCACAAAACAGACAGAAGATATTAGAAACATCAATCAAGCAGAACACAGCAAACTCCAAGACCAATAAACACAGACCAAGACTCCCAACCAATCAGGATGAAGAAAAAACCATTCTGGCACAGCAATAGGCTGCCCCAAATTTAAATCTGAAACCACTGTAAAAGTCTGACTCACAAACGAACACTATACAGAAGCCTGATGATGGCAGATGAGATTCTGCCGAAATGTTGCTACAACTTTAAAAGCACCACTACTATGACGTGGGAAAATACCCGAACAAAGCTGAATGCCATACATGTAAGTACCCGTGAAAACTTAAGAAAACACATACACACACACATATATATGCATACATGCATGCATACATATACAGTATATTACAAAGCCCAACATGTTTCTGTGTGTGTGTGTATGCACGCATGTTTAAATATTTTTAAAAATCAGGATTTATTTACTTTTATTGATATAGATAGTAAGCATGCTCTTCTTTTTTTCTCATAAAACAAATAAGGTTAGAACTTTCCAGAAGAAAATTGCAACAATTCAGTGAATTGCCTCTCATAACATATATTTCATTTAAAAAATATCCTTTGACTTAAAATTCATAAAAATATTAATGTACATCACACTAATTGTTATTTTTCAGGGTAAGCTATATTATGCAAAGAGTGGAAAGTGAATAAGAAATAGTAATCAAAACAAATTAAAGGCGTGAAAATAAAAGAAAACATAACTAAATCTAATTCATAACATTAATAACTATTTTTGCAAACTATGCTTGCTTCTACTATAACCATAGACATCACTTGCTCTTCTGTCAACTTTTCACCTCTTTCTCTTTGAAGACCATGCCAAGTATATTTAAGTCAAAAATTCCGTTTATCATACATTTTTCTTAAAACAACAAATACAATAGACTTTCTTTTTCACATTTATACATTTGTCAGTGATATGTTGAATATAAAGTATTTGATTTGCATGCCTCCTGCCTAGTTCAAAACCCCGCTACAGTTTTTTGGCTCAAATTACTCCTAACATAATCTTTTGATCAGAATTCTGCCAAGCATTTTCCAAGACAGTTAACAAACTGATCCCTGTTTTTTGGTTGTTGCTGTTTTTGCATTCTTTCACCTTACCATTCTTTTTTGTATTGAGGAACACAATGTCATTCATCCTATTCTCATGTATAGATTTAATCTTCACAGATGTGTTAATCAAATTACACTGGCATTCCTATAGTAAACTAGATACATATTTTAATATTTCCTAATTAACATTCTCAAAACCTTTACTATATATAGCATTAGTTTCATTCTGTTCCTGCATTATTACTTCAGTTTCATCCCAAATAATTTAATCACATCTATTTTTAATTATAGTTGCCCTGCAAAAATACTTTTGTTCCTCTGCTTTCCCATTTTCTTATTTTCGTCAAAACTACACTACATTTTTGCTTTTTAAAAATCTTAAATGTTTCTTTTTTATTACATTCTCCATAATTAGAATTTTTCCCTTTGTATGCATTATCTTTCTGTCATCATTAGTAATATTAAATATTTCCATATCTGCATTATTTTTCTCATCCACAGCCTTTTTCACTGGAGAATAATTTGCATGTATCACCAATTAATGTATTTCTGTGTTCACATGTACCAAAATGACACCAATTTATATTTTCTGGAATAAAGTTTAGCACTTTCATTTATAATTAAACATACCATCACTTCTGTACATGTACTTATCAGCTCTTTTTCACATGATCAGATCATCTTCATTCACATCTATTGCATTCTTCTGTTTCATGTTCATACATGATTCATTTTCATTTGTTAATTCATTCTATTGTTAATTCATGCTATTTACCTTCCACTCCTTTTATATTCAAAATTGCAAACTTCATAAGCCATCCTAATCACCAGATATGTCCACATTTAGTGTCTTTCATGGGGACTTTCATGGGGTATAGAGAGAGTGAGCTACATGAGTCTTTACCTCTTAAATTATATTTATCCTCTTTTGAAGAAACATTTCTAAAGCTAATTATTTTACCTTGGTTTGTTCAGAGGAAGGACAGAGTAGAAGAAATAGAAATGTTTGCATCTTTTTTTTTTTTAACAAATTTTATTAGTTTTACAAAAACAATACACAAACAATCAAGGCATAACAACTTAAGAAATCTTTTCTAAAAAAAAAAAAAACCAATAGAACATACAAAATAATTCCAAATTGTAATATAGATATTTACGTTATCTGTTTAACTTCATATCTTATCCCAACTTCTCCTTTTCATTCTAATTATCCAAATTATATTTCTTGCTAATTAAAATTTTATTGCCTTTCATAAACAATACAAAACATAAAACATAAAAAACAACAACACCTAAAACATCTTTTCTGAAGGCTGCTTGATCCCAGGTTAAAACTCTTCACACAGACACAAACTCAAAAATCATATTCACTTTATATATCATTCCATATCTTATTACCATTTTCACTTTTCTATATAGCTTCTTCCCTCTTTTATCTCTCTTAATTTTATTTTATTTATCTTATCTCAATTCAGTTCATAATATTTATCATTCTTTGTCTGTTCTATTTCCAGCTATCCATCTTTTTTTCTTTTAATATACTTCTCCTGTACATTGATTGGAGTGACGCCTTTAACTCATTGCCCTAACTTAAAATTATTTATTATAACACTTAATTTATATTGGGATTCTGTTTAGTACATTCTAAAGTTACACAATAACTTTTATAAGAAGGGTAAAAACACAACAATAACTAAATAAAATCCTAAATACTATCCATATCATTAAGAAAACTAATCATATCTATTAACACTCATTTATATCTTAAGCATTTTACTCTAAATACACATATAAAAACACAATATTATGTACCTTCCAGAATCCCTTTTTTTTTTAAATTAAATTTACCCATTGTCTCTGAATAAGCTTTGTTTCTTTGAATCTTGCTTCCCACCATTAAGGCTTCTCATCCCCCCCTTTCTCTCTTGCTTATTTTTCTCCTGCCCTTTTTACCCCTTTGTCTTTCCTCCTCCCTTTTCTTACTCCCTTTCTGTTGTTTTCTAACCTGGCATCCACCTTTCATCTCATTTTTCTCTTTTTTGGTTGTTTTTTCAAACCTTAAAATCCCCTTTTTCTTACCCTCTTTCTCCTCCTCCTCAAAAAAACCCCATTGTTCATCAAAGATGGCTTCTTCTTCTTCTTCTTTGTCCCAGTCGTCCTGCTGCGTAATCAACTTTTCATAAGTGCATACTGCCATTTCTAGAAATTGAAATAGAATGCCCAAAGTATCTTTTCCATCTTGTTCTTCTTTTTTATATTTTTTATATTCAGTTTTTAATTCATCCACAAATGATGCCATCATGAAGAGAGAAGCTTTTTCCAAAACAACCACCCAAGTATTTTTAATCAAAAATAATTCCAAAAAAGATCCAAAGTTAATACTTTTTTTTTCTTTCTTCTACTTCTCTTTCTGGGGTTACTGTTTAATCAGAGAGATCTAATTACAATATATCTTTCTTTAGAGTTCTAGGCAATCTCCTCCTTTTTCAACTTCTGCTCCAATTTTTTTTCCTCTCCCTTCCCACTTACAACAACAATTTTCTTTTAAATGTTCAGAAATCCATACCTCCAATAAGGGTTTTCCGATTTCTTAAATTATTAAATCCAATGTCCAAGAATCCTTTGTCCCTTGGCTTTCAGTGCTCAAATAAATTTCGAATCTTCATCTGCTGTTTCTATGGGGTGGGAGAGTGAAGAAAAAAGAAAGAAAAGTTTCTTCCCTTTAACAGCTTTCTTCGCCGCTTTACAATCTTCTTAGGGATACAATGTATCTTCCGGCAGTTCAAACAATTCAATTCCAGAATATTTAAGATTTGTTGATTGACCCGGCTCAGCCAGCACTTTCACTTTCCCTGCTTCCTCCAGCACAATTTTACCCGGTTGCAGGCTTCTTCGTGGCGGCCATTACTGACCGCCGCTCCACCACCTCGGGAAAAAGGGGTTTTTCTGGACGAGAAGGGGGTCTGCGACACCCCCAACCCCCTGTCCGGCTCCCCTCTCTCTTCGGCTCTACAGGGCAGCCATATCTCCCTGACCCATTAGAATCGGGGGCACCTCAGCGGCAAGCGCAGCAGGAATCGCGACAGTCGCAAATTCCTGCTGCCACCAAAGCCACGCGGAACCGGAACCCGGTGCATTCAGAAATGTTTGCATCTTTAATAGCTTGGGAACGAGTCATATGAGGGATTGTCTCATCCCAATCCACTAGAGCAGGAAGGCAAGGAATATTACAGGTCCCATCTACTAAGAAGGTACATCTGGTGGGACACAGAAGACGGGCCTTCTCCGTGGTGGCTCCCTCCCTTTGGAAACTACTGTCAAAAACAATTGAACATTGAAAATCAGTAACAGGTAGGAGAGCTCTAAATTAAGTTTCAACAACCTGGCCATTGGTTTAATACAGAACAGCATGTGGTATGGTTAGGAATTTGGCAAGAAGAATAGAAGATAGTGATTCCTCGTGGATAGTCACAGAACTGCTTAAGAAGAAAATGGAATGTAAATATATCCTAAAACATAAGTTACAATAAATGAGTCATTGATATTCATTCCTGTTATAGATTCTAAAGACGAAACATTGTTCTGGAAACTGGTAAATGCCAATTTGGGTGAAGCTAAGAACATCCTAGAAATTAGAATATCCAAAGAGGAAAGGGAGAACCATTATACTAGATTATTTGCTCCCTGTCCCACTTCTTTTAGTTCTCCAATTAATCTAAATCCTAATGATGCTACATGCTTCTCCATCCCACCCCAAAGAAGAAATTAAATCTCTGATCCTGGTACTGCCATTTGGCAAAGCCCCAGAAAAAGGCTATATCCCTGATGATTTATTAAAAGCTAATATCACGTTAAGCTTTTTAATAATATTAATTTCTCTTATAAATCCTCTTATAAACTTCCCCAGGGCTGAAATATAAGAATAGTGATCACAATATATACAGAAGGTAATGGTAGCCACTCAGGGAGCTATGGACAATTAATCTGTACAACTAAAATGTAAGCAAAATATCTAGCTAACAAATTAGAGAATTAGGTCATTGATAACAATGTGCTTAAGAGCAACAGGCAGGAATTTCAACAGGACACTCAACAACTGATCATAGTTTGTATTGGATCACTTATAAATAAGCATGAAAAGCATGCCAATAGGAAGGTGTTGATTCTGTTGATTAAAAACTACACATTAAGTTATTATATTCCTGTTATAAATGTAGCCGGGCCACACCCTGTATGCCAGCTGCACAATCCATATTCTTCTCAAGTGAGGGATGCTCTTTGTTACAAACACAGATCAGATCTTCCTGCCCCTCCAAGTGCTGAAGATAACAACAACTTGGTCCTTTTTAAAATGAAGGATATAATTCACGACAAACAGTGAGCCACAATGGAGAAGAATGCAGCTCACAGCCTCTGCATAAGGTTTAGAATTCTAAGATACGGGGATGACCATGTAAGAGATAACAGAGAATCTTAACTGCACGATTAATTTATTTCTATATGAGCAGATACGTTCAGAAATTTTTGATAACATACTAAGCATCTAGTAAGTGATCAACAGCAAACTTTGCCTTTCTTCAAATAGCAAGTTGCTATTTTAGAAGTCAGGGATTTTTCTAATTCTTCTGCAGCAGAATTTCAGCTGTGCCTACCTTGCCACAAATCATAGCAGCTTGGCATTGTTACTGCAAATTGATGGCAACTAAGAGGGAGTTCTGGAGAGACATGAATATGGGAAGACAAGAGGCAGGCCATCTGCTCTACATTGTTGACTCCTGCAATAAAGTTCAGGTATTGTCAAAGTGACAGATCTGATCATTGTATATCAAACTGTTGAATTTTTCAAATAATACTATTCACAAGTTCAAATTTTAACCATGTTGATGCAGGATTTTATTACCTACCTTGAGTATTGTCTTAAATAGAAAGTGAGTTATATTATATTATAATTAAAATATGTAATTTACTATGATGGAGATTAGGAAAAAGAATTGATATTCCCAATTATTTTTTCTATCAGTGAGCTCTAAACAGTTCTTACTGGGTTTCTGTTAGGCTAGTTGGAATCCTGAGACAAACTTTATTTTGTTGCACTATATGAAATAAAATAAAAAATGGTTTCATTAGTATTATTTATTTTTGAAATAAAGTGCACACAAGGAATATTTCTCTCAATGTTATACTGAATAGTATCAATGGGTCTTAATAATTAAAATTAGACTTTAATAAAAATGCTGAAATTCTACGGAGATTTCATGAATAGTTCTGATATTTTTTAAACTTTATCTCATGATTTGTACATGCAGTTTGTAAGGTTTATAGAGATTATAAATCTTCATTTGCTTCTTCTTAAGATAAATGATGGGTGATTGTCCTTATTTGGTTGAATGATCACAAACTTAATTTCATGTAAATTAATTATCTGAAAAGAACAGGAATGTGCTTTAAAGATTTTTGGGTTGATCTTCCATGATATAAACAGAAGGGGGGAGGGGGGACTTAATAAAATGGCACAGCTGTTAGCTTTTGAAGCTGATAATATTGCACTAATATCCTGCCAGGGAAATTAGATGTAGCAATCTGAATGATAAATTCCACACAAACTGATGTAGAATTAATTAGATATATATTTGCATATTTTGTGAGCATGCTCATAAAACATGAGGTGGGAAAAGTTGCTCCCTGCTGCAAACAGAAAGTCCATCTTCTGACATCCAGCAGTGGTGGGAATGGGAGCAATTTACTCTTTTTATTGCACACAGGAATTTTAGTTTGGTTTACCAGTGGTCCCAGTAATTAGGAAATGTTCTGAAATTCATTCTGGATAGATAAATACACAGCACTAGATCTAGATTAGATCTGATAAAAGTCTATAAACTGCTGGATTTGTAAGCAAATTTGGTGATAATGAGTTTTGGCGGTTTTATTCAGAAATAGAATCAAACTATTTGTTAGAATGCCAGTACTATACAGTGGACGTCTTAAAACCAGTGAAATATGTACTGAAACAAATTATTTAATAATAAATACATTAGAACTTCAGACTAAAAAGGCTTTATGTACCAAAGAACTATTAAATAACAATGGATCGGCATACACAGTTCTGTTTTTAATGGTTGAATTTTGATTTTAATTTAATTTAAATCTCCATTGACTTATAACAATATGGGCAACTTTTTCTCTCTCTCACAAGGGATCCATTTTTTTTGTTGTTGGAGGATGCATAATAAATGGTACTGAAACTTCAGAGCTTTCAAAGAACCAAAAAGAGATTGGGAAACCGCTGCCATGCTTATATACAAAAGTGTGTTTTGCACCTGGATATTTTTAAAGAAGAATTTGTGAATTACTCTTCCTTTACTTTCATGATGTAAAGTTCTTGCATCATTACAAATTGTGAAGTGAATCTGACTTATAAATTGTAAAACTCATTTTCCATAATACATCTCAGTTCTAGAATAGTGGTCTAGAATACCATTGCAGCAATGAGAATTTGTTCAGAGAAAATGGGGAACAAAACCTGGAACACCACTTGAGAAGTGGTGAGATTTCAGTGTGTGGCCATCTGTCAAGCTACACAGCAATAAGGGGATAGGTTAGCAATGGCTGATGATTTCTGGAATGGCATACAAATCTTATATATCTAAATCTGTAGAGCATCTGTAGAAGTGTATGTGTTAAGGAAGTTCAATATTTTATCAATATTATTTAAATTTCTATTTATTTAAAATGAAAAGTTTTGTTTTGTGGTAAGAGAAAAGCCTAAGATATGTATCTTTTACTAAATGATTAGTTGCACAAACCTAATCCTAATCATTTTATTCTGAGATGGTTTGCCAAATTCATTTGTCATGATATCACAAGTTTGAGGATTCCTGCTTAAGAAATGGACCCCCAACATTGCAATAGAACATTACTTGCTGCATTGATTAAATAATTCTTATGTTGTATCTCTGTTAACTGCAAAACAAGATTCAGCTTAGAACTGTGACATGTTTTCAGAAGTCTTAGAATATTGCTGACTTTCATTTCAGCACTCTTTAAGAACTGTCAGAACTATCCTTATATTAATGAGAACTTCTGCTAGTATCTCTTTTCTGTTATTGGTACTCAAGCAATGAACTCCATGGGAACTGTCCCAGCTATGGTACCCAAACGCAAAGCTTTCCCTCTTGCCTCTTTCAAGAGGACAAAAAAATAGAATTGGCATTCTTCTTTTCTCCAATTATCATCAATGCAGGAAAAATAAATTAAGAATAAGTATTAGGAAATCTGTCCCCTATATTTATTTCTAAACAGTACAAGCTGACAACTCTGTCATGGATTGTGTTTTTTTTAGAATAAATTGCAAATCACCTTCTCTCAGCAAACTATTAAGACATATATGGAAGAGGATGAATTGATGGAACTAGTCTTACTAGTTCCTTCATATTTCATGAGCCTTAGTTTTCAGCCATAGTAGTATTCTAACCCCTTCCTCCAGTCCCTTTTCTTATAACTCATAATATTTTATAATCTTACGACAACTACAATGACTTGGTGTAATGGCCAGGCACCTAAATTTTGTTCACATGACTGCAGAGGTATTGCGGTGGCTGTACATTCAATTCAGACAGGAGTCGTAAGTCCCTTTGTTGAGCATTGTCATAATTTCAGTCACTGAATGAATGGCTATAAGTCAAGGACTGTCTGCATTTCCCCCAATATTTTATTTCTTGTAATACCAGTCACACTTAAATAAGAAGGAAGGAACTTGGGACTGCAGGATCTTGCATCAGAAATACAGAGAACAAGAAGAAGAGAAAAGTGATTTTTGCTTAGTTTCACTCTGATATGAGCCAGAGACAGTTTCATAACATAGGTATTTAACATAGGTATTTACACGGGACAAAGTTGTGAGCTATATAAGATAGACGTCTCTTGTTCTTCACAACCAATTGAACAAATCTCATTTATCTTGAATCTAGTTAAATTAATTTAATGCATTTTTTGTTTCTCTCAATGTTCATAATTTATGATGTTCATAAATTATAAAATATGATGTTTAAGGACATTCTCTCAATGTCCTTAAACATCATATTTTATAATTTATGAACATCATTATTTTATAATAAGCTGTGAACAGGAAAGCACTACAGAGAGTGATTAATTCAGCACAAGAAACCATTGGTTGCCCCTAACACCACTGGATGATATCCAGCAGAGTAAGGAAGATATTTAGGGATGATTCACACCCTAGCCTCTTTTCACTTTTACCATCGGGCAGACACTGAAGTATAGCAAGCCAGACAAATAGGTTTAAAAACAGCTTCTACCCAGGAAAGTAAACACAATATAGCACCACAAACAGATTAATATAACGAATTTCACTGGTGCCAGTGTAGTGTACAATATGCATATAGCATGATATAAGATCATACATCAAAGTAATATACATGTTGCACAGAATATGATGTACATATGGAAACGTATGACTAGTCTTTTTTCCTAACTATAAGGATTATTCTTTATATTATTCATGTTGTCTTGTATTCTTGTATAGACTGCATCAGTGGAGGATAAACCAGTTTTGTTGTATACAAGATATACAATGACAATAAAGGCTTTGAATTTGAATTTAATTAGACCTAAAGATTTTCATCAGTTGATATATGTACTGGATGATCATTCTTCTGTCTTGTAAAAACAGGTGGGATAATTTTCATAATGCTAAGAAAATAAAATATATTATAATACGTGGTTTATAGTATAGTCTATAATTAATCAGTTGTTTCTAAGCTTTTGGGATGCTGCTAGTTTTTGTCGTGCTTTTTATAATCTTAAATGTTTATGTGAAGCCTCAGGATATATGATATATAGAGTGGCTATACAAGTTGTTGCCATTTGTTTTTGCATTTTTAATAAATATCTTCCAGTTGCTTTTTTTCCTTTGAGTTCTTAATATTTAAAAGTGTCACATTAAGAACTTACTTCAGTATTACAAAGGTTCAAGTTGATTCTATAAATGTCACATCCATCAGCTATTGAAAATGCAAATTGGGTTTTGCTTCACCTTTTCTTGGTAACATTTATTAAATTTCAATTGCACAACATAGGGAATTAGCATTTTCAATTCTGGGAAAGGATTGCAAAAACCTAATGTTTGTCTTGTTTTAATATATATTTCTTGAAATTCTCTTCCAGAAAGAAAATATGCTCACCTAAAGACCTGCTGAGTATTGAACTTCAGCCCTACTTTATTTGTTATGTGTTACATTTTGCATTTTTTCCACAGTATTATTTTATTATTTATTTGTTAAATGCATTTGCTGCCTATTTTGCCTTGAGGCTAACTCTAGGTGGCTTACAACAATTTAAAAATGTTTAAAGGTGTTAAACTTGTAAAATTATTTGGCATTTTTGGTGACTTAAATGTTTAAGTTGATGAGCCAAAGATCCTCAAATGAAATAATTGAGGAAATTCAAAAGACTAGATTATCATGCACAACTTTGAAACTCCAGCATACTTTTCAAAATTCAGGGTAGCTTTATTTTGAACACAGTAGCAACAAATCTCACTAATTTAGACCATGATAGGTATTCTTATTTGTTTTATTAGGAATTTAACATAATGTGGTGACCCCCTATTTACTTTATGGACTGTGCTGTGAATAGCGAAGCCTATTCAGTCATTCATCAACAGAAATATTTAAAACCCCAGATAATAATACAATAATAAGCAGGCCTTGTGTTAGAGTTAATAGCATTGCTATCGTATAATCATCATATTGTCTCATGCAAGATATTTTAAAACAAGCAAGAGCAAAATTTCATCTCTTTAGAAACAAAGCAGGAAAGAAACCAGTTTGAAAACAGTATTAGAATAGTCTCCCAATGGTGATGAAATATCTTGCATCAATAGATTAATACATCACATAATACATATATAATAAATACAGTACATTAAACATAGTCTTTGACTTACTACTATTTTTTCAGCAACAGTTTAACATTATTATGTTAAACAGTATAACATTATTATGAAAGTATGATGAATATGACCAATCCTCTGAGTTCTTTCCATTGCAACATTAGCATGGTGCTTGGCAACTGTCTTGCATTTGTAATGTGTTGCAATCCTCTGCAATCATGTGATATCATGCCATCCACAGCCTTCCCTGTCAGCTTCCCTAGAAAGTCAATGGTGAACTGGCAGGGAAGGTCACAATTTGTTGTAATAAATCCCTCCCTGAATCTCTCTGCTCTTTTCTCTTGCCCTTATGCACCCTCCTCAATTCTCACTACATCTCCCTTGCATCCCCCGTACACTCTCCCTGAGCCTTGCCATGGCTCCCTCATGCTATCCTCTCACACACTCCCTTGCATTTTCCTCCACCTTCCACCCAGCATTTCCCATTTATCTGCTGCCAGCTTCATTGTTAATTGCCCAGGCCTTGCAACTTTCTGCCAGTTTCTCCATTAACTTCGTTGTGGAAACCCAGCAGGAAATTGTCTCACCTAACTATTGTGGCATTCAGTTTACAACTGCATTGCTTTTTTTTTTAAAAAAAAAATTATTTGAGTTTTCATGAAACAAAATGTAAATAAAACATATTTTTTTCGTGAACAGCATGGTTCCAGGTTTTTACATCTCTGTACAAATACAATCTCAGTTACATATTCATTTTTCATATTTAAATTCATATCATTACCTCTATTTTATATATTCTATATTAATTTTTTCTCAAATACTTCCCTCAGGCTTATTTCATAGCTTTCCCATTCATTTAGTCTATTTCATTTCCCTTTCAAAAATTTTCATATCTTCCTAATAATTGTACTTTTATCTGTCCTGTTTACAATTTCATCATATATTCTTATTTTATCATTTCTACAAAATTCCTCCTCATTTCAAACATTACAAAACCGGGTTTCCCCTTTAGTTACCAACTAGAGTATGCCACCTTCATATTATTTCCCTTCAAATCCCATTAATCTTTCAACTTTTAAATTGTCCCCTTAAACATTTATAACATTCAACTCCTAATAGCTATATTATAATATATATCACTTTTCAGTTGGATTCCGTGTGGTACCTTCCCCTTAAAATACCTCCCATACACTTTAAACTTCAAAATAAGAAGAAGAAATTAATCTATTCAAATTCATCCTAGAAACTGATATTGATCTCAGTATAAACATTCTCATAATTCATTTCAACTGTATAGGTTATTAAGAATAATTAATATACATATTTTCATACATCTCTTTTTCCCTTATAGTCTTTTTACAATAATCCTCATAATTCATTTCAATTAGATTCCATTTATTAACGAGTAAATTTCTCATATTTTTCTCCCTTTCATCTTGATTTCATTTATCCCTATATTTAATATAACTGTTAACAAGCATTCCAATAATAAACAATACCAGCTTCAACCTTCCACTTTAATAACATATATTTTCCTATTTTCTACATAGTTTATTATTTCTAATGTGTTTATACTATCCCTTGTCACCTTGCAAAATCCTCTCTCTTAGCTTTTTTTTTAACCATTGTCTCTGTGTCTTTTAAATAAAACATTTCCTTTAATTTTTGTTAGGTTTCAATTGTTCTTTACTTCCTGATTCTGTTTCTTGTAATTTCTTTTACCCTTTATTTTTCCCCTCCTTTTCTCACTCCAGTTTTTGTCCCCCTCCCTTTTTAAAGCTTCCTTCTGTAATCCTCTTTTCTACTTCTTCCTTATATTTTGTTTAGTTTTCAAACTGTTCTCTTCTCTAATTACTTCCTCTAATCCCCAAATTTTAACTCCCTTTCCCCCCCCTTTTTGTTTCAACCCCCGTTGTTCCATTTGTTTGTTAAAGATGGCTTCTTCTTTATTCAGCTCTTCATCTTCTGGTACTCCTTGTTGTTCCTCATGTTCTAAAACCACCATTTCTAAACATTGTAACGTAAATCCAAACAATTCCCCTTTCTTTTGCAGCTTTTCTGTCATTTTTTAAAATTCCATTTTCAGTTCCAGAAAAAGTTCTGCCATCTTTAAACACTTCTAACCAGCACTTTAAAGCAACCAAAATATAAAAATTATTTCCCACAGTTATTTTTAATTAGTTCATCGAGCAATTCAATATCCAAAATTTCCAAAATCACCAGATAATCCCAGAACGGTTTCTTCTTACTTCTTTCTTTGTTTCAAAGTTCAATGCTTCACTTTCACTTTCTGGAGGCTCTATTTTATTGTAGCAAGGTTTCACTTACTTTGTATCCTTTAAAGATCCTTTAAAAATTCACAATTAATTCCTTCTACCACCAGGTGGCACTCTCTGCTATGTCCAAATTCCACCCTTTTTCTTCCGCTTGTTTTTGTCTTTAATGGCTTTTAAGTTTCAAAATTCTTTATTTTTCCTTTGACACATTCAGGCTCAGCTTTAGATTTGCCTATTTAGTGTCAAGATCATTTTGAGCAAATATCTTCAACAGGCTTCTCTTCTGAAGTTCAAAGCCACTTTCAGCTGTCAAATTTCCCCCCTTTTCCCCCCTCTTTTCTACCGCCACTTTAAAAGTCTTTCTTTAAAATTCTTGATTATTTTAATTCTGGATACCTTGTATTTAGATGTTACTACTGCTTAGCCCGGTCATTCAAACTGTCCTCTTCTTCTCCACTCCTGCACCCTGTTGTTCGATCTTCGGGGTGGCCATCTTGACCACCACTACTGCTACCTTCGAAGAGGAGTAAATGCCAAGCCAAGGAGGGGAGATGTGGCTCCCCTCAACCCAGCTGGCAGTCTCCCCCTTCTTCGCCACCTCTACGGAGTGGCCTCAGCCCCAAATCCAGTAGATCGGGGCCCTCTGGCAGAGAGCACAAACCGAAACTGCAGATGATCACGGATTTTGGTCCGTTGCCGAAGAAGCCTAATCAGAAGCTGATTTGCTTAGAAACGGGGTTTCGGTCTCAAGTGTTATCGTAAGTCGAGAACTACCTATATCCTTTTTAGATGGTACAATAATTTCAAATACTTCAGCATTGTGAAATGTGACCTATTTTTCTGTATATGTAAATCAGAGCCTGATATAATCAAGCTTTCAGTGATAGGCCACCACTTAAAATACATAAAGAGTGTTCTATCACATACATTATCTGTAACTGATAATACTGTGCCTATTTATATCCTCTGAATATGATAAAATACTCCTGTGATGCTAAAAGCAAATTAAAATAACCTGTGTAGGTGAACAAGGCTTGAAATTAATGTACCATGTGCTCTAATACCACTGGTGTACAAAGGTTTGTACTTCCTCTACATTCATTGCTTACAACTTGCCATTGATAAATTAATCTTTTTTTCTTCCAAAAATAGCATATACATACACTTTAATACTAAAAAATGTTTTTAACGTCTGAAGAGGATGAAGGATAAAAGTTGCTTGCTATATGTTGTGCCAAGTAATTCGAGAAATGCAACTTTGGTTTAATTTTTTTAAAAATGTTATTTACTCAGTTTTCCCCCTCCTTTCTTCTAAAGGTGCTCTGACAGAATGCTATGATGAACTGGGAAACAGATACCAGCTTCCTGTCTACTGCCTTGCCCCACCCATCAACATGATAGAAGAGAAGGGTGACCTAGAGACTCTGGATTTTCCAGATCCACCGCCTAACTCCGGTCATGAATGCCAGCTTCGTTTACGTCTCTCAACAGGCAAAGACCTCAAACTTGTGGTCCGCAGTATGGACACTGTGTATCACATGAAGAGGCGACTACACACAGTGGAAGGCGTAGAACCTAGAAGTCAGCGATGGTTTTTTTCAGGCCGGCCACTCGCAGACAAAATGAAACTGGAGGAACTGAAAATACCAAGGGATTATGTGGTGCAAGTAATTGTGAGCCAGCCCTTAACAAATCCTGTCATGGTGGAGAACTGACTTTTGCCTATATGCCTCTTCTTTCTTTTCCCTGCTCTTCTATCATGTGGGGACTTTTTCACTTTCCATTCTCTCCTGCAAATGGTTTGGTTCCAAGCAAAGGCCAGCAAACACTCCATCTGTGATGGAATTTAGGTAAAAACATACATGAGCAAATATACGCGCACACAAACCTTACATATAAACACACAGTCCCTGTTCCTAAATTATCCTTGGAGGCTTTGTTCAATTTAGTATTTCTTGACACCACTCTTAACAAAGTAAATGGAAAAATGCTTGTGATAGAGTGAGCCTGAAATTCAAGGTTGATAATGCTAAAACTGTGCTTTGAACTGTAAGTGATGTATTGATCCATGAAGGTGAAAAGCACTTTTTAAAGGATTAAACCAAATGGAACTGTTTCATGAAATCAGTGTCACTTATAGTTCAGCTGATCATTGTAGCTCCCCTGGTTAATCTAGCATGCTGTGATAGTTGTAGGGTTCTTTCTATTAGGGTTTTATTTACTGGCTCAATAAGACTCCTGCTTAATAACAAGTAGCAAAGAACTAGAGGTACACTCCAATAATGGTATATTCTCAAATTCAGGTTTTACTACATTTTGGTACATTCCAATTTAGCAACAATTTGCTAGGGCTGACTTCAGGGTGTATAAATACTGCCATCTGAGAAATTAGGCAATAATTTATTAAATACATAATTTCTTGTCTACTGTAAGCTGTCCACTATAAGGAAACTTGCTGTACAAATCTCTGTCACCAATAAAAGGGCCTACCAATAATTCTACACTATTATGATAGATGAAAAATCAATTATTCAAAGTTTACCAGTTTGAAAATATTAAAGGCATGGGACATCTTTTATTTAATATGTTCAGCTCTGATGTTTAGAACAATAGTTTTGAATCTTCTTTACTCTCAAAAATAGCAATGAACTAATTAGGAAAAAAGCACAAGCTGGTTTCATACACTTTTCTAATAAGAGTTCGACTTGCTTGATAGCATTTTTACCCACTGATATTTGTATTTTCTTGCCATAATCAAGCCTGAGGTTTTTATTCCTACTCAGATTAAATATACATAAGTATGTATGCGCACACACTCATATACTGTCATTGTACACATATACTGTCATTGTATACAGAATGTCATTGTACACAGAATGAGAGAAAATTATGAGAAAGGATTGGAAAAAAAACCCTCACTAGCAGGTGAAAATATTAATAGCCTGTATAGCACTAGATCTTCCCAATATACCATTAGACCCATAAGTACATTTTTGGGGGTTCTGCATTGCATGTAGAATTATGTTATTTTCCCTGAATTCCTAAATAAGTTGTAGAGATGGAAGCTTGCATTAAGACTGGGTTAATTTGGTTTGTAAAAGCAGCATATATACGCCATAAACATTTAAATAAGAGAGCACCTTTCAAGTGCTCTTATCTTCCATAACACCTGTTCATACTTATGCATTTAACAGTGTATAAAGAGTGCCTGTGGCAAATAGATTATAACTTTTTATAGTTGATAGATTTTAAATGATGTTGTCATTTATCTAGACCTCAATGTGAACCTTAGCAATATCATACAGGATTTTTCCCTTTAGAATCTGAAGGTAACACATTCTTTAGGGGAGTAGGTACAGTATATCCTTTTAAGAGTGTTTTGAGCAACGTTAGTAATGATTCTCTCTAGAATAATAAATACATTGGAGAATGGCACTGATAAAATGTATCAGAACAATGGGCATGTTTATTAAATATATTATTTTAAAGTGGGGCCTGTCTTTGGGTCTGCTCCTTGATTCTGATATGGTCATGTGCTTGATAGTAATGTCGTTATTTCTGATACGTTTGCTGGCTAAATACCAAATCTAATTTATCTTTCTTTATGCACATGGACCTTACAGTTACAGAACTTCCAATTTTAATTAAACTGATTTTTTTTTAAAAAAATGCATTATCCCGATTTTAAAAATGCATTATCCCGATTTTTTCATTTGGAAATCAGTTTTTATATTTACATGAATGTATCATGCACCACAACTATAGAACTCTTCTGGTTGTTGTCTATTACTGTCTGATCTAGATTAGGGTCAGTTAATAATTAAAATGTTTTTGGAGAAATATTCCATAAACAATAACTGTTTTCAAATGGTTAAGTTTCCCATTTTCTGAAATTGTTGTTGGTGTCCCATTAATATTAAGAGCCCAATAGGCATTGAATGAATTCAAAATCCTGCATATCATTAGGGATATTTTTTAATATTGTGACTAAATGAAGCAAAGTCTGGATGTGCTTTAGGTGAAATTTAAATTTCTACAATGTTAGAATTTTCATTGATTTGGGCAGTGCCTGAATAAGGAATATGCACTACATACTGTGCAAGTTACAGAATTATACATCAGGAAACTATGACAAAAATTATTAGCACTTTTTATTTTTTTTCCAGGACTATTTAGAAAAGGAAGAAAAATTGCAGCTATTAAGGAAAAAGTGAAAGTATATATATGATGATTTTTGTAATTAGTACCCTTTTTATGTATTAACCAAGTTTATCAAATTAAGTTTCCTGATTGTCCCTCAGTGAATTATATTTACAGTACTATTGCCACAAATATGGGGATGGGGTGGTGGAATCAGCACAAAGGGAGTGAGCACCAGCTTCTTCCTGTTAACTGAATTAATAGGTAAATCGAAAGAGCCAAGGAATAGCCTCTGCTTCCTTTCCTTTTTCTCTTCATTGAGATAAGAGAGCTGTCCTGTTGTTCAGAGAAGGAAGTTGATGCTTTTCAGTGTTGATGCATCAGAATTCAATTGTGGATCTTCAACAGCTGCCCAAGAAAGCTGGCCAATATGATTATAGACCTTTTAGAATTACTGTAATAATTTTGTAAAAACAACATCTGGAATATAGTCAGCTGTAAAGTGCTCATCAGTAGCCCTACTGCTCAGAAGTAACAACCATCAGAATGCATTAAAATGATTTCTGTATTTCCCAAGCCCCTAGTGGGCTTTTATGAACAAAATGCACATTGGAACAATTTTTTTTAAGGCTCTGATCATTTTTCTCTAACATGCTTATAAAACAGCATGGAAGGCACATTGCAAAAACATTCCCTGAAAATACGAAGGATACCATTCTTACAATTGGAATACTTTGGAAGACAAAAACGAATTATAAAGTTAGAATTTGGTTAACGCCAACAAAAGATCAATTTGGGGCAGGTGCATGATCATTTAATTACTTCTTTGCACTGATATAAGATCTATTCATAAATAAGGGGTATTTAATATCTGGTTTAATTCATGCATATCATGAATAATTTTTACTTTGAATAGAAATTGTTTCTCAGAACAAAGGAAGAGTCTGGTGAGTCTGTTGTTTCTTTTTCTGCTCCACAGAAGTTTATAATATATCATTACCACCATCATCTGACTCTTAAGAAATAATAAACCAACTACTATTGACTTTTAATGTTGTTAATCTGCAAGACAGAACAATTTCATTTGTTGCTTGAACAGAGGTTCAAGCAAGCACTGTATTAAACTATGTAGTCAAGATTCTGATTCACTGTCAGCTCAGTGTCTACAAAATGTGCCTCCCTTTTCACTCCTATGTAAGGTAGTACAAAGATATAACACTTGGCCTAGTTATCAAAAGCAAATAACAGTTTTCCCAATAGCCACATCAAATTCCCATAACATTTCTAATTAACATTCTTTTGCTGTTGAATTAGAGCTACAAATATATCCAATAGTAACTCTGTTTGAGCCCTTGTCTGGCAAATGTGTCAGTACTATGCTTCAGAGTTAATGGATAGTTTATAATTTGCTTGTTCTGGAATAGTCTGAAAGACAAAAGCAGTGCTTGTACTGCATTGTGTACAACAACATAACAACAGATTAATATAAGATTAGACAATGTTCACTGTGCTTCACTATGCTGCAGAAAATGTTGCCAGTAATATTAAGGAAATGGTCATATAACAATAATAATTATCTCTAAAGAGATGTTCAAAAATAATTTGATAAAAAAGTGTTAAAAATAAGTGATGGTAAATTCCTCCATTTTATTAATAGTATGGTTTCACAATTCATTACATAAATAATTAGGATTTATACATAGATGGTAAGAGCAATATATTTAGTTGGGAGATAATGTTTGTTTGATAACACATGATATAAACAACTGACAAGGTGCAGAAAAGATTTTACAGAACTGCTTTCATTTTTTTAAACATTGAAACCCAAACATAAAGTAATGCAACAGCTGTGTGTATATTTGTACACACACAGACATGCACGCAGGTGCATTGGAAACATTGACATATTAGTGTTGATTTTTTTGCTTAATTTTGAATGTTATAATCATATGCATCACTTTAAATTCTTGGATGTTCTAACACAAACACTCCTTACGTTTGTTTCATTTTTACATGATTGTGCATTCATTGTGTTTGCTTATGATTATGTGGAGCTTTCCTTGAAGTGCAGTTTCTTCATCAGTCTAGCAATGTGCTTCACTTACAAATGCCTCCCAAGTGTGCTTTAAAAATTCAATTTCTACCAAACAATATGTAAATAGCAGAAAGAAATGCTGTGCATGGGAGATACAAAAATGAACCAATCTACATTTCAACATTTTACGCAAAGCAAGAGTATATTAAACTAATACTAGCAATTTCTATTGACTAGCATCCATGTTCACAAGATTAGTCGGCTGATTTTTAAAACAATGATGTAGCCATAAACTCTTCATTCTTTAATTGAACTCTTGTTCCCTTCCATCTCATTTTGAGAGTGGAATGTTGGAAGGCACATTGGTAGATGTATAGAACTAAAAAGTATAAAAGGGGTTGTTTTTTCTCCTTAGAACTTGCTTATAGTTAATTTTGAACAACAGTGATGAGTTTCCACATGGCATTAATAATCCATGAAAAATTATGTTCATGCCTTCTGATTAAGGTCACAGGGGAAATATTTCTGGAAATAGTGCAGATGGTTTGCAAACCAGAACTATGCTGTTAAACAGAAGATCCAAATATTGCTTTTATGAAGAATAGTAAAAATGTATCTGTTTGAACCCTTTTTCTTTCCTGGTAGTTAAATCAAGCCAAAGATGGAAGTCAGCTTAAATTGTATTTTTGGTTTTTCTGATCTGAACTCAACAGATATATAAATCATTTCTGGGGCTTTAACTGAAATAATGAAATTGCCTTCTATCTCTTCTCCATATCCTGGGAATGTTAAGAAACTGGAGACAGCCTTTCGAGCAATTGTTCTCTAGGCAGCTGGCAGTGTATAATGACACTCTTTTTCTGATGTGCTGAGCAAAGGGCTCAAGTTTAATGTCCTCTTTGCCTCTTGGTAGTAGCTTCCAAAGATGGCTGGTACCATCAATTTGTATTTCTTGAATAAAATATCTTCTCTTTTTCTGGTAAATCCTTTTTTGTACACTGTTTGTTGTGTGCCATGTATCTAAGAAGCATTCGTGTTCTACATATGGTTAGTAATGCAGTACACAATTTAAGTGACTAAAAAGAAAGTCAGAGGAATTACAATGATGTGACACCTTCCTGTAGCTTTTATAAAATTAAAAAAAAAAAAAAACTTTATGCATGGGTTGTATGAACCTTTTTTAAGAAGTTTTTTTTTTTTTTCATTAGCCCAAGAATAAATTCTTGCTCTCTCTGACCACAGCTTATATTTATGCTGTATCTCTGTCACGGCAGTAGTCCTGGCTACCAGTTCAGACATTTCTGAGCCCAAATAGTTCTATTTGAACAATGAAATGAAAAGTATAAATGAAACTTTTTGATTTCAAAAAGGTAAGAATGTATATTATAGAATGCTATGTGTTAAAAAGAAAAACGAAACGCCTTTTAGTTATTTTGGAGAGGGCTAAGCAATAAAGCTAATACAGGATATGTCTTGTTTTAAAATACAAGTTCTGTGTTCTTTCTCTCTCAAACTAGAGCTAAATTATTTAGTGATTGCTTTTATCCTGCCTTGCCTGGAGTCTAGGTCAGCAAATGCCCTTGTATATACAATATTATTATAGCAAGGCACTGGTATGCCTAATTGAAAATTCTAAATCTATTTAGAGCATTCAAAGTACTGGATACATAGTATCATTACTCCCTTATGTCATTTTTAGCTTCTACTCTAGAGTAGTAAGTTTATGAGTGGGAAGATTTTTGGTCCAAATGATCCCACAGCCATTGATCATTTTTAGTCGGCAAATCCTTTGTTGCTAATTTGATTATAGAAGTGCCATGGTTACGTCCATGAATGAACATTCAATATATTTATCTTAAGATTTCTATTTTGCTTGCTTACTGTTATTTTAGTCCACTTTTCTATTACCATCTTCCAAAACCTACCTTTTTTTCCTATGGATCATAAACCTACATCTGATGTTTTTTTGGGTTTTATTTACCATGGTGTTTATGAAACACTTTTTAAAAATCACACATATGAAAAAGTAATAAAGAGTTCAAAAAGTGACACTGGATTTTTTTTTTTTTTTAGGTATGTCCCCATCTTTGGAAGAAAAAAAAAATTCAACTTTACTTCATATAAAAATGTGCCAAAAAGCCACAGCAGCTGCCAGCATGCATATTGATTAAAATATGTGAATTTCTAATGTTTTAGAAATATATTAAATATCTCAATGCAAAAATTCAGGACAAAGTTTCAATACTATGATGGAAATTCAGGCTGACCATAACATTCTTCCCCCAAACGAAATGTAATTCAATACTCTCTATTCTAAAGAAATGGGAAAGTCCTTTTGCAATTAAAAAAAACAACCCTTTTTTTGAAAACTACTCATGTTTGAAAAGTTTATAATTTTCACTTTTGGACATACTAGTTTATTGCTATATAAGGTATCTCTATAAAAGGATAGAAATATCAATTGGAGCACTTTCCTTATGTGTGGTGCCCAGAATCTATTTATGTACCATGGATATTTGTAGAAGGCCACAATCTGCTCTTATTAGACATGCTGTCAATCTAAATGAAGTCAAAGAAAGTCCTGCAAATATATAGTTGTGGATGTGGAAGATCAGGCAATGAATCCAACCCACCATCACTCAAAACTAGGCACGCACGCCCCTAACTACCTCAATTCCAACTACAACTGGCCTTAAATGCAAGCTACTCAATGCAAGAAGCCTTGTGAATAAAATACCTGAATTTCTCCTCTTACTAAATACAACTAAATTCAACATCATATTTGTTTGTGAAACATGGCTCAGCGCATCTCTCCCCAACTCCATTACCTCAGTGAGAGACTATTATGTTTACCAATCTGATTGTGAAATCCGTAGAGGTGGTGTTGCTATCTTCTATAAAAAGTCCTTACATCTAAAAAATATCCAAGTTACCCAAGAGCTTGCTCTTCCAGAGACCATCATCTGTGAACTGTCCTTAAATATCAGATTTCGATTCTTACTATGTTACAGAGTCCCTGATTATGACATCGAACATGTAAACAAGCTAAATTCACCACTAACATGGGCAACATCCTGCCCACACACTTTTATCTTTCTTGGTGACTTCTACCTCACATTAACTGGACCCTAAACAAATGTAAAACTGAACCCATACATGCAACCTTCTACAATGCTGTAACAATCCTGGGACTGGAACAACTAGTAACCAACAACACTAGACTAAACAACTGCCTCGATCTCATCTTCTGCCATAATTTGAATTCAATTTATGGAATACAAATTAAAGAACCCTTTTCCAACAGTGACCACAGCATGATTGACTTGTCTCAACATAAGTCCACACCAAATCAACACAATGATGTGATCCCCAATTATAACTTCAAAAAAGGCAACTATGATCTTATAGACAACGATCTCTCATCCCTTGATTGGCAATTTCTATTCACTGGATGTAATACTGTGGAAGACCATTACAACATATTTTTACTTGAAGTCAAAAAAGTCATCAAACTATATGTACCAATAACAATTCCCAAAACCAGAAAAAATCAGATTACCCATAACAATAAGGAAGCTTCAATCCAAAAAGAGATCACTTTGGTGGAAAAACAAATCTGGTCACATTGCCAACTTCAAAAGCCGATACAAAAATTTATGCCACTAGGTAAAGACTGAATGCACCAATTATCACATTAAACGAGGGAAACCTACGCACCAATTCCACCTGCGCTTTCTACAATTTTGTAAACAACAAACTAAAAGAGTCAAGGTCCATCCCACTCCTGAAAGGACCTAATGGTAAAGAATGCAATGATGACACTGTTAAAGCCAACCTCTTTAACACATTATTTGGCTCAGTATTTGTAAACAGCAATGGATCGTGCCCAGTATTTCCTAGCTGAACCACAGACAACTACAAGGATCTAATACATATTGATTTTATAGTAGACAATGTTGAAAAAGCATTACGCAATCTAAAACCATCTCTATCTATTGGACCGGACGGAATATGTGCCTACTTCTTAAAAAAGCTATCCACTGCCATAGCCAAACCTCTAAGCATAATCTTTGAAAAATCTTTCAGGATCAGCTCCTTCCCAAAACTATGGTCACAAGCCACAGTCATCCCCATCTTCAAAAAGGGAGACCCCAGCCTAGTTGAAAGTTACTGACCAATCTCTTTATGCTGCATCACCTGTAAAGTCATGGAATCAATTATTAACCAATCCATTATCCTCCACTTAGAGACAAACAACCTACGCTCTAATAAACAATTTGGTTTCAGAAAAAAACTATCCTGCAATCTGCAACTTGTACACTGCAAAAACATATGGACTACACAACTCGATCAGGGCAAAGCAAAAGACGCAATCTGCATGGACTTCTGTAAAGCCTTTGATTCAGTGATACACAACAAACTACTCCTAAAACTAAAATCTTACGGTATCTCTGGAAACCTGCATAACTGGATAGAAGCATTCCTGTCAAACAGACAACAAATAGTCAAAATTGGGAGCGTCCTATCAAATTCTGTACCTGTCAACAGTGGTGTCCCCAGGGCAGTATTCTAGGACCAACTCTCTTCATACTCTACATAAATTACCTCTGTGATCATATTAAGAGCAACTGCGTTCTCTTAGCTGGCGATGTAAAGCTATTCAACACCACAGATAATTCTGCTACCCTTCAAAAAGACTTCAATTATGTATCAGAATGGTCAAACAAATGGCAACTTCAAATCTCAACAAATAAATGCTCTGTCTTACATATTGGCAAAAAAAAAATCAGAAAATAAAATAAAGGCTGAATAGTCAAGACCTTGTTGATGATCCAAACGCTGTCAAGGATCTTGGAGTACTCATCTCTAATGATCTAAGTGCTAGAGCCCACTGTAACTACATAGCCAAAAAGGCATCAAGAGTTGTTAACCTAATCTTATGTAGCTTTTTCTCCAGTAATATTACACTACTAACTAAGCATACAAAATATTTGATCAACCAATACTCAAATACAGCTCATCAGTCTGGAATCCACATTATGTGTCTGATATTAACACAGTTGAGAAAGTCCAGAAATATTTCACAAGAAGAGTTCTCCACTCCTCTACTCGTTGCAGAATACTTTATGCCACCAGATCTGAAATTCTAGACCTAGAAAACCTAGAACTACGCCGCCTTCGGTCCAATCTTAAGTATAGGATATAAAATCATACATTGCAATATCCTATCTGTCAATGAATACTTCAGCTTTGTTGAGGTAATTCCCCGTTAGGAGAATGAGTGCATACAGGGAGATGTATTTGAGAGTAGTGTTTGAATAATACACATACAAAACACAGATACACTGTACAGTAAATGTTTTACTTCCAGAAAGGTTTAAGCAAAGTTCAAAATAAGCAGTCCAAAGTCATTCACAAGTAAATCAGTCAGTTTTCAATCCAGGGATAATCCAAATGTCAAATTCCAGTATCATAAACAGTTCAGTATCAGACTTACATCAAATCCAGTAATATCAGTCAATTAGAAGAAATGGAGGAACAGCAACACTTTCCAACAGAAGGAAACAGAGAAACTCAGACACACTCTCTTCTGAGACTAAGACTAATATAAACCAGATTTCTGGCTCCATCTTATGGCCGTTTGAGAAACCACACCTAATTACAGTTTTGCATTTTCTTAAAGATACAGTTTTAAAATGTTTATCCTGGTTTATATATTTCTAACCCAAATACCTGTTAGGTGACTTATATTCCTAATAAGCTTCAACCATAACAATATAAGAGCAAACAATAGATACAAACTCATGGTTAACCGCACTAAACTTGATTGCAGGAAATACGACTTCAGCAACAGAGTGATCAATATCTGGAATACTCTACCTGACTCTGTGGTTTCTTCCCCAAACTCCAAAAACTTTAACCTTAGACTTTCTACTATTGACCTCACCCCTTTCCTAAGAGGTCTGTAGGGGGCGTGCATAAGCGCACCAATGTGCCTATCGTCCCTATCCTATTGTTTCTTTTATCTTTTTTATGTGTATCCATGTATTCATAACTATGTTTTTACTTATACTTATTATCTTATAAGCAATTGACAAACCAAATAAAGTAAAATAAAATAAAGATATTAAAAGGAGTTAGTTTTGGTCTGAAGTAGCTTCAGGCTAGTTGGGATAAGGCTTCCTCTCCCAGGTCAGCCATGTTAAGTAAAGAAAAAGATTGACAGGAGGGTGGGTCTTTCGATTTCTCAAGCTAGCCTAGAGCTTGGACTTTCCAGATACTTCATCCATCCCTTCTAGATCAAGGTGTCCCATTATCCCACTCTTTTTAAATATACTCCATGCAATTCTTCCATTTTTCTACTAAGCACCCAATTCGACCCAATAACTGATCAATTGTTTTGATTTTTGGCCTTATTTATTTATTCTAAATAGGTTATACTTTAAAAGGTGTTTTTTCTTTAAAGGACATTGAATATTTCCATAACACAGCATATCATCTTATTACTTCTCACTAGTATCTTCTTGTTTTGAACATGTTGCAAGGTTTTCTTATCACCATACTTTTGGTTTAAATTTGGTTTTAATCACCATACTTTTGGCTGAACCTTGGAGAGCTGCCATAGATTCATTCTGTAAGCTGTTAGAACTACTACTGTTTAAATCTGATAAAATCGGCATACTCTTCTGCTTCAACTTCAGCTGCGACTTTGGCCATCTCTCTTTTCAGTTTATCTTTTGCTTTCCTCTGTTGTCTATCAATGCAGAAGATCGTAAACATTCTAAACTCCTTGTAGTTCAATTGCTAATGGAGCAAAAAATAATAGTATTTTATTGGAATATAGACAGCAGGCTTATAAAGTACAGTGGTACTTTGGTACTCAGCTGCTTTGAAATTCATCAAATTTGGTACTCAACACATTTTGACCTAAACATTTTGTCTTGATACTCATTGTTTGTTTGGTACTCAACACACAAGTTAGAACTTGTCAGTATTAGCTGCCTTATGACTCACGACATTATTCCTTGTGGGAAAAATTTGTTTTGCACTCATTGTTTTTGATACTCATCATGCCTCCTGGAATCAATTAACAATGAGTACTAAGGTACCACTGTAATCCCCAGAAGGTATTTCTGTCACTCTTCAAATGGTATCCCACTTCACTCTTCTTCCCTCCTCTATTAATACTCTTCAAACTAAATCTCAGAAGTCCATAGAACTGCCTGAATATAATACCAAGCATTTATCCTTTTACAAAAGAAAATAGTCTCACTTCACCATTCTATTTACAGAAGTAAATTGGATTGGAAGGTGAATCTTACTTCAATATTCGCAACTGTTTGAATGAAGTCCCCATTTGTAAGTGTATTGAAGTAACAGTTGACTATAGCCTCCTAACCAGCTATTAGAAGCTATACCCAAACTCAGTGGGTGGATATTCTCCAGTGCATACTGAATTCTGAAATGGGCCATGTTATCAAAAGTTAAAACAGAGTAAAGTGATAAAACTTTTTCAAGCTTGAAGTTTCATGTAATCTTAACGATGAGTCAAATAGAATTTCTTATGGATTTACAGAATTTGCAAGTAAGTAACTGATTCTTACAGAGGAAGCCCGTTCAGAGCTTCTGCTCTAAATTAATTAAACCTTGATGCAATGTGAGGATCAGAAAGTTCCAGTGTTAGTGGATGCTGCCATGTCGATACAAGAAGAGGCCATGATTACCAAGACCCTTCATAACATTCACATGAACTTAAATCATGTTACATATGGCTGACAGGCTAGAAAGGATATCATGCCTTCTTAAAATGACAGCCCTTCCATTGCACCAATTTGAACATTCCATATTTGTGTATAAATTAAATGTGGAATTATTCACAGAATGCAAAGCAAAAATAGCAAGTTTGAGCATGAAATAACAAGCCCAAAATTATCCCCAAATAAATCATGTTTGCTACAAAATTAACTGTGGTGGGGGGTTTTCCCAACAAGTCCTGGCTAAAACACACTCTGGTTGACCATGATCTTTAAACATAGCAGAGGGACTAGCATGCCAGGAGAACATAAGGTTTTGGTGGGCAGCACAGTTAAAATATTAGGTGGGGTTGCTTCTGGCTTACAAAAGATAGATGACACAACTGGGAAGGAGGAACCTGTCTCCTATGTTCATTATTTTTTATTACCTCATCCCCTGAGATGTCAAAGTCCTTGAATATCTGGCTCAGCTCAGTCTTTCTAATGTTGAAAAGGAAGCGTGTGGCCTGGAACTCTGCTGGAGCGACTGTATGGCCCCCATCAATGTCCAGCAACTCAAAAACAGCATGAGAATGACGATACATGAATTGTTTTTCAAGATGGTTCTGGTCAAAGACAGAAAGGCAAGAACAGCAATAAGAGCTACTACTTCAGTCTCTTCAAACATTAAAACTAAACATTACTGATAGATACCAGGAAAAAAATCAACTTGAAATGCTTCTAAAAAGGTAATCTGAATGTGAACAAGAGTAAGCCTCATGGATGAGAACAGGGTTTAAACACTAGCAGCTTTCTGGTTTGATGCTGATAGGGTTTAATTAGAGGTGTGATTAAGAGGCCAAATGTTGGGAGTTACTAATTTAGAAACTGGTAAAGATATGTAAGATTTTTCACTGGGAAATCAGAAATGAGAAATCACCTTGTGTGAACAATTGAATTCAGAATTGTCTGTCCATTTGCAGAATAGAAAATGCAAAAAGATTTTTCTTCATTAGCACCCCAAAACTTCTCTAAAAATCCTGCTATATAAGTGAAAAATAGATCATATGATGGTGGACTTCACTGCAAAACCAAATGTTTCTTCAGTCACATCCAGCAATCTAGCTAACTCACCTCATGTGCCATTATGATGCACACCAACATGTAGAATTCATCAAAGCCGATCTCTCCTTTACCATCCCAATCCAGTAAATCAAAGAGCAGCATGATCTGAGGTCTGGACAGGTTGGTTACATGGTGAAGGAAGTGGTAAAACTGCAGATCTGAAAAACAATGTGGTGTTAAGCATTGTGCAAAGGGTCTACTGTAATTAATAAGACTATATAATATCGTATATAGTATAATATATTGTACATTTTAAAATATCCAGATATGGGTTGCAAAAATTCAGATGATGGTACAGAAAATTTTTGTTTATATCTTATAGTAGCCATCTTAATTTTTGCTAGTCAAATCTGGTAACTCTAATATATTCCAACTTGTAATACAGCAGCTAATATTGATTGGATTTATACATAATGGTTTACTGAATAAGTGTTTCCCACAACAGAGTAGCCAAAATCTAACAACATTTTTTGGCTTAGTTAAATGTTTGAACTCAGCCACTGATTGACAGCAGACCAAATAAGAGTGGATGTCAGTATTTCAAAACAATCTCTCAAAGACATTTTCCACATGTTACTGAAAAAGTTTATTTAAAATATATAATTGAATATATGTACATTCCTGGTTCTAACTGCAACCTAAAATAAGTTGCACAGTGATGTCACAGAATCAATAAATTATGCTGCCTTATATGAAGAGGTATACATTCCTGGAAACAAGTATGAAAACCAGTTTTCCTACATTTGGAAGCAGTCTGTCCTTTTCTCTGCTTGAGACAGCCCAATGCAGCACTCCCACTCTGGAACCTTCCAGATCACCAGGGACTGAAACTCTCAGAATTCTTGTCCCAATTGCTATGCAGTCTGGAATTCTGGGGGATTAGTTCCAACGTATCTAGAGGGCACCATGTTTGGAAAAGCTGCACCATGAAGTTTGCTTTGTGAAGCAACTTCAAGGAAGTGCTTCACGCAGCACGGTTTCAAAGAACCTCTCCCAAAGGTGCTTTTCAAAAGGCGACTGGAGTTTGTTTTTTCCTCGAAAATGTTTCACTTCTCATCCAAGAAGCTCCTTCAGTTCTGGCTGAATTGTGGGGAATGGAGGAACTCTTAGCAGTCATCTGGTCATTAGCACTCTGAAGGTCAGTTATTAACTCTGAAACTAGTTGTGGTCACTTGGGGGGTGATCTTACCCTTAGGTTCATCTGAATCAGAATGCAGGAGATAGATAGCATAGATGATAGATGGCCTCTTTTACCCCTTTCAAACCAGTGGTCCTCTTTCCTTGAAGACAGCAAGGTCCATATTCTGGACACCACTTATTTCCTGTCTACAACACAATCCTTTCAGCAGTCCCAAAAAGGTTCCACACCCATTTGCACTCTCATTCGGGTGAACTTGAAGGTACAGATAAATCCCAAATGGCCTTAAGAACCAGATGACTGCTAACCTCTCCAATTCCTTATCAGTCTACTGATTTTTGCCACAGAATTGTCACAATTAGATCAACTTTGAACTCCTAATTCTAGATAGGGGTTATGTTTGCATGATATATGAACCTCGGCCTAGACAGCCATATTTAACCTAGTAAATTGTGCAAATTCAACTTGTGTAGTTAATCTGCATTAAATTAACCTTAATCTGTTACAGTAATCCACACATAATTGAGCTGAGTAAATCATGGCTGATTAAGCCATAGTTGAGTGTGTCAAGGAAATACAGTTACTTGGATAAGTAAGAAAAAGTTAGTAGAAGAGAGGCATGTAATACAATTTACTTGGGCTCATCTTTGATAATTCAACCTACAGGAATGTTAAGCTGTTCAACATAGCAGTATCATCTAACTTCCAAGTCTGAAGATATTCAATGAAGTATACTCGGTTTTCTCATTTCAATGAGGTTGGGAAAAAAACCCAATACTTAAAGATATTCAAAAGGAAATAATACAGTAATGATAATCCTATATTTCAATTTTATAGACTTTTCTTTAGTTTCCATATCCTGCTTACTATTCAAAGTGTTCTTCTTATGAACATCAAGTAGATGAAAATAAGATGTCAGAGCTCTGGCATTTCTGACAGATAATAAGCAATATATTTTATCTAAGCACAGAAAATGAAAGAAGCTTTTTGGCTTCAGTCTCATTTTGCCATAGAAGAATTATGTTTATATTTGGAATTCTGGAACTGACCATGGTGATGTCAACACTGCAATCCCAGAATTCTACCCTGGAATTAGAACAAGATGACAAAAAAAGACTTTTGTGCTGTTTATAAAAGTTTTGCACCCAGAGAACAAGGATGGATAAGAAACATTTCTGTTTTGTGTTTAACTATCTATTTGAAGTTATCAGCTAGATTAAACATCAATCTAATTCTTTTAGTTTCCCTACAAGAGCAGTAAGCACCAGTGCAATGGTATTGCAGACCCTTTATTGGCGCCTGTTACACTCCCTTCCTCATGTAACATTTAAACAGTTCTTCAAGAGGGCCAAAGACATCCTTATGCAAATTGTCAATACTATCATCTTTATATAAACAAATGGCTTCTACATCTCATTATCATAGGGCCTTCTAAGGATAAATTGGATGGGATTTATTTGGAAGTACGCTTCCTAACCAGAAAAAAATAGCCAGGTAAATTGGGAGCCGAGAGTATCTTGAGAAACTAACAAGGACTTACCATTTGCATTCTGCTAAACCAGCATTTTTTAAATTTGACAACTTTAAGATGTGTGGACTTTAATTCTCAGTATTTCCCAGCTGGCAAGAATTCCAGACAATGCCACTCTTCCCCTCTCTCAAACATTCATATGTATATCATGTCTGGTTTTCAGACTTTTATTGCTGAAAAGTAAGGAAATTTAGGAATAAAATTCTATTACAAATCTTCTGATTGCAGATTACTTATTAAATTTTGCTATTTTTCTACTATACTATTGTACAATAAGAATGATCATTAGGATGTTACAAGATTGTTATTTTCCTGTTTTTCATCTACCATACGTAAGCAAGCTCTGAAATTCCACATAGTTCCTCTAGATGTCTCTACTAGATTATATTTGTCAACATTTCTTATTTAAAAAAAATAACTAAAACATTTCAATGGATAAATTTGGATGCAAGATTAAAAATGAAATGAAAAATATTTTTTAAAATACTAAAAATCTTGCGAGATAAACAAATTTGACTGTCTTCTCCAAAATTTTGCCAAATTCAGGCAGAAAGACAAAACAGATTTTTTTTTTGCGGGGGGGGGGGGGGAGAGGCAGTTTTCACAAGGCAGGCATCTCACAGAATGAGAGTGCCAAAGCTCACAAGATGTTAATATTTAAGAAAGAACACAAAGATCTTATGAGCTTTGGCACTCTGAAGACATGTTGAAGACATGGTCTGCTCCAAATACAGGACCCTCCCAAATCATATAGGTACTTAGAATATATCTACTATGTACATAACTTTGCTAACCTCCCTTATGTGATTACTAGCCATGCTGGATAGATTTATAGGAATTGAAGCCCAAACATCTGGACATAACTTTGCCCATTTGTAGAAGAAATATAATGCAGCAGTTAATTTGAAGGCTTGGCTTTCTGCACAATGTCAGAGTCTATTTACTAAAAGTGAGTCAGGGGAAAGATGGTGTATTTTTAAGGGATGAAATGAGTGCCTTGCAAGGGCCACGTTCATCATTTTTTTTAGAACAGACAAGATAAAGAGGTTACATTTTGGCCCCATTATTTTAAAAGTATATGTATGGTGCAAGTATATATTTGTGTATGTATATAGCATGTGTATATGTGTTTTATGTATGCATTTGGATAGATATACACTTTCTCTTGAGAGCAGGCAACAGAAATTCATTTTTAAGGTGGGCTGGTGTTCTTGCAGTAAAAAAATGACAAAGTTATCTATCTAATCTTATACTGGTTGACTACATGCTGCGCTCCACTCACACAATCTGTCCTATGATATAAAAGCAGCATTGTCTATCCTATGTTCTGCAACTAAGTTTATAAATCTTATTCTCAAAGCTGCTAAATCAATGGAAGCAACAATACCACTGTATTAGTTCCTGATGTCATAATGGGCACTGTAAATTGACACATTGGAATAACAAAGATTTAAATTATGTTCTCACAGCATATACCATAGATTAGATACAGTAAATTAACATAGAATCCTGGGTTCACACAATAGCTAAACCACTTTGGCTGAGCTTGCCCAAATGAGTCAATCTAATCCTACTGTGACTATAAACTGGGTATGAAAAAAAGCAAAAGATATAACAATAATAGGGTCAGGGAAGGGTTTTTGGATGAGAAGTTCAGCAGCAACCAAAACTGGCTACACAGAGTCCTTGAGTATTTAACCTTTCTGCTGCACTGGGATTGTGTGGACTTGGATGACACTGGACATTTCTTTTCTAGTGGTCCATTTAGGAACATTTCCATACCAGCCATTCAGAGCAACTTCCAGTGTCATCTAACCTTTATTGTGCCATTGTTTTCTCTCACTTTCTCTCAATAATTGGCTGGATAATGCTATCAAGATGCTCCTGACAGCAAAAACTAGAAGTTTAACCAAATTTAAGAATGGTTCCCATACTGTATATCAGTGGTCCCCAACCACTGGGCCCCGGATCGGTACCGGTCCATGGATCATTTTGTGATACCGGTACCGATCCATGGTACAAAAAAGGTTGGGGGCCACTGCTGTATATAACATCATACAGCAGGGTATGCAAGCATATTACTTACAGTGAGAGTTGAAAGATAATTTAAATGCCTGCAATAGTGCAAATCAGCAAATACTTTTTTGAAGAAAACCTACATTGTTCTTTCCCCTTTTTATTTTTGGTATTTAATTCTTGCTAAATCTGTATTGCTTATCTATTTTGCCCTTTTATTAACTACAGTAGCATACACATACATAGATGCACACACAATTAAGTAACAACAAAATGTAATAATCAGTTATCAGAAAGTGTTTTTTGTTTTATTATTTTGCTTAATTTAGAGAAATAAACAATTACAATAACTAAACAAAATTAAAAATATTAATATTATACATCCTTGTATTGAAGCAATATAATGTATCAAAACTTAAAGCAATATACTATAATAAAAAGGAGCAGAAAAGATGCTGTAAATTCTAGAGGTTGCCAATTATCAATTAAGGGGACATAAAATCCATCCTTATTACAGTTTTGTCAGCACAATAATGGAATTACTGGCCAATTAAGAAGTTATCCCACTTCTTATTACAATTTTATTCCGAGTTTGAAAAGTTTAAAATGCAGCACACTTCCAATAAAGCATGTGTAGTCCTCATCTTACAACAGTTTGTTTAACGACCAAAGTTACAACAGCATTGAAAAAAGTGATTTATGACGTTTCACATTTACAACCGCTGCAGCATCCCCAGAGTCATGTGATCAAAATTCAGAAGCTTGGCAGCTGAGTCATACTTATGACAGTTGCAGTATCCTAGGGTCCTCTTTTGTGACCTTCTGACAAGCAAAGTCAATGAGGAAGCCAGATTCACTTAACAACCACATCATTAACTTAAAACCTGCAATGATTCACTTAATAACTGTGGCAAGAAAGGTCGCAAAGTGGGATAAAATTCACTTAACAAGTGACTCACTTAGTGACATAAATTTTGGGCTCAATTGTGGCCATAAGCTGAGGATACCTGTAGCCATACATTGCATTAATACAAATAGGTAGCAAGCTACATCATGACTTAACTTTAGGGATGAACCATGTCTGTTTAAAAACTATTCTGAACTAAGTGTGTGTAACCTGCCACTTGTCAACATCATGCTAAAGCTTACTCAGGTTTGCTTGATCCAGTTTCCTACATTAGCCACAGAAAATTGGACCACAAACTGGGTTTGTATAACTTGCAAGTTATACAAAACCCAGCTTGTGCTTCAGTTTTGTGTGGCCAATATAGGAAAACTGGAGAGCACCTACTACTCTTTTTTTTTTTTTTACAATAGTCTTACTGACAGGCATTTCCAACCCAATGTTATTTAAAGCGCTTGGGCTATCCTAGACAACTACTGTTTTCTCTGAGCCATTCAGGGAATTGTGTCTTACTCACCCAATCTCTATCCCAACTCAGCCTGACAATTTTCAGAAAAAAATCTCATTCAAAAAGCATGATTAATTTCCCTTCCTTCCCCCCACACCCCCTTCGCCTCTCCCAAGGGCAAAGCAACGGCTCTTTAATATTAGGACCTTCAAATCCTTCCCCCCGGATTCTTCAGCAACTCTATTGGGAAGGAAAGCCACTCGGACGCGGAAGAGGTATTCGGCGGTCCCCCTTTATCTGACTACGGTTTTGTCCCGCCAAATTTAACGAGGCCGGGGGCTGCAAAGTCTCCAACCGCCCCCTTCCTTTCTTGAAGAAGAAGAAGAGGACGAGGAACGGGCCATGGCTGTAGTAGGGGGTCGCGGAAAGGCGGGCCGCGCAGGAGGACCCGGGGCGGGCTCAACCCAGCTCTGACGCGACCCGCGAGAGGGAGCAACTCAGCTGAACGCGTGTTGGGGCGGAGCCTCAGGAACTGGAAGGTGTCCCGGCGGAGAGGGGCGGGGCTGGCCAGCGAGGCCGGAGGTGTTGGCCCCGGTCCGACTTAGCAGGTGAAGTGCTTCTCCCGAACGTCTTTTAAGGACTCGGCTGGCTGGGTCGCTCTTTGACCACTCCACCTCGCCGGAGCGCTCATTTCGCCCGCTGGCCGGTTGCAATTGGAGCTACTTCCTCCGCCCTGAGATAGCGGGGGGCGCCCCCACGTTCGGCGGAGGAACCGGCAGGGAGAAGCATCCTTTGGGCTTTTCTCTTCAGCCGAAGTCCCGTATAAAAAGCACCGACCGGGGCGGAACTGGCTCGGCTGCTTTCCTCGGAAGTTTAGGCTTCGATAAAGATTAGCCCCTTCCAGCCTGCCCAGTTGTTCGCCTTCTCCGGAGTCGTTTCTTTTTCTTTTCTTTCTTTCTTTTTTTTCCCGTTTGTTTCTCCTTTGACACGTCGATGGTGAGAATCTCGAAGCTCAACTCCGGACGCTGCCATGGCCTTCGCTAATTTCCGGCGCATCTTGCGCCTCTCTAACTTTGAGAAGCGGCGATCCAAAGAATACGAGCACGTGCGCCGGGACTTGGATCCCAACGACGTGTGGGAGATCGTCGGAGAGCTGGGCGACGGCGCCTTCGGCAAGGTGTACAAGGTGAGCAGGAAGATGGAGACGGGATATTTTGGGGGTGGGGGGGAGATCGGGGTCGGACGAGCATATCGGAGTAGGTTCAGGGAAGAACCAACGGCCTCCGAGGGAAGGGGGTGAATCCCTAAGTGGAGAAGGTGAAGGGAGGTGGGTGTGTAAGGTAGGAAAAGCTTGTTCAGGTATGTATCAAACATAAACGAAGATTCTCTTCTTCTGGAGTGCAAGGTAAGCATGATGGACTTAAGATGCCAAACCAACAGAACTTCTGATCATTTCCGGCAGTTTCACCATGGAGAGGTGTGTGTTGGTGCTAGAGCTGGACAGCTTTCATTTATCATATATAAATGTTACACTTTATGTAACATTTTGTAACTTTGTATATAAAGCTATATAAATCTTTTAAAGGGATTGATTAAATTTAGGGGTTCCCATGATAGTTTAGAAAATGCCCCATTCCATATCATCTCTGTGGTTTTTTTTATTTGGTTATTCAATTTATGGCTGTCACTTGTCAAGCTACTCAGGGCAGAGGAAGTGGCAGCAAGCCATAACAAGCCACTGAGCAATAAACCATGGTCTGCAAATTACAGTGGCTGAATATAACAGAGTGTGGGTAAATGAAGTAAACCACATTATGGGTTAGTGTAATATATCAGCCAAATCTATAATTCTAAGATAAATTTCTCTAACAGTTATAGACATTTTTTAAATTCTTTGTAGAAGTGATACTGGACTGGGAGAATGTATAAATTTGTACTTTTCCCACACTTGTAAGACTCATTTGCTATAGTAACTGAAGATGGGAGGGGAGATTTTGCATTCTCTTTCTGGATGGCTCTGTACTTTGTTCATCCAGTGACATGTATAATTATGCATCTAACATCAAGATTATGTCTTGTGAGTTATAAATGTGTGGTATAATCTCAAATTAAGGAGGTTGTCCAGATCTGGAAGAGCCTTTCAGTTCAATGTTTTGTTCTCTGTATTCATAGTTAACTATCTCCCCTTTTCTATTAGATTATTTTTGCAACATAGGCCTCAAAATAAGTTCGAGCCCCATATATCTAATCAAGCCACATCAAGGTTTGTTCCCTTTCATTACATCACTCTAGCTACTATAAATGAATTATGGGGATGGTCAAAGTTGCAGCTCAATAAATATCTGGAGAATCACACGTGGCCCATCCCAAAAATATGAAATAGAAACTTCTGTTTTGAAAGATGGTCTGTGTAAGAAAAGTTAGCAAGGCATTTTTCTTCTCTCTCTGTTCAGATTGCCTTAATTTCTTGGATGTAACATTATCTTCCATTTTTGCTACATAAATGTTTTCAGGTATTCCAATACAGCAGTCCAAATCCAATTAATCATTATGAATAGAAACTGCCAAGAAAATGGCAAGACTTGTTGTCCAAGGGAAGATGCTTGCAAGACAAGCTCCTATGTTGAGTGGTCCTCTCGTCTGAGGAATGCATCTACTGAATCAAAATTAGCCATACTGTTGGGAATTCCTAAGGGTAGGGAATGCTCTAATAAATTGATAAATAGGTGAATCAATGTATAGATGCAGATAGGCATCACTTCTCTTGAACTATAATCCCCATTTGGTCATGCTGCCTGTGGGATTATTGGAGCAGCAAGCTAAGGGATATAAAAGTAAAGCTCAAGAAGGCTCCTTTACAGCTTAGTAATGAAAAGAAGTAGTTTGGATTTCTGAATTTATTGCGCCCAAAACAAAAGAAAGGCTGCACTGTGGAAATTGTTAATATGGTTTGAAAATGTTCAGTTTCTTCTAGGTATTTTTGGAAAATAACTGAGAATTGGGCATGATTTCTGCATAGAATACCGTATTATACTGACATCAAATTCTTAAACATTAGGCAAAGAAAGAGACTTGAAAACAGCTGAATGCAATAATCCCTGCAGGACTACTAAATATTTTTCTCCAATATATCTGCTCAGAATATGTGAGATGGAACTCATGATTGATATATGTTCTAGCTGCATTATAAGAATTCACATGGCCACTAGAAGTGCAAAAAACTGAGTTGAGAAGGTTTATTAGCTTCCATCCTCCATCAAGGAGTTAGATCAGGAGTTTGATAAATGATAAGCTGCTGCTAAAGAAAAGCATTGTGCTTGTGTGAATAATGGAGGCAAAGAAAAGAAAGTCTTCCGGTGCCTGAAATGATGGCACAGCTATTTGGAAGTATTGTAAAATGTAGCAGTCGTAACTAGCGTAATTATAGTTTCATTTGTATAAACAATTTGTATAATAAAGCGGCTTGCTCTGGTTATGAAAAAGAGAGCAAGCAGCTTTATTATACAAATTGTATATATCTGTTATAGCATCTAACTGTAAAAGAGATAACAAAATAGTAGACAAATGAGGAATCTAAGGAGTCTAATGTTTTTGGAGGCCTTCAACTAATGTTCTCTTTCAATGGAAATACACTGAAATTTGGAGAGATGTAGATTTTTCAAGGCCAGTCAAGGCCACTTTTTGGATAATTCAGGGATAAGTATATGGCATGTCAAGGATTCTAGGCTATACAGGGTGCCTTATTATATTATTGATCAGATCTGGTTTCATTATTCCTTGAATTATCTGAGACGGATGGCATCTTTGTCTTTGGTAGAGAGAAGTCATTCATTTGCATTCATTCATTCAAGGCTCAAAGCTTTCTTCTTTCTCCTGTTTTTGACATCTTCATAAAACCAGATCATCAATTGTTCAGAATCATTAGCATGCTGATGATATTGAACTGTATATTTCAACACTATACTGCCTAGGTGAAGGTATCAATGTGCTGACCCAATGTCTGGAAGCTGTTCAGGTGCAAGGGGCAGAACATACTTCAACTCAGTCCTAACAAGACTAAATGGCTGTGCCTGTATGTCGTCCCCCCTGCCATCCCCTCGGGTCAGGGACATTTCCATTATTGGTCTTGGATGGGGTTATACTTCCCATTCCAGACTGGTGCATAGCTTGTGTATCCTTCTGGACTTGCAGCTATTGCATCTATGGGTAGGAGGCCCTTTGCCAAGGTTGATTTTGTGTACCAGTTATGCCCCTTCCTTGACCAGGAGGCCCTTCAGATAGTTACTCAGGTCCTGGTCACTTCATTATTGGATGGTTGCAATGTGCTGAATGTGGGAATGCCTTTGAAGAACATCCAGAAGCTACAACCAGTACAAAATGTAATGTCACAAGCAGTAACAAGTGCTTCTTGATATGTGATTACTGCTATGCAAACTGCATTGATGACCAGTTGGGTTCAGTGTAAGTTGTCCGTCATTACTTTCATGGCATAGTGCCTGCTTATCTGAGAGACTGCCTATCTGCAGTTTTTTCTATCGGCCAAATATGTTCCAGCAGAATGGGTGTGCTCCAGGTTCCCTCTATTAAATATTGTCATCTTACAGGACCAAGGAAGCATGTCTTCTGTCACTGTCCTCTGGACAAGATCCCACCACAGGGATAGACAGTGACCTTTCTCCTGGAGTTCCAAACAAGCTCTTAAGATCTGGCTTTGGTTTCAAGACTGAGACTGATGTATTTGTATGAAACCTGGACTGGCTTGTTATTGCACCGGTTTAGTCCAGGCTACCTGGGTGGTGTTGTGTTTTTAACCTTTTTAATGTTTTTTGTATTTGTAAGCTGCCTAGGGTGGGTAGCTATAATAAATTTTAAATAATAGTATCTGGAAAAATCATTCTGTTAACATGTAGGGGAAAGAAATCATGCTGCCTTTTCCATTACACTGGGAGGCTTCAGAACTTGATGGTTGAAAAAAATGGAAATTTGCTTGTCTCTTATGTGATCATCATCACCCTGCCCTCTTTTTTTGGTCATTTGCCAAACATGCATTGAAAATAATTGTGGATCCGCTACCGTATAATTCAGCAGTATTACCCTTCATATGCTGAGGCTAGAATTCTATAGGGGTAGGGGTATGAGAAACACTGGTCTAGTTGATAGGGCCTCAATGCATTAAATTTAAAATGAAGAAGTTGGACTATGTACGTTGACTTTCTGAAAACAATATTATCCTTTCTAGAAAAATAATGATATAATGGCCCTAGAAATTGTAACTCATCTATCTTACAAAGAGAACTTCCAGTTTGATTCTCCTTCTCATGTCTGGCTATTAAGAGAAGATTTATCCAAAGAAACATATCTCTTATTTCACAAATAGATTCTGCCAAGAAAGTACACAATAAGTGCTTCTTATTAAATTAGAAATGAGCAGAATTTGATACTAAAGAATGTTCATTGTAGAATGCCATTTAATGAATGTTTCTTCTTTCAAGGGACCAGATCTTATCAAGATGCATGCTAATATAATCCCTTTCACACACAAAAAAAAACCCCCTCTAAACAAATGGAGTTTTATTTCTTGACTAGAAATGGTCAGTTCTTGGTATTGTACAAAATCCCTGGGAGCCTTGTTCCCATTTCCTTTCCACCTATCTGATAAGGAGGAAACATGGCTTTGTTTTCCTACCAATATTTAGTTTCTGCTATTAATATCAGTGGGAGACAACTGATTTTGAAGAGAATGACTAGGAAGAAGACACCAAGAGGTTAGAGCATAGATCTGTTTTCTGTGACTTAGTTATCATGTAGGCAATAATGACACTGTTAAGGAAATATCAAGAAAGACACATTTGAGGAAAATTTATCTTAAGGATGATAAAAGAAATTAATATGATCAAATAATTTTTTGCAGTTTACTTTTGTTAATTCAATCCAAAATCAGCTCAAAATTCTGTGAGGGCTCGGTCTTCCAAGCAATAAATGTTTCATAGTTCTACAAACCTTACTTTGGTAGGCAGGATTGCAAGACATTATGTGGGTGTCTAAGACTCACAGAATACTTAGATGCATATAACATTTTAAATAGTCTTTGTTATTAAAACAGTATTTAAAATATAATGTGTGTACTGCCTATCAGATTTTTGTGTGCATCCTTTTGCGTTCCATTGGTCCGAGTTCAATTGAAAATATACACAAAATTGTATTGCTGCATTACTTTTCCCATAGGTAGGATTGTCACTAATGATCTATACGATTCCTTAGTATTACTAGTTATTATTGAGAGAGCCAGTTTGCTGTAGTAGTTAAGACATCAAATTAGAAACCAGGGGACTCTGAGTGCTTGTTCTGTTTTAGGCAAAAAAAACAGCTGGATGAACTTGGGCTAGTCACTCTCTTAGTCCTAAGAAGCAGGCAATAACAAACCACTTCTGAAATCTTGCCAGGAAAATTGCAGGGAAATGTCCAGGCAGTTGTCAGGCATCACAAAGTAACTTGAAGGTATAAAAAGAAAATTAGGCAATACAGTATAAAACCTGCCTTAATTACAGTACTGAAATTTTTGTAATAATAATGATTCTAGAACAGGGGTGTCAAACTCGACTTCAGTGAGGTCTGCATCAGGGTTCTGTTTGACCTTGTGGGGAGACGGGGAACATGGCCAGTTCCACATCACTTGTGTGATCAAATGCTACTTTTGCTAGTAGTTTGTTTTGCTAACACTTTGCCAGCAAAAACGGAGCTCGGGAGGGCTGCAGAGGCAGAGGTATCATGGCAGAGGCATCATGGGCTGGTCCTTCGCTGTTTCCAGAGTGGTCCCATAGGCCAGATCCAAGCACCCCGTGGGCTGGATCCGGCCTACGAGCCTGGAGTTTGACACCCCTGCTCTAGAAGATGCTTTAAATCATTTTTTGGGATCTTTGCTTGGGTTAGCTGGCTTTGATGTTGGTTTTTAAACCATTGGTTTATAGTTTGAAATACCTTGGAAGAGTGATTTTCCCCCTTGTTTTTACTGTTCTTTTCATTTTCCTGTCACTCATTCTTCATTAGTAATTGTTATTGGTAGGAAAAAATGTCCAACAAATGTCAGGATAATTTGAATACTTGACATATTATATTACAATTGTCAAAATTTGCCACCAGCATTCCTAAGAATCATACTGATTAGGAATTCTGAGAGTTTCTTGGCACATGTAGAATATAGTAAATTGGCAGAGACTGCCATAGAAAAAAGTGCTATTAATAGCTTCCCCTTTTTTTCCTTCCACCCCCAATAAATAAATGTTCTGAAACATAAAGATGGGCAAAACTGTTAGTCTTCTGTTTGTGGAACTATGTGAACAGGCAAGAAAAAGATGGATTATGAAGGTTAAATTCAGCAGAGTTAAAAAAAAATACTCTTGGCCACTTGACATTCAGAATGCTTGAGCAGCCTGTTCATTTCTCAAAACTCTCCTTCCAAGGAACAGATGCTCGGACTAAAATCTCCAAATAAAATTGACTCTTGGTGTAAACTGCAGACAATCTGTTAAAGTGTAATAAAGTTGTGAATAAGCAGAAGAAAACCGATACAAGGATCTCACAATTATGTTGTAGGCCATCACAATTTGATTCCAAGCCAGGTTAAACCTCTGCAGTGTTTCAAACATTTTGAATGTGAATGTGTCCCATGAAAGAATTGTCTCAGGGAGAATAATTGTGCATCATCTGTGGGTCTCTGGTGAATTGCTCAGCTCTGGAGCACTGTGATATCAGTGAAACACCAACGCCCTTGATAATCTGACTGTGGCAGGATAGGGGACAGGATGTGTTTTCGACACAGTGATCTGTGTGCCTTTCGGTTCCTCCAATAAACAATGTACTGAAGTAACTTCCTGCTGATTATTTTCCCTTTTTATTCTTTTTCTTTTTTGGCCTGCATACATGGTGGAGAGGCATTTTAAAACTCCACTCTGCTAATATTCCACTCAATTTTAGACAGCCTCTTAATTTCCAATTTCAGATGGCTGTTGTCTTGCTGTAATTTAAGCTTATTTGTATTTGCCATCTGCATCTGGCCCTGAACACAAAATTATCCTTGTCGTTCGAACAGTTGAGATGCTAACCCAAATATTTCGTAATCCTACTTTTTGAGAAGCTCCAGATGCTTTTCCTGTTAAGGAGACTGGAGCTTTTCCTTTCTCTTCTTTGAACCTCCCATTCTCTGAGATCAGCATCTTGGCTGTGGTGTCGCTTTACGCTTGAGAAAATAAAAGTATATTCATGCTATGTTTCCTGGAATTAACAGAATAGGAATATGGTTGCTTCCAAACATAACAGTTTTAATTCAGAATTCTTCATCAAAGAATAGAATTTTACACTGTGAAAAACATTTTCCTTTGCTGGATTATTTTAATGGACTAAGACGCATAATATTGGAAATGCCAGAAGCATGACACACTATGTAGTTCAGTATTTCATTAATGGAGCTCAACATAATTGCAACAAGAAAGATATAAATTCCAGAAACTTTAACTAGATCTTAGGAAGTGTTAATAATAGTTATAGTCATCCCCCTCCCCCTTTTTTTAACTATGCTGTCAACAGAGGGAGAGGGAATGCCTCTAAGTCCTCACCCTCTCCCAGAAATGTAAATACACACATATTTTCTTTGTAGTTCCTGGGGAAAAGACTGCTAACATCCAGATATATCCTGTGTTCTATTTAGCACAACATGGGTTTAATTCTGAGAATCTTGTTTTTGCAGGGCTGGGGAAAGAAAACATTTTGCTAAACCATGTTTTCTTTAATTATACTCCTATTTTCTGGCTCTGAACAATAAAGGAAAGGCAGCATGTTTACATATCAGAAATGTAGATATTACACAATGGAGGGAAGTTTGCTGGCAATTTGATCTAGATAATGAAGCAAGTTGCAGCTGTCCTTCTAGAACTCTCCTCAGGACTATAATATCAAAGTATGTTGCTGGAACCATGAAATTGCTGCCTTTATGGCTGACAGTCCATGTAAGATGGGGGAGTCAAAAACTGGAAAAAGGCAACAACAAATAGCTTTCATAAGACTGAAAAATGCAGATTGGATGCAATCCCTACAAGTCAAATTGGTTCATAAAGGAAGGTTGGCTGTGACTGTTTCTAGGAATCATACCTACTCTGCCTGGCCTCTGCACTAATTCATTAATCTTCTGGACCAATGGATATATTTGGAACTTTGAGGACATGGACGTTCTCATAAAATTGCTGCCAGGAGGCCATATTCATTCACAAGATGACTGTCATGATGAGCATTGCCAGTCATTGCTATTTATGTGATGCCCCAATTATCTAGAATGGTCTCTACCATCCCTTCTTCCCTCTGGGTAGTCCTACTACCCAACTTTAAATCGATGAAGTCTTCAGATTGACTCCTGGTGACTTCATAAATTTATCAGGCTAGCATGGAGATTGGATGGAGCTCAAATGGCTTGCAAGATCATGCATAGTAAACAAACAAATCCATTCTATGCTTGAAGTAATTTTATTTTGGTAGATTGTGCTAATCTACGTGTGTGTTGTGCAGTGCTATTTTGTTACAGCTTTCCTAGGTTGTTCATCTTCAGACTGAGAGTTAGTGTGCTATCTTTAAGATGCTGGACTAGGACTGGGGGATTGAAATTGAAATCCACCTTCAACCATGGAAATTCAGTTTTAGGCTAGTTATTGTTTGTCAGCCCAGTCTGCCATGATCTATTGTGGCTGGATGAATCATGTGACATTTCAGTGGAAGCCTCCTTAAGCTTCTAAAGTAAAGCAGGCTATTAATCTAATACATAAATCAAAGTAGAGAGTAGCTCAGTATTTGTCATACCAAAACCTTCCTACCATCCATTGGAGAAAAAGCAAAACCAGAACACTTTGTTAATGTTAAGTTCTGCGCATGGGTGCAAGGAGCGGAGATGAGGCAGTGACAGTGAACTTCAACTCTTTATTAAGCATACTGAACAGAGCAAAACCCTAGGGCAGCAGCAGCCCTTTTATAGGGTTGGCTGCTGACCTATTAGCCAATGAGGAACATGGAAGTGTTAAACCCTTGAACCAATGAGAGTTGGCCCATTAACAGCCAATCAGATTTTCCAGAAAGGACCAATCTGATATTGCTATTATCGGCCAATCAGAAGTGCAGGATTAGAACTCTGCTTTTCTTAAGGTTGTTAAACTTTTTTAAATGCCTTTATTATTAGTTCATAACACCCCTTCCCCCTAGGTTCCATTTGAGGGGTGCGGTGATGTAATCCTGTAGATATGCAGGTTGTTTCAACTGTCTATTAGATTTGCGCTGTCCCACCGGTTCCTGTCTGTAGTCCGGTTTCGATGGAACGTTTTTTGATTTATCTGGTACAGGCGGTTCCGCATCCTCATTGGATGACTCGATGCCGCTAATTCTGTCGTTGTTGTCCTCCGGTCTCTGTGGGCTCGCCTCCGTTGAGGTATTCCTCTGTGGCGAGGGCATCCCTCTATCTGATTCTTCTTCATGTAACGCACCCGGCTGCTGACTTCCTTTGAATCCGCTTTCTGCCATCTCGAATTTGGTTTCTTCAACATCCCCTCCCCCTTCAGTTTGAGAGTCACAGGAGTCGCGGGAACTGGGTTGCAGCCTAGAGCGAAGCTGATCTATATGGTGTTTCCATATTTTTCCGTCCAATGTTTGCACACGGTACGATCTGGGCCCGGTGGTTTGAGTTACGGTTGCTTCGATCCATAATGGTTTGCCGGAAAGGTTTTTTAGCGAAGACTAAGTCACCTACCATGAACTTGCAGCATTTTCCACTAGATCCACAGGGTTTCTCTGGCGTGTAGGACGGGTGGAGCCGGTCGAGGTGGGAACGGAGGTTACGTCCCATCAATAGTTCAGCTGGAGTCTTGTTGGTGATGCTGTGCGGGGTGATGTGTTGGAATAGGAGTATTCTGTTTAGTTTGTCGTCAATGTCCCCATAGTCCATTTTGTGGAGAGAGTTTTTAACAAATTGGATCATGCGCTCGGCCCTGCCATTGGCCGCAGGGTGCGCCAGCGAGGTTAGCGCATGGCAGATACCCCGGTCCGCTAAGTATTGTTCAAACGCCAGGGCGGTGAACTGGGGTCCGTTGTCGGAGACCAGAACGTCTGGCAGCCCATGCGTTGCGAATAGCCTATTTATGACTGAATCAATTGTAGTAGTCTTCATCTTGTGGATCTTGAGCCAGTTGGAATAGGCATCCACTGTTAGGAGGAACGTATGTCCCTTAGTAGGTCCCGCAAAGTCAACATGACCCCCAGGGGGTTTCCCACTCCGTTGGAATTGCTCTAGGTGGGGCACTGCTGACTTCTTGGCACTTTAGACAAGTATTTACCCAGGCTTCAATCTGCTTATCAATGCCCAGCCACCACACGTAGCTTCGTGCAAGCGCTTTCATAGCACGATGCCAGGGTGACCGTCATGCAATGTTTTCAAAACTGCTCGTTGTAACCACTCTGGGACGACGACTCTGTCTCCCCATAGGATGCAGCCTTTTTGCAAGAAAAGTTCTGTTTGCTGGTTTCTGAAAGGGGTGAAGTTGTCAGGGGTTTGTTCTACTGGCCATCCTTGTTCGACCCAGCTGAGAACTCGCGCCAGGATAGGATCTCATTTCGTTTCGATAGCGAGGTCTCTGGCTGTTAGCGGCGGTGAATGTAGTGTTTCAATCTGGAGTGTCATAAGGGTTGGAGCTGGGTCGTCAACGGTTTCCGGAAGTGGGGCACGGCTCAATGCATCAGCGTGGGGAATGGCTTTCCCCGGGCAGTGTTGTAATTTATAGTTGTACGCAGCTAAGAACTCCGACCAGCGAGTCATTCTAGGTGACAATATATAGAGGGTTGGCTTGTCTCCCGCTATAATCCCCAGCAAAGGTTTGTGATCAGTAATAATAGTAAAAACTCATCCATACACATATTCATGAAACCGTTTCACAGCAGATACAACAGCAAGAGCCTCTTTGTCAATTTGGCTATAGTTACGTTCAGCCTTTGATAATGTCCTTGAAAAATAGGCAAAAGGGGCCTCACTACGATTTGGTAACACATGACTCAAAATGGCTCCTACTCCAAAAGGTGATGCGTCACATGTAATTGTTAAAGGCAAAGTCTCGTTATACTGCATTAAAACAGCATCGGAGGTTAGTAAGTTTTTCACTTGTCGGAATGCGTGCTCCTCTCGGTGTCCCCAGACCCAGGTTGCTTTTTTGTTGAGAAGTCTTTGTAGGGGCTCAGCTACGGTCACTTTCTGGGGCAAGAAGATGTTGTAAAAGTTAATGAGCCCCAGGAAAGCTTGGAGGTCTGTCCTATTCCTGGGTCTTGGGGCGTTTTTGATTGCTTTTAGTTTGCTATTAGTGGGGTGAATGCCTTGCTTATCGATTAGGTACCCCAGGAACTCAATCTGTACACAGTTGACATTTTTTTTTTAACCTTTAGGCCGGAGTCTTTAAATTTCTGGAGAACCATTTCAAGATGCCTTTCTAGTACTTCTCTATTCGGGGCCGCAATTAAAATGTCATCAAAGTATGGCACGGCCCCCTTGATCCCTTGCAAGGGTCTCTCCATCAGACTTTGAAAAATCCCTGGGGCTACGCTCACTCCAAATTGGAGTCGGTTGCATTTAAAGGCACCTCGGTGCATAACGATCGTCTGTGCTTCCGTGGTTTTTTTTTATCTACAGGCAGTTGTTGGTACGCCTGTGCTAAATCCAATTTAGCGAAGACTTTTCCGCCCCCAGGGAATGGAGAAGGTGTTGCACCACCAGCACCGGGTAAGCGTTCTGTTGAAGGGCGTGATTCAGGATGGCCTGGTAGTCCCCACAAATCCTTAATGATCCATCCGGTTTGATGGGTGTTACGATTGGGGTTTCCCAATGGGCGTGGTCAGTTGGTTTTAAAACACCCTGGGCTATTCATTTATCGAGCTGCTCGTTGATCTTTGGTTTTAGGGCAAAAGGTACCCGTCAAGGTTTAAGGTGGATGGGGGCTACTTCAGGGTTAAGATTAAATGATATCGGGGTCCCCTTGTACTTGCCTAGTTTGTCTACAAAGACATCCTGGAATTCCTGGATGAGGGCCTCCTCCCAGTCGTCGCTTCTGGTTTGGTGAATGCCGTCTACCTCGATCCCGAGTGGGGCAAACCATTGAAGGCCCAGCAAACTAGGCCGGTCGCGGTCGACGACAGTCAGTGGTAACGATGCAGTACTATTTTTGAATGATACTTTGACTTGGCTGGAGCCGACAACCGGAATTCAGTTCCCCTGGTAATCTTTGAGTATAATTCTTTGGGCTCTGAGGTCTTGACATCGGACGGCAAGGATTAATTGTTTAAGGGTCTTCCAGGAAACCATTGAGAGGGATGACCCTGAGTCGACTTCCATCACGCAAGGTTGGTTTTCGATGGCGACCCTCACTCGGATCTTCTTTGCATCTAACAATGAAGTGTGACCGATTGTAATGGTTTGGTGTGCCTCTTCCCATCTCGTTGAAGTGGCCAGTGTTTTATTTCTGTAGGAGTGGTTGTTCCATTGGTGGTTCAAGTGTTCCTGACTCACAGGACGATTCCCTGTGGTCTGGCGGTAGTTGTTTTTCTCTCTGAATTGGGCTGGATCCTTGCTTGCTTCTACAGACCTTCCTGATGTGGCCTCTTTTCCCACAGGAATGGCAGAGCGTGTCGAGGAATTTGCAGTCTGATCGCGGGTGGTTTGCCCCACAACCCACGCATTGGTGCGGTAGTCTTCGATTCCGCTGGTTGCGTTGGTCGCGTTTGGACCGGAGCTGGTTGACTTCCTCCTCCTCACTTTCTGATGGCGATTCGAGGTTCTCGTGGTGGGTCGCTGTTGTGTGTCTCTCTAGGCGAGGTGAGGTATTGCTGGCGAGTTGATGGAGCGGTGCGTTGGTGCGGCGCATTCGGGCGGCCGACTTTCCGGTTGCTTCTGCTGCAGTAGTGTCTTTGATGACATCGGCAAGATCGATGCCCCCTTTGGCCATGATCTTGCTCTGTGCTGTTTGGTCATCTAATCCCAGAACTATTCGGTCTCTCAGAGCTTCTTGGAGGTCTGCAAACCCAAAGAGGCCTCCCAGGTTCCGGAGGTCTGCGATGAAATCCGCAATGCTCTCTCCTTTCTGTTGGTCCCTCTGGTAAAACTCATGTCTTCGGACAAGCGTTGGTACGGCGGGTGCATAATGGGCCCATAGAAGGGGCACGAGGACGTCCCAGTCCATGGATTTCACCTCAGCCGGTTTCGCTAGTGCCTTGGCCATCTTAAAGATGGCAGGCCCGCAATGGGTCAGGAACACTGCTCGCTTTTTCCCCGTAGTGGCGTCCTTCAAGTTGTTGGTCTCCAGAAACATCTGGAACCGGTCTATGTACGAGTCCCAGTCTTCTTGTGCCGGGTCGAATGGAGCGGGTGGTATGGCACTGCCAGACATGGTTTCCGTTGTCGATGCGCCTTCAGCCACGTGCTCTGTTTGTGCTCTGTAGTGTTCAGTCAGCTCTGATGTCTCCACATCCCACCCTCATCGCCAGTGTTAAGTTCTGCGCATGGGTGCAAGGAGCGGAGGCGAGGCAGTGACAGTGAACTTCAACTCTTTATTAAGCATACTGAACAGAGCAATCACCTAGGGCAGCAGCAGCCCTTTAATAGGGTTGGCTGCTGACCTATTAGCCAATGAGAAACATGGAAGTGTTAAACCCTTGAACCAATGAGAGTTGGCCCATTAACAGAAATTATCAGATTTCCCAGAAAGGACCAATCCGATATCGCTATTATCGGCCAATCAGAAGTGCAGGATTAGAACCCTGCTTTTCTTAAGGTTGTTAAACTTTTTTAAATGCCTTTATTATTAGTTCATAACAGTTAACATTTTGTAATTAGGAAATTTGTAGTATTTGGAAGGATTTAGTCATAAGACTTAACATGATAGCAACTTATTAATAGGCGCAATGATGTAGTGGATTGGAGCAGGTAATAGATCCCTCTATACATTACACTCTTGACTTTTAATTAGATATGTCATTTGATTGTCCTATCATGTTTTTTGCAATAGCTAATTGTTATACCAAACTATTTTTCTTTTTACAGTACTGTAAAAGTTGGTCAAAGACTACAATAAAGAGATTTGATTTGACTTGATGTGATTTGATTTGATTCCAGCAATTCTTGAAATAAATGGACAGCCCGCACTTCACAGTGTTTCTTCTTCCCACAAAACAACAGTAAAGCAATCCAGATACATGGTAATTCAGTCAAGGCAAGAACCATCGTTTTGTGGGGTAGGGGGGCAGACAAAAAATTCTACCCCCTCCCCTTGATAATTTTACTTAAAGTGCTTCTTTGATAGTGCACTGCAGCCAATTTGTCAGAAGCAGTTTTGGTTTGTAGCTTCTGTTGCTTGTCAGAACTGTTGCTTCATCAGAACCGATGAAGCTTCTTGGATGAGAAGCAAAATGTTTTCTTCCTCCTCAAGGAAAAAGCAACCCAGTTGCCTTTTGAATAAGAAAAAAAAGCCTTTGCCACAACTATAACCTGGATGATAGAGAATCTCCACAGACATTCAGCAAAAGGAAAGTAGCTGACTAAACACAAAAGCAATTTGACTCAATGTTCTGGCTACTTTCTCATTTATTTCTGAAAGAAAAATACTATTCTGGTTAAGTTCTGTGCATGGGCGTGAAGGATGGAGACGAGCCAGTGAACGGTGAACTTCAAACTCTTTATTTACATGTGTAATAGCTCAAACTCAATGGCCGCAACGGCCCCCTTTATATAGGCAAACTCTTAACTATTTAACCAATGAAACACGGGGAGCGCTAGCTCCGTTAACCAATGGGAGAGGCTCGTTAATAGCCAATCAGATTCTCCTGAACGGACCAATCAGATGTCGCTATTATCGGCCAATCAGAAGTGCAGGGCCAGAACCCTGCACTTTACTTCAAGCTCTTAATAATCTTTATTCAAGTACTTTTATTGATTCACAACAATTCTCCTGAGAGCCGGTCGGATCATCCAAAGAGTGGGAGGTGCTTCAGTCTGCGTTGTTGAAGGCTGAGCTTAATTACTGAGGAATGCTCCGCCCTCCATCACGTGGCTCCCTTGCATTCCCCAGTTTACGCTCAGCCTTCGTGAGAGTAGGCTATGTATTTTACCACTCCTTGGCCGATTCAAGAGCTCTTTATTCCTCAGGTTTGATGATCATTGCCTCCAGTTCTCCTTAGCCTCTAAGCGCATTGGGATAGTGATTAAAAAGGGGAGCGCGTTTTCTTTGCCCCCAGGGGGGCTGTACAGCAGGCGGCTTCCGTGCTCCAGCGCCAATCCCCCCCCCTCAATTCGATCCTCTTCCTGCCGCTTTTCTATGCCGCACTCATAGCGGCTTTATTTGATCGCGCTGTAATAGTGCAGCTGGTGTTCCCCCCCACCGTAAATGCCGATCATCCCAGGAAGGGGCGAAAATCACCTGGCTGCCTCTCTCGGCCCCTAGACGTGCCGGAGAGGCTGATTTTGGCCCTGAGCAGCCCGTGAGTAAGGGAGTGTGGAAGGCCGCCATTTTGGGCGCCGCCGCGTGTCAGGCGCCGCTTTTAGAGGCCTCATTGAGCTGCAAAGGGACTAGCTCTAATTATAGGCCTTCCAGCTGTGAGAGCTATCAGATATTTAGGGGAATTGGCAAAATTGTTGCCTTTCCGCAGCACGCTTAGGGCAAGAAATAGCAGCCTATCCCTCCTGGTTGTTGCGTGGGAGCTCCAGCTGCCAGAGGCCTCACTCCAGCCTCAGGCGTTTTATTTGGCACATTGGCAATATTAACAGCAATTTCTGGGGTCACTCCTTCCTGGGAGCTCCAACCAGACCTTGGATTAAATATTATAAATAATAATAAGACTAATAGTAATATTTATCATTACATAGATATCTTAATATATTTAGATACACAATTATAGATAGATAGATAGATAGATAGATAGATAGATAGATAGATAGATATACGTATTTGCATATATATATTTTTACATCTTATCAATATTTGGCTATTTCACGTTGCCAACATTGGTTGGATTATATATCTTGATTGTACGCTTACGTATAAAGATGTTAATAATTATATTAGTTTATATACATCTAAAATTCCAAAAGGGGGTGCGGGCCAGCGAAAGGACACCCGGCCTTTGTTGTAGGTCGAACCCTTGGCGAGCCAACTGCCTTTACATTTGTATTACAGTCCTTTCCTCTACAATGGCAGATGGCAATTCTGCTAAAGGCCCTTCTTTTTTTTTTTTTTGAAACAAATTTTTATTAATTTTAAAGATAAAACAACACATCATTAACCATTAAATACATAAACACATAAAACCTCTTAACATTGTAAATCCTTACAAATCAAACAAAACATTATTTTTATACAGCATAATTCCAATTTATCCCATCTCCATATGGACACACAAATATCTTTCAGCAAATTTCTCATTATTTCTCTTTACTCCTATTCAATTTCATTTCTCTTCCATATTTATCCATTTTATAGTCATCATATTCTTTTCTTTCTGGCTTGTTTAAATTATTCTCATCTAACATTCCTCCAAGGTTTTATTGATTCTTTTTTCCTTTTTTTTATAAAAAACAAATTTTGTTAGTTTTACCATAAACACAATACACAAACATACAAACACAAAACATAAACAAAACTAAAAGATCTTTTCTGAAGGTTGTCTGTTCCCGGGTTAAAACTCTTCACACAGACACAAATTCAAACATCATATTCAACCCATATCTCCTTCCATATCTTATTATCATTTTCTTTTTTATATATATATATAAAAACCATTTTTATCAGTTTTATAAAAACAATGCACAAAGAATCAAGGCATAGCAGCTTATAAATTCTTTTCTAAGAAAAAATAATAATAAAAGATCAATAAGGCATAACATTTCCAGATTATAATATCAATATTTCATATAATATTAACTTCATATCTTGTCCCTACTTCTCCTTTCCATCCAAATTATTTATTAATTAAAATTTTATTGCCTTTTATCAATATACAAAATCCAAAAAAAAAAAAGCATATATATCCTTCCATATCTTATTACCATTTTCAACAACATTCTTTGTCTGTTCTATTTCCAATTATCCATTCATCTTTTTTTTCTTTTACTATACTTCTCCTGTACACCAATTGGAGTAACATCTATAACTCATTACCCTAACTTAGAAATACTACATATAGCAATCTTTCTTGGGATTCTGTTTAAAAGATTCTAAAATTACATAATAAATTTTATATTCTAAATATACATATAAAAACACACTCTTATATACCCTCCAGAATCCCTCTTTTAATCTAAATTAAATTCACCCATTGTCTCTAAATAAACTTTTTTTCTTTAGGTCTTGCTTCCCCCCATTAAGGCTTCTCCTCCCCCCCTTTCTCTCTTGCTTATTCTTCTCCTTGCCCTTTCTACCCCTTTGCTTTTTCCCTTCGCTTTTCTTACTCCTTTTCCTTTGCTTTCTAACCTTGCCTCCATCTTTTCGCTCATTTTTCTCTCTTTTGGTTGTTTTTATAATTCTTAAAATCCCCTTTTTCTTATCCTTTTTCTCCTCCTCTCCGGAAGGGACCCATTGTTCATCAAAGATGGCTTCTTCTTCCTCTTCTTCCTTGTCCCAGTCCTTCTGCTGCGTAATCAACTTTTCAACAGAACATAACGCCATTTCTAAGAATTGAAACAAAGCGCCCAAAGTATCTTCTTTTTTATATTTTTGATATTCAATCTCTAGTTCATCCACAAACGATGCCATTATAAAAAGGGAAACTTTTTCCAAAACAACCACAAGTATTTTTAATCAAAGACAATCAAAAGCAATTAAAAAAAAAAAGTTCCAAAAGTTAATACTTTTCTTCCTTCTTCTCTTTCTCTTTCTAGATTAATTTTTATTCAAAGGGGTCCAATTACCATATATCTTCCTTTGGGATCCACAAAGACGTTCTAGACAATCTCCTCCTTTTTCAGCTTCTGCTCCAATTTTTTTTCTCCCTTCCCACTTGCAATGACAATTTTAAATAATCAGAAATCCATACCTCCAGCAAAGATTTTCCAATTTCTTAAATTTTTCAATGTCCAAAAATCCCTTTGTCTCTTAGCTTCAACTTTCAAAGCAATCCACTTTCAATGTCTAATATATCCAAATATTTCTGCTATTTCCGTGGGGTGGGAGAGTAAAAAAAAAAAAAAAAAGTTCACTTTAACAGCTTCTCCGCCGCTTTTCGCTCTTCTTAGGGATACAATGTATCCTCCAGCAATTCAAGCAGCTCAATTCCAGGCAATTTAAAAGGTGTTACTTGACCCGGCTCAGACAGAACTTTCACTCTTCACACTTCCTCCAGCACAGTTCTTACCCGGTTGCTGGCTTCTTCGTGGCGGCCATTGCTGACCGCCGCTCCACCGCCTTGGGAAAAAGGGGTTTTCCCGGAGAAGGGGGGGGTCTGTGACACCCCCACCTCCCTATCCGACTCCCCTTTCTCTTCAGCTGTCCCTACAGGGCAGCCATATCCCCCTGACCCGTCTGGATCGGGGGTACCTCGACGGCTAGCACAGCAGGAATCGCGAGCTGTCGCGAATTCCTGCTGCCCCGAAGCCACGCGAAACCGGAAGTCATTCTTTGAAGGCCAAATCTAAATCCTACCACTTGCGCAAACAGGCTAAGGAAGCCCCTAAGGAAACTTCCAAAGCTTCTCAGAGGGATGCTCTAAGACGTCATAGGGCACTGGAGAAAGAATTTGACAGGCGATCTAGAGAGACACAACCGGTATTTCCAGCTCCCCACCCTCTGCTCTCTCTACCTCCAGACACCCCCCCTTCCAGATTGCTCTTCCCTCTCCAGGCGCAGCCCATCCCAGGGACACCAGGTTCCCGGAACAACGACCAGGCGGATGCTGGAAGCCCACGTCCGCTGGTCTGCGCCATGAGGGGGTCACCACAGTTGAGATCCCTGCGCACATGCAGGCATGGATGGAACAGGCTATTCGCCAGGGGATTGCAGAGGGCCTGCAACAGATGTCCAGGTCTGGTCCTCCCTCGATGGTGCCCGAACACGACTCACCATCAGTCAGGTCCTCGCCTAGATAGGACCCCACTCTTGGTCAGGTACCTTTACAGGAGGGCAGTCCTCTCCCAGAAAGGGATCTGGAGGAGGCCATGGAGGACCTAGATTGGTTCAGGGAGGAGGAGGAATTGGAATGGGGGTGTACGCACCAAGGGGAGCCCCTATCAGAGATAAACCCTATGGACGGGGACATGTCCGAGGATGAGGGCCTCACCCCGGATCAACCCACCTTTGTGGGTCTGTTCAAGCCGCACATGTTTAAATCGCTTCTATTTAAGGCCAGGAACATTTTTGGCTTGTCTGTACAGTCCTCCTCGGCTCTCCCTTCCCCGGCAGAGGGACAGGAGGATGCCATTTTTAGGCAGCCCGTGGTGGAGGCGGAGGTGATCCCGGCCCCGCCCATTTTTCATGACTTAGTCTCAAACCAGTTAGACTCCACAAGGGCCCCACCTGCCCCATCCAGCCAGGACAGGAGGTTCTTTAACCTTGAGTCGAGCTTCTGCAACCTGCTTAGCACTCCCGAGGTAGATGAGCCCATCGTTGGTTTGGCATCCTCATCCTCCCCCAGTGATCCCCTGGAGGTCCTGAAGCCCGAGGACAAGAGGTCCGAGCTTGCTTTATGTAGGGCTCACCAAGCGGACACCTGGGCCATTAGATCGGCCACTGCTGCTTTCTTCTTCACCAGGTCTTCGATCCGGTGGCTCCGTCAACTGAGGCATCATGTCCCCCTCTCTAACACCAGGGCACATCATGACATAGCAAAATTGACAGCTGCGGCAGAATTCTCGGCCGACGCCACATACCACGCGGTTAAGTTCTCTGCCCGAGCAATATCCTCTCATGTTACAGCTCGCCGCCTGCTCTGGCTCAAGCACTGGCAGGCGGATGTAAAAAACAAGGTTAAGCTGCCCACCGCCCCCATATTAGGGGACAAATTATTCAGCACCATCCTGGAGCCATTTCTATCAGAAACCAGAAGCAAGAAAAAATTTCTTCCCCCCCATTTTCCGTAGGTCAGAGTCAAGAGCACAGCCCTTTCGGAGAGGTTCCTCATGACCTTTCTACCAGTTTCCTTTCCCGCCCAGGTACCCGAGACCCCCCTCCTTCCGGCCTTTCCAGCCCCAGGATCAAGCCAATCCGGGTGACAGGAGCAGGAGGGGTGGCAGCTACAGGCGCCCCTTCAGGGGTTCAGGAGGGAAGCCCTTCCGGCGCAAAAGATAGACCCCATCCACCCCTCCCCATCGGTGGATGCCTCAAGCATTTCACCGACTGGTGGGGCTCTTCCACCTCCGATGCCTGGGTCCAGGAGACCATCAGACTAGGCCTCGCGCTTGAATTTCAGCGCGCCCCTCCTGAATTTTTTATGGCATCTCCCCCCTCCAAGGATCTCACCAAATGCAACCTAATGGATTCAGTTATCCGCCATCTCCTCTCCATACAGGCCATACAACCTGTACCACCATCCCAACGGAGGCAGGGGTTTTACTCTCACCTGTTTGTGGTCCCCAAATCCTCAAGGGGATGGAGGGCTATCCTAGACCTGAAACGCCTTAACCGTTACCTGACCTACCGCAGGTTTAAGATGCACACCCTAAATCCATTCTGTTAGGTATCAGGTAGGGGGACTGGCTATCCTCTATAGACCTTTCAGAGGCGTACCTTCACATCCCAATCCGGCCCTCCCATTCCAAATTCCTCAGGTTCTGCTACAACCATCGCCACTTCCAATATGTGGCACTTCCCTTTGGATTGGCCTCTGCCCCGAGAACCTTCACTAAGGTCCTAGTGGCCCACCTCAAGGACCTCCCGGTTCATCTCTACTGTTACCTGGATGACATCCTCATTCTGTCTCACTCCAGACCCCAAGCAGAAAAGGATATCAGAGCTACTCTTTCTGCCCTCCAAGATCATGGATTCCTAGTAAACTGGCAGAAGAGCCATCTGTTACCATCTACACGGATCACCCACTTGGGGTCCGTCATTGACTCGGTTCAGGGAAAGGTTTTCCTTTCCTCCGAGAGATTCCGTAGCATCCAGGAAACTGTCAAACATATCAGACGATCAAGAAAGGTAACACTTTTAGAATTGTCTAAATTACTCGATAAAATGGTCTCATGTATTTCCATTGTTCCCTGGGCCCATTTACACACTAGATCCCTATAATGGTTCCTGCTCCCATTCCAAAGGACCGGCAGAAGCAATTCAAAGGCTGCGGTCAAGGTGTCTTCAAGGGTCCTCACGTCTCTCCTCTGGTGGACCAGTCCCACCATCAATAAGGGACACTGCTTCAAGGAACCCCAACACCTCATCCTCACCACAGACGCCAGCCTGTCCAGATGGGGCGCTCACACCCACTCGCTCTCGACACAGGGCAAATGGTCACAGGTAGAACGCACATGCAGTATAAACTGGTTGGAACTTCGTGCCATCCACCTGGCCCTGCGCAACTTCCTCCCCCACGTACGTGGGCGGCATGTCCTGATACTTATGGACAACGTCACCGCCAAGGCTCACGTCAACCGCCAATGGGGGCACCCAGTCCATAAGTTTGATGAGAGAGGCCGAGCGCCTCTGCCGTTGGGTGGAGCGCAATCTCCTCTCCCTCAAAGCCGAGCACATCTCAGGGGTCTCAAACACCCAAGCAGATTGGCTGAACAGGACCACGGTGGACCAGTCCGAGTGGCGCATTCACCCGTCACTGTTCAGGGAAGTGACCGTGATGTTCAGCCTCCCGTCAGTAGACCTCTTCGCATCCCCGCTCAACACCCAACTCCCCAGGTTTTTCTCGAGGTACCCCTCCCACGGGGCCGAGAATCACAATGCCCTCTGTTGCCCCTGGCCCACATGGCTTCTATATGCATTCCCTCCATTGGCCCTCATCCCCAGAGTCATCCAGAAGCTCATCTCCGAGAAAGCAGAGCTGATTTTAGTGGCACCCTACTAGCCCAGGCGCCCATGGTTTGCGGACCTCCACAATCTATCAGTGGCCTCCCCTTGGAAAATTCCCCTGCACAGGATATCCCTTTCCCAGGGACCCCTCCAACATCCAGACCCTCAGTGGCTCCAGTTAGCCGTTTGGAGGTTGAGCAGGAATGTCTAAGGAAGGAGCAGTTCTCTGACCAGGTTATTGATACCATTTTAGCCGCAAGGCGGCCCTCAACAACCCGAATATACAATGCCACTTGGAATAGCTTCTGCAAGTGGTGCCATAATTTCCAGATCAACCCTCTTTCACTTTCCATTGCTCAAGTTTTGGAATTCCTCCAAGAAAGTCTAAGAAAGGGACTTTCTCCGAACACCCTGAGGCATCAGGTAGCAGCCCTCTCAACTGTGATTATTTGTGACAATCTGGGTACCTTCTCCCTCCACCCTCGCATTAGGGCATTCCTTAGGGGAGCAACTAACTTGTGTCCCCCAACTGTACACAGATACCCTACCTGGGACCTCAACATGGTCCTGGCGTCCCTTACTAAACATCCCTTTGAGCTTCTCAGGGAATCCTCACTCCAGTTCCTAACTTTCAAAGTCGTATTCCTGGTGGACATTACTTCGGCTCGCCGAATATCAGAGATAGCTGCCTTGTCAGTGAGGAAAGACCTTTGCATCTTCCATGCCGACCGGGTGGTTCTACGGCCGGACCCTACCTTCTTGCCTAAGGTCAATTCAGCCTTCCACAGGGCACAGGAACTCACACTTCCGAACTTCCGCCCCAATCCCTCGCGGGAAAGGGAGAAGCTTTGGCACACCCCGGATGTAAGATGGGCCCTCCGCATTTACATTAAACGTACCCAGCCCTTTAGGAAGTCCAAATCCTTTCCTTTCAACCTAAATCCTTAGGCCCCGGCAACCATCGGCCGCTGGATTAGAGCTACTATTTTCAAAGCTTACTTGTCCCAGGCTCTGCCGGTGCCCAGCGGAATAACGGCACACTCCACCAGAAGTGCAGCCACCTCGGCAGCTTGGGCCACCCAAGCTCCAATTGCTGATATTTGTCGGGCGGCCACCTGGGCCTCCCCATCTCCCTTCATTAGGTATTATAAGATCGACATATTTGCCTCGGCGGAGGCTTCGTTTGGGAGACGAGTTCTCCAGCGAGTCCTCAAGGAACCGCAGGGACTTCAGAACCAGACGGAGTCCCTCCCATAGGACAGCCAAGCTTTGGTATGTCCCACTCTCTGTATGATCCGACCGGCTCTCAGGAGAATGGGCGTTGGTCCTTACCTGACACGCTATTTCTTTGGAGCCGGGAGGATCATCCAGCCCCACCCTTTTAGTTCACCGTCTGGTGGGGTCTTGTTTCAGCCAAGGAACCACTTAGCATAGTAAGATGAGAGCACGATCTTCTCTTCACTCTCGTCTTCGCGTAAACTGGGGAATGCAAGGGAGCCATGTGACGGAGGGCAGAGCATTCCTCAGTAATTAAGCTCAGCCTTCAACAATGCAGACTGAAGCACCTCCCACTCTCTGGATGATCCTCCCGGCTCCAGAAAAATGGCGTGTCAGGTTAGGACCAACGCCCATTCTAATAGCTAAACATGTACATCTACAACTGAATGGAGTGGTATTTACATTCCATTCCATTCTTGCAGTGGAACTGTAAGAATTATGTACGCTGGTTTAAGCCTTGATTTGACCTATTTTGAATAAGAAAATAAGACCTTCCTTCCCTGCCTTAGTTGCCCTTTGGCCTAACAAAACCACAACTAATCACAAATGGGAGATTTGTGATCTAGATCTTCAGGCAGATAGAACCAGAGTTCTAATCACCCTTCTTTGGACTATTCCCAGAGACCAACTCAAGGAAAGGACAATGGTTCAAAATCTGAATTGTTGTTCTGAGCAGGAGGTTACTGCTTTCCTGCTGCGAGACCAAATTTCAGCCATTTCCAAAAGGGTTGCCAAATTTCTAAAAATAGCCATGGATTGTAAAAGTCATGTGGTGCCTCTTTCACACTACTTATTGTTTCAGGCTTTCCTGCACAAGTTTATTGTTGGTTTACATTTGATCTATCATTGTATTGTTATATTTTTGTATTGATATTGTACTATAAATAAATAATAACAGATGAATGCCATTGTATTTGAGTTTATCTATGAAGGCATTGATTACTATTGACCTCACCCCTTTCTTAAGAGGTCTGTAGGGGGTGTGCATAAGCGTACCAATGTGCCCACCATCCCTGTCCTATTGTTTCTTTTATTTTTTTTCTTATCTATATTCTGAGGGGGAAATGGTAGGTTATATTTCCTTGCCTGGTTAAGATATATCATAGTATAGCAATAGTCATAGCACCTAGACTTATATACTATTTAATAGTGCTTTACAGTACTCGCTAAGCTGTTTACAGTCAGCAAGTTGCTCCCAACAATCTGGGTCCTCATTTTATCCACCTCGGAAAGATGAAAGGTTTAGTAAAGCTTGAGCCAGTCAGGTTCAAACTCCTGGCAGTAGACAGAGTTAGCCTGCAATACTGCATTCTAACTACTGCACCACCACAGCTCAATTTGCATGTAATGTGTAACATATAAACTGGAGGTTTTTTTTCCAGTTTGATGGATGTATTCCCTTTCCAAATTATTATTGATCAGTGTAATGTGTTTGTCTCCTAAATATTGAATAATAAAAACATTCCCACATTGACTTCACAAGGAGAACCAGATATGGAACTAATAGTAAAACCTTTATTATACAATATCGGTAATAATATCCTAAAGTAAAAATATCCTAAACATGGAAGAAACAAGCAAGTTACACAGAATTTCGTTTCTTTTTTAGCCATTGCATTATATGAGAAAAGAGCAAGCATGTTTACTGGTGTTCAAATTCAGAACAGCTAAGTAAATAGAAATGTGAATTTGTTTATGTATAGTGAGATGCACATACTACATAACATGGCATATATGCAAGCATTCTTCCTTTTCTCTTCAAGTTAGTTTACCGAGCCAGATGCCTACCAGTCCAGCCCTGGCTTTTTCAAAATACATGCACATGTGGAAAAATTATGGGAGTAAAAATATCAAAAATGAAAATTGATGCTGTTATTCCAAATATGGATAAATAAAAAACTGATTGTACTACATTAGATGTGTGACTGCGAATAGTTGCAGGCAAAGCCTCAGTGGCAATAGGAGCTGTAAGTTTACATATTTTAGCCTCCACATGGGCGTCTTGCCTTCAGCATTTTAGGAAGAATCTTTTTAAGCAGAGCTTCCTTCCTTGACAGATGGACTATAAATCATGTTACAATTTAGAAGGAGGGCATGGGTAGAGGGGAGGGGGGAAGAACATGTTTTGACCCAGCACCTGGATTCTTGTGCAATCCAGCTTTAGTACTTCTGCATTTTTCAATATTCTTTCTTTTTTTTACTGGCATCTAGACAAGTCTTCTACCTTGGGCAATTCAGTTGGATTGCAACTCTTCCTTTTTTTCCTCTCTCTTTGCACAAATGGACAGTTTCTGTTCCTTACCAAAATACACACTTATTGGCATATTAACAGGAGAAAATGTGGCTGCCATTCCGCGTTAGGACTGTCTTCTTCTGAATGCTCTTATTCTGATGTATCTTTGGGTATTTACCAAGAAATTTCTATAAGTAACCGTTCTTTTCCTGGGCAATGTATGTACCACCGCTGTGTTCTTGCACTTTATTTTCAGTTACTGCTAGGTGATCAAATTGCTCCATGCAACTGTTGGAAGAAATATCCTTCAGGGTTCAGTTCCAAGTGGAGAAGACGACACTGGAAACATGGAGGCTGTTTGGAAGGATGGTTTAATGGTGGACAGGACCACATGGCTTGGAGTTCCAAAGTGAAAGGGATGATCACATGCTTCAAGATGAAGGAAAAGAAGGAAGGGCTAATATACTGAGTGTGCCTGGGTTTTATATCCTCTGTTGGGATTTGAATGTGAGCTTGTATTCTGATTGGTTATCAGACTCCCATAGGGCCATGCATGGGCAACTCTGTAGGATGTCCTGGGTGCCAGGCTTGGTTGAGCCTTGCTGGGTGATAATGTAATGAAAGGGCTTTGGGCAATTCCTATAGGTCTATCTGGAGATCTTTGTTATGTAAAATAGGCTGGCCTAGGCCAGAGTAATGGCCCATTAGCAAAGATGGGGGGGGCTGAGTTTCTGCTTCTGAGTTTCTACTCTTTTTAGGGGAAATATTCTGCCTTTTTGATATTTCCTAGGATATTTCATTTTTCTAGGAGAGGGGTGGGTAATAACTTCCTACACAACCAAGAAGCCGAAACCTACTAAAATGTGTTTCTTTACTATCAAATAGCTAGGTTGCAATAGCTTTTATTATTTTACCTTATGCAGTTTTCCACATCCACCCCATGCTTTTATCATATGAGAAAAGCACAGGTTTTCTTAATTGTTCATGACAGTCTCCATATTGTTCTTGACGAAGTCCTTAACTCGGGAATCCCTCTGCTTACTTCAGCTATAAATGTAAACATTCAGAGTTATGATCTGGTTCTGGGTGAGAACATTCTGTGTTTATTAAGCAAAAGAAGAAACTTGACAATTGCTGTTGGAAGTTGGAGCTTTTAACCCTTTATATCTAAGTTAAATTGTGATCTTATACCTAATGAAGCTGTTGGAACAGTCAGGGAACTTTTAAAAATGGAGAGGGGTGGGAATAATCTGTTTTGCAACACAATATTATCTACTCTAAGTAACAGCTTTTAAGATTGAAAAATCAGATATATACTAAACACGTGGACTGAGTAAGTGCTTTATTGCAGTTTTACTGCAGGTCATAAATTTAATTAATGATACAAACAAAACAAAACCCATATTGTGAGTTCATGAATGACAAAGTAATAAATTCCAAAATCTTGAGCAGGAAACTATAAAATGGTTAAATCAGCCTTATGTGTATCTATTGTTTATACTGTAGTGCCATACTTGTCAATAAAGAGCAATAACAAGTCATAGCCAAGGAAATTCCCTACCACTGATCTACATTTCCCAAGCAGTAAGATGATATATTCATGGGGCTCCAGGACAAAACTAAAGATAAGGAATTATGAATCACTAAGCAACACTCAAAAATACAACATAGATATGATCCCCAGTGTATAATGAGACTGATTCTTATAAATGCAAAATAATTTTTGCTTCAAAATCATGTCTCTTAGAGATGTGCTCACTTTGAAATTATTCTGAAAATGCACTTCGGATTTCGTGAATGTGTGAGAAAACCACTTCCCTGTTATTTATACATCCTTACACAACTCTGAAAAATTTGGTGGTGCTGCTTTAATAGCCACATGATTCATAACTTTAACAAGTGGAATCTTTAAAGTTTTCAGCTTGTTCAGAAGCCTGCAAAAAGCTGAGCTCTTTAATGACTGGCAAAGCCATGCATATTTTTTCAAAGTCTGGTGTACTTAAGAATTATTTTCATAATGTGCATATACTTCATTGGCATTATTTTGAATCAAGATACAGTGTTGCCAGAGCTAATCTGAAGAATGGTATTTGGAAGGCCAAGACTGATTATAAGAGGAAGATTGAGAATAATTTTTATAGCAAATAACATGGGGCAGGTGTGGCGAGGGACTCTACAAATTACAAACCATCAATCGACCAATGTCATCCCTGCTGAGGGGGATGCTTCATTGGCAGAGGAACTGAATCATTTCTTTGCTCGCTTTGAAGTGGAGACATCAGAGACAGATAAAATACAACTACCAGCCAATTGTAGCCTCCACCTCATTGTGGAGGAACAGGAGGTGAGGAGCATTCTGAGGGCTTTGAATCCGAGAAAGGCTGCCGGTCCTGACGGTATCTCTGGCCAAGTGCTTAAAGACTGTGCTGATCAGTTGGCTGGAGTCTTTACCAGGATCTTCAGTCAGTCTTTATCCAAGTCCATTATTCCGTCTTGTTTGAAGGCTTCCGCCATTGTTCTGCTGCCAAAGTTGTTCCCTATCAATAACCTCAATGATTACAGACCAGTGGTACTCGCTTCTATCATCATGAAGTGCTTTGAGAAATTGGTCTGTCGGCACATCATTTCTGGTCTTCCGCATACATTTGATAAACACTCTTTGCATACAGAAAAAATAGATCTATAGAGGACGCTATAGCCATCACTGTTCAGACTGCTCTGACTCATCTAGAACAGTGGGGGAGGGGCTATGTGAGGATGCTTTTTGTAGATTTTAGTTCTGCGTTTAACATAATTCTTCCACCTAGACTAGTGTCTAAACTTCTGGACCTTGGGCTTTCTAATTCAATCTGCCTTTGGATTATGCATTTCCTGTCTGGCCGCTCACAGAAGGTCAGATTAGGTAATCATACCTCTTCAGCCCTTATTCTCACATTGATACACCACAGGGTTGCATGTTGAGTCCCTTACTCTATACTCTTTAAGTGCATGACTGCATTCCCACTCACGCTAGTAAAACTATTGCTAAATTTGCAGATGATACAACAGTGGTGGGACTCATCTCTTGGGGGGCTGAGTCTGCCTACCGAGTTGAGGTGGACCGGTTGCTTTCATAGTGTGGAGACAATAACTTGGTTCTCAACACCAATAAGACCAAGGAGCTTATAGTGGATTATAGAAGGAACAGATCAGACATCCAGCCCTTGCTTATCAATGGAGACTGAGTGGAGCAAGTGGCCAGTTTTAAATTTCTGGGTGTTACCCTAAAAGAGGACCTGACCTGGGGTGCCCACATTGCAGCCCTGGTCAAAAGGGCCCAGCAGAGATTATACTACCTGAGACTTCTCAGAAAACAACAACTGAAGAAAAAACTGCTGGTGACCTTCTACCGCTGCACCGTAGAGAGTATTTTAACATACTGCACTTCTGTGTGGTTTGCCAATCGCACAGTGGCAGATAGGAAAGCACTCCAGAGGGTGCATGTCATTGCCCAGAAGATCATTGGTTGCCCTCTCCCCTCTTTGGAAGAGCTTTATAGCTCCCGCTGCCTTAAGAAAGTTCAAAACATTCTCAAAGCTCCATCTCATCCTGGGAACCCTTCTTTTGAACTATTACTATCTGGCAGACGGTACAGAATAATAAAAACAAGGACAAATAGGCTGAAAAAAAAAAGCTTCCCAGGGCAGTAGCTCTTTTGAATTCTGCTGTATAGTGCAGTGTTGGTGTGGTGTCAGGGGTTTCTGGTTCAATGTGTGAAGGGTGAAGAATGTGTGTTTGTGTTTATTTTCATGATGTGCACTGAAGATGGTGTTTGATTTCGTTGTACAAGGTGCAATGACAATAAAGTAAACTAATTAAGCAGGTAGTGCAGGGGCGCATCGTCATGTCCGTGACATTGTGACTTTTTTCCCCTTTGCTAAACTGGGGGTGAGTATGGCCAGTGCGTGATGCATCCAGCCTGTGGGCCACAAGTTTGACACCCCTGAGATAGTAGGTTCCCGTGTTTTATATCACCATTCTGAATTATGATGTTAAGGGACAGCACCACAATAAGGCTGGTAGAGGATTAATTCAAGAGAAAAATCATTGGGGAAAAAACTGTCAGTAAGTAAATGAATGTGAGATTGCTGCTGAGCTAATATTAGTTTTATCCTCAACATATGCATATTATAACAAACAGAAGAGAAACTTGAGTGATTCCCCAAAGATATGTGACATGTTTAGTACTTCAGAATTACTCATTCATGTAAAATTTCAAATTACTGTACTCTTCCAGTTTTTTTCTCTACACTCTGATACCTGTCTTTTTACTTGGCGGTGAGGGGAAAATAGAATATTTGGGTAGATACTGGGAGATTGTGAATATACGGTAGGATTTTGATCTCATCGTACTAGAGCGATTAGTGTTCTAAATACAAGTTTGTTTTCCTGAATCATTGTTTCACATCCTCTAAAAGATGAACAGCAAGGCCACTCTAGTTACTGGGTAAAGCTGAAAAGGGGTTTTGTAATTTCCGCTGCTATTGTTCAATGTATAATTGTTTCTGTTGCAACATCTCTCTCTCTCTCTCTCTCTTTTTGTCTCTTTATATACATGTATAAATATCTATAAAAGAGAGAAAGAGGTGGGGAGGGCTGGGAATGCAGAGAGGATTTTGGCAGGATGTGTGCATTGCTTCTCCCCCTCCCACTTTAATAGTAAGAAAAGCTAATTCCTACCCACCTACCCCCTAGTGCTGTGAAATGCAGATCATTGTCCTTTCTGAACATAGGCCAGCAGTTCTGACTATAATACAGAAAAGAAAAGCAGCCAAAAATGAAGCCATCTCGGTATTTTTGTCTGAAGTCAAAGTGTACAATACTCAAGGGTGCAACTGGACTTTCTACCTGACTGCTCTGAATTTACTTTTCTCACCTGCTCTGAATTCATTTCCAGTGGCAATACTGATAACTGATTTTTTTAGAAAATTCTGTACCTTTGTACCCACCCCCGCTCCCATTTAAGGTTATTTAAATTATTGGACACAGTATATTGTTGAAATAAATGTTGTGTACTTGCACTTGTGGTACAACCTTCAATGCCTCTAATATCTCCAAGCAAAAATATGCCCTCTTGAATTCTGGTTGAATAACCAGAAAAACGATTAGGGATTTTCACTGATTAATTGTTCTCATTGTCAGAACATTTCTCCTTAGTTCATAGTTGGATCTTTCCTAGGTAAGTGTCCATCCGTTTACTTCTTGTCCTGCCTTCAAGTGCTTTGGAGAATGGGCTGATCCCCTCTTCCCTATGACAGCTTCTCAAATATTATCATGTCACCTCTGGTCCTTCTCTTTGTTAAATTAGACATATCCAGTTCCTGCAAACTGTTCATCATATGTTTAGCCTCCAGCCCCCAATCATATTTGTTGCTCTTCTCTGTATTCTTTCTAGAGTCTTAGCATCTTTTTTTTTTTTTTTGTGACATGATAACCAAAACTGGATGCAGTCTTTCAGGAGGACAGGTCCTCCGGAAAAAATCCATACCTGATGCCACTAAAAGTCAATACCAATGGCATATAGTCAAAATTCAATGAAATTGTTTCTTTTTCAGAATAACAAGGAGTAAGATAATATATTGTTATTCTTAATTCGTCCCAAACATTCTTCAATAATATGTAATACATTTAGAATATATGAGCAACATAATTCTTGTACCCAAAATGTGTGAAAGAATACAGAAGTTTCCCTTAGCTTGGTCAAACCTTCAGTTTTTAAAATTATGAGTATTAGTAGATAAAACGATAAGTTTTGAAGAAGCAGAAACTGTTGGTAGTTATGCTATGTTAGAAATAAAAGTGCATATTGTTCTAAAGGAAAACCTTTTATGCAATGACTCTTCCTGTTTTTTTCCTGTTTTCTTCAGCTTTTTTTCTAAAAATGTGAACATATAGAAGAAGAAGCTTAAGTTGAGAAAAATTTTAGCTCCATTTTATTATATTGATATTTTCTTTCAGTTCTGAATTTATTTTTGCTGATTTACCTTACTGGCAGAATTAAGAGATTCTGCATTTTTAGAGGACCTTTCTCTGTATTACCAATTGTTTTATATAAGTGTGTGGGGAGGTGTATAATTTAAGTTATAAATATATATACCAAATCATATATTGACATTTATATTGACATGTACAAAATTTGCTAATTTTATGAGTAAATGTTAGGAATAAGCAGAACTATCCACAATGCATGTAATGTTCTTATTGCAGCAAAGAGAATTTAAATGAGTAAAGAATATGAAAAAAATAACTATTTCAATTCTTTTTAGTGTATTTTAAGAAACAATTAAGAAAAGTAAACGTTGCATCTCCAGCCCTGAACTCCACTTAGTTCAAGGCAGTAATTCCTAACTTTGAGTCATAAGTGATAACCAACTTATTTTATTTGATTTATATCTTGGATTCCTTCCTTGAATTCAAGGTTGTATAAATAGAATTCTCTTCTGCATTTTCCACCATATTGTGATATTGGTGGGGTTGACAGTGATTGACTCAAGGCTGCCCATTGTGTCCTTGAAATTCCCCAGCTACTCCTGTGCTTAATTTATTTACCAGGTTGGTTATTAATTGCTGTTATATCTGACCATTTGCTACACTGGCTGGAGAGGGCAGGATGTCATTCAACAGAATCTAGAGATGAAAAACACTACTTAAAGACTCATGTTTATTACTCAACTCATATCTCTGTCTCTTGATACTTCAGTAATTTACAATTCACAAACGGAAAATCAGAATAACCTGGCATATTGAGCAAGCAGATTTTGAAAACACATTTATGGCAGTGTCTTATTTTAACTCTATTTAACTTATTTTCAGGGATGGGTTTCTACCAGTTCTGTCCACTTCTGTAGAACTGGTAGTTCTGAAGAGCGGTAGACATAGAACCGGTTCTATGTCTGCTGATGTTTTTGTTCACCCGGGCTGTTACCTGATCTTTATTTCCTGATTTTTCAACTTCAGCTGCCGAATGAGGCACAGCTGCAGTTAAAAAAGCAGGAAAAGAGGGCTGTTTCAAAGGCTGCTTCTCTGCACGCAGCATGCTGATGACGATTTACAGGCACACGGCTCCAGTGTGCAGGGAAGCTCGTAAATCCCGAACCAGTAGTTAACCCTGTCGTATCCCACCTCTGCTTATTTTACTCTTTCTAACTCAGTGGTTTCTTCCCCAAACCCCAAAAAATTTAACCTTAGATTGTCTACTATTGACCTCACCACTTTCCTAAGAGGTCTGTAGGGGGTGTACATAAGCGCACCAACGTGCCTACCGTCCCTGTCCTATTGTTTCTTTTTATTTTTTTTTATATGTATCCATTTCATGTATTCATAATTATGTTATACCTGTTATCTTATAATCGCTTGACAAAATAAATAAATAAAAATAAAATAAAATGCAAATGACTGAGTTTGCAGGCAACAAATGATCGATATAATGCATTTCTACTTGGCACAGAAGAAGAAGTCATGTCTGACTGGAGTAACTATTAGATCTAATCATGTGGATCATTCATTAGATCATTTCAATAAGCTGAAAATTTTCATCACTTTCTGAGTTCAGATTTAACCTGGAGAAGCCAAATCACACTCCATCAACGTTATAAGGCTTCCACTCTCACCCTTACATTCGTTCTTATGTTGTGGATGATTTCCAGCAAATCCAGCCTCAAAGGAAGCTTTTTCTAGGAGTTCTCTGAAAGCAAACTGTGTAAACCACAGAAAGGAAGGAGCCACAGCTCTTACAAGAGGCTCACAGTTTCTCACAAGTGAAAGATTGTTAATAACAGCTCACCAAATTGTTCAGTTCACAGAATAGCCTTCTGCTAAAAGGTGAGTTGGGCCAGAGTGGCAGGCAAAGCTTGAGCAATTTGCAGCTAACTTCTCACAGACATCCTTTCTGTTACATTTGCTAAAAATGTACGGTTACTTTTTTTTTTACAAAACTTTATTAAGTTTCAAAAAAATTAAAATACAAAAGAATTAATTTTAACCTGTATACTAGTAGCATAACCAAGTCTTTGACTGTATTTATGTAAGTACCAAAGTACCACCAACAAACTCAGAAATCCCATAATATATGAATGAAGTGTTTATACAAGACACTGTATAAATAGAAAAACAAACAGTGAGGATAAAACTTGATTACTAAACACAGGATAAATACTTGGTGTTTGGGAGTGTCCAGGATTGAAAGTTGAGTGGCTTTGGGTATTCTGGAAGGTGGCAGGACTGAAGACAACTCTGAAGAAGAACACTCAATATTATAACTGTCCTGTTGTTGTCATATGTTTATATATGTATGGATACCCCTTGTTTGACTTTCTTGGCTCTTTTCAATTGAACAGAATAGTTCATTATTATTCCCCCCCCTTAATTAACTAATCACATTTGTACAGAAACCCATTCTACCAAAAGAGATTCAGGGCAGCACACAACAGATAAAGCCCACAAATACAAAAATGTCATAGATTAAAAAAAATGTAAAAAAAGGATTTGGATTAAGCAAGAAGTACAGATAAAAAAGCAAATACAATAAATGTCCTTTCATTCCTAAAAAGAAAAAAAAAATCAGACGTTTTAATCACTTTCCATCTGAAATGAAAGCAAGTTTGCTTCCTGATAAAAGGGCAGTACAGAACAAGCTAAGGCATGCATGAGAACAAGCTAAGTACAGAACAAGCTAAGGCATGCATCAGTGGTTGAGCCTTGCTCCATGGAATGAGGTTTTAAAGTATGCCTATAACACAGAAAAAACCATGTCTAAAGGTAGTTCATCAGGTGAAAGTTTTCATTTCTTTATATATCCAGAGAGAGAATTTTTCAATTTATATAAAATTATAGAAAAATAGAAAAAAGTCAAATAGAAAAAAGAAATAAGTAAAAAAAGAAAACATACATCTATGCCTTCTGTTTTCTATCAATTGTCATCTTCAATTTTCCTCCATCCTCTTCCTCCTTTTTTAATCCCTGAGTTCTGAAATCATGAATTCAATCTTTTTTTACTTTCAGAAAAAAGTCCACATAAAATTTGTAATCTTCCATTACATTGCCATTTTTTTCTCTGACTGGTGAACATTTCCATTTCTGCTCTAGCTGTTGTCCATCATACTCCATATGCTATGAAATCATTTTCATACTGCACTGAACAGATGGAAGATGAAGAAATGTAATATGTAAAATGTATGTAAAATGTAAATCCTTTGGAAAGCATGCTAAAAATAACCTTTGAGCATTGTACTTTGCCCTGAGGGCAAGATGTATCACAGAAGTTTGTGACTTAATATATAACTTCAATGATCTGTGTTTCTAGTTTTGACACTTTTACAAATTTAGAAATTGTGATAAAAAAATATTCTACCAGACAATCAGAATCACTGAACTGAATTCATGAATGAGGCAGCAAGGTCTCTGTCTCTGTAAATGTTCACATGGTTTCTTCTCTCTCTATTCCCTGACTGAATATCTGTTCAGCGAACGATCTCCTTCAGAAATGAGATAACTGAGAAATTAGAACAATGATATGTGTAATAATTAACAGGCATTAAAAGGCATGTAAAACAAGCTATTAACATATTTGATTTCAGTCTCCATTATCTGGCAAAAAAAGATTTGTTGCAAATATGAGTCTGGGAAATGTAAGGATGAATAGACAAGTAATGGAGTAATGGGATAGGGTTTTGGAAAACAGACTTGAGGATGCACACATAAACATAAATATCCCTCTGTCTTGTGGGTTTTGTTGCCTGACTCAACAGATACTTCCCCTGCAGAGACTTCCTCTGCAGAGTATCAATCCATTTACTGTCCTGGGACAGGATTCTGCAAAAGTTTTTCATACCAAATGGCATTCTTGATTTTCATGTGACATGCAAGGCCATAGTCAAAAAAATAGCAGGTTTGGATAGGCTGAAAAGTACTCCTGTTTTTATTTCATTTACCTTATGATACATTAAAATAAAAAGTTTGAAAAATCCTCCAAGAGTTCACTGCAGGCTCCTGAAGAATGGCTGTATACTCCTGTTATCAACTTGTATAATCTCTTCATAAAGGTGATAGCAAGAGTTGCTTAAAAAAAGGGGTCCCCAAACTTGGCAACATTAAGACTTGTGGACTTCAACTCCCAGAATTCTCCAGTCAGCATAGCTTAGCTGGCTGGAGAATTCTGGGAGTTGAAGTCCAAAAGTCTTAAAGTTGCCAAGTTTGGAGACCTCTGCTTAAAAGGAAAGAGAAACTGACAAAAAGTCAAGATTTGTTTATTCTCTTGTTAAGAATGAATCTGACTTTTTTTCCTGGCTTCAGAAAAGATGATTCAGGATGCTATCTGAGCACAGTTCCTACAGTCATGTCAACACATAATCCAGAAAAGATGTAGAGTATTTGGAAGGTTATCAATAAAGTTGGTGCCTAACCAGTATCAATATGGTCTTAAAAAGAAGAAAGTCCAGTTGCCTTTTGAAAAAGCACCTTGAGACAACCACGGCCTGGAGATTGAGAATCTACATATACGCTAGGATCTTAGTTTGTTTTCTCCAGTTGGAAACTTTTTTACTTTGTAATATCCATTGTCATTTGATGGTAGTTCTGTGATGAGTAGAACTGTGTTCTACTACTCCAAGCCAATAATTCTGCATCCTGTGGTGAAAGAGAACAGATCTTTCTACCATTTGGTGCATGTAGTTTCCTGTACTAAGTTCCACTTAGTAAGCCTGAATAATACCAGCTGCTTTCTAATCTTTTGTTTTGCTAGCACAAACTACTCTTCTCTAAAAGGAAATACAACAACATTTTTAAAAGAAAAGAAAATTATTTACTTTTTTCTCTCCCCCTACCTTGTCCTCTTTTTTTCAGAAAGAGATTGCATGATGCAAAGATACAAACTCAGCTGCAGCCTCCAAAATGTGGCTGACTAAACAGCACTATAAAATCATAGTAGCCAACATATTCCAATGTTGTCCTCACTCAAGCATACCTTGAATGTTTATGTTGGGTACAAATGCCATTATAAACTGTCTGTGAAGATATTATAAACAGAAATCTAAAAAGAGAAAGCAATAACGTAGACAACAAGCCCTTAGAATTTTCCAGTGAAGCTCATTCAGCCCACAACACTCATCACTCAATGTGTGCTTTGCAGAAGATTCAGGATGGAAAGTACCACCAAATCTCTTCAAGTAAAGAGATATTTATATATTACATTTAGAGTACTAGACAGATGTGGAGCATTTGGTCTTGTTCTGTACTTAAGTAGATTTGTTAAGTTTATTCAATAAGGCTGTTACTATCTTAGCTATTCATCTGTTTGTATATGTGTACCTCTGTTTATCACAAAAAAATTGTGCCAAGTATCCCTTTTTGTCAAATGGAAAAAAAACTATTTTTGGATGATGTATTAATCACTGACTGATTGTCCCTATGCCTTGGCAGATTACCTGGATACTGACCTGGGAAATGAGACAATCTAGAGAAACTCATCCAGAACTTTATGCATTGCCCTCTCTTGCTCAGTACATTCCTCATTCCTGCACATTTTGGCCAAATTAAGAAAGATAACCCTGGGTTCAGATGACAAGGAAGCAGAACCAGATATCATTGTCTAAGATGGGTAATGGGGCCAATCCTGGTCAGGACTGTTTTTGAAAAACCTTTCAGAACTGGTGTTAAAACTTTATAGAGACTGCTGGGCTTTGCCTGACTTAGTTGACCATATTCAAATCAGTAATGAGATTTAGTTCAGTTTTCCTCTAGTAGAGGGGTCTCCAAACTTGTCAATTTTAACACTTGAAGACTTCAACTTCCAGAATTCACCAGCCAGCATGGGTGGCTAAAGAATTCTGAGAGTTGAAGTCCATAAGTCTTAAAAGTTGTCAGATTTGGAGAACCCTGCTCTAATATCTAGTATCCTGTATCAGTTTCTAGATATCGAGACAGCAGCATTTGGAAAACACTGTCCTAAAAGGCTTCATTTGTCCAAATTGGTTAAGAATGAAGTGCCAGATGCACAAGAGGTAAAGTATTAGAGACTTTCTGGTAGAGACTCGAGTTAGCTTAATTTAAACTACTCCAGTGTTTGTCACCCTTCAACTCAAGACAAGCTATCTTAGAGCAGTTTATGAAAAGAGAATTAGCTCTTTATAACTTGAAGAGCTCTTCATTTTCAGTGTACAATACAATCCATTTACAATATTTGGACACCAGATGATAATCATTTTGCCCATATATCTTTCATCCATCCTGCTTTGAGTTGTTAAGATACTTCGAGCCATTACATTACTACCTCTTGCTCCACCACTCCACTTCCGACTTTGGATGTAAAGGCTTTGAACAACATGCCCATTTATGAATGGTTTAGAATTGTTTAAACTGGACAGGCATCCAGTTTAATCTTGAGGTTTCACATATAATGCTTGCTGGTAAATGGGCTGCAAACATTTTTATGTGTACAGGTATAAGTACATCTAAGTACATGTGCAGATTTGATTATATGCAGCTTTTAACTGCTTACAGTAATCTCAGCAACTTGGTCAGAAATTTAATGTAGAAACCAGTCTCATCCTCTAAGCCACCCAACTATGGTTTAGATTGTGTTCCACATGCGCAAAAATTGTAATTTATAATGTCATACCAATGGTTTTGACAAAAAAAGATGCATTTGCCTCTTTTCCCTGTAATCCTTCAACCATGGTAGTGCCTGAAAGATGGGTTTGAGATGAAGCTGCTTTCAGACTTAATAATACATAGAATATTTGATTGCTGCCTTGATCATTAATTAGATTAATTCCCATAACTGCATATATGTTTGACATTTCATGACACATTTTAATATGCTCTCATGTACCAATTACACCAGGGTTATTATTTGCTATGATAATCATAACTCAGAATTGTTCTTCCAGGTGTATTGAATAGCATTCATCCTTTTCTCACACAAGAGGTAATGTTCCTTTTGCTTATATATTACAGGCCATAAACAGAGAGACTGGAGCCTTAGCTGCTGCCAAAGTTATTGAGACAAAAAGTGAAGATGAGCTGGAAGACTATATGGTAGAAATAGAGATTCTTGCTACTTGTGATCACCCACACATTGTAAAACTGCTAGGAGCCTTTTATTATGACAGCAAATTATGGGTAAGGTATAATGCAGTGCTCTTCTTTTTCCAGGTCATTATATTTATTCAAAAATGTTAACATGTTGTGAGTGTACAAAATTGTGCACAAGCAACCATATGCCAATTATGTGTAGCTTTGTCTTCTTGAAACTATTTATTGAATGCCTTCATATAATAGTTTGCTTATGACATTTTCCCCCATAAATATGGCTAACAGTTGTTATGTGGAGTTCATATTTGCTTGTGATCCTGCTCCATACCATTAATCTTAATTTGCACTGAGACAAACCTTCCTTTTGTACTACCAATGTTTCAGAGGCTCCTTGTGCCTAGTCTTATGAATTTCTAGGTCAGGGTTCCAAGTAATACACCCATAGCAAACAGAACTCCGAGGTAGATAGGTTCCTCAAAGAATGGTTGTATTGGACATATCATAGTGGCACAATCTGGTGAAAACCGATTCTGAATGTTCCCATAGTTTTCACCGAAATAAAAGTAAAAGTTTTTCCCCTTTTCCAAACAATCAGTCACAGGGTCCAATCAAGGTGCTATCCGGTTGCCTGGTAACTTCACTCCTCCTCCATCCAGCCACCTGTGGAAATGTCCTTGGTTCCCAGGAGAAAGTATTTTGTTTTGGCTACAAAACCCCAGCTATCTCACTTCCCCCCTCCCTATCCCTCAGCTCTAAAACCTCAAAATGGCTCCGGTCAGGTTAGCTTCAGGGTTAACACTCTATGGAACAACCAGAAATGCATCTTTTTTTATAGATGAACTTTGCTTTATTCAAACCGATGAAACTCTGCTGGGCTCAGACTTTGAATTGTTAATCAGATTATAAGTTCTGACTAAATGCCATAAACTGATTCTCAAGTTCTTTAGCTTACAATAAGGATCATCCTTCATAGCAAAGTAGGTGGGACTTTCTGATTGGATGATTGTTTAATCAACAGAAGTTTCTTCTTTTGAATTTTATTGCAGAAAAATGTTCAGTGAAATTTCTAATACGCAGAAGAAAGATTCTGCATTGCAACAGGAATCTTGGCAACTATGATCAGAACAAAATCAATCTTATGTGGCAGTTATTTATTTAAACCACTAAATTGCACCCTTCTTAAGTAGAGAAAAGTTGTAAGATATGTCAAGTAAAGGAACCTCCCAAGTTCACATGAGTATAACTGAAAATAAAATTTGGGGATTTGGGGCGGGAGTTAGTCGTATGGGGCTTTGGGGAAGAAGACATTTAACAACAGGAATGAAGTGAGCTCTTTGGAAAGAAAGAAGATTCACAAACCATCCACCTTCATCTGACCATCTTCCATTTCAATTCTGAAAACATTTTCTTAGAAAGAACTTCAACATGTTTAAACAAATGCTCTTTTGGTTCAGGATTTTTTTTAAAGTGGTAAAAATTAGCATGTTTTTCTCCTTCTCTAAAATGACTGACATTCTGAGCTGAGGTGCAGTTGGGAGTTGTCTAAAAGCAACTTAAAAGATAATGGAGAAGAGGCAGGCAAATTCTTGTTCACTCAATATTTCATTAGTTGTGGTTTTTTCCCTTGCTCCTAACAGGGGAATACCTATGTCCAATGGTTTCCATATTTTGAGTCATATGCTATGTCTGTGAACTGCGTTTTGTTCAGTTTTGAACCAGATTTCCGTTTTTGAAGATTTTTCTGATGTACTTTTATTTTGTTGTATTTTATTAGATTTAATATAGCAATAGCACTTAGACTTATATACAGCTTCACAGTACATTACAGTTCTCTCTAAGTGGTTTACAGAGTCAGCATATTTCTCCCAACAATCTGGGTCTTCATTTTACCCACCTGGGAAGGATGGAAGGCTGAATCAACCTTGAGCCTAGTGAGATTTGAACTGCCAAATTGCAGGCAGCCAGCAGTCAGCAGAAGTAGTCTGCAGTACTGCACTCGTTAACCACAGTGCCATGGTGGCTCAATACATATCTGCCCTAGCCCGAAACACTCTTTATTATAATGTCCATTATATTTCTAATCAACCCAATGATTGAAATTATTGGGCTCTATTTCTTTTTCAGTTATTTTAGCTGCCTTGCTTAAAATCACTTCACGCATAACCTAGTCTTGTGCTGTTTCTCTGTCTGTATGAATATTTTACCATAGTGTGGAAATCTTAACAGAGTGATTTTTAAAGTCAATGTGCATCCTAGTTGTTATGTTCCTATTGCAGCTTTCCCTCTAAAAAGATTAGTCTTGTATATGAATACGAGTTCCAGTTGCCATCACTTACACAATTTAAATTGAATTAAATGCCTCAGTGGAAGTGGAATGTTTATATGTGATCATCGCTTATAGTTTCTCAACCTTGGCAACTTTAAGATGGGTGGACTTCAACAAGCACCAACTGGGGAATTCCAGGGGTTGAAATCCACCTCTTTTAAAGTTGCTGAGACTGAGAAATACTGAACTAGTTGGAGCTCCAATAAACAAACTAACGGACAACATCCCCTATTGGATTTTCTGCAACTGTTTCTCCTGTGTCAGGTTTAGTTTACAGAAGTGGAACTTCAGGAACTAGAAGGCTAAAGTGCAGAAGGAAGGAACTATACGGTTCTCTGGAATTTTCCCAATGTCTCTTGAATGATTTTTGAAAAGTTCAAGAGGCAACTCACAACCTCTACCATATGTCTCATGGGCACAAATCTTCAAGCCTCTATGAAATGTTTTATTAATACAAATTGTTTTAAAAGAAGCTGATTAAATTAGTGAATTGTTAAATTAAAATGTTCCGTTTGTTGATTAAAATATTTTTCTGGATTGAAGTAGTTATCCATTCTGAGTAGGAATCCCTCAGTTATCCATTCTGAGTAGGAATCCCTCATTTCCCTTTAGAAATGTATTTGCAATATAATAAAATAATGAACTCTCAGTTAAGATGTTGACTGCCAAATGAAGGGTCAAAGAAACACAGTTTATATGCAAATAATAATTAAATTGTTAAAGCAGCCTTCCCAAAGGTGATGTCATGTATGAATACTATAGAACAGAGTTGTCAAACTCACATCATCATTGTGGCACCACATGACGTATTCAGGACTTTTTTCCCCTTTCTAAACTGGGCAGAGCAGGGCCAACGCGTGACACATCCGGCCTATAGGCTGCGAATTTGACAGCTCTGCTATAGAGATAGCCGTCATTTAGCAACCATTACAAGCAACTTGGTCATTAAGTAAAGCAACTGCTTTAAAGTGAAACCATGACTGGCTTTGTGGTCTTACTTCAGCTTTGCTTTACAGATCTACATTGATCACAGTTACTTTTTCATCACTGTCATATCTGTGAACAGTCATTTTTCTGGCTTACCAAATAGAAACTACCTATACCACCTTCCCTACATTAATATTATAAATAATAATTTCAACACAATACCCACCAATGCTACTATATTCCTGAATCTATTTATTGCAGTAAAGGAAGAAAGTGACATTTGGAAGATGTTGTTTCAATTAATCCTCAAGGCTGAGTAATTTTATGAGCTGAATTCACCCAAAGACATATGAGCTGGCCAGAATTAAAAGTAAGAATTGTTGGTCCTTCAAATCATAGTTCAGAATTACTGCAATGGCAAACATGATTTAGGACGAAGTATGTGTCATTAAATATTGAAGACAGTTTATATGAGTTTGGAAGTCCAAATGGGTGTAATCTAGATTTAGACAGCAATGCTAATTTTATTATTTTCTAATTTTCCCCCACCTGGGATTGTTTCCAACTTCTCTTCCACTTGTAACTTGCTACTTTGGCTCAAGGGTGACATTCCCAGTTTGTTGTTTTTCCTAGTTGGTTATTGTGCTTGTTTGTTCAGGAAAAATAAGGCATTATGCTTAACATGCTGGTGAATGGTACTCTTGTATTGCAGAAGAATGATAGCAAAATGGAAGCAATCTGTTTCCCCAGGGAGTTAGCTATTTAAATTCCACCTACTGAATACTTGCATGCCAGACAAGCTGTTGACATTTAACTTCCCCCAGCCCACAATTAGAATCTCTGAAGTTACCCAAAAGTGTGATGGCTTTATGAGATCACACAGAGGCCTAGAAAGTGTGGGGAAGGCATTTGACATTTCTACCAGACTCAGTTCCTGTTCAGTGACAATGAGGCAGGGATTAGTGACCCAGAGAAGTGGAAAACAAATCTCCTAGCTGTTTATGCTATCGATCACATTAGACATGGGAACTTTTACAGTCAGATAGCTGGGCATTGCTAGGCATTTGAAAGATACAGGACAGAAGTCTACCAGCAAATTCTGAAAATAACAAAATGGGCTCGGAGTTGCTATTGAGTTTATTTTCTTTCCCTATAAATAGACCTAGAGGTTCTCCAGGTTTTGGAAATTTGAAAAGTTAAGAAAGTCCATCCCTCAAATAGCTTTTGCATTTCATATATAAATGCAGAGACAGGGAAAGAAGAAAAACACAGTCTCCTGTAGACAATTTAGGACCCAGATATAGTGGGGGACAAAGATTCAGAGGAAGAAAAGAATATAGTAATCTTCTCTGAAGGTACTGTAGTTATCACTCTTTCCTCTTTCCATTTGCTCATCCTCCCACCAGCATTCAAACTGCTTTCTAAATCCCTTTTGCAGATCATATTTCCTTTCACCCTCTTCTCAGATGCTCCATTACAAAATAGGAAAATAGAGTAGCTTTCACCTCTGTGGTATATAGTGAGAAGATCAAGTCTTTCCCATTTCTCTTATAGGACAGATCATTGCGGACAGATGGGGTTGCAGAGCTGTTACAGGATCAGTCCATTTAGACAGTGTAGTTCTGCATTCACTCTTTCAAATAAAAATCTTCCTGATCTTTTTACTTGATGCTTCTCCTATTAAACTGCATTTCATCTTTTTAAATAAGCACTTGGTACCAGTAAAGCAGATTGTCCTTCTGTTGTACTGAAACCATTATTTTCCTTTCCTTTTTTTTCCTTTTTGGTCTCTCTCAGCTTGTGCAAGTGCCAGTTTTGTGGGAAAAGGCATATGACAACAAATTATGAGAGGAGTTACCTTAGTGTAAGCCACACGGTAGATTCTTATCATAATTTGTTATACCAATTCATCTTGTGGGTGACCCACTCTTTGGGCTGTAAGGATAGTAGACACCAAAGCTATTATAGTCCCTTCACCTAAGTCTTCCCCGCAGGTAATTTCTTTGTGTCTAGAAAGTGTGACCAAATTCTTCAATTCATCCTCTCCACCTTTATCAATTCTTCAAATCTGGAAATCAAATTTGAAAGGTGAAATTCAGGACAGATCTCTCTCACATCTACTTATCTGGTTTGTTCTATGATGAACTTGGATGATCAAAACTAAGGACTTTTCCTTTCACTGGTTTCAAGATCATTGTGACTGTTGCTGATCATTGCATGCCCACTTGGTTTTCAGACAGCATTGCTCTCTAATCTGTAATGTGTTTCATGCTGTTCCATTCTTCTATAATATATTATTGGTCTCCTAGGCATCAAAGCTTAATTAATGGAGCTGAATTCCCTGAACTAGTCTAAATTAAGTATGCTAAGAAGACCATTCTAAGTATTGGCCTTCTATGCTGTATTTCTTCTGAAGTCTGCTATATACAGTAATTGTCTTTGAACCAACCACGTGACAGGCAGTTTTGATAGTAATGCTCTTTCATTCTTCATTCTTTTTTCCTGGCATGCAAAGCCTGTTACTTGCCCAGAAATTACAACGGTCCCCTTAGTTAGTCAGCATCTGTTGAGGCTAGTCAGTCTCAGATTTTTGTCTGCATCCACTGAACCATGGAATTCACCGCATTCATCTCCTGGACTGATCCTTTTGAACTGATGATTTTGCATCTGAAGATTTCTCTGGCTATTGGATATCTCTCTTTGAGACCACCCCATAATGCTCAAGTTTGGAACTGAGCACCCAGACCTTTCTACCAAGAACAGATTGATAATACATTTTTTGGCCTTTGAGGTTCAGTGGTCTTCTAGCTAGAACTTGGCAATATAGTAGTCTTCTTGCCTTAAACTCAGGAGAATTTTCCCTCAGCATGGTATATTTGTATAAGAATTTTTATTCTATCTTAAGATGGAGTTGCTTTAAATGGTTGGTTGCCCTCTGTGAACCTGGAGTAGAGGTCCTTCCACTATCTTAATTAATGCATTTTCCCCACTTGGTTATGATTTAGCCAGAATTTCAATGTTAAAACTAGTAGAAGATACAACCAACTTTCTACCTTGGAAAAACTCTAGCTGCCAATGTAATTGCCATAGCAGAATCCTAGAATATCAGTTAATCTAATATATTATGCTTTCACCATCCATCATTCCATTGCTTCCAATCTTGCCAAAGCCAACTTCTGTGCCATTGACTCCCTGCTGCATCAATAATAACCTTAGAGTGAAAGATGATAGGAGGAAAGTCAGGAATGGGAGAGAAATACAATTCTTGATTATGGCTTTGTTGTATATAAAATAACTCTGAGTGCAGTTCTTTTTTTAAAAAAAAACACAGAATTGAATCTTTATTGGATAATTCTTCACAGTCAGCCCAAGTTCAAGATCTGCCATAGGTTACGTTCTGAGAACTGTCTGTCTGTCTGTCTTATCTGTCTATCTATCAATCTATCTATTTAGTTTGCTGCCCATTTAAGAAATGTTTAAAAAGCAAGAAAAAGCCTGTTTTTCCCCAAATCAGCAAAGTTGCATTCTAGAAACCTCCTCAGATTATCTCAGTAGGGGTGGAAACTATGTAGAACAAGGTATTTCTCAAGGAACTTGAATCCCAGCTGTTTAGGGCCTTATAAAATCTTTCTATTTTTCCTGGGAATAGCTGTTTAACAGAAGCATAGTGTAACCTCTTTGCATTCTGGGGTAGGAAAGGAAACACTAAATCAGACCTTATTCCAGGGAAATAATTTGACTTTCAGTGTGTGTCTGAACAATTAATGCTCCAATAATAGTTGAGCATGACCCAAATTATCAGAAGCATATTTTTTTTGTCTGAAATTGTTTCTTCCAGGCACAAGTTAATGTTATTTCTTATTAAAATTCCCTAATTTTTAAAATAGTGGCATATTTTACATTATATTTGGAGGGTAGGTAGCTGCAAGATATAGTCCATGATGTCACTTTTTTTTCATCTTGAAATGCATTGAGCTTATCTGAATGCAAAATGGATTTTGTCTCCTGCTAAAAATTCACATAATACCATTGATCTTGGGCAATTTACTTCCAATCAGGCAATTTTATCATTATGGTCTCTGGAGGAAACAAAATGAGGATTGTATACCAAAGGATGTGCCACTATTATTTAAGATTGTTGCTTTTTCTGTATCCTAGCACGTGCCCCGTGAATTTATTTATATTTATATGCTGCCCAATTCTCAACTCTGGGCAGATCACAAATAAAACTATTAAATGCAGGAATAAATACAATAATAATACAAAAATGAAGAGTAAAGGGTGACAAAGATAACAAATTGAACAGGAATGAAAAAAAAAAAGGACTTACATAGTGAAAATGGAGGATTCCCTCATTCTTGCCAAAGGCTTAGGTGAATAATTAGGTCTTCAAAGTCCTTTGAAATATCCGCAGGGTGAGGCTGTCTAGATCTCAGGGGAACCTTATTCCAGAGGGCAGGTATTGTGATAGGTGACATTGTTTAATCAAACCCAGAGCGTGCAAACCTTGCTATATCAAAGTAGGTGAGTGGATACCAGGGGAGATAAGTGAAGCCTAAGTAATCAGGCCTTAAACCATGTTGGGCTTTATAGTAAATACCTTGAATAGCACCTGTAAGCAAAGTGGCAACCAGTTCCACTCACAAAGTAGAAGTGTTACATAGGCATAGTGGGACATGCCCATCACTGCCTGCATTGTTGTGTTCTGGGCCAGTTGAAACTTCCAGTTGGTATTCAAGAACAGCTTCTTTAGAGCATTCTACATGAGTCAAGCTGTAAGGTGATCAGAGTGTAGGTGAATGTGGAAAGGTTTCTCAATATAGGAAGATCCTCCCCCAATACAGCACCTTCAGTGAGGAAATGCCATCCCAAGCAAGATCAGAGATAAGATATTATATCTCTGAATGGCTCAAATACCCATAGCCACTGAATCTTGGTTGAGCTGAGTTCTTGCCATCCAAAGTCACTGAGACAGAACCTCGGTAGCATCAGTTGAAAGATATATTGATGTTACCAAACCCAGAAGTTTCAGGGAGATGTTGAAAAAGATTACATAGAGCAGTCCATTCAAGAAATGTATATCTTTGTTTAAAAAGAGATAGAAATGGTATCAGCAGTTAAATAATTGTGAACCTGACTTTGAACATTTGTGTCTTTAATTTGGTATGTTATTTTGCTGGTGGTTGTCATATAGTTAAATAGCTTCCTCTTATTAGCAGACATTATGTTAAATGATCATTTAGTAAAATCTAGACTAAGAGACCAGAATGTAGAAAGCTGCTGTATATAAATCAAAATAAGGCTAACTAATTAAAGCAGACAGGACATCAGTGTTTCAACAAAAACTAGTATTTTCCAGTGTTGCAGTCTCTCTCTGAGCTATGATGGGATTGTTTTCATCAACTCAAAAAAAACCCCCTCCTTTGTAAATATCAGGTTTCTATTAATTTTAGAATCGACTCATTTGATTCTGTTTTTCATTGGAGTTTTCTGCAGTATAGACTCTGGAAAAGAAATGTAATTGGAGCCAATGTATAGGTCAAATGGTCAAGAAATATAACTTAATGCTGGAGTCTGAAGGGTTTTTTGAACCAGAGGGCACATTTTAATTTAGACAGTATATTATGGGCATTGGAACAAGATGGTTGCCTGGTTGGATACGGCCAAACTTTTAAAAAGCCTATTTACCAGAAATCAAACAACGCATTGGATTATAGTCTCCTACCTTTTTATAGAAGCTTTTTGAAAATGCAACCTTGAGGCTAGTGTTTTGCAACATGCTAGCTTCTTAATTGTTGTTTTTATTGTGGAAGAAATATTATTTGCCTGCAAACAAGAATTGGTGAGACCACAAAATAGAAAAAGTAATGGAAAATGAGGAAGATAAAGTGGCACTTTAGAATCTGGCACTTTAGAATTCAAATAGAGAAGCAACTGTTGTACAACACCCCAGACTTAACAATGATTAGAGTCACAAAAATATAAAATCAGATGGAACAGGGACCTTGGCAGGTATATTTTGTTCATATATATATAATTTCTGAAACTACTTGACTTATAATAACTCTGGGAAGCATATCCATGTTAATGACAATTTGAGACAGTATAACAGATAAGAAAGGGTGATAAGCATCCAGAGAGAGCAATAAAGTCCACATAATGAGTACAAGACATTCCCATATGCCACTCCCCCTACGCCAAGGCCTGGGAGAGAACTTTGTTTTAGGGCTACTAAATGAGATGTACAGACTATATCTGTAGCTTATAGAAGCCAGTTCAATACACTGATGAAGGTGCTGGCCCAGAAACCAGGATACACTGAGTTCTAATCCTTCCTTAGCTAACTGCATGATTTTGGGTCAGTCACACTCTCCCAGCTCAATCTACTTCACAATGTTATTATTATGGGGAAAACTGAGGGAGGGAGTATTTTGTAGAGTGTTTTAAGCTGTACAAATAAAAGCAAGATAAGATATCAATCTATTAATAATATGGATCTTTAGCAAGTTACTGTTCCAGAAGGTAGGTGTGATGACGCAGAGTATCTCAGAAATATAACAAAACCCAAAACATAAATAAAAGTCCCTTAATGCATTCAACTTGGCTTTACTGTTTAATTGTTCACAGTGGAGGAGTAAACTATTTTCAAAATAACATTTCAAAGGCAAGAACACAGTTCACATTCAAAGAGCTGATAACGAAGCAAAAACCAAAAACAAACCATATTGAATAAAGTTCCTCAACAGACCAGGATAGAGAATTGCCAACTTCAGGAAGATAACCAGGTTATCTGGTTATCTGGAAGAACACCAACCAAGATAAATCTTCTTTAGGAATAAAACACTAATTTGTCTGCAGCGTCTGTTAGCACGCAGGTCCAACCTTTTATGCAGATCTCACACCTACAACCCATGAAGAGGATCATGGCCCTCTCCTCCTGAGTATATCACGTTTTACCCTGTTCCTCTCCTCCCTGCGTGCCCTCGGATGGATAGGGGATGGGCCTAGGTCCTCCTTTGACTGCTCAGCCAGCCTCTGCCCTTCCCCAGCCTCCTCCGCCACCTCTGGAGCCACACTTTCACTCCCTGTTGGCTGTTCCTCCTCTTCCTCAGAGTCAGTCTCCACCAGGAGCATGACAGTAGGTGTTGCAACAGAGACAGCATCATTCCTGGACTCCATCAAATGATCCAGTTTAGTCAATGGATTCTAAAACATGCTAACTCTGATTTCACCAGACAAGCAGAAACCAGAGGAGACAGAATAGTCAGGTCCTTTCTGTCATAAATGCTGCATTGGAGACCTGAATAGTAGTGACTTGATCGTTTCACTTCTAATGGAAAGTATGATACACTTGAACGTTTGAATACAAAAAGTGAATTGCAACCCCAGTATTTTGGGCATGATAAAGATCTTCTACAGAGTGGATCTTGAGACAGAATAGATGCAAATGCAAGATTCTTCTGTCAGAGTAGTATTTTTGGAAAGTTGATAATTAGAATTTAGTTCTGGGACAATTTCAACACGCCCAGTAATACACAAGTATCTCGCATTTTGTCTCTGGCACACACACCCTACTATTTAGCGTGCTTCCCCTGCAGGATTAATTATTGAGAGAATTGCTAGTTTGTAAGAAAAGCAACCAAAGGTCATGAATTCTTCACACAGGAAGGGTGGTGCTAAGTTTTCAGCTCTAATCTTTGCTTACTCAGCAGTTAAATTTCCATGTGACAGACTTTAAACCTCTTTTTCTGAGAAGAGTACAGACCACGGTAAGAAATGTGAAAGGATGGATTTGATCTCTCTGGAGTGAAGTCACAAATCTGTCTCCAAAAATGCAATGGCGAGCATCCTTTTTAAGAAGTTTTTACTGGTGACTGAATCTTAACAGTCTCTCTGAGAGCACCTGACTTCTTACCTAATGAAACAGTCCTCTATTAATCAAGACTGATTTTCAAGATTCTGGTGCAAATCTTTTATGGATGGTATAGATATTGGTTTTTCTACAGGAGTGGGAATGGCCTCCAATGCAGAGCTACAGTGATCCTAATTAGCTTTGGTTGTGTGGTAACTATCCAAGAGTGGTTGGTCTGAAGAATCTCTTGTTCTAATCCCCAGCACCCATACAAGGCAACGAGTTCCAAAGCAGTTTCCAGCTAGTCATCTTGTTTCTTTTCTTTTTAAGTTTTTTCTCTTCAAAAGGCTATTCTAGTTTGTGATTAAATGCTTATCCTTGAAAACAATTCAAAAAAATATTTTAAACGGAATTGACAAGTACTAAAAAGAGAAATAACAAAGGTGACATTTGTCACCACTGGGTAGTTCTATTACATGAAACTTACGTTTGTAAGGTTTAGAATAGAATATCAAGTCTGGCTTGAACTCGGCTGTGGGGCCCATCAATATCATTACATAAGACCATTTCTTCTTTTTTGTTTTCTTTTTCTTTTTTAAACCATTTCTATTAAAATTATTTATGAAATTAAGAGTGTATGTTGTTCAGTGATTTTTCACAACTGGAAAAAGAATGCTGAAGCAGATGGGCTGGAGATGGTTCAGGAATCGCATGCCAAATTTGTTCACTATTTTAGGGCTTTACAGAAACTATCTGGCATGCTGCCTTTTTAAGACTAGTGATCAAACATCGGAAGGCAAATTTTAGCTGAGAGATGAGAGCTGCCTAGTACCATTGAGCTAAGGAAAATAAGGTCATGAAGTTATTGTGCTAATGTATATGAAAGGTTTAGATGAGTCCCAGGAATAACCACTCTGAACAATTTTTAGACTTTTTCTTTCCCGGTATTTCATTTAAGAAAGGACATCAACATTGCTACTTGACTTGAGTAGTGAATTGTGTTATTTTTTATTTGTTCCATGGTAACTAAATACTGTTTCTTTCTTCTGTTGAATTTGACCACACAACTTGTATACCATAGCTAGCCAAGAGCTTAAAAAAGGAAATAAATGTCTATTTAATGTTGTTCTATAGAATAAAGCACTCTTAAATGTTTATGTTTGGGACCGAAGGCAAGCCTTATTATTGGATTTCATATAACTAAAGCTATCACAGTTTCTACTACTATTTAAATAGAATTTCTGGACCCTCAAGAACAACATGCATCCTAGCAGCTTAAACTACTCATTTTCCACCCTTAGTATTACATGAACTGCACATATATAATTTTTCAATTTCTTAGATTCACAAAGTCTTGCATTCTCCTCACCACGCTTCATCTTCATGCCAGCTTTTCAAACTTTCAGGCTAACTTTGTTATATTAAATATATTTATTTCTCATTCCTTTCCAGACCTTCTATTTTGTACAGTAAAGGAAGACAGTGTAAATAACAAAACAGACAGTATTGGTCCATCTTTAATTGGGGTTAATAATTTTTTATCTTTAAAAGAATCTTGCACCAAATTGTATCCAAGATAGAGTTATGTCTGTTTTCAGCAGTGCAAAACATTGCATTGAAAAGAAGCAATTTTAGCATGTATTTATATATGATGCCATATTTATAAGATTCATAAACCAACTCATTCCTGAAGCTCTGTGTACAAAGTGTACACAGTGTACACAGTGTACAAAGTGAAACAAATACAATTATAAACAGTAATAAACAATAATGGCATAGATCTTCCTTTAGCTGTTTTATCTTCAAAAGATTTCCATAAAGCCCGGGACTTCCGGTTTTCAGGGCTTTGGTGGCAGGCAGAAATGCGCGATCGTGCGTGGTTTCTGCCTGGGCTCGCCGCTGGAGCGCCCCGAGCCAGCTGGCTTCAGGGCTAAGCCACCCCATAGAGGTGGTGAAGATGGGGGAGTGCCAGCAGGGTCGAGGGAAGCCGCATCTCTCCTCCTCAGCTGGCCAAATTCCCTTTTCCGAAGGCAATAAGAGCAGCGGTCAGAAATGGCTGCCTCAAAGAAGCACTCAACCAGAAAAGAAAGTTCAGGAGGAAGTTAAGAAGTGAAAGTTTTGGCTGACTGGGATAAGAAGCAACAACTAAGGTATCCTGGAATTTAAATTTTATAAAAGATACATCGCTCCCAAAGAAGACTCAGAAGTAGCAAATGAAAGTGAAAAGGGAAAGTTTTTTTTCCACTCTCCTTCCTTATGTTGATAGCGAAGAGAGCTGAATGAGAAATTGGAAAAATCCGCTTTGGCACAATAGGTAATTAAACTGGAAATATAATTAAATGCCAAGGGGACAATAAAGATTTATGAACACTAAAAAAATCTTTTTTTTTTCTTTAAGTGGGAAGGGAGAGGAAAAGAATAAGGGCAGGTCTTGGAAGGAGGAGATTGCTTGGAATCCAAAAGAATTTAAAGTTAAATCTTAACAAGACTTCTAAAGGATACATTTTAACTGGAACCTTGTAACTAAATAATAACCCCAGGAAGAGAAAGTGAAAAAAGAAGAAAGTGTAAAAAGAAACAGCTTGTGTGTATTTGGATTGCTTGGTGACTTTGGGACTTCTGGAAATTATATTTGAATGACTAAAAACAATTGGGTGGTTGTTTTAAAAAAAATTCTACAATGGCATCACTTGTGGATGAACTGAAAATGGAATTTAAAAAATATAAAGAAGAGGCACAAGAAGGGAAGGGCTCTTTTGGCTCCATTTTCCAATTCTTAGAAATGGCAATTTGAACCTACAAGAAAAGACTGCGCAACAAGAAGATTGGGACAAAGAAGAAGCCATTTTTAATGAACAAGTAACTTTATCTGAGGAAGAAAGGGGAAAGGGGGGAAGAGAATGGAGAATTTAAGACCTAAAAAAACAGCCAAAAAAGGGAAAAATAATGTGAAAAATGGATATAATGTTAGAAAGCAACAGAAAGGGGGAATACAGAAGAGGGAAATGGAGGTGGAGAGTCAAGGGGGTAAAAAGGGGAGAGAGAAGAAGGTTTGGAGCAAGATGTAAAAAAACAGGACTTATTTAGAGATAACGGGTGAAAATTTAACTGAAAAGGGGATTCTGTAAAGGTACATAAGATTGTATTGTTATATTTGTATTAGAAATAATGTTAGAAAATTGGAAACAACATATGATTAAAAAGTGGGATAAAATAGTCAGTGCAATTTAGTGAAACTTTTGTGAACAAAATAAATGAAATGAAATAAATGAGAGAATTGAATCAGGAAGGAATCGGAACATTTTAACTACTTAATGCTTTATAAAATATAAGCGAAGTGGGGGGGGAAGTAATTATGGAAAGTTTATAAGTGTTCCCATAGAAGTATTGTTAGGGATAACATTGGTACCATACCTAACTGGTTTAGATAAAATAATAAATATGTTATCATAGTTTATAAGTTAAAGTGTCTGCAACTTTGACTGTAGAATTGTAATTAAGGGAGTGGTTGTGAAAGCACTTTAAAAGAAGCAAGATGACAGCTTGCTCTCTCTCTGGCTTTGATGATCCCTAATTACTGCATTGACTCAAGACTGTGTTACTCGAACGGGAGAGATAAACAAAGGATTGATTTGTAAGTGAACTGACATAGGATATTCTACACGGACTTTGCTAACTGAATATCCTTGAATGGACTGACTAAATGATACATGACTAATGGACTGTTATTTTGACTATGTTATAAATGGAATAAACTATATTTTTGATAGCACAAGCGTATCTGTTATTTTTACTGTATGTTAATAAACATACAAACTTATCTCACTCATTTATCTGTGTGCCTATCTGACTAACGCTGCACATTCTGTTTAGCTTGTCTCCTTAACCCTGGTTGGGGAACCCAGGCTTAACACCTGTTATGGGCCCAGAGGCTGCAAAGTCAGTTTAACTAGGATAAAACAGATTTATGCAAAAAGTAAGAGTTTGTTTTGTTACACATTACAGTAAACAGACAGCTGTGTTTTATTAATTATAGTTTTATATCCATATAAGAAAACATGGCACAAGTCAATCTACAAAGTTTATCCCTTATATCCAAATTGGATGGAACAAACTATGTATCATGGTCTATGAAATGTAGTCTACTTCTACGAAGAGAAAGTGTGTGGAACATAATTGAAAATCCACCAAACGTAGAGGAATGGGATCCAGAGGATGATGAAGATAGACTAAAAATAGAAGAATTTATGCATAAAAATGAACAAGCTATTTGCATAATAGGTTTAACATTAATTGACCACCAACTTGTTCATATCCATGGAGAGCAAACGGCTGTTGGGTGTTGGCAGAAGCTGAAGAGGATTTATGTCCGAGATAACGTTGGTGCTCACATAAATCTTACACGGAAGCTTTTCAGGACGCATCTCCAGACAAATGGTGATATGCTGACTCATTTGAAAACTATGCAAAGCATTTTTCAAGAACTGCACGAGAAAGAGCTTATTTTTTCTGAACTACACCAAGTCTAGATAATTCTATCTTCACTAGATGAAAGTTATGACAACTACGTAACTTCCCTTGAAATTTTGCCAAAGGAAAGTTTAACTTTAACTGATATAACTGGCAGATTGATTGAAGAGGCCAGAAGAAGACTTGAAAGATATCAGTTAAGGAGGGAGCAACCTCAAAAAGAAGATAATAAATCTCCTACTGCATATGCAATTAAAAAGTGTTTTAATTGTGGAGGAAGAGGACATTTGGCAAGATTATGTAAAGAAGAAAAGCACCAGAACGCTGGCCAGAATACTAAAAGTCATCAAAAGATAAATAAAAATTTAGAGTTAGCCATGTATACTAACGGAGCTGTAAAAAATAATTTATGGGTGGTTGACAGTGGAGCATCCCACTGTATAACAAATGATAACAAAAATTTTATTAAAATGTCCCAGAGTACACAGCAGATATCGTTAGCCAATGGCTGGAAACTGAAAGCTAAAGGTCAAGGTATAGCATATTGTTCTTTCATAAAAGAGAATGTAAAAATGTTATATGTACCACAACTTAAGTTTAATTTAATTTCAGTTAGAATTTTGGTTAAACTAGGATATGTAGTTACCTTTAAAGGAGATAACTGCATAATTGAAAAAGAAGATAAGAAAATTACTGCATCTTTAAGAGGTGAATTGTATGTTTTAAATGATAATGGTTTAAAGGTGGCAAACACAGTTTATGATAATAAACCTCATGATGAATGTATTCACTTGTTACATCGAAGGCTAGGGCATTTAAATTTTAAAATGCTTAAGAAAACTGTTGAATTAGCAGTTTGAATAAGTTTGAATAAGTTTGAAACCTTGTAATAAGTATTTGCAATGTAATGCTTGTAATCAAAGCGAAGCTAGGGTCACACCGGCTAATAGAGTTGATGGATTTACTACCAAAGAGCCTTCAGAAGTAGTATTTGCTGATTTAATAGGTCCAAAAAAACCAAGTGTAGGAGGTGCTCGATACATATTAAGTATAATGGACCACTATTCTAGATATGGGTTTTGCTATTTAATGAAGAGCAAAACTGAAACGTATCTAAATCTATTTAATTGGATTAAATTTGCTGAAAGGAAAACTAAAAAGAAATTAGTAACTCTTATAACAGATAATGGTATGGAATTTACAAATAATAAATTCCAGAATAGACTTAGAATGTTAGGTATTCAACATAAAAAGTCTGCACCATATAGGCCACAACATAATGCCTTTATAGAGAGACGAGGCCAAACATTACAATCAATGACACGTACTATGATGTCTGATTCAGGATTACCTGACAATTTGTGGGGAGAAGCAATAATGTGTGGTAATCATATATTAAATAATGTTGTTAATTCAACAACAGGTGAATTACCATTCACACTGTGGCATGGTACAAAAAACTGATTTAAGTTACATGCACACATTTGGAGCACCAGCATGGGTGCATATCCCTACACAACTCAGACACAAAGGACAGCATAGAGCTAAAAGATTATTTTTTGTAGGATATAAATCTAATCATAGATCTTATAGATTCTGGGAACCAGGTACATCTAGAGTTTACACCAGTGCTAGTGCTAAATTCCTAGAACATGTAGGATGGAATAGATTAGAGCAAGATTTAAATAATGAAGTAATTATTGAACCCTACAAAAGGCAGAAAGACCAGACTAGTTATAAGAAGAGTCCAATTAAAGAAGAAGTCCACGAAGAACAAATAGGACCAGAACAAGAAGAAACAGTTGATCAGGAAGAGTTAGATAATCAAGAAGAGTTAATAAATGAAAGTCCACCTGTAAGTCCTGTAATACCTAGACGTACTACACGTGTAACTAGACCACCTGATAGGTATCAAGCAAGTATAGTTTGCCAAGTAATTAAAGTTCCAACTAGTGTAGATGAACTTAAGATGTATCCTGGTAAGGATCAGGAGAATTGGCAAAAGGCAATGGAAAAAGAACTAAATTCATTAAAGGTAATGAAAGTATATGAAGATGCCATATTACCTCCAGGAGAAAAATCCATTGGGTGCAAATGGATATTTAAAGTAAAAACTGGAAATGATGGGACTGTTACCCATAAAGCTAGGTTGGTAGCTCAAGGATTTAATCAAACTGCATCTGATTACGATGAAGTTTTTGCACCAAGTCTTAAAGCAACATCTTTGAGAGCAGCTTTCGTGTGGGCAGCTAAGAAAAACTATGTCATTAACCATTCAGATGTAGAAACTACTTATTTGCATGCACCATTGCAACACACTATATATTTGAAAAAACCAATTGTTATAAAAGACAATAAAGTAAATAGTAATGATTGTTGGAAACTCAAAAAGAGTCTTTACGGATTGAAACAATCTGGCTTTGAGTGGAACCAATATATTGTGAAAGAATTAAACAATATAGGTTTTAAATCTGGTTTAGCAGATCCATGTGTGTTTAAAAGAGAAAATAATGGAACGGTGTCATTATTGTTATTATTTACAGATGATATTGCTTTGATAACTAAGACTAATAATGAAGCTAATGAGATTATATCATTATTAGCTAAAAAGATAAAATTAAAGCATTTAGGTGAAATTAAAAAGTTTCTAGGATTGACAGTTAACAAAACTAAAAATGGATTTAAGATATCTCAAGAAGATAAAATTTGCCAATTAATTAAAACGTATAAAATGGAACTTTGTAAACCGGCAAAGACTCCAATGAGTCAGGAAGTTTGCCAAACTGATGTGCAAAGTCCCAAATTTGATAAGTCCATATATCAATCTTTGATTGGTAGCTTATCATATATAAGCAATTGGTCAAGGCCTGATATAGCTTATAGTGTTAATCAGCTGTCACGTTTTAATTCAGATCCACATCAATGTCATTGGCAATCATTAAAGAGAATTTTAAGATATCTTAAAGGAACAATGAACCATGCATTGTATATAGAACCAAAGGGTGATTTGAGTCTTAGTGCCTATGCAGATGCAAGTTTTGCAACTGACATAAACACTAGAAAATCAACATCTGGGATGGCTATATTATTTGGTACGACACTAATAGGGTGGAGGTCAATCAGACAACAGCATATTAGCTTGTCCATGATGGAAGCGGAATTTTCATGTCTGTCATTACTATGCACTGACTTAATTTTGTACAAACAGTTATTATTAGACATGGGTATAACTGTTAAAGATTCCATTATTTTGTACAAGGACAACCAAACAGCCATAAAGTTAGCTACTAGTATTGCTGTAAAAACTAGATCAAAGCATACTGATTTAAGATACTTAAATGTTAGAGAATCTGTAAAGAATGGGCTAATTAAATTGGAATACTGCATGACGGAAGAAAACATTGCAGACCAATTTACAAAAGCTCAAGGAGTAAGCAAGTTTAAAGAGAGTTGTAACAAATATGATTTAAAGATGTAAATAGTTATATTTATTATTATTTCCCAAAAGGGGAGAATGTTAGGGATAACATTGTTTACCCTAACTGGTTTAGGTAAAATAATAAATATGTTATCATAGTTTATAAGTTAAAGTGTCTGCAACTTTGACTGTAGAATTGTAATTAAGGGAGTGGTTGTGAAAGCACTTTAAAAGAAGCAAGATGACAGCTTGTTCTCTCTCTAGCTTTGATGATTCCTAATTACTGCATGGACTCAAGACTGCGTTACTCGAACAGGAGAGATAAACAAAGGATTGATTTGTAAGTGAACTGACATAGGATATTCTACACGGACTTTGCTAACTGAATATCCTTGAATGGACTGACTAAATGATGCATGACTAATGGACTGTTATTTTGACTGTGTTATAAATGGAATAAACTATATTTTTGATAGCACAAGCGTATCTGTTATTTTTACTGTATGTTAATAAACATACAAACTTATCTCACTCATTTATCTGTGTGCCTATCTGACTAACTCTGCACATTCTGTTTAGCTTGTCTCCTTAACCCTGGTTGGGGAACCCAGGCTTAACAAGTATGATATCTATTTGAAAAATAATGTGTAAAATGTTTAAGATTTAAATGAATATTAATATTAATGATAGAATTGAATTGGTATGGATTGTTATTTTAATTATATTATATATTCATAATTTTTTCTTTTTTTAAAATACAGTGTGTAGTTTAGAATGTACCAAGTAGAATCCAAATGGAAGTTATGTATTATATTAAGTGTTATAATTTTAGGGGAAAGATATAAAGGCGTCATACTCCAATCAGTGATTACAGGAGAAATTTTGTTTAATGAGAAAAGATAATAGACACCTGAAACAGGACAGACAAAGAATATAAGTATATGATCTGAATTGAGATGAAATAAAATAAAATTAAGAAAGTTAAAAGAGGGGAGAAGCTGTATAGATAATAAGCAAGAATGATAATAAGATATGGAATGGTATATAAAAATGAGCATGAACTTGAATTTGTGTCTATACGAAGAGATGTAACCTGGGATCAAGCTGCTTTCAAAAAAGATGTTTTTTATATTTTTATGTTTTATGTTTTGTTTGTTTATGTTTGTTTTTAAAAATTAATAAAATTTTAAAAAAAGATTTCCATAAAGCCCAAGTTTTAACTATTCTCTGGAAGATCCTAAGAGTGGGGAGCATTCTTGCTGTCCTTAAGGAGGGGAACAGTAATTAAAAATGACCACTTCCATGTAGCTACATTGGGCAGTCAGATGTATTAGATAGATAGAAGAACTCCATCATGAAGATATATAACAAATGCACATGCATGAGTGTCTTAAGCAAAAATAAAACTTTTTAACATTCTTGGATGGAAAAGGAGCAAGACCTATGGTGAAAGAAATATTTCAGTGCAGGAACTGGAATAGTTAAATGAAGTGAAGATAATCACAGACTTCTAGTTCAATTGGCCAGTGCTCATTGGCCTGCTTTAAATATTTCAGTGGTATAAACGGTCTTGCTTTACTGTTTACAGTACATACTACTATCTGGAAGTGGTACATGAAAATGCTTTGTAACCCTGGCTGTGTTTTAAGTTAAGATAGCGTCTCCAAGTTAAGCTTCTCTCCTAGTAATTTTGCAGACACAAGTATGAGTTTACTTGGCACCATACAAATGTAGTTTTTGTTTTTGTTTTTTTCAATTTCCCACTGATTCCTGATGATTTCCTATATGTCCTAGCTAGTGTTAGGATTCCAGCAGTTACTCCAATTAAATCAGTTTAATTGGAGTTTTATGAGTTGACAGATAGTCTGATATTGCTTAGCTTTTTGAGAACAGCCAAAAGTTGACAAACAGTTGGTGATTAGCTGGACAGTTTAGTAATCCATTTAAGCAGCCGTCAATTATATTGTATACAGAGTATACCAGAGAGGAATGATTCTGCAGTGACTGGTTTTCTTAATTGACTACATTTCAAGCTTGTATGAGGGGAATAAAATGTGAATGAAGCTTGCTTTATTGTTCATTACAGGTCACAGATGCATCGAACATATCAAAATAAAAGACAATAAACTACTAAAATTTGCAACAGCATTTAATGTAATCAGTAAGAGCAATCCCAAATTAATTTACTGTTAGCAAAGCATGAGTTCTCCAGCGAGTTCTCAAAGCATGAGTTCTCCAGATGCAAACAGTAGGGTTGTTTGGTGACTTTGGTCTGCCAAGAGGAGCTTCACTTACAATTCAGGGAATGGCTTAATGAGCCATGTTAGCAGCTCTACAAATATCTCTATAAAAATTGTTGTAGATTAAAACGTGGTTCAATTGTTCAGTATTCCCAGACTGACAGAGTAAATGCTTTCTATATTAAGAGTTTTCTAGAATCTTCTTTCCAATACGGTTGATGGCAACTCTCAAACTAGAGTAAAGAGAAAACCTTGTAGGATTGTCCCTAGTACAAAAAGTGTAGGGAATTATTGGCAACCAAGAGAAAGAAAGAATGAATTTGTGGGCATGCCCAGTGTGCCCAATGAATGAATGAAGGAATTTTTGAGCATGCACAACACATAAAATGTTGCAAAGTCTCATCCTAATTGAAGACTTGGAGATAGTGAAGGAATGAGCAAATGTTTTTCCTGGTTTGTGGGTTTAAAAATAATTAAATGGTAAAAGGAATGCTTTAAAGAACCGCAGAGACGTATAGTGTTTACTCCTTAAAATCTGATCCAAAAGATGCAGCCCAATTTGGAAGGTTGGCATTATTTTATGAGTGTACCTGGGAGGGAGTCGCTCTTCTTCTGGCTTGCCTGGGTAATTATGCCCTATAGCAAGTTGCAGATATTGGCCTAGCTGGTTCAAATTCACTTGCAAAACAAAAATTAATTAAATAGAACCTAAAATTCATATGTAGTCACAGCCACACATGAAACAAACAGTGCACAACATCTCAGACAAGATCCTCACCGAAGCCGAAACCAAGGTCCTTTCTAAAGGATTCAACTTTGCTGTCGCTCCCAAACACATCCCCACAGAAACCATCATATGCGGAGTTGAAACCAGCCTGACCAAAACCAACCCTGATGATGCTAATAGAATCAGACTCGAAATCACCAACATCCTCTGCACTAGCAAACCACCCAAAAGCAACTTATCCAAAGAAGAACAAACTGCACTACTTAACCTGAAAGAAGACACCAGCATAATAATCCTACCAGCAGACAAGGGCAACGCGACAGTGGTTATGAACACATCTGACTACCAATCCAAGTTAACCAACCTACTCCAAGACCCCACATACAAACCCCTAAAGACAGACCCCACCACCTACCTAGAAAAAACCACCAGATCCAAAATAAAAGCCTCCCCCATCAGTGAAGAAATCCAGCAAAGAATCATACCCAGAGAGAAATCATCCAGATGCCCTAAACTTTATGGTCTCCCCAAGATACACAAAGAAGGAACCCCACTCAGACCAATAGTCAGCTCCATAGTCTCACCTCTACAAAACCTAGCCAAATTTCTCGCCAAACAACTACAGCCCTATGCAGAATCCATCAACTCACACGTAAGAAACTCATTCCAGTTCATCGAGATCATAAAGAAACAAAACTTACAACCCAGTGACCTACTAGTGAGCTTCGATGTCATATCCCTCTTTACCCAAGTGCCAATAAAAGAAGCCTTGACAGCCATCCAAAACAAATACAACCCCCCCCCCCCAAGCACATCCTAGATCTGACCAACCACTGCCTATCCAATACATACTTCACCTACAACGGACAAAAATACAAACAAATAGAAGGAGCACCCATGGGATCACCCCTCTCACCTGTCATCGCTAACCTCTACATGGAACACTTTGAAACACAAGCTCTAGAAAAATATGATCACAAACCCAAACTCTGGCTCAGATACGTAGATGACACCTTCATAATCTGGCCACACGGGAAAGAAAAACTGAACAACTTCCTCACACACCTCAACAGCCTACACCCCAAAATACAATTCACCATGGAAACAGAAGCTAACAACCAACTTCCCTTCCTAGATGTCTTGGTATACAAAAAATCCAATGGCTCCCTAGGACACACCATCTACCAGAAGAAAACACATACAAACCGCTATCTACACGCACTCTCACACCACCACCCAGCACAGATCAATTCCGAAGCTGAGACACTCATCTCCAGAACAAAATGCTTAGCCGATGAACAACACCTAGAGACCGAACTACACACTCTCACCGGCGTGCTGACAGCCAATGGATTCCAAAGAAAGAAGATCACCCACCTAATCCAAAAAGAAACCCCAGCCAAAATCCAAGACAAAGAACAAGAGAATGGCAAAGCCCTCCTCCGATATATAAAAGGCACTACGGACAAAATCAGCAAGATCCTCCAAAAACACAACATTAAGACAGCATTCTGCACAAACAGAAAGATATCCACCATCCTAAGAAACCCTAAGGACAGAATCGAGTTAGAAAATCAAGGAGTATACGAAATCCCTTGCACTGCCTTCCCCACCACATACATTGGACAGACTAACAGAAGAATAGGTGCACGCATTGAAGAACATAAGAGCTCAATCAAAAAGGAAGAACCGACCTCTTCCCTGGTCCAACACCTCAAAGCCACAGGACATGAGATTGACTTTAAAAATACCAAAACTATCACCAAAACTGAACACTTCAGCAGCAGAATCATCAGAGAAGCCATAGAGATAGAAAAACGCCCACACAGCATGAATAAACGAGATGATACCTCCCGCCTACCAGCCATTTGGAAACCCGCCCTCATGAACAGACGCGTACCTAACATGAAGAATGACACCAGACCCACATCCCTGAGAGCCACACAAGATGCCACCACCACACTTCCATGTAGAAAGCAGACTCACATCCACATAGAAGATGAAACACGACCACGGACCAGAAGCCGCACCGCAGCTACATCACTACCCACTTCAAACCCCTCTGAGCCATACATGAAGTGAACTGACCTCCACCATGAAGATGCAGCACGACCACGAACTCGAAGCCAAACAGCAAGATCACAGCTCACCAGCTCAAACCCTCGAGCAACTAAGACTAACTTGAGCACAATCAAGCCCCCATCTGAACAGAACACGCCTCCAGCCAATCAGAACACAGCCAACTCCCCAACCAATCAGAACACAGCCAAACCCCCAACCAATGAGAACACACCCCCACCCAATTAGAACACAGCCAAGCCCCCACCCAATCAAGTCACACCCCCACTAGCAGTTAAAAGGAAGAAGCAGCTGCAAGCTCACATCACTCTGAGAAGCACAGAGCTGAAGACCAAGCCTGAAGACGATGGATGAGACTTCATCGAAACGTTGCCTAGATACTTCCAATCTTACGCGGGAGAAAACCCGAATAACCAAAGATCCACATACAAATACCCGCGAGAACCTCAGAAAATATATATATATATATATATATATATATATATATATATATATATATATATATATATATATATATATATATATATATTTTCTTAAGTTTTCGCGGGTACTTACATGTCTGGCATTCAGCTTTGTTCGGGTATTTTCCCACGTCATAGTAGTGGTGCTTTTAAAGTTGTAGCAACATTTCAGCAGAATCTCATCTGCCATCATGAGATTCTGCTGAAAAGTTGCTACAACTTTAAAAGCACCACTACTATCACGTGGGAAAATACCCGAACAAAGCTGAATGCCAGACATCTATATATATAGAGAGAGAGATAGATATAGATATGGAGATATAGATATATAGATATGTATATTTAGATATATATATATATATATATTTAGATAGATATATGTACGTATTTGCATATATATATATATTACATCTTATCAATATTTGGCTATTTCACGTTGCCAACACTGGTTGGCTTATTTATCTTGATTGTATTCTTCAGCATTAATGTATTAATAATTATATTAGTTTTCATACATTTAAAATTCCAAAAGGAGGTGCGGGCCAGCGAAAGGACACCTGGCCTTTGTTGTAGGTCGAACCCTTGGCGAGCCAACCACCCTTACATTTGTATTACAGTCCTTTCCTCAACAATGGCAGATGACAATTCTGCTAAAGGCCCTTCTTTGAAGGCCAAATCTAAATCCTACCACCTGCGCAAACAGGTTAAGGAAGCCCCTAAAGAAACTTGCAAAGCTTCTCAGAGGGACGCTCTAAGACGTCATAGGGCACTGGAGAAAGAATTTGACAGACGACCTAGAGAGACACAACCGGTATTTCCAGCTCCCCCACCCTCTGCTCCCTCTATCTCCAGACACCCCCCCTCCTCAGATTGCTCTTCCCTCTCCAGGAGCAGCCCATCCCAGGGACACCAGGTTCCCAGACCAACAACCAGGCGGACGCCGGAAGCAACATTTACGCCCACGGCCGCTGGTCTGCGCCATGAGGAGGTCGCCACATTTGAGATCCCTGCGCACATGCAGGCATGGATGGAACGGGCTATTCACCAGGGGATTGCAGAGGGCCTGCAACAGATGTCCAGTTCTGGTCCTCCCTCGATGGCGCCTGAACATTACTCGCCATCAGCCAGGTCCTCGCCTAGATCGGAGCCAACTTTTGGTCAGGTACCTTTACAGGAGGGCAGTCCTCTCCCAGAAAGGGATCTGGAGGAGGCCATGGAGGACCTAGATTGATTCGGGGAGGAGAAGGAATTGGAATGGAGTCTACACACCAGGGGGAGCCCCTATCGGAGATAGACCCTCTGGAGGGGGACATGTCCGAGGACGAGGGCCTCACCCCGGATCAACCCACCTTTGTGGGCCTGTTCAAGCCGCACATGTTCAAATCACTCCTATTGAAGGCCAGGAACATTTCTGGCCTGTCTGTACAGTCCTCCTCGGCTCTCCCTTCCCCAGCAGAGGGACAGGAGGACGCCATCTTTAGGCAGCCTGTGGTGGAGGCGAAAGTGATCCCGGCCCCGCCCATTTTTCATGACTTAGTCTCAAACCAGTTAGACTCCACAAGGGCCCCACCTGCCCCATCCAGCCAGGACAGGAGGTTCTTTAACCTTGAGTCGAGCTTCTGCAACCTGCTCAACACTCCCAAGGTAGATGAGCCCATCGTTGGTTTGGCATCCTCGTCCTCCCCCAGTGATCCCCTGGAGGTCCTGAAGCCCAAGGACAAGAGGTCCGAGCTTGCCTTACATAGGGCTCACCAAGCGGACACCTGGGCCATTAGATCGGCTACTGCCGCTTCCTTCTTCACCAGGTCTTCGATCCGGTGGCTCCATCAACTGAGGCAGCATGTCCCCCCCCTCTAAGGGCACACCAGGACATAGCAAAATTGACGGCTGCGGCAGAATTCTCAGCCGACGCCACATACCACGCGGTTAAGTTCTCTGCCCGAGCAATATCCTCTCATGTTACAGCTCGCCGCCTGCTCTGGCTCAAGCACTGGCAGGCGGACGTAAAAAACAAGGTTAAGCTGGCCACCGCCCCCATAAAAGGGGACAAATTATTCGGCACCGTCCTGGAGCCATTTTTATCAGAAACCAGAAGCAAGAAAAAATTTCTTCCCCCCCTTTTCCGTAGGTCAGACTCAAGAGCACAGCCCTTTCGGAAAGGTTCCTCACGACCTTTCCACCAGTTTCCTTTCCTGCCCAGGTACCCGAGACCCCCCTCCTTCCGGCCTTTCCAGCCCCAGGATCGAGCCGATCCAGGTGACAGGAGCAGGAGGGGCAGCAGCTACAGGCACCCCTTCAGGAGTTCAGGAGGGAAGCCCTTCCGGCGCAACAGGTGTCCACCCCTCCCCATCGGTGGGCGCCTCAAGCATTTCGCCGACTGGTGGGACTCTTCCACCTCCGATGCCTGGGTCAGGGAGACCATCAGACTGAGCCTCACGCTTGAATTTCAGCGCACCCCCCCTAAATTTTTTATGGCATCCCCCCCTCCAAGGATCTCACCAAATGCAACCTAATGGATTCAGCTATCCGCCATCTCCTCTCCATCCAGGCCATACAACCTGTACCACCATCCCAGTGGAGGCAGGGGTTTTACTCTCACCTCTTCGTGGTCCCCAAATCTTCAGGGGGATGGAGGGCTATTCTAGACCTGAAACGCCTTAACCGTTACCTGATCTACCGCAGGTTTAAGATGCACACCCTACAATCCATTCTACCAGGCATCAGGCAGGGGGGACTGGCTATCCTCCGTAGACCTTTCAGAGGCGTACCTTCACATCCCAATCCGGCCCTCCCATTCCAAATTCCTCAGGTTCTGCTACAACCATCACCACTTCCAATATGTGGCACTTCCCTTTGGATTGGCCTCTGCCCCGAGAACCTTCACTAAGGTCCTCGTGGCCCTAGCGGCTCACCTCAGGGACCTCTCGGTTCGTCTCTACTGTTACCTGGATGACATCCTCATCCTGTCTCACTCCAGACCCCAAGCAGAAAAGGATATCAGAGCTACTCTTTCTGCCCTCCAAGATCATGGGTTCCTAGTAAACTGGCAAAAGAGCCATCTGTTACCATCTACACGGATCACCCACTTGGGGTCCGTCATTGACTCGGTTCATGGAAAGGTCTTCCTTTCCTCGGAGAGATTCCGTAGCATCCAGGAAACTGTCAAACATATCAGACAATCAAGAAAGGTAACACTTTTAGAATTGTCTAAATTACTCGGTAAAATGGTCTCATGTATTTCCGTTGTTCCCTGGGCCCGTTTACACACTAGATCCCTACAATGGTTCCTGCTCCCGTTCCAAAGGACCGGCAGAAGCAATTCAAAGACTGCAGTCAAGGTGCCTTCAAGGGTCCTCACGTCTCTCCTCTGGTGGACCAGTCCCTCCATCAACAGGGGACACTGCTTCAAGGAACTCCAATGCCTCATCCTCACCACAGACGCCAGCCTGTCCGGATGGGGCGCTCACATCCACTCGCTCTCGACACAGGGCAAATGGTCTCAGGTAGAACGCACACACAATATAAACTGGTTAGAACTTCGTGCCATCCACCTGGCCCTGCGCAACTTCCTTCCCCACGTACGCGGACGGCATGTCCTGATACTCACGGACAACGTCACCGCCAAGGCTCACGTCAACCGACAAGGGGGCATCCAGTCCATAAGTTTGATGAGAGAGGCCGAGCGTCTCTGCCATTGGGCGGAGCGCAACTCCTCTCTCTCAAAGCCGAGCACATCTCAGGGGTCTCTAACACCCAAGCAGATTGGCTGAGCAGGACCACGGTGGACCAGTCCAAGTGGTGCATTCACCCGTCACTGTTCAGGGAAGTGACCGTGATGTTCAGCCTCCCGTCAGTAGACCTCTTCGCATCCCCGCTCAACACCCAACTCCCCAGGTTTTTCTCGAGGTATCCTTCCCACGGAGCTGAGAATCACAATGCCCTCCGCTGCCCCTGGCCCACAGGGCTTCTATATGCATTCCCTCTGTTGGCCCTGATCCCCAGGGTCATCCAGAAGCTCATCTCCGAGAAAGCAGAGCTGATTTTAGTGGCACCCTACTAGCCCAGGCGCCCATGGTTTGCGGACCTCCGCTATCTATCGGTGCCCCCCCCTTGGAAAATTCCCCCGCACAGGATATCCCTTTCCCAGGGGCCCCTCCAACACCCGGACCCTCAGTGGCTCCAGTTAGCTGTTTGGAGGTTGAGCGGGAATGTCTCAGGAAAGAGCAGTTCTCTGAACAGGTTATTGATACCATTTTAGCCGCAAGGCGGCCCTCAACAACCCGAATATACAATGCAACTTGGCATAGCTTCTGCAAGTGGTGCCATAATTTCCAGATCAACCCTCTTTCACCCTCCATTGCTCAAGTTTTGGAATTCCTCCAAGAGGGTCTGAGGAAAGGTCTTTCTCCGAACACCCTGAGGCGTCAGGTAGCAGCCCTTTCAACTGTGATTATTTGCGACAACCTGGGTACCCTCTCCCTCCACCCTCGCATTAGGGCATTCCTTAGGGGAGCAACTAACTTGTGTCCCCCAACTGTTCACAGATACCCTACCTGGGACCTCAACAAGGTCCTGACGTCCCTTACTAAGCATCCCTTTGAGCCTCTCAGGGAATCCTCACTCCAGTTCCTAACTTTCAAAGTCGTATTCCTGGTGGCCATTACTTTGGCTCACTGAATATCGGAGATAGCCGCCTTGTCGGTGAGGAAAGACCTTTGCATCTTCCATGCCGACCGGGTGGTTCTACGGCCGGACCCTACCTTCTTGCCTAAGGTCAATTCAGCCTTCCACAAGGCACAGGAACTCACACTTCCGAACTTCTGCCCAAATCCCTTGCGGGAAAGGGAGAAGCTTTGGCACACCCTGGACGTAAGACGGACCCTCCACATTTACATTAAATGTACCCAGCCCTTTAGGAAGTTCAAATCCTTATTCCTTTCCTTTCAACCTAAATCCTTAGGACACAAAGTGTCCCCGGCAACCATCGGCCGCTGGATTAGAGCTACTATTTCCAAAGCTTACTTGTCCCAGGCTCTGCCGGTGCCCAGCGGCATAACGGCACACTCCACCAGGAGTGCAGCCACCTCGGCAGCTTGGGCCAACCAGGCTCCAATTGCTTATATTTGTCGGGCGGCCACCTGGGCCTCCCCATCTCCCTTCATTAGGCATTATAAGATTGACATATTTGCCTCGGCGGAGGCTTCGTTTGGGAGACGAGTTCTCCAGCGAGTCCTCAAGGAGCCGCGGGGACTTCAGAACCAGACGGAGTCCCTCCCGTAGGACAGCCAAGCTTTGGTATGTCCCACTCTCTGGATGATCCGACCGGCTCTCAGGAGAATGGGCATTGGTCCTTACCTGACACGCCATTTCTCTGGAGCCGGGAGGATCATCCAGCCCCATCCTTTTAAGTTCACCGTCTGGTGGGGTCTTGTTTCGGCCAAGGAACCGCTTAGCATAGTAAGATGAGAGCACGATCTTCTCTTCACTCTCGTCTTTGCGTAAACTGGGGAATGCAAGGGAGCCACGTGACGGAGGGAGGAGCATTCCTCAGTAATTAAGCTCAGCCTTCAACAATGCAGACTGAAGCACCTCCCACTCTCTGGATGATCCTCCCGGCTCCAGAGAAATGGCGTGTCAGGTAAGGACCAACGCCCATTTTATTGGTTCAGAGTAGCTGTTTTTGCAATAAAAAAAATCATGTTTGATATTTATTTATTGAATTTATATTGCGGTCTATTTGCCCATGGTGACTCATGATATGATATGATTATGCCAAGAAATTAAACAAATTAAAATGCGAGTCTGATTGGTTTTGGTTAAAGGGAGGGCATCAAGAAACATATTTCAAAAGATATGATAATGACAGGTACAAAATATTCTATCTAAATATCCTGTTAGCATAGTGAAAGCAGATGAAACTGAACAGCAAAAACCTGAAAACTGATAGCTCCTCCAGCCCCTCCCTCTCCAAACATTTCAAAGGCAGATCTGTACTGAGAATTGATAATCATTGAAATAACCTAAAGCAGAAGAAAACTTCCAAATAATATGGTGAATTGTCCAGGCCAGCGGTCATCAAATTTTGGTGGGCCTCAGAGAAATGTCACCCTCAGAGCACACACCCCCGAAAGCAATTAATCCAGGCTGCACAGGAACACAAGGCTGTGCCGCCCACATGGCCCGCGGGAAGCCTCCCCGCCCACTCACTCCTTACCCAGTTAACTTGCCTGCTAAATTGCTAATTTTCCTTTTTCCAATGATCATCTGTTCTGCTGTGCCGGGAGATTTAGATTAGCTAGGAAGCAGGAAATGGTTGGATTTCTTGTTTTCTAGCTAGTCTTTAGATCTTTGGCTCTGCTTTTAAGCACATCTGAACCTCCCTTAGGACTGAAGTTTCTATTATTCAGTGCAGACTCATGGCAAGCAAATTTTATGTGACAGGCTGAGCTAGCCAATGGCAGATAGATAGATCACTGAATGATTCTGTGAGCTCAATCTGCCTGCCTGCTTTGCCTGATTTTGGGTAAAAATTGCTTTTCTTTTATAAAAAAATCAATATTTATATAAATATTTATAATGTTTATATACAAACCATGCCCAGCCAGTCACATGATCACCAAGCCACACCCACAAATTAGGCCATGCCCACAGAACCGGTGGTCCCTGGGATTTAAAATTATGAGTTCGGTGGTCCCTGAGGTCCAAAGGGTTGGTGACCCCTGGTCTAGGCTTTCAAGCTGTTACCACATCTGCTATGACCACTATCTCATTCTATTATCAAGTGCAAATATTTGGAACAATCCTTCAAGCAGCAGTCAAAATCTCTAAACACATGAAGAGACAATGTGTGAGCCTTAGCCATTTTGGACAGAGACATTGATACACATAGGGATTGGAGGGTTTTGATTTCTAAACTAAAAGGAATAATTGTAGGGCACATCTGGCCCAAACTATAACAATACTGTTGTTCCAGTCTAACTCAAAGACAACCCAGTGTGCTTTGAATGTATTAATAGTTTTGAAATAAATTATTATTTTTGTTTAAAATTACAAGAACTGTAAGATGGTTTGCCTTGACTTTAACACAAAATTTATCTTTCCTCATAGGAGGAAAGAAAATCTCTTTAGTTATTCTTGCATTTGAATGAGCATCTTAACACCTTGTTATAATATTTCAGAAGCAGCAAGGAGTCCAGCTCAGTTGTGAAAATGATATTGAAATGCAACTTTATTCTGGAGAAGAAATAACTGACTATTGTTATTGTTGTGGTTGTTCATTCAGTGACTCCAGGTTTTTTATATATAGTTATTATATAGTTATGCGTGTGTATACACATGTCAAATATATGTATGTTTTACATAACCTATTTGTTCATTTTGCATAGTTTATGAAATAAAACGTCTATCTTATATAAATATCATTTCTGCCTATCCACTTAAATTATGTCTTTCTCTTTAGATTATGATTGAGTTTTGTCCTGGTGGAGCTGTAGATGCTACTATGCTAGGTAAGTACAATAAAGCTTCATAGTGTTAACCTTTGGAGTATGTTGCTAAATAAATAGGTACTAACAGTAGATCATCCCATATTGTATATAGAATATAACAGCTTGTGCTTAAAGGTATGCACATAAAATATTCCCATAATAACCTGACAATAATTATATGTGTATATAGGAAATTTAGTAGTAGGAAGACATATGCCATTACAGAAAACACTTATTTTCACAGTTTTTCTTAAAATACAACATAGCAAGTAAACTTAAGGATGTTGTGCTTTATTTTTGAGATTAGTCTGGGAGTCGCGGCTTTATCATGCAGAGTGAGAGGTGGCCAGAGGTGAAAAAAAGATACAGCAAGTCTATTTAAATTTTTTTTTACTAGTGATATGGTTTAATTTGCTACAGCTGATATTTCAAAGTGATCTGTAGTGATGGTTTCATGGTCTTCCTGATAGGAAAAAATAGAGTTTTGGGTTCTTCGGGATTTTAATTGCACTGTGTTGTTGTTTTTTCACAAATCACCTCCAGGACTGAAAAGGTGTTTATAGAGGAAAGCAAAGTGGAAGAATGAAGCAATATTTCAAATTAAATTAAAACTAAAAGTTCAGCAGCCGCCCTTAAGTCAGGAGGTAGTGAAGTTCTGCCTGTTTAGGGGTAACTTGGCATAGAAGCTGTAGATCTAAAGAATGAGGGGGGGGGACTTTAATATGCAATTAATTGATTCTGATTCTAACACTGATTCTGATCACGGGCAATGAATCCCAACTGTGCCCTTTAGTTTCATGATGAGCCTATCCTTTGGTCATTGCAACCTTGAAGACAATTTCAGCTTGGAGAGGACTTGAAATCCCGAAAAACTCTCTCAGAGCCAAGTGTTGCTATCTCTGGAAACATTTTGAAGAAATATAATGCTGACAAAGGGAGCATTCCCCCTATCCCTTCAAGCATGTCTGCTCTTTAAATGAATTCAACTTCTCTACTGGAAGAGGGCAAATAAGAAATAAACACTGAAATGGGAGCTTTTTCCCTTTGTTTAAGATGTTTTGCTGCTGAAAGAATGGCTGTCCTACTTAACAGCTCCCTCTTGGATTAGCTTGGTTTGACATTCATATGGGGCCATGCTACTTAATGCAAAAGATAGGGAATATTCTTAAATGTCTTATCTATTATGGTTTAGCAAAATAATAGTAATAAGGAAACTAATTTCTATTACAATAACTGTGAGTCAAGACTTTCCTTATTTTATTATTAGTCATCTGTAACAATTGCACCTTGGAGAATTACATATGTATTTATATAAATATCCTTATCTTTTCCTCCAATGAACATGCATCTCTTGGTATGCTAAACAGCCCTGTTGGCTTTCAGCCTTAAGGGCCTGTTTTTTTCCCCTTTTCTGGGCAGTGGGCCAGAGTTTTGGATGGGTCTGTCCTACAAAGCTTTTGGAATTTGGCATATGTATGGTTGGCCTCATTTATTTAGTCTTGTAGTATGTCTTTGTGTGTCGATTGTTTTCTGATTCTTAGTTTCTATGTTTTTAACCCATGTAAGGAAGAAAGAGTTGCTGTTTGCAAGCCATATGAATCCTTTAAAGAGATAAAGTCAGTACAAATGTTTGAAAAAAGAGCAAAAAAAATCAATTACAAAAATATATCAAGTAAGCAGGAATTGTATCTTCTAAAGTTTATCTTACCTGTAGAAAAAAATGTCTTTCTGAAGACTGACTTACACCTAGTACCTCTTATACCCATTCCTGCTGTGGTGGCTCAGACGACCAGCAAGATTTATGGTTATGAATTTGACCAAGGGACAATCACTTTTAGGAGGCCCTTGACAGAATAGGTTTCTTTCAGCTTGAAATAGCTATTACAACCTAACTCTTTTTGGATGCTAATGAATGGCTAAGCACTTATTTGATTGTTATCCTTGTCATTCCATAAGCCTTAATATGGGCTGCAGACTATCCTCCAAGCTAAGAATCACAAAACAGACAACACACAAAGACATAGCACAATACAGACTGGATTTTCCAAACCATTCCTCCATGACACTCAAACTTTAATCTGTTTTGTTGCCAGACTATCAGGGAGACTATTTTGCTAGAAGTGAATAGAAATTTCACTAGAGCGACCACAAAATCATTTAGATCTGTGCTGTCCCTCCATATCTGGATCACTATCTTCTTGCTTTGAAGTAAAAACAAGAGATGAGGTGTGATTTTTTTTAATCTCTTTTATTTACATGAGGTAAACAATATATTTTTTAAAAATATTATTCTTGCTATATGGGGCCAAGTATCCTTTTGTACTGCCTCATGATAGCCTCAGTCAGGATTTAAGATTTTGAATATTTTCTAAGCAGAGGGACTCCTGCTATCTTTTTTCTAATTTTTTCCAAGCAGAGGAATGCTTGCTATTCTTTTTGAAGCATCCCTCCAGTGAGGAAAGAGGGGAAAGCTGTTAATGGGTGTGACAAATGAAACAGCCAGTGCACACTTTTTACAGCATCTTGATTTTTGTTTTTGGTAACAATGGCATTTGATTTTTTAAACCTGATTTTGCACTGAAAACTAAAAATGAAATTGAATTTTTTTTAAAGCTGTATTTAGTATGGGTGATAGATTTTACATATTAACATGAGTTACCTATATTTAAGAGGAAACAGGCCATGGCCCCCAAAACATAGTCCTCAACTTACAACAGTTTGTTTAGTGACCCATTCGAAATTACAACAGCACTGAAAAAAGTGACTTATGACCATTTTTCATATTTACGACTGTTGCAGCATTACCCTGGTCACGTGATTAAGAAGCTTGGCAACTGACTCAAATTTAGTTACAATGTCCTGGGTCATGCAATGACCTCTTGCAAATTTCTGACAAGCAAAGTCAATGGAGAAGCCAGCTTCACTTAACAACCATGTTACTAACTTAACAACTGCAGTGATTCACCTAACAACTGTGGCAAGAAAGGTCATTAAATGGGGCAAAACTCACTTAACAAATTCTCACTTAGCAACAGAAATTTTGGGCTCAATTGTGGTCCTAAATCATAGTAGTGCTTATATTGCAGGTTTTGGTCTTTATCCCTTGTCATTTATTACTCAACTAGTTATGTTTCAATTGGTTGTCACTCTCAGTCTGTGCCTGTCACTGCTAATTGAATTTCAGAACAAAGTATAACTCAGGAAGTCTTTCCAACTGCTTTATAGAGCTGGATCGAGGCCTGACTGAATCCCAGATCCAGGTGATTTGTCGCCAGATGCTGGAGGCCCTGAACTATCTGCATGGCAAGAAGATTATCCATCGAGACTTGAAGGCAGGCAATGTGTTGCTAACCCTAGATGGAGATATTAAACTTGGTAAGAAATGTACTTAGCTCTTAATGAAAAATAGTTGTTCTATCAAAAGATTGGTTCTTGTATTCAGTAAGTATGAAAAGTCGGGAAGGGCTTTCTTTTAATAGATGGGACTATTTTGTCATGAAAATAGCTATCAGACAACTAGGCACATTTAGCTGTTAAATAATAGTCTTTTGTTAGATTGGTCTTCCTCCAGCCTTTTTCACTGATCAGAATTTGTTGGATTGGAAAAGAAGAATTTGCTGAATGTAATCCAGCAGCTTTTATTATTGACCAGATATCTGAATTTCCTTTCAATAAGTTCTTAATGTACAATCTTGTATTTAGAAAGAAGTCTCACTATTTAATGGACCTCCCTCCTGAAAAAGCATGCACTGGATTGCAGCCTTGATGGGCTTTTGTCATGTTATTAGCCATGACAAAATGCAAAAATATTTTAACTGGAAATCTATTTCTCCAAACAAAGAAGACTAAATACATTCGATCATGCGGCTAAAAGCTACCAGAGAGAGGCCCCATGAAGTCAGAAACAATGCAAATAAAATTCTTGTTCCTATTTCAGTCTTAAGAGTATAGATTAGTTGCCTCTCAGAGATTTACAGCTTTTTATAATCCATATAACACCGATAATGTAAATGAAATTTAGTGAGTTTAGACTCTATGAGCAAAATGATGGTATCCATACAGAACTTTTTTTTTAAACAACTCATATGTGACATTACATAACTTTTAGGAAAGGAAGAAAGGCAGAATGTTAAGATCAATATTTGAGGATATCCCAGGGAACAAGGACAGAGACTTAATTTAAGAATATAAATCATGGCACAAGAATAAATTTCAATTCTCACAATTGAAAGGTGATTTCTGAACAGAAACTTGTATGGATTGTATTGAGCCTAATGCTTTTAAATATGTTCATAAATAATGTAGAGAGAGAGTCAGCAGAGATATAGTTTAGTGTAAGCTGGTATATATTGATAAACATTTTTTGAAAGAAAATAATGATTTTTAACTGAGATTTTGTAAGGGAAAGAGACATAATCATAGTTCCTACTTGCTTCATTTCATCTTCAGAACTTTAATGCTTGCTGCTGATCTTGACAAATGTATCTTTTCTTTATGTATACAGAGAGCATTTGCACCAAGACAAATTTCTTGTGTGTCCAATCACACTTGCCCAATAAAAGAATTCTAATTCTGATATCTCCCCTCCATCCCCTTCCAGAAAGTATAATGTTGTGTGTGTGTGTGTGTGTGTACTGCTAATTCGCGCACGCTTGGGGGGGAGTCAGTTCAGCAACTTTGTCATTTTGTGAACTTTGTGGAATGTAACATTGGCCACAGAGAGAAAGACACAACCACCAAAGAATTCTCTTCTCTTACTGGCTTAAACAGTATCTCTTTGTCCAAAAGGCCAACCTTTTCCATGCTGCCACATAAGGATAGCTGCTGTTCTAATGCTCTTGTTAGACTCTTAGGATTTTTACTCGCTATCCCAACTCTTAATTGTCTAGAAATGGTTCCTTGGGATTGAATGCTTTTGTTTAGGATTCATTTAAGAGATTCTCCTTTATAAGCAAAAGTTTTTGCAAATTGATTAACTCTAAATGGAAAACCTGTTTGCAGAGCAAATTCGTATTGGGCCAGTATTTAGAAGACAATGCTATAATCATATACCTCAATCAATAAGCATTTATCTTTTCAGGAGCAGAACAGAAGTTTAAATTTTGCATGCCCTATCATTACTTTTAATTGTGAGCTTCCCTCTCAAGCTGTCTTCCCATCGTCACCATATATTCATCTTCATGCTTGTCCCATCTTAGTCTATTCAGGGTAGAATTATGAGAGCTCCAGTTCTTCCAAGAACATAATTTAACAGCATGTAAATTCTCAGCAGTTATAAAATCCGAAATTGTACAATAAAAAGTCCAGTACACAAGTTGATAAAGAAATTAGGCTCATTAAAAAGACTAATAAAAGCAGTAGTAGGTGGAGGAATGTAAGGAGACACTGAAAGCTACTTATGAACTCAGCATTTTTCTTATTGTTCTGTGAGGGCTTGTGTATAAATCATTGCTTGCTATTCTTTTTGAGTTTCATGAGAATTGGCAGCATTATTATATGAGTGGAGAAGGCTCACATGTCTTGCTTTGTATCATCTTTCTAGTGGAAATTTCTGGGAAGAGGTGGAAATAATACTTACTGTAAGAAATTGAATTTAAATAGCAAAACCATAAATTGTGTGTTGGGATGGGGTGAAGTCCCTGGCAGTGAATGGTCTTGATCTTATAGTAAAGCAAAATTCTACTCTAACTTGATGGGAGATTTAGAAATATTATCTTTACCATCCCTATAATTATGGTTATCTAAAAAAAGCAAGTTAATCACAATAGTAAGTTACTTTTTCACATCCTTTTTTCAAATACTCACCCACGTTGAAATAGTCTGTCTTAAGAGAAAAATATTTAGCAATAATATGTTTTGTGGGTATAGATTCCATCATTTAACAGTATCATTGTTTTTATACTTTTAAAATGTTTCAGATCATTAGTATAGACTAGACATGGGTAGAGCCAATTCCCCAATATGGGAATTGTAGTACAATAAGATGTAGAGAGTCCTTGGTATCCATCCAGGTTAAAGTGTCTATTGTATGCTTGCTTTGAGAAATAAACCAAGGAGTGATATAATTAAAGGTTGCCCTTTTAACTGCAACCCAAAACATTAATTGAAGAATTGAAAATGATTTCAACTCTTTTCAGCCGATTTTGGAGTATCAGCCAAAAACATGAAGACTGTGCAGAAGAGGGATTCTTTCATTGGCACGCCATACTGGTAAGAGGATTAGTTCACAGTGGCATGGCCTTTAAAGAAGTCACTGCCAAATTACATTGGGAGGGAAAGGGAGATGTTGTGTCCTAATCAACATATGGTGTTGGGGCTTTATTTTATTCTGGGCTGTATTTTAAAGTATGCCTTGTGTGTGCAGTTACATTTGTCTCTGTGTTGTGTAACTGATATCTTGATCTTAATTAGTGCAATGTCCCACTTGTCCCATTTATGTAAAATATAAAAAGAGTATATCAACCTAGAAGGCAATGCTGCATTTAATATTTGGGTTTTTTTTTAAAAAATGAGTTTGTATGAGTTTGTATGAGTTTTATCCTTGGAGGTGGAGGAAAAAATATAGAAGGAATAAAAACTGTCAGCTGCAACAATATTCTGCTATTTGAATCACTGCTTCTCTTAGGGCAGAAAAGAAACTACAGCCTGTATCTGGAATGAGATATTGATGGAATTTGGGCTGTTCTGTCTTCTTCTCACCCCACCCTAATTTGGTGGAATGTCCTTTGGAGGCATTTCCAAGGGTATAAAAACAACTATTCACTCCAAGAATTTAATCGCTAAATCAGCTGCATCATCATTAAAGGGACGCAATCAATGTGCATTTAATTTGCCGTTTCAAACAGTATTTAGGCCAGATGTCATTAGCCGACAGCTTGCCTTCTGTGGCCAATTGGGAATGAAGAGATGAATGACCGGGAGAGTATATGTGGGCTGGATATAGCCTAAAGAAGTTAACCATTTTTGTTATCTATTAATTTCAGTAGAGAATGTGTTTCTATGTTATATTCAATGGTATTACCAAAGACAATGGGAGTCAGGAATTTGTGATGCTGGCTAGTTAATTCTGAGTGTAGAAGGGATGAATTTTCATATTGCATTCATAGTTTAGTTGCAAAGTTATACTTTTAAGCAGGGGACCCCAAATGTGGCAACTTTAAGACTTGTGGATTTCAACTCCTAACATAGCTGGCTGGAGAATTCTGGGAGTTGAAGTCCACAAGTCTTAAAGATGCTAAGTTTGGAGATCTTTGCTTTTAAGGCTTATGGTCAGTTCTAAGTCTAGACTAGTTGAATGTATATAGTTTAGCTTGAAAACAAGATCTGATTCTTAGAAGCACTTTCAGCGAAAATGAATTTTATTCTTCTTTCTTTGTTGTTGTTTTTAGGATGGCTCCCGAAGTAGTGATGTGTGAGACTATGAAAGACACCCCTTATGATTACAAGGCTGACATCTGGTCCTTGGGCATAACACTCATAGAAATGGCACAAATAGAGCCACCTCATCATGAACTGAACCCTATGAGGGTCTTACTGAAAATAGCCAAATCTGATCCTCCGACTCTTAATTATCCATCAAAGTGGTGAGAAGTTTTTTTTTCTTGTTTATTAACAATCAGGAATACCTACAAGAAGTGCCCTGGTCTTCTCTCTCTCCCACCTTTATCAATAATAATTATCAGTATTCCCAGGTAAACAAAACAGGAAGTATAACTGGATGAGCTAATTGCACATTATTGTAAGGCTACATTCATAGAATCTTGCAAGGGTGAAGATATAAATCTCCCATCACCACTTTTAACTGCCCAATCAATTAGGGCAGGTTCTTTCTAAATTTCTGCCTCTGACTGTTAAGCCACTGGGAATTCCTTCTCTTTCCTAAGCAGAATCTCTTCTGCTCTCCTTCAAGGTCATTTTCACATACTATTATATTAACTACATTAATCACTGACTTTGTAAGTAGACAAAATAAATTTGTAGCAAATGGAAAAATATGATAGAAAAGACCTGAGAAGTTGAATTTGAAAAGCGAAACCTTTCCACCTGTTGCCGAATTCCACCTACCATCAGCCTCTGCCAGCAGGGCTAATTATTAGAGTTTCCCAGCTGCTGTAAAATATTGCCATTGCCAATTGGGACCCATTTAATAAAAATAGTTTTCAAGAAGGAATAAGCAGAGGAAAGGAAATATTTTTCTTATTTTTTAATAACCTTGGACTAGCTCAGAAACATACCACCTACGGCACCAAGCACTTACTCAAAGCTGTAATGCTTTAAATGCATCCCTCAGGACTACTCTATAACTTGCCACTAAATTGTAATATTTAATTTGACAGAAAAGGGAAATGATTAAAAACATGCTGAGTAATCACCTCAACTTCATTTAATTAAGTCAATTAAAGTAATTTTAATTAGATTTTGCTCTTCCCAGTTTGTCAAGAGCATCAGTTGAAATGTTTCCAATGAAAGGATTATGCATCCCTACTCTTGATTAAGATTCCCTGTGGTGATCTCCAGGTTCACTATAACTTCTGCTCCTTTCATCATTGACCATGAGTTTTGCAGCTGATGGAAAGAATTATTCCAGCAATATCTAGTAAGAGTAACATTGAGATATCACTCATGTTGATGACTGTTAGTACTAAATGTAATTTGTTTATACACAGATCTCCACTTATTCCTCAAAACTAGGTAATGTTGGGCAAAACTTGTATGTAAAGGTGTTACTTGATAGTGTGGGCTGTGAGAATAACCTGGAGGGAAGAAGAGTTCCAGCCTAGACAATAGACAGATAAATCTCCACACAAAGCAGGAATGGAATTTGAGAAATTTGCAAGATTCCGCTATTGTAACCCAACATAAAAGCAGTTTTAGTATTCATGATTTTGGTGCCTGACTCTGGGCTACCTCAAAGGGCTGACACATACAAAAATATACCTTGCAGTCTTTCTCAACCTGATGTTCTCTAGATGTTTTAGACTACAACTCCCACAATCATTGCCCTTATTTTTTCAATCATTATCTTCCATTTCTTATATACATGCATTGCAGTGTGCTGTTTTCCAGAATATTTCATTTTCCAAACTCTTAAAATACAGCCTTTCTTCCCTTAAGATTATATAATATCGCGGTTTTTTGCAGAATCCGAGATATGAACAAAGATAATAGCTTAGTACCCAAGTACATTCATTGTAAAAAGAAGATCCCGGGTTCTCTCCCTGACTTCCCCATTTAAAATAGGTATGATAATAAGGAACAGGAAAGATTCCCTCCATTCTAAGACAAATGCAAGTGTGCTTGCTTAACAACTATTTGTTCAGCAACTGTTCAAACCTATGATGGCACCAAACAAGTAATACTTATGACAGGTCTTCACAGTTCTGGCCATCACAGCATCCCCATAGTCACACGATTACTATCTGAGTACTTGGTGCAACCTCACAGTTATGGATAGCAGCAGTTATAGATATCATTTACAACCTCCATTGGTGGCTTGCAACAAGGAAAGTCAATGAGGAAGCCAGCAGGAGGTCACAAATGGTCATTGTGTGATGCCCTAACTTAATGAAGTGAAGAACTGGAGTGCTGAAATTGTTGTCACTAAACAGCATAGTCATGTGACATCACATTTTATGACCGCATTGCTGAGCAACAGCAAACCCAGTCCCAATTGCTGCTCTTGAGGGCTACCTGTAGTTGACTGGTGCAATGTAGTTTTCTCTGTTTCTGTGAAAATTTAAAATGTGGTGATTTAGGATGATATTTTTAATGCAAAGCACAGTCCCCAGCAAATATCCAAACAGTGCAACTTTATATTTTTACTTTCTGAAGCTTTTTTTCACCTCTCCCAGGACACAAAATGTTTATTAGAAGGTACATGTAGTTAGGTGTTCTATTACAAGAGGGAAACTCTTCCATTAGGAACAGGACAGTATAACTTTTCTGGCTAGAAAATCACTGAGCAAAAGTAGTCCTATGTGAAACATTTGCTTTGATTATATGTAGAAACTGGCAGTAAGTGTTTTACCTACTCTTACATGGCAGCGACCACAGAAATAGGGGTGCAAGGAAGGGAGAAAGGTGCAATCAGTTGTCTGACAGAAGGCTTTTTATTAGTTTAAATTCAGGCAGACATTAATCCCTGCGTGAGCTTGCTAACATTTGGTCTTTGGCATGAATTGGGAACAGAATGACAGCATGTAACTTGCTTCAGAACAGCTATCTGGGCTGCACAACAGTAGTAGATCTGCAATTAATCAAGGCCACATTTTTTTTAACCAATATTGAGTATTAATGTATATACAAATTTGTGCTGCTTTGTTTCTTCCTTCTGAAAAGCACCAATTTCAATTTGTAAATCATGTAGTGTGTCTCCAGGATAGGGTGTCCTGGTTTTCTTTCTCCTGACATTTTTAAATGCGTGTGTTTGTTCATAAAGGTCTCCAGCATTCAGAGATTTTCTGAAGACTGCACTTGACAAAAACCCTGAGACCCGGCCAACTGCCACACAATTACTGGAAGTAAGTATAGCGTCTCAAGTAAGTCACACGTTGACACTGGGAAGGGCTCATAAATCTACGCACATTATCTGGTTGGAGTACAGATTTCCCCCTTGGTTATTAATATAGAGAAAACTTGGGTGGTTGCTGGAGTTGAGATTCTAATTACGTAGGAATGTTGTTCCTCGTGGGAGAAAGAACTCTGCCATTTGAGTGGTTCTGCTTTCTGAGGCATCTAGTGCAATCTTCCGTGTACTTCTGAAATGTTGTATACGCTGCTGAGAATTATGGCTGCTGAGAGTTATTCCACACATGGGGGAAGAGAGTTCCCAGGTTGGGAAACAGAGGTGGTATTCAACAGGTTCTGACCAGTTCTGGAGAACCGGTAGCAGAAATTTTGAGCAGTTCAGAGAACTGGCAAATACCACCTTTGACTGGCCCCACCCCCATCTATTCTCTGCCTCCCGAGTCCCAGCTGATCGGCTGGGTCTTCTTTTCTTGCCCTGCAAAGGAGAACGGAGCTGGAAAGCAGGTTAGTGGGGTGGGGAATGGGAAATGGGAAATGGGGATTTTGCAATAATCTTCCCCTGCCACCAAGCCACACCCACAGAACCAGTCGTAAAAAAATATTGAATCTCACCACTGTTGGGAAGGGCTATTCTATACAGTTTAATTTTTGGTCCAGCATTGAACAGTAATGCAATTGTTTTCTACTGCTAACTTTGACTTTTGGAAAAAAAAAATAACCTGTTTGGTGGAGGGGGGGATTTTAATTTGATTATTATTAATTTGATTATTGGCAGAAAAATAGTGAAAACCAAACTATGTTGACATCATTAACAAAAAGAAAGTATAAAATAATATCTATTGTGGAAAACCCTGAAGTTTTAAAAAATTTATCTTTTAAAAAAATAATTTAAAAATATTTTAATATTGCCTTTAAATTTTAATCTTTAAATATTTTAATTGTTTTTAATACATTTACTAGATTTTAATAGTTGTGTTTTAACTGAGTATGCCTCTCAGAATCACATGCAAGTGAACGTGGGTGGCCATATAAATTTAATAATAAATTAATAAAATCTTGATGGCTGCTTCATGGGTTTGCTTGGTGAGATTGTTCTCTTCCTGTGAGGTTAGAGGAAGCATACTTCTAAAATAGGAATAAGGATTGCACATGCAATGCCAACATTGCAAGGTAACCGTATAATTCTTTTATGTAAATAAGTATAATTCTAAAGTAAGTGTTTTTTTCCAGGTAAGTCTGTGTATATACTGTACAAGATTAGGTATTGGTACTTCTTACCTGTTCATCTCTGATGGAGGGACACCTAACATAACATTTTGTATATTTCACCTCCTTAGTTGCTCATATGAATGCAGTTTTTTTATGCATAATGCTTCTATAGGCAGTAATGAAGATGACTGGAGTCCCATGGATTGAATGTCATACCTGAGAACATAATTTTGTCATACCTCATAGCAACAATGTCCAATTTTAAGAGGAGTGTTTTAAAATTCCAGTTCACAGTTGCACTTATTAAGCAATAAAAACATGTTTTTCTAAAGCTATAAAAGGCAACTAGCCCTTATGTCTTTTCCTATTTTCTCTTTGCCTTATCTGTTCAATTTTCCAGCTTCAGTGCTTCACTGTCAAAGAGAGTACGTGCTTGTGTAGAACTGCTGCTTGGAAGCACACATATTCCACAACTGTGAAAGAAACCAGTCTGACTATGTAAAAGATTGATAACTAAATATACTTCTAGCTCCTGATATTTTCTGGAAATTGTTGGCCCCAGTAGTGCAGAAACTGATTTATGATTATTTATTTTAAAGTTAGAGATTGTAATATGATGCCTGTAACTCATGATCAATACATTGTACAGGTAGTCGTCAACTTAAAACGGTTCATTTAGTGTCTGTTCAAAGTTTTAATGGCACTGCAAAAAGTTACTTATGACCATTTTTCACCCTTACAATCTTTGAAGCATCCCTATGGTCACGGATCAAAATTCAGATGCTTCGCTCATCCATACTACCATTGTTGTGTCCCAAAGTCATGTGGTCACCTTTTGCCAATTTTGACAAGCAAAACTAATGACAAAGCCAGATTCACTTAATAGCCATGTTATAAAAATTATCAACTGCAATAAATCACTTTGCAACTATGGCAAGAAAGGTCTTAAATGGGGCAAAACTCACTTAAGAAATGTCTCACTTGACAGCAGAAATTTTAGGGTCAATTGTGGTCGTACGTTGGAGGACTACCTGTATTGTACATGAATATTTGAGTAGCAAAGGAAGGGGGAAGTAGCTGACCAGGTCTCTACTTGCACTTTGAACTATCTTGCGCTTGATTTTCAAAAGAATCAGACTAGTCTGGTACTCATGAACTTGATTTTTTTTAGCATCCTTTTGTCAGCAAACTCACCACTAATAAAGCCTTACGTGAGCTGGTGGCAGAGGCAAAGGCTGAAGTGATGGAGGAAATTGAAGACAATAGAGAGGAAGTTGAAGAGGAGGACTCGTCAGAATCTGCCTCTGTAAGTTGAATTCCTTTTGTTGCATTAAATGATGTTTGTGTTAAGGAAACAAGACAAAATATTACTTTTCCCCATACATAAACCTGAATGTGTGCTTATACACATGTGCTTTAGTTAGTAGACACAGACATATGTATACATTTATATTAAAAATGCTTCAGAGCCCACAAATTACATTAACTGGATTTTTGAAAGCAAACTGCTGGTCACCTTTGATCCCTGCAGCTACTTGCAGAGGAGAGAAGTCGTGTTGCTTTTGTGCAGGTCGGCAGGAAGAATCGGCTCCTTGGATGGGAAGAGGCTGCTCTTCATTCAGCAGCCAGGAATCCTTCAAACAATGTATGGGCAGAGAGCCAAGCCTTTCCTTTCCACTAGCAAGATGGCTTTCTCAGTAAATGCACACACTGTGTGGACAAACATGTCCCCTAGGAAAAGTTTTAATTTTTGGCATCTTTAACTATGAAAAATGTAGTCTTTGGCTGCTTAGGATTAAAACTGCAAGACACTCGCTGGGCTGGACTGGACTGTCTGCTTTCAGGCTTAGCTGGGACAAGTAGAAGGATAGACATTTGGACAGGAAAGAGGCATTTAGTCCTTCGAAGGATTCAGGATTATCAAGCAAGGTGAGATCTGCAGTCACAAGCCAACAACAAGAATATCATTTAAAAAAATATTTTTCAAAGTGGGTTAAGGTAGGGCAGGCTCTGCACATTCCCATCCATCAATGGTTTTCTCTGGATAAAAAGAAAAAAATCTTCTTGTAAGCAATCTTGTAAGCAAGCTCAACTTTTGTCTCTTTCTGTCTTTTGTCCCTGACATGAATAAAATAAAGACAGCATTTGAAAGAGGTAGATGGAAGCCTGTACAAACTAACTTTTGAACAATAAAAAAAAAAATTGAATCCCAACACTGCTTCTGAGGCATACACACACAGAGAGACAGATACACGGATACACATACATACTCACATGTGGTTTCAGGCTCTCTTCCTGTGTCAAGTACACAGGAAGATTTGTACCTCATTGCATGGAGGTTGTGAATTGTAACAAACCTTTTAACTAAGGCACGTATGAATGCTTTGTAAGAGGTTTGTGTTCCTACAACTACTATCACTGAAGCTTATCAGAAATCCAAAATTTCTGGTTTGTAGGAAATATAGCTGAGGTTTAGATTGTTTGCAGTTGAAGAATGACTTTAGTTCCTTTTTAGAATATTTTTCTCATATAACTTTATTGCAGTTTTGAAAAAGAAAGATAAATACTTACAATAATGACTATTTAGAATGCAGGGGAAAAGAAGAAAAAAAAGAGAAGCAAACACTACAAATGAAGGGGAGAAAAAAGAAAAGAAACTATGAAGAAGTACCGTAATTTCCAATTTTCTTTACAGCAGTTATAAATATGCATGTAAATTAACCTCTTAAGTCTAGAATTGCAACATGATTTATATTTTTTCTATAACCTATTTTTTAAGTGTTACCAAACCATACATAATTTCATTTTTTCCTGGGCCACACCAAAAGTCTATAAATCTAGTCAAAAAAATATATAGTCAGACCTCTACTACCATTTTAGTGATGCTCATTCTGCCCTTGCACTGGGCTGAAACCTGTCCATTTCTTGAGATTTCTTTCCCTTATGAATAAAGTTTCTATTTCTATTTTTTATTCTGAGGTTTTCTTTATTTTTGTTGTGGTTTTGTGCTTTAATACAATGAGGTGGCAGAAATGCTGCTGTTCTGTCCAATTTGTCTTTCATTTTAGTCCTCACCTCTGCAGCCTTTCTGGCTGTCTAATAAGTAGGAGCCTCGAGTGAGAATTTCTGTTGTGGTTGCCTCTCTTGTAATGTAATTGAAGCATGGGAAGCAAGAGAGATGAAGATTGATATAGAATGGTTCCACAATAAGAGACAGAATATCTGCCTTCATAACTTGACCATCTCCTAAACTAAAAGAGCTGCAAGAATCTTCCACTTTTTTCATGAGATTTCAGGAAATGTTGTTTTCCGTTGGAAAAGCATTTTTCCCATCCCTTTTGAAAGAAAAGAGTTAAAAATGCAGAATACAGTTTTGGCACAGCATTCTCTTCACTAGCTGCCAAAACTTTATTAATAATACTTGAAGCAACTCAGATTCCATCCAGCACAATGGTGAGCAATGCACAGTTTGAAAAGAAAGTGAAATGGATGGGGGTGTGGACAGACATTAATAAAAATTATGTAGAAGGACAGCCAGAAGCCTTCTGCTTCCAGGAAAACTTCAGCTCCACCTTTAGGCGCTTTCCTTACTAATTTCCCTACTCCTTTGTATGTTGAAGGAGTGGGAAAAAAATGCTTGATAATGATTATTTGGTGAAATCCTCAAAGCAATAGGAGTGGTTTCCTGAAGTCAAATTGCATGTTACTTTAAAGGAGATAGATAACAGCTTTGCTTTTGTTCCTTACTCAGATGAAAGGCAGGGAATCCAGTCCCAATTTAGTTCTTTCTAATGAAGAGCTTTCAACAATGTTCCCTTCCTCACCGCAGCTCCAGTTTAGATTTGAACAACTGCAACTTGCATAGTCCAAAAAGAATTCTTGGTTCTAGTTGGGACAATAGGAGTCCTGAGGTTTTATAAATGCAGTTGTTATTAATCATCACCCTTCCAGTCTTTTGCCTTAGCACTTTGCTAGAGAGTGAATAATTGTTTGAAAACCATAGTAGAAGATAGTTTGAATCAATCACTGTTTCTTAGCCTAGTCTGCTTCACAAGGATATTGTGAGAATAAATCAGAAGATATTACTATTTACATTATCTTAAATTCACTGGAGGAAGGGCAAAAAAATGTAGTAGATTAACGTATTGTCCCTCTATTATAAGGCCGATCTAATTGACAGAAAACAAGGAATATAATGGTAATACAAGACAAATCTCTATAATTTTGACAGGTTAGAACTTGTCCCAGCCTGTATACCTTGTCCTACCGCAAAATCGTTCATAGTTTGAGTTCATGAATGTGTAGGTGCATTCAGAATTGAAATCAGGACACAAAGGTGCCAGTCCAATCTAAATAAAGATAAGCAAAAAATTATTAAATTTATTAAAAAAATTATAAAGTTTATTTCTATTGCCACCCAATATAACCAAGTGACCAGGTGACTTACAATTCTAGGTTCATAGGAAAAGACAAAAAGTGTTTTTCAAGTTCAGATGAAAGAATAGCATTCCTAGGAAAGCTTGTATGGTAGGCCCAGAGGACACAATACTGAGATACTGTTCTAGTATTATATTTTGTCCAGGTTCCCAATCTCCATTCAGACATAGCCATCAATAGCCAACTGACTGCACAAGCCAGGGTCTTCAGTATAACAGCTAATTCCCAGTAGATCTTCCTGCCAAGGTATCTCACCGTAGATCCTAGAGTTTTTCCACTCTTTGGATTTGCACATCCACAGTAGTGACATTCTGAAGATTGGACAATATGGACGAAGAGGAGGAGATTGTCTCTGTCTGTAGAGGTAGGCATGGTGATCCCTACTTCTGCCTTAATAGTGCTACTATCTCTCAGATGTCCAATATCCCATCCTGCTCCCCTTATCCTTGTGATAGCATGCCAGGGGCATGACAAAAAATCAATATTTTTGATTACAGGCTTTTTCTATTTTATAAATTGGAGATCCTGTAACCCTGACAAAAGGCTCACAGAGGAGAGATCATCAGAAACTGAGAAGTGTAAAGGCAGACCGAAGAAAGCAAAATTGGTAAAAAGTGATCTGGGGCAATACACTTCAAGTAACAGTTCACTAGCAGTGTCAAAGAAAAGTCAAAATACAGCCTTCTGGAAAATTTCGGCAGGATGTCAGCTGTTCTGTAGCAAGGAAAACAATTTATAGACTAGCAATGAGACCTTCTATGAACTAATGAAGCAAAAGAGGAGAAAGCAGCTTCATCAATGACAAATTACTAGGAGATAATTAAACTCTCCCTTTTATTTTTAACTTCTACTTCCTCCCCACCTCCACTATATAAGCTGGCAGGGACGGTGAATATTCTCTAGGCACTCAAAGTTCCCTAAGAACTCAATGATGAAACAAATGACCTACCTCAGCCTAAGTTTCAATGGTTTTGTTTGCAAAAATTCTTTTCTGGAGTAGAATGTGATCCTGTTTCCCCTTAAAAGGAGTCTCTGTTTTATCTCAGTGTTTTCAGTGTTCTGTTCCTTAATTGTTCTTTCTTGTTCCTTCAGGCAAAAAAAAAATTTTTTTAAGGATAATTTCATTGTCTCCCTCTTGTCTCCCCTCCTCCTTCACTCAGCCTCAAGACATTCAGAAGAGGGATTCCTTTCTTGCAAGCCAGCTAGATTCGGGAGGAGAAAAGCTTCAAGAAAACCACTTATCTCTTGTAACCAATGGACCAAAGTTGCCTTTGGAGCACGTCAAGGAAGCTATAAATGGACAGGACAGCAGGCTTTTGGAGGAAGAAGTTAGAACTGAAGCTCTGGTCAAAACTGCTGAGCGCTCAAATTTGTTGGGAATAGAAAGTTATTCAGTCCTGCCTGGTGCCAAGCAAAAGTTAAGCACCAGCCCCCAGGCATTACAGCCCAATGAAAACATTAAACCAGCAGAGGATGAGGCTGTCAACTACCAAAAGGAAAGCACTGAAACAGCAAACAGCGAGGATTCAAATTGGGGAAGCCAAACTGTAAACAGCCTCCTTGAAACACCGACTGAAGAAAAAGCCCCCAATGGGAGTTTGAACTCTTCTCAGTTAGAGAATGATAGCTTCAAGAGAGATTCTGATTCTGGAAGCACCTCTGCTTCAGAGAGTATGGACCTCAACATCTCTTTGTCTACTGATCTGTCCCTGAACAGAGGCAGTGAGTCCCATTCCCTAAAGGTAAGAATTGAAGATTGTGAATGGGGCTTGTGCATTATGTAAGCTGAATGATCAGCAAAAAGCACAGCAGCAGCAGCCTCTCTTTTGTGCCACCAGAGATGGCAAGCACTGCTTAGGAAGAGATTGAAAGGGAACACCTCCTGTTGTCATTCAGTGTAACAGAAATAGCACTCCTGTTCCCGCTGATTTTTTAATTGCTTGCCAAGGTGAGCTAGAAATTCCAAGTCTCTTCATCTACTGATGCAACAATGCATCCTTGGATTGTAGGGCTGGGAAATTCAGCAGATAACAGATAATTAGAGTAGGAAGGAACCTTATAGGTCATCTAGTCCAAACCCCCCCCCCTCGCCCAAGCAGGAGACCCTACATCATTTCTGACAAATGGCAGTCCAATCTCTTCTTGAAAGTCTCAATCTTCTACTGCAATCAGGTTGTGTTTTGGGTTGGAAGGTAAGAAAGGTTGCAATCAGGCAGTGGGTTGGAAGGTAAGAAACTTTCATGTCCAGAAATCAGAGGAAAATAACCAAATGCTTCACAAGTGTTTTGGGTTGTAGCATTGCCAACTAATGACTGATGAAACACCATTGCAAGTGAAGTCATTGAAAAATCTAAATTATACTATGTTACCTGCCTAGAGATAGATACTGTAATAATAAAGCATGGTGAGAGAGGATGAGTCCTGTTGTTTGGTGGAAAGAGAAGATACTCAAATATTTGTGATTTCAGAGAGGATTCAAATTTTGAAATTTCAGAAAAAAATGATTGGCATTCAGTAACTGTCAGTCCCTCCTGCTCTGTGCCAAAATCTTCTAATTGGACAGGGTGTTCTCCCTCCCTGAAATACAAATACTGAAAGCAAAATGAATATACAAATCAAGAATATGTGTGGAATCTATTGTTTTAATTTCTTAATATCATCTTGGAATCTGACTTTTCTCACTAAAAAAATAGCTGTTCTCCCTCTACTCCCCATGGTGATTATGATTCCTGTCAAGCTTTTATAAAACACATTTTGTTTTGTTACCATAAATAATTATTTCGTATCCAGAATATCTTTTTACACTTGTCTTTTGTTATATGTGTAGAATGCAAAAATGCAGAACATGACACTGAAACGAACAAGAAGATTTGTAGTGGATGGAGTGGAAGTGAGTGTTACTACCTCAAAAATCATCAGTGAAGATGAAAAGAAGGATGAAGAGATGAGATTCCTCAGGCAAGCTAAAACTGTGTTTTGTTTGTAAGATTTTGTACAGGCCTGACTGTTTAGGTAATCACTGAAAAGGTTAAATATTAGGAAGAATTTTTTGATGGTAATAAGATTCAGCCTTGGTTCAGTATAAATCACCATTGTCATATTTAAGAATATCCCCCCGAAATCCATACATTTTAGTTGCTGCAACATAAATTGTCAGTTTATGTTATCAAATGCTTTTTGTGCATCCAGAAATATTAATGCTAATTGTTTTTCATTGTGGGTTTCATAATATTCTAGTGTATCCAGAATTATTTTTACATTATTTCTTATTTGTCTCTTGAGTAAAAACCCATTTTGGTCTGGATAAATAAAGTCCATTAGGAATCTTTTTAATCTTTCAGCCATTATTGAGGCAAACGTTTTGTTGTCTGCATTTAATAACGAGATTGGTCTATAATTTTTTATTTGTGTTATGTCACTAGAGATTAGAAATTATCTTATGGAACCAGATATTGAGAATTATCATCCAGTCTTCCATCTAGCTTGGCCAAAGGCTAGCTTGGATTTATGGGAGTTGCAGAATAAGACATCTAGAAAGCACTAAATTATGCAACAGAACAAGAATGGGGAAGGGAAAAATGAAAAGTTCAGCAATCATTGCTAATGTTTTTGCCTGTTCTTTTTATTACCACAGGAATCTATAAATGTCTGGCAGCAGCTTAAGATGTAAAATCTAAATTATACCAAAAAAATGTGGAATATGACAACAGTTTTCTAAAACTCAGTTCAATAGAGGTCAACACTACAAACTTACCTGAGTTGTTCATTATATTTCTTTCAGCTTGCCAAGTTTTGGACAGAGATATATTCTTGGATGCAGTTGTCGGATTGTATTAAACTGCATTTATTCAACATGTTTGCATGATGTAATCTGAATAATTCAAGGCCAGATGTGCAAATATAAACAAGAAAGAGCTGGAAAAATCAACCTCTTTAAAATATTCTGCCTGCAGGCCGAAAGTGGTGTATGCTTATGCCAGCGATTGAAAGAGTCATTCCTCCCCTCAAGAAGATTCTAGATCCTTAGAATGCAGATGGCAGTAGGCAGCCTATGTTGGCTAGTCTTCATTATGATTATGCTAGCCTAAATGTGCTTCTGCGTAGCTTTAGTCTTAAAAGGAAAGCTTCTCTTTTGTTTCTAAACTTCTGTTCTACTTTAACTCTGCAGGCGCCAGGAGCTGCGGGAGCTACGTTTACTTCAGAAAGAGGAACATCGGAATCAGACACAGTTAACAAACAAACATCAGCTGCTCCTGGAACAAATGTTAAAACGTTTTGAGCAAGAAATGAATGTAAGTGGGAATAGGAATTGTCATCTGTGTTAAGCCTGGGTTCCCCAACCAGGGTTAAGGAGACAAGCTAAACAGAATGTGCATCGTTAGTCAGATAGGCACACAGATATATGAGTGAGATAAGCTTGTATGTTTGTTAACATACAGTAAAAATAACAGATACGCTTGTGCTATCAAAAGATAGTTTATTCCATTTAGAGTTTATAGCATAGTCAAAATAACAGTCCATTAGTCATGTATCGTTTTAGTCAGTCCATTCAAGGATATTCAGTTAGCAAAGTCTGTGTAGAATATCCAATGTCAGTTCACTTACAATAAATCAGTCCTTTATCTCTCTCCCGTTCCAGTAGGGAAAAACGCAGTCTTCATCCAGTAATTAGGGATCATCAAGTCAGAGAGAGCAAGCTGACGTTCCTTGCTTCTTTTATGGTGCTTTCACAACCACTCCCTTAATTACATTCCTACGGTTAAAATTGCAAATACTTTAACTAATAAACTATGATAACATATTTATTATTTTTACCTAAACCAGTTAGGGTAAACAATGTTATCCCTAACATTCTCCCCTTTTAGGTAATAATAATAATACTATAACTATTTACATCTTTAAATCATATTTGTTATAACTCTCTTTAAACTTAATTACTCCTTGAGCTTTTGTAAATTGGTCTGCGATGTTTTCTTCTGTCATGCAGTATTCCAATTTAATTAGCCCATTCTTTACAGGTTCTCTAACATTTAAGTATCTTAAATCAGTATGCTTTGATCTAGTTTTTACAGCAATATTAGTACCTAACTTTATGGCTGCTTGGTTGTCCTCGTACACAATAATGGAATCTTTAACAGTTATACCCATGTCTAATAATAACTGTTTGTACAAAATTAAGTCAGTGCATAGTAATGACAGACATGAAAATTCCGCTTCCATCGTGGACAAGCTAATATGCTGTTGTCTGATTGACCTCCACCCTATTAGTATCGTACCAAATAATATAGCCATCCCAGATGTTGATTTTCTAGTGTTTATGTCAGTTGCAAAACTTGCATCTGCATAGGCACTAAGACTCAAATCACCCTTTGGTTCTATATACAATGCATGGTTCATTGTTCCTTTAAGATATCTTAAAATTCTCTTTAATGATTGCCAATGACATTGATGTGGATCTGAATTAAAACGTGCCAGCTGATTAACACTATAAGCTATATCAGGCCTTGACCAATTGCTTACATATGATAAGCTACCAATCAAAGATTGATATATAGACTTATCAAATTTGGGACTTTGAGCAACAGTTTGGCAAACTTCCTGACTCATTGGAGTCTTTGCTGGTTTACAAAGTTCCATTTTATACGTTTTAATTAATTGGCAAATTTTATCTTCTTGAGATATCTTAAATCCATTTTTTGTTTTGTTAATTGTCAATCCTAGATACCTTTTAATTTCACCTAAATGCTTTAATTTTATCTTTTTGGCTAATAATGATATAATCTCATTAGCTTCATTATTAGTCTTAGTTATCAAAGCAATATCATCTGTAAATAATAACAATAATGACACCATTCCATTATTTTCTCTTCTAAACACACATGGATCTGCTAAACCAGATTTAAAACCTATATTGTTTAATTCTTTCACAATATATTGGTTCCACTCAAAGCCAGATTGTTTCAACCCATAAAGACTCTTTTTGAGTTTCCAACAATCATTACTATTTACTTTATTGTCTTTTATAATAATTGTCTTTTTCAAATATATAGTGTGCTGCAATGGTGCATGCAAATAAGCAGTTTCTACATCTAAATGGTTAATGACATAGTTTTTCTTAGCTGCCCACACTAAAGCTGCTCTCAAAGATGTTGCTTTAAGACTTGGTGCAAAAACTTCATCGTAATCAGATGCAGTTTGATTAAATCCTTGAGCTACTAACCTAGCCTTATGGGTAACAGTCCCATCATTTCCAGTTTTTACTTTAAATATCCAATTGCACCCAATGGATTTTTCTCCTGGAGGTAATTTGGCATCTTCATATACTTTCATTACCTTTAATGAATTTAGTTCTTTTTCCATTGCCTTTTGCCAATTCTCCTGATCCTTAACAGGATACATCCTAAGTTCATCTGTACTAGTTGCAACTTTAGTAACTTGGCAAACTATACTTGCTTGATACCTATCAGGTGGTCTAGTTACACGTGTAGTACGTCTAGGTATTACAGGACTTACAGGTAGACTTTCATTTATTAACTCTTCTTGATTATCTAACTCTTCCTGATCAACTGTTTCTTCTATTTGCTCTTCGTGGACTTCTTCTTTAATTGGACTCTTCTTATAACTAGTCTGATCTTTCTGCCTTTTGTAGGGTTCAGTAATTACTTCATTATTTAAATCTTGCTCTAATCTATTCCATCCTACATGTTCTAGGAATTTAGCACTAGCACTGGTGTCAACTCTAGATGTACCTGGTTCCCAGAATCTATAAGATCTATGATTAGATTCATATCCTACAAAAAATAATCTTTTAGCTCTATGCTGTCCTTTGTGTCTGAGTTGTGTAGTGATATGTACCCATGCTGGTGCTCCAAATGTGTGCATGTAACTTAAATCAGGTTTTGTACCATGCCACAGTGTGAATGGTAATTCACCTGTTGTTGAATTAACAACATTATTTATGATTATGATTACCACACATTATTGCTTCTCCCCACAAATTGTCAGGTAATCCTGAATCAGACAACATAGTACGTGCCATTGACTGTTGTGTTTGGCCTCGTCTCTCTATAAAGGCATTATGTTGTGGCCTATATGGTGCAGACTTTTTATGTTGAATACCTAACATTCTAAGTCTATTCTGGAATTTATTATTTGTAAATTCTGCACCATTATCTGTTATAAGAGTTACTAATTTCTTTTTAGTTTTCCTTTCAGCAAATTTAATCCAATTAAATAGATTTAGATAAGTTTCAGTTTTGCTCTTCATTAAATAGCAAAACCCATATCTAGAATAGTGGTCCATTATACTTAATATGTATCGAGCACCTCCTACACTTGGTTTTTTCGGACCTATTAAATCAGCAAATACTACTTCTAAAGGCTCTTTGGTAGTAAATCCATCAACTCTATTAGCCGGTATGACCCTGCTTTTGCTTTGATTACAAATAGAACATTGCAAATACTTATTACAAGGTTTCAAACTTATTCCTTTAGATAGTTGAACAGTTTTCTTAAGCATTTTAACATTTAAATGCCCTAGCCGTCAGTGTAACAAGTGAATACATCCATAATGAGGTTTCTTATTATCATAAACCGTGTTAGCCACCTCTAAACCATTATCATTTAACACATATAATTCACCTCTTAAAGATGCAATAATTCTCTTATTTTCTTTCTCAATTATGCAGTTATCTCCTTCAAAGATAATTACATATCCTAGTTTAACCAAAATTCTAACTGAAATTAAATTAAACTTAAGTTGTGGTACATATAACATTTTTACATTCTCTTTTATGAAAGAACAATATGCTATACCTTGACCTTTAGCTTTCAGTTTCCAGCCATTGGCTAACGATATCTGCTGTGTACTCTTGGACATTTTAATAAAATTTCTGTTATCATTTGTTATACAGTGGGATGCTCCACTGTCAATCACCCATAAATTATTTTTTACAGCTCCGTTAATATACATGGCTAACTCTAAATTTTTATTTTTATTTTGATGACTTTTAGTATTCTGGCCAGCGTTCTGGTGCTTTGCTTTTTTACAAAATCTTGCCAAATGTCCTCTTCCTCCACAATTAAAACACTTTTTAATTGCGTATGCAGTAGGAGATTCATTATCTTCTTTTTGAGGTTGCTCCCTCCTTAACTCATCTCTTTCAAGTCTTCTTCTGGCCTCTTCAATCAATCTGCCAGTGATATCAGTTAAAGTTAGACTTTCTTTAGGCAATATTTCAAGGGAAGTGACGTAGTTATCATAACTTTCTTCTAGTGATGATAGAATTATGTAGACTTAATGTAGTTCAGAGAAAATAAGCTCTCTCTCGTGCAGTTCTTGAAAAATGCTTTTTATAGAATTCAAATGACTAAACATATCACCATTCGTTTGGAGATGCGTCCTGAAAAGCTTCCGTGTAAGATTTATGTGAGCACCAACGTTATCTCGGACATAAATCCTCTTCAGCTTCTGCCAACACCCAACAGCCGTTTGCTCTCCACGGATATGAACAAGTTGCTGGTCAGACAGTGTTAGTCCTATTATGCAAATAGCTTGTTCATTCTTCTACTTAAATTTTTTTTATCTTTTGTCTATCTTCCTCAATCTCTGGATCCCATTCCTCTACGTTTGGTGGATTTTCAATTATGTTCCACAGACCTTCTCTTCATAGAAGTAGACTACATTTCATAGACCATGATACATAGTTTGTTCCATCCAGCTTGGATATAAGGGACAAACTTTGTAGATTGACTTGTGCCATGTTTTCTTATATGGATATAAAACTATAATTAATAAAACACAGCTGTCTGTTTACTGTAATGTGTAATAACACAAACTCTCACTTTTTACATAAATCTGTTTTATCCTAGTTAAACTGACTTTGCAGCCTCTGGGCCCATAACCAGTGTTAAGCCTGGGCCCATAACCAGTGTTAAGCCTGTGTTCCCCAACCAGGGTTAAGGAAACAAGCTAAACAGAATGTGCATCGTTAGTCAGATTGACATACAGATAAATGTTTGAGATAAGTTTGCATGTTAGTTAACATACAGTAAAAATAACAGATACGCTTGTGCTATCAAAAGATAGTTTATTCCATTTAGAGTTTATAGCATAGTCAAAATAACAGTCCATTAGTCATGTATCGTTTTAGTCAGTCCATTCATGGATATTCAGTTAGCAAAGTCTGTGTAGAATATCCAATGTCAGTTCACTTACAATAAATCAGTCCTTTATCTCTCTCCCGTTCCAGTAGGGAAAAACGCAGTCTTCATCCAGTAATTAGGGATCATCAAGTCAGAGAGAGCAAGCTGACGTTCCTTGCTTCTTTTATGGTGCTTTCACAACCACTCCCTTAATTACATTCCTACAGTTAAAGTTACAGACACTTTAACTAATAAACCATGATAACATATTTATTATTTTTACCTAAACCAGTTAGGGTAAACAATGTTATCCCTAACAATCTCTAGAAGTTGGCAGAAGATGGAGAAAAGAAAAATTAATAAGCCATACGTGGTATTAATTAGGCTAGGAAGAAACCTAAACATTATTATTCAAAATCATGTCAGTTTCCTGAAGAATTATGGATAGAATGGCAATCTTACTTGTATGAATGTATCAATACGTTATATATTGTATATCGTATTGTAACATAACGTAACATAACATCACATCACATCACATCACATAATGGAACATAACAATATTCTTTACTGTAGATTGTGGATGTTAGGTGTAGTAGACACCTAAAGAAAAGATTGAAATCTTTTATTGTTCAGAATAATTTTCCTATGATTATATTTTAGTGTCTTCAAATGTTGAAGATCCTTTGGAAGATCCTTGTTAAAATCATAATATCAAGCAGCAAAATCCCAAATGTTTTGAACTCCAAGAACTTATCATGCTGATTTTTTGAAGTTGCAGTTCAAAACATCTGGAGCATACAAGGTTTCATATTCCTGACTTAGCACATACAAAACAAGGACTATTCTTACTTCTACCCCTAATAATTTCTCATACTTCTAAAAAAATTGCAGGAATCTCCCATCCAAACGTAATTAATTTTTAGTTATGCATTTTTATGTTGTAAAATTTTGGTATGCATTTCTTTTTCACATTGTCCTGCATGTTCAGAATGTCAGGAAGCAGCATATTTAGTTAAATATTCTGGGAGAAGAAATTTCTTTCAGTCACTGTTCTTATGTCTGATAGTATGCCACCTCTAATTCAGAGTCTTCTGCAGATGTTATCCTAAGGGCATGCAGACATCATGACTATAGTAATATGGAATTGTTGGAGCTATATTCCAACACATCTGGAGAATACAAGGTTGAAGAAGAGATATGTAAACAGATGCAATCATTTCTTCTGCCAGTATCAGCATTGCTGAATCCTACGCAGCTTCTCTATTGTTAAATCTTCAAAAAAAATTGGCAATGATGTTTCAAATACTATATTTAAACAGTTAACAGTCACCATCCTCAAGTTTTCTCAGGACTATACATTCCCAGTTTTCAATCAGGCTTAACAGGAATTTCTCATTCTTTGAGCATTTGTACTGTTCTCTGAAATTATTCCTGCACTTGAGCAATTTTTCCCATTATTTTTTCCTGCTGTTAATGTGTATCATCCAATCTTATAGATAGAAGGAATCTTGGAACAGCTTTTTCCTGATCTACTGTAACACACACACACACAAACACACACACTCACACGCACAAAGAGGCAATCCACAGCCTACAAACAAGGATGCCACAGTCAGATCCTGATAGTTATTGTCCAGACTGTTCTTGATGAATCAATGATAAGCAAATTGAATCCTATCATCCCCCGAAGGGTTGCATTAAGATCAGTGAGGCCACTAGTCCCAAAATATTGTCCATCCTTTTAGTTCAGGGGTCTCATATCACAGCTACCTTTGTTTAAACCTGTATACTGCCTTACTCAACAATTTTTTGTTGTGGTGACTCACAACAAAGAAATTACATCAAACTAAAGCATTAAAAAAAATAAAGATGGCAAACATGAAGAAGTGAGTGGCCTTATTTTCTCTTGCTGAATCCAAGGTGAAATAATAAGTGTTACTTCTCAGTTATAGCTCCAGTAATGGACTGAATGTTCACAGCCAAGATAGTGAGAGGGTGTTTTAGATTTAGAATAGAATGAGCTGGAAGGGACCTTGGAGGTCTTCTAGTCCAGCCCCCTGCTCAAGCAGGAGACCCTATACCATTTTAGATAAGTGACTGTCTAGACTCTTCTTAAAAACCTCTAATGATGGAGCACCCATGTTTTCTGTAGGCAAGCTATTCCACTGGTTAATTGTCCTCACTGTTAGGAAGTTTCTCCTTAATATGAATTAATTAATATGAACTTAACTAATGATCTTTATATGAAACCAAACTTAGATACCTAAGCTTGTTTTCCCCCCCAAACTTTGCTTTTAATTACTGAATTAAGATTCTATCTGTCTTTTCTTGTATAGTCAAAGAAGAAATTTTATGACATGGAACTAGAAAATCTAGAACGGCAACAGAAGCAGCAGATTGAAAAATTGGAGCAAGATCATGCACTGCACCGGCGAGATGAAGCTAAACATATCCGTGCTGAGCAAGAACGGGATCTGGTTAAATTTCAAGAACTGCTGAAACAAAGAAAGAAAGAGGTAAAGCTGCCAGTTTGAATTATTGCATCCTAGGATAATATTAAGATGCCAACCCAGCTGTCAGTTAAAGTGTTTGTCATGAACAAAAAAAAATTCAAGGGGCTGGAAGGTGAAATCCAGATGATGAAGAAATTAGTCTAAGGAGGAAAAAAATATCCAGGAATACAGAGAAGGGAGTTAGGGAAAGAAGAATGAAAATGTGGAGTGAGAGAGAAGGGAGGAAGAACTAATGAAGTTGCTTAATGAGTGAATTGTAAAGTTCCTGGTTCAAATCTTACTTCTTCCACAAACTTTTTCAACATCTTTAGACATTTCTGTATAGACGCACTAGAAATACATTCTATTGACCAAGGTGGGACTGCTGAATAGAAAGGTATTTAAGGAGGAATTTGGGGAACAAATCCAATTTAAAAATGGCCAATAATAAAAGAATGAGCAACAGCAAGATAGTAGGAAGGAGAGACAGAAGAGAAACAAAAAACTGACTGCACTCCAATGTTTTCTGCTAAATGTATGAAACCCTATTATAGATCCTTCTAAGCTATAAAAGGCTTCCTAGTGGTTCTGAATATTTCAAAAGTTTGACTTTTTTTTTGCTTGTCTTTTTCTCTGTTATGAAGCTCAAAAATGACATTGAAAAGCTCCCACGGCAACAACGCAAGAGCAGCATGAAAGTAAAGATGGATGAATTTGTACAAAAAAAGCAAGTTATGGTAAGACACGAGAGAGATTTAATTGACACTGTAGCACAAACTCTTACAGCAACATAGATTCTCAACCAGAAACACTATGGATTATCTCAAAATCTTCAGATAGTCTGGAATTCTAGTTTCTAATTAGTTTGAGAATTACCATCCCAACATATCTAAAAGTTGGCAGATTTGGGAAAGCTCTGGCTGGCCAAGACATATACATTCATACATCTCCTCTCTCATTCCAGGAACAAGACTTTATAGCCAAACAATCTGAGGATCTGGAGCAGGCTATGAAAAACATTACAGCTCAGAATCGGAAAGAGATCTGTGACAAAGAACGAGATTGCCTCAATAAAAAGCAGCAACTTATGAGAGGTGCTTTTTTTTCCTTAAATGGACCAGTTAGAATGGATTACAAACAATGAAGTCAGACTAAGAAGAATATGCTTTCGTTTAAAGGCAATGCAACCTATTGGAGAGCATTGGCAACGCTGTAAACAGGAAGGATGCAAATCCTTTATAGTAATGAGAAGCATGCCTTTGGATTGTCTTGAGTGCTCATCAGTATTTATACAACGAAATAATATTTTAAGCTTTTAAAATAATGTTTTAAGATAGAGAGTTATTTTTGGGAAAAGTAGCCAATTAATCTGAAGTTACAAGTTTCCAACCACTTTTTGTCACAGTGCTAGCTTGAAAGCCAACAATAAAATATCAAAAATAGAGCTTACCTATAACACAAGGATGGGGAAACTTGTAATATTCCAGATCTAAACCTTCCAGCTTTCTGGCTAGTGGGAAGTGAGAGTTGGAATCAAAAAATTAAGAACAGAAATAGAAATGTAAAAGTAAATCTTTGCTACAGATTTCTAAGGAAGTGAAAGCCATCACAGTATGAATTCTTCCCAGATTGTAGTATCTGGTTGTTCATCTTTCTTTAATAAAAGATCTCCTATGAAGAACTATTTGTAAAAGATATGATGGGAAGAGATCTCATCTGTCACAAAGTCGTATTTTATGTACATAAAAGTGTTTGTATTATTTTAAAAAGTACATATGAGGAATAGATATGTAAAGAGAAAAAAGTGTCAAGTTCAGGAAACCAGGAGCCAGTATAGAGTTCAAAAGCACTGCAGCTTTATTCCCTGCAACCTATATACAAGAACCTGATCCACTAACAGTCAAGGCAAATTGGTGCCAGATAAGAGTCAGCAGACTAAGACTAAACCTAAACCTAATCCTAACCCTGGACAGGGGGTTGGATTTAGGTCTCTTGGAGGGTCATAGTGACTCCAAACGTATGGTGCATTTAACATTCTTCTCAGGCTCAGCCTGATCATCTACAGAAAAATATTTTAAAATGGAATTCATACGCAAAATTATACATAAGGGAAGCTTATTATTTTTCTTTTAAATGTGAATTAGGAAAGTTGCATGTAAAAGCTTCCTACATTAGGAGATGCTTCAAGGTAACACCAATTGGAAAATGATTATTTGTACTAACAACTAATCTAGAGGCTCACAGGTTTTCCATCTCTGTAGCAAAGATTTTGCAGTCAGTTCCCTCACACACACACATATCCTTCCTCTTTTCTTGCTTTGGGAACCCTTGTGCAAAAGAAAAACAGCTGCTCTTGTCATTCATTCACCTTTTAATTTCAGGCCAATTACGTCATAATGTAAAGAGAAGGTTGAGGGGACAGAAAATGAGCATGAGGTAGATATGCTGAGATTGAAACAGTTGCTCTTCCCCTCACTGTTCAAGTATTGAACAATTATATTTATTTATTTATTTTAATCCTGCAGACCGAGAAGCTACTATTTGGGATCTTGAAGAGCACCATCTGCAGGAGAAGCACCAGATTTTGAAACAGCAACTAAAAGATCAGTATTTCCTTCAGAGACACGAGCTGCTCCGAAAACACGAGAAGGTAAGTACCATTTTCCATTCTCAGTTCTTTTGGATGATAGGTGGGATCTAAAGTTGCAGATATATAAATCTAGAGTGCAAAAGAATCAGAGTGTGGAGATATGGGAAAGCTTATTTGGTAGACCATCATAATGTTGAAGTTTTAAAATTGTATGGTAACTGTGGGCTTCTAAGCTCCTGAAAGGAGTACTCCGATTATAATACAACCGTCTAGAGTTACTAGGGGGAGGATGCACGCTTAGAGTTAGTCTCTCCTAAATTAGGATTATCTCAATGTGTTGGATTGTACTTCCAATATCCACTGGGATTATAGTCAAGTTTGCTAAAGAAAATATCTTCAAATCAGATTAAACTCTGATTTCAGAGAAAGAAACAACAACATTAGATCAAATGTTCTATTTTTGCCTTTTGCTGTGATAGAAATTGAATTGAATCTTTGGCAAAACTGCTTATTTTACATTATAAAACAAGATGCCTTTCATTTCCATTAGAGATTAATTTAATGTTTCTTCTAATGTGGAGAATACTAATATATATTGTGCTTCTGATATATTGGCACCTGTACTGTAGGTCTGGATGATCGCTAATATTCATATATTGCTTATGTGCATAGTTTCTTACACATGACTTCACTTTGCATTGAACAGGTAGTCTTTCCACACATAAATAACATAATGATTATGATTTCCATTAAGAAATCCCACTGGGTAGATCTGTAATTTGCCAACTTTCCATGATAGCTTTTATGTTTTAGCTGGCTTAATTAGCATTGTTGTCTCTGTGATAGTTCCCAATAGCTTACACTAGGGATGCATTCATAAGAGCTGGAGGCATTGATGTTATTTCCTTCAGAAACAAAAATGATACTAGCTTCCTTTGCATCTTCAAGTTTTCCAGATTGATCTTACTTCTTTCTCCACCCCAACAACCCTTTTGGGTTTTTTTGTTCAATAATTTGTGGCTCCTTGCCACTGATGTCTCTGAATGTAATATGGTTCCCACCACTATGGTCAGGAGTGGGATTTAAATTTTTTAACAACCGGTTCTATGGGTGTGGCTTAGGTGGTGGGTGTGGCTTGGTGGTCATGTGACTGGGTGGACATGGCTTGGTGGTCGTGTTATTGGATGGGTGTGGCCAACTCAATATCACTCACATCAAGGTACACATCTCCTCGCCTGGCCTCTCATGACTGTGGGTATGCTGCAACAATCGTAAGTGTGAAAAATGGTCATAAATCAGTGCCATTGTAACTTTGAGTGGTCACTACACACAAGCAAAGGAGGGAAAAATAACTCCAGAGAAGTTCCTGAGACAGGAAATCTAGTCCTGCCAAGAATTTAATAAGGGATAACAGAGAGGCAGTTTCTGTAAGCAACACCAGAATTTTTCCTTCCTGCCTTCCTTACAGGATTAGACCAGTAATTTCTTCTAACAACCGGTTCTCCGAACTGCTTAGAACAACCGGTTCTAGCAAATAGGTGTGAACTGGTAGAATCCCACCCCTGACTTTGGTGATTTATATTTCAGGAACGTGAGCAAATGCAACGATATAACCAGCGCATGATAGAACAGCTGAAAGTTCGGCAGCAGCAAGAGAGGACCCGTCTCCCCAAAATTCAGAGAAGTGAAGGGAAAACCCGCATGGCCATGTATAAAAAGAGTCTCCATATCAACTCCAGCGGAAGTGCCTCAGAACAGAGAGAGAAGATAAAACAGGTGAAGTTTGCTGTCAGAGCTGGGTAGCCACCTTGCTGAAGGGATCTGCCTGAGAACATTCATTAGATATAGAGATGTCTTGGGACCAGGGCAGGGGTGGGATGCTACCGGTTCTGCCCGACTCTATAGAACCGATAGCTCTGAAGAGCAGCAGACACCAAATCGCTTCTGTGTTTGCTGCTCGCCTAGGCTCTTACCTGTCTTTTATTTCCTGCTTTTTCAACCTCAGCTGCTTTGAGGTTGAAAAAGCAGGAAAAAAGAGGCTTTTCAAATGCTGTGCACCTGCGCGCAGCGCTTTTCAGCTGTCCGGGTGGCACAGCTTAATGTTTTGTACATGCATGCACAGAGCGCGCATGCGTGCGCAAAACATAGTCACGAAACCAGTAGTAACACCGGTTGAATCCCACCCCAGGACCAGGGCTCCTCAACTTCTTCATAAATGACCTATATTCCGGCTTGGCAGACCAGTAGAGGCAGCAGCAGCACATGTGGGGGAGATAGGGATGGTTTTGAGTGCACATGCCACTAATGCAGCTTCATACACTTGCATGCATGTTCTTGTTCACCATTTCCATGGCCTGGTTCTGAACGGGCTGTGGCCCACCACCAGGCTGTGAAATGGGGGTTGGATACCCCTGACCTAGATGAAGAGATTGAACGCGACTCATCAAATTTGTGGATGAGGGATTGCTAATGCTAAGTTTAGAAGGTAGATTGAAGATTCAGAAGGATCTTGGCAGACTTGAGCATTGGTTCCTATCCAATGAAATGCAGTTCAGTGGTGAGAAAAGTAAGGTCCTGCACTTGGGCAGGAAAAATTGGATGCACCAGTGCATGATAGGCAGTAGTGCCTATGAGAGGGATCGAGGGATCCTGGTGGACCACTGCTTAAGTGTGAGTCATCAGTGTGCTGCAAAGCCAAATTAGACCAGGGCTGCATCAGTCGAGGGATAGCATCAAGATCAAAGGAAATAATAGTACTATAGTCGAGGGATAGCATCAAGATCAAAGGAAATAATAGTACTATTACTAGTACTATAGTACTCGCATTAATGAGACTGCATTTGGAACGCTTCATCCAGTTCTGGGCACCACATTACAAAAAAAGATGTTGGAAGATTCTAGAAAGAACAGAGAGAAGAGAAATGAAAATGATAAGGGGTCCAAAGAGTAATCCTATGAAGAATGGTTAAAGTAACAAGATATCTTAACAAAGAGAAGTCTTAGGGAAGTCATGATAGCACTCTCTTCCAATATAGAGAAGGAGGTGTTTTGATTTATTTTCCCTAGAACCTGAGGATAGGACAAGAAGCAATGGTGGGAAGCTCATCAGAGGGAGTTCCAATCCAGAACTAAGAAGTAATTTCCTGACAATGAGAATTTTCAAGCAGTGGAAAAGGTTTCCTCCCAAAGTGGTGGGTGTTTCATTGCTGGAAGTTTTCAAGAAAAGTTTGGACAACCATTTTACCAAGATGATATGAGGATTCCTGTCTCTAAGCTTCCTTCCAACTCTATGATTCTACAACTGGGTGGAAAATAAGCAGAGGATTCTTTTGTCAACGAGTCAGTTCATATAACTTGCTTAGACATGTTACAGGATTATAACAATATAGCAATTGTTTAACAAAGTGAGTAAGGTATAGGCATATTTTAAATTAAAAAAATGAGGTAATGGTAAACGAGGAATATGCTATTGTATACTTTCCCTGATTGTATCTGCTACCACATCCATTAGTGGCCCCAACTACCAAATTATGGAGGATTCTGAGACTGAGAAGAACAAACCAGGCATCCTCCTTTGAATAATATGATGAATTATCTATAGATAGAATCACCAAGGTTGTTTAGCTGTGCCAGCTCACAGGTACTGCCACAGCAATACTGTATGGACCAATGCACTGACAATTAATTGCTAAACTGTATTTTGGCCTTGCACTTGTCATGCAAATGAACCCAACGAATGTATTATATTGTAAAAATCTGCTAGACATAACATAATGGGAATTATTTATCTACCTGCATGTCATATGACTGACATTTAGGTTTCAGTGTTAAATGGGTTTCAAAATAGAACTAATTCAACCTGTCCGCTCTGTCACATACTCTAACTTTATGAAATAGTGGATAGATTGTAATTATGATCACCCGTCCCTCTTATTTTTAATGTAGCTTAAGTAAGGAAAAATGAAATCAAATTGTATTGATAAAGCATTCATCATTCTTCAAGCAAATGTTAGACAAAATCCAGAAATCCTGTAACTATCCCAGGTGTTGATTTAAAACAGTTTCATTGACAACAAATAATTAATCACAGTGGTAATCTTCAGTTACCTTTTGAAGCATTTCAAAGTTCAGGTATATAACTCTTGTGGGAAGCCATCCAAACCTTGCATGATTATTGGTGCTCTCCCCATTATAGTTTGCACAGCAGGAAGATAAGAGGCAAAAAGCTGAGCGAGTGCAACAGCAGCAGAAGCATGAAATGCAGATGAAGGAGATGTTGGTTCAGTGTGAGAGCAACATGAATGAACTCCAGCAGTTACAGGTAATTTAATATCAATGGTTCAGTTTTATTTATGCTTATGTTTGTCTTCAGAAGTACAGGACATTTGACATCTTTGAGCTACCTGTTATCATTTTCTGAAGGATTTGTTAATACTGGTCAAAGTCAGTTCTTAAAACAGAAGAGAGAAATAATATCAGGGATTTTTTTTTAATGTTGGCATGTAATTATATTTATATCTGAAGTTTACCCAACGGGTTAAATATGGATAAATAAATGTGCTTTCATTTCATTCATTTAAATCCTAACATAACCCTGTGAGTTATGCTAGTTTTGAAAGAGTGGTTTTTCTCAAAGCCACCCAGTAAGCTCCATGGATTACCATAGATCTCAGGTCTTTATGTTCTAGAGCACAATATACTAACCATGCAATATTTGCTAACTCCAAGTTATGGAGGCCCATTGAATCTGCGAAATTAGGTGGAATGAGACTTCTTTCTACCTAATATCAGAAATATATAAGAAAGATAACTTCATATTATTTGTTGCTGGTCATTGCAATCTCAAATTAGTTGGTAGGCCTAGTGCTGTTTCTTCCTTGCAAAGTATCTTATTTTTTTTTCTCTCTCTCTCTCTCTTGCTTGTTTCAATCTATGTAGAATGAAAAGTGCCACCTTCTGGTTGAACATGAGACCCAAAAACTGAAAGCTCTGGATGAAAATCACAACCTGACCCTCAAGGATTGGCGAGATAAACTTAGGCCAAGAAAAAAGGTGTTTAAAAATTTGCACTCATTGTCAGAATTAAATTGCGAAATTCTGAATTTCAAACCCATCGGTCAAAATAAGGATAAAAAATTGTTAATTTCCACAAGACCTGCAATTTAGAGGAAAACAAATAGGGAGGACTTGGAATGTTTGTGAGCAGGTTTGCATTGTATACTCTGTTTTGTTATCCTTATCCTAATGTCCTATTCATTTCAACTTGCTGCTTATAAGCTGGCAGGAAGCCAGAGAGAAGCCAAAGTTGTTATTAGTGAAAACATTATCTTTTCACCTCTTTTGTCTTTGTGTTTCAGGCACTAGAAGATGAACTCAATCAGAAAAAGCGAGAACAAGAGATGTTTTTCAAACTCAGTGAAGAAACTGATGGTCTGTCTCCTATGTCACCAAACAAGCCTGCTAAATTTGTGCCATTCAGTTCTTCAGAGGCTTCATAATACTTGGGTTAAGAAAGCAAGGCTTGGTAATACTTGCCTTTGCTTGTTGAAGGGAAATCAATAGACAGAGCTGCTTCCTCTCTCTGCCGACTGTGATCAGAATTTCCTGTTCAGTTGTGTGCCGGATAGTCAATGTGGCTAGCAATCTGATCCACTAGTGGTGAGGCAGGTTCACATATAGGTTAGAAGCAAGTACCAGCTGATGGGGTCAACTGCAGAATCTACATTGCTTGCTGAATCCTTCCCCAGCCAGTTTCACCATTTCCTAATGGGATAGTGGAAAAGGTATAAGACAGGGATCTTCAAACTTGACAAGTTTAAGACTTGTGGACTTCAACTCCCAGAATTCCTCCTCCAATCATGTTAGCTCAGGAATTCTGGGAGTTGAAGCCCACAAGTCTTAAACTTGCCAAGTTTGAAGACCCTTGGTCTAAGAGGAGATTAATTACAGTATTGGTTTAATTTCCAAGTTAGCTTTCCTGTGTATCTGAGCTTAATGAGTAGGTGGTTTTACTCAACAGTATATCTTTGTACAGTAGATGTTGTTTACCTTTGATAGCCTTTAAGATGACAGTAAACCATCACCTCTGTTTAATGTTGTCCCTACTCTTGTAAATTAAGCAAAAGACTGATTTTTGTTCTGTGTTTCCCTTTTTGAATTAATCTGTCTCTCAGCATCTTCCAAACAACTTATGACATAATTGGGGTTTTTTTCTTCGCTATAGAATAGCCTGAAATTTAGAAGCAAAGCAGTCTTAAAACAAACAGGGTAGCCAGAGGAATGCATTTCTATCAAGGTGAAGGTTGAGTAGAGACTATGGATAATGCTTCCAACCTGGACTATGTTTAAATAAACAGACCTGCCCAAGCTAAATGGTTGTAAATGTACAGTAAGGAAGAATGATCTTTCTCTGCTTTGTCAATCATCTGTGATCCCTGTAGCTTCTCTTTTCAGATGTAGCAATCTACTTTTGGTTTACCTGTGTGCTAGTGAATCTGTGTGCTAGTAAACTAGAATTCTGTGGTTCCTTTTCTTTCCACAGTCAAGGATGAAGCTTCTGCGGAAGTTATGGAAAGAGTTAATGTTTACTCTTTAGGTAAATTAGAGAAGAGCAACCCCAGATGTCCATGGCAATAAAGATGTAGCTGGACTAAGGTTGAAGGCACTTCACTTTGTATCCAATTGTATATGATTTTCAAGTTTTCATAGAGTAGCAAATGCTAGCTTAGGGACTTTCTCGTGCTAAATGATTGGGTGTGCTCAGAATTGAAGACACAATTTTGAAATAAAGCAATACTAGATGGCTATGAGTAATTCCAGCCTTTGCAGTTTCTCTGAATCAGTAGAAAGGGCCACCTAAGAGAAGCCACAGATTGTAGAATATATTATATATATTTATAATGCTATAGAAGTTCGGTATTTCAAACTTTTACAAATGCTATTTTTGACCAAAGAGGTCTCTTTTCATTCCCTCCCACATGTTTTGTTTTATTTAATATAAATTTCCAAAGGTTTGGGAAGTGTGCATTTCCCTATGAATTATATTTAAATTGTTGTTTTCTCATTGATGAAATATAATTCACACAGATTTCAATTTGAGCAACCAGCTATATGTGATAAATGTGTATTGCTTGGTACTCGTTTAGCTATAAGTCCAAACAGAAAACTGATACAATTCATTTTCACCATCTCAGAACAATACGCCTTTATGGAGAGGACATGGTTCAGTGTTTCTTTTGATGTCCAATATAGTGTTGTTCTAAGCATAGCTCGTTACCCTCTTGGTAGGAAAAATGGTTCTGTTTTTTTATGCACTGTTCTTTAAAGCACTGTTGCTAATGACCTGATTTCTGTGCTGACAGCTAATTTGTTGGAATGTCAATTGAAGTTTAGTAAACTAGTGGTGGCTGACAGAGTTGGTCACAATGTGTCAGGCATTATATTAAAGATGGCAGGGTGAAAATATAATCTGAAAGAAATGCCTGCTGAAAGGATACTGGATATTAGAAGTTTTTAGGAAGTGTGTGTTCACAAAGCACTTTAATCCCTCTTCAAACTGTTTTAGATCTTTGAGTGTTGAGGTAATGTGTGAGGAGAGAGACACAAAAGGGAACAAATCCTTCACATGAATGTTGTAAGTAAAAGCAAATTTTCTTTAAATGAACAGTGTTAACTTCGTGTTGAAAATGATGAATGCTTTATAATCATTGTGTCTTGGGTGCATTGATTTGTATGCACATTCCTGCTTTTTCCTCTCTTGGCCAAGAAAGTAAACAATGGCATACACTCACAATTGCTTTTTCTCTCTTCCCTTCCCTTGCCAAACTGATCCTGGCTGTTCCAAAGGGGCTAGAACTTCCCTCTGTGCAATATGTACTTTCTAGTTTTTTCAGAAAAGTTGTTGAAATAAAGTATCTTTTCCCTTCTTTAAACACTTTTTAGCTTGGGGGGGGGGAATATTTTGGTTTCATCAGTGGAGAAAGAAGGTATTTTGTATTTTTATAGGGGTAAGGGTTTTTTGGGGGAAAAAAACACAACTCAAGGATGTTCTCTTTTTGGATTACCACAGTGATGTAATCTAATAAAATACGAACCACTAAGCCTTTGCATAGAGATCCAGAATTGCATTCCTGCTGTGTGTCTCTTTAGGTCAGCAGTGCTGAGCTGTATTTATACATGATCTTGTCTTGGCTACAGTGGAATTGTGTTTCAGAATTCTGTTGATTGGCATTTTAAAAAAACCCTCAAGTCTACAGCTTGCTGGCGCTGCACAAAAGTGTTTTTAAAATATAGATTGTCTTACTTGAAAGTATCTGTACTGTATTGGAATGTGTTAATATTAAACTATTAATTCTTGAAGCAAACTGATTAGTCTGAACTATGTACAACACTCCATCACTGATTATTCTTTTAAAAGGTTGACATTGATAGCAAGGAAAATCTGCACCTTTCATAGATTCTTAGTGTATTTTGATATGAACTATTATACTGTATAATAGGCTGGTATTTAATTTCATTTTCTGACATTATACTTTCAGGTACATGAAACCTGGCTTTAGTTGAGTACCAGAAACATTTCTGCCTTACATACTATATCTTGAAGTCTTAGTTAGAAGGGCCTTTGTAGCCATCTAGTAATTTATTGATTTTTTTATGAAATGGAGATTTTTGTTAATTGACCAGAGAAGCCATTTTCCTGTACATTTTTAGCAGTTCCCATGAAGTATTAGGGCAGCTGAGAACAGAAAACACACAAATTTGTGTTCGGGATTTTGAACCACTTATAATATCTTTTACAGTATCTGTTACCATGCAGTACTAGCTGATAATTTAAAGCCTCTAGGCGGTGATGCTAGTTCTTGATTTTTGAATCCCAATCTCATTTACTCCAGAGGGGAGAGTTGTTGGAAGAATAAACAACAGCTAAAAAGAAGAAGAAAAAAAAACCTCCACAACTACTGCAGAACTCTTCCTACCCCGAGAAGCAGTCTCTTAACAAGGCATCATTGCAAATGCCTTCATTCTAGTGAGCTGTAATACATTTGTTGTGTAAACTAAGGATCTAGGACAATTCACCACTGCCACTTCACCTCAGGCCACTTAGCTCTGGCTGCCTTGCCATGAGGTAACTCATGGCAGGAGAATGCCAGAAGGGAAACTTCCTCCCCCTGTAGCTCAGACTGGGGGGGGGGGAATTTGGGAGGACAAAACGGGGAGGGGAAGAGGGAAAGAATCACATATTTTTCTGTGCACAGGATGTCAGCATTCCAAGAGTTTTTACCTCAGAGTTCAAGGGGTATTTTGGCAGGTGGGAGATAAGCCAGATCAAAGAGGAAGAGCAGGAGAAGGAAGAGGAGGTTGCCTTAGCCTCTACATTCACAGGACAACTAGCCAGGTCCAGCAACCTGGCTGCAGTGAGTTGTTCCATTCCATATTATTTATACCATTCCATATTATTCATTTGTTGGACAACACCAGTCAGAGGCAGGGAGATACACAATTCCTTAGAAATGGGAATGCTATTGCAAACTTTTTGCAAATTATTTTTTTAGGAAAGAAGATGCTACTACTTTGTTTCCTAATCAATAATTCTACCATCAATAGATGATTGTATCTATGTTTCTGAAATTGCTATACTATTTATTTTGCCTTGTCTGAATTCTGGCTTCCCCACTCCTCACCCTTCTCACAGTCACATGGGAACTGAGGCTGGAGTTAAGTTGAGGTTATTTTTCCTTAGCTACTGGAAGGCCCTAGTGGTCATCCTGGGCCATCTAGGTGGTTGCTGAGGGGAGTGGTAAATGCTTTGCTTTAACTTTCTTCTGAACTTTTAGTATCTGGGCTGTCAAGATGCTAGTCCCTGGGCCTACTTAAAAGAGGTTACCTTTGACTTACACTGGTTTCCAAGTGTCTGATCCACTGGTAATTTGCTGGTCCACACTGGATCTGTAGCCCTTGATTTATTCAGCTTCTCTTTAAGCTCACCTCAGCCACTGCCCCATCTCTGCCTATTCTGCCTATTCCATTGTCTTCAGTGCCATTCAGCATCACTGCTTAGCCTTTATGGCTACAATCAGCATTCTTCAGCTTTCTCTATGGTCCTTCCTTCCTTTGCTCTTTGCTCTTGTAATTTTGTTTTCTCTTATCTCCATCACCATCATCAGCACTAAAGCCAAATCTTTTTTAAAGGGTCAGCTTGGACAGTTCAGAAAAGTAAATCCCTTAATAAATGAGGGACAAAAAGTGTAAGTATTCCAATTGCTATGTATGCTCCACCATGCCTAATATTTGCATGTGTGTCTTCTATGTTTGATAGACCATATGTAAACAAGTCACAGATTAAAATAACCACTCTGATCTAATCTCCTTGTTGGTTTCTATAACCAGGACGATAGCAGTTGTCCATGATTTCTATGTAACTTTTGAAAGTATGCTATCCTTTTTTCAAGCAATCCACTTCAGTGTTCACAATACCATGATGAACAAGCCTTATTTTGTGGGACTGAGGCTGTGATTTTCATCTAATTCTATTTCCATTTGATACATTTCAAGGTTCCAGTTCCTTCCTTGAACTCTTCTGTTGCTTCTTTTAATACCTTGCAATATTTCCTTATCAGATTTCTTCCACAGCAAGTTGTTGAACATGAACAACAACAGTTCAAGGGTAGTACCTTCACCCATGCTTTTCTACTGAACGCTGGATCTTAACTCTTAATGGCATATAACTCTGGCTGACATTTGCTACTTTGATGTTTCTATATCAACTTTTATCATTCCTGTAGATACTATCTTTTTTACTGTATAGGTCTTCCAACAGTATCAGTAAATGTCTAGTTTACAAAATTTGATGACTGATTTTCCCCTCTCTCTGTGACATTTAATCTTCACAGATCGCTCATTCCACCGTATTTTTCCAGATATCTGTGATGTCAATCAGAGTAGCACATATTGTATGATACCCAGGGTCACTATTTCACTATCCCTATCAAGGACATTAATTTGGTGATTCTTTGTGCTGTGAACTGTCACAATGATTTGTGAATTCAGAAAATCAGACCATCTGCACATATTGAAAGGGTTACTGTATTAACAAGAGTATGAAGAAGTTTCTGCCCCAATAAACAGCGATAAATTTGAAAATGGAAGTAATCTCTTTGTTAAGATTTCTATAACCCCCTTTCCTTTCTGATAAATCTGGTTGAAAAAAACTTCTGATACATTTCCTTTACCTGTCAAAAGCTTAACACTGAATCCTGGGGACTCTTCTAGTCCTCTTATGAGGAAAGCTATTTTCTTGTTCTTGACCTGGACCATTCAAATGATTGGGAACAACAGGCCACCAGTACCTCAGTTCAACATTAACAATAGGTAGATTCACAAATTGATGTTCCTCTGGTGATGCATCAATTTGGACAAGCTAACTATAGCCATTATCAATGCATCTTCTGCCATTTCTGCTCTTTCATTATGCTATTACACCTTGCTTGTAGGGAGGGGAGGCAAGTTGAGTGGGAAGGTGGTTTTTATGATCTTCTGGAAAAGAAGATGGTAGTTTAGAAACCATCACCACAAGCCTGGAATACTTACATTCTTCCATTATCATCAAGAAAGCTCACAGCTAGCTCCCTTCCTGTCCATCAACAAGGATGTGAAGACACGTCCACCTTTGAGATCATGCTAAAAGGAAAACACTCACTTATAAATTTGGTATCATATCTTCTGCTCAAGGTATCAAACTTTCTTTATACAGAGGTGTATAAATATTGCTTTTGGATATAATCAGCTGCCAAAAATTTGGCAGATGACACAGTGAAGATCAGATCCTTTACTTGTACCTGGAGCTGGACTTCGAATGTTCATTGTACAAGCCATCAACCTTCCCCTTTATAGATGCCTACTCTTAAAGATATTTTCTGCTTCTAGGCGGCAGCAATGGCTCTGGGAAACAGAGGGAAGGGGGGGAACTTTATTTGTGAAAAAAGCCCTAACATTGCTGGCATTCTATTCCAGGCCTATTGTTCTGTCCAGACAATTTAGAGTTAATGGGATTTGGGATAGTTAGTTAGGAATTGGTAAAGGTAATTAAGACATCTTGGGAAATGTAGTCAAGGCATCCTGGGAAATGTAGTCCATGTCATGTGGTCACATCTGTAATCCGAATTGGTCACTAAATTGACCCTTGTTGGGTTGTTGTGGCTCCTTCACTCTTGCCTGAATCCACCATACCATGCAGTCGCTTCAATCATCATGGGGTTGAGACTTTATTATCTTTCTACTGTTCTGCTTATAAATGTCTGGATAGTATAAAGCAGACAGAGTAACTCTGTAAGTAACTCTATAACTAAATTGGTTCATCAGGCATCCTATCAACTCACATTTATGACGAGGTTCCCTCAGAGTGAATGAACTCTGGATCGTAGGCACCAAAAGATGTATCACAACTGTTCTGCAGTCTTGCTTACATTGTCTCAAACAATGGGGTCACACTCTACACCAAATGATGGCTGACCTACCACCCGAGCGCCTGAGTTCCAAACCACCATTCACCAATGTAGGCCTCGATGTATTTGGCCCTTGGTCTGTGTCTGCCCAATGGACACAGTACTCTTCACTTGTCTCAGCATTCAAGCAGTCCATATCGAAGTCATTGAATCTGTGGATGTCTCTTACTTCATCAATGCCCTGAAACGGTTTCAAGCCTACAGAGGCCCAATCAAGGTATTCAGATCTGACTGTGGAAAGAACTTTGTAGGCGCTTGTAGAGAACTACAGATAGATGATGGCATTCACCCTGACTTGCTGATTGACGCCTACCTTAAAGCCAACAAATGCAGATGGATATTTAATCCTCCCCGGGCATCTCACATGGGAGGAGCGTGGGAACACATGATTGGAATAGCTTGTAGAATCCTAGATTCCATGTTGGAAAAAAGCACCTAAACTGACACATGAGACTCTATCTACCCTTATGGCAGAAGTCGCAGCCACTATCAATGGCTGACTTTTAGTTCCGGTCTCTTCAGATCCTGACCCCATTCTAACTGCAGCTGCCTTGCTAACGCAAAAGACGGGTGATTGGCCCACACCATTAGGGAATTTTGATTCTAAGGACTTGTACAAACAACAATGCAGACAAGTTTGACAGCTTGCCAACACCTTTTGGAACCATTGGAAGCAAGAGTACCTGTCTACCCTACAAGATCGCCGTAAATGGAAGACCAAAGAACTGACCCTCAAAGAGGGAGACCTTGTCTTGCTGAAAGACAAGGATGTGCATCGGAATGCATGGCCTATGGGACTTGTACATCAAACCCTGCCCAGCTCTGATGGGCTTATCAGCAAAGCCAAGATCCTAATAGTGAGATTGCTAGATTCCTCCTGCAACCAGCAGGCTTTCACCAAGAAGCTCTACATTAGACTGACCCTGTCACCGACCTTGTGCTGGTGTGGAGAAAGGCTGAACTTGAAGATTGAACCTCAAGCTTTGCAGGCTTTGCTTTGTTTGATGCTTTATTGCTATTTACTGTTTCCTTTACTTATATAGCTAACTGTTTATTTTAGTTATATAGTTATGTGCTATTCAGTTAGTATTACTCTTTATTGTTTATCTTAGTTAATTGCTCTTTACTTAGTGGAATTTACAATTCCAGGCAGGGAGTGTGCTGTCCAGACAGTTTAGAGTTAATGGGATTTGGGATAGTTAGTTAGGAATTGTGAGCTGTCCCCTTAAGGGAATGCATCATGGTAAATGTAGTTAAGGCATCCTGGGAAATGTAGTCCATGTCGTGGTCACATCTGTAATCCAGATTGATCACTAAATTGACCCTTGTTGGGTTGGAGGAGGCTCCCTCACTCTTGCCTGAATCTACCATACCATGCAGTCGCTTCAATCATCATGGGGTTGAGACTTTATCTTTCTACACCACAATGCAAAGGATTGGACATTAAGAAGAACCTCGTCAAAAATGTGAGTTGATAGGATTCCTGATGAACCAATAAAAATATTTTGTATGGATGCTTTGTGGAGTTACTCTGTCTGTTTTATGCCATCCAGACATTAATAAGCAGAATACCTGTGAAACTGGTGGCCCGCGGGCTGGATGTTTCACATCCCAGGCCATACCATACAGCTCTGCAAAGGTGAAAAATGTCTTGATATATCACAATAAGTCACATGATGCAATTTAGTTTGACACTAGTGCTATAAGCAGATCAAAGCAACTTTGTTCCAATGCATGCTCATCCCTTAATTTATAATAATATTTCCTTTCTAAAATCTTTCACCTGTAGTAGGTTGCTATGCAGGTGTCATACAGGTGCAACACTACTGTGATTAAAGTAGTTAAATAATGCAGGTAAGCAAACTGTTCAATATTACTTTGCAAATTCATGTTACTATTGAAGGAGCAATAGATTCCACCTGACATAAATAGTCTAGTACTGAGGACCTCAACCTTTTGGACACCAGGGACTGGTTCTGTGGAGTGAGGTTTTTTTTACGGACTGGGGTGTGTGTGGTTTATCTTGCTGCTTGCATCCTGTGGGGGGGTCTTTGCTTGTTTCTGCGGCCCACTTACTGGCATGCCACAGACCAGTGCCAGTCCACAGACTGAGGGTTAGGGACCTCTCTTCTACTAGTTCCTGCACTGAACAGAGAGTTGGGCTGCTCTCTAAGGTGTGTCCCAAGGACAAGATTCTAGGAATGTGTGAAGAGTCCCCAACTTATTGTTAGCATTTTCACAGCAATATTGCTCTCCAGTAAATCCCTACATTTTAAAGTCCTGGATTCTTTGACCAACTTTGAATGAGTGTTATCAATCTGCACACCTGGAAGTTCTTGCAAGAAATTTTGATATCTTGAACAAAAGTATGAAAATGTTCAAAGTACACAACATTTCCCTTCTCATCATTGTTATTCTATATCTTACTGTTGTGTTTATATTGTTATCATTTTTTTAAAAAATTGCCTTTTAAACATACAACAAAAGATGCAAGATCATTCCAAACCTTTCAGTCAGGAGTCTAACATTACTGAAATACGTCAAGCTACTGTAAGGGTAAAATAAAGTTGAAAGAAACCTTGATACATTTCGTGCATTTAAAGTACAGCTCCTGTTTGCTCCTGGTTAATTTTTTTATAAAGTTTTTTAAAAATTTTTTGAAAAGTAATATAAATGAAACTTGGTCTGAAGATAACTCTAAAGTGAGATTAAAAAATCAATTTCCAAAATCAGATAGAACATAATTTTTAATTTCTTACTATTATGATGCAGTCCCCAGCAAATCCATTAGATGGTGCTATATTAAAATAATGATTGAGGGTTTTTGTGTGTGTGTGTGTGTGTGTGTTATTATCAAGATGTTATAAACTAAAGATAAGAATTAATGATGTTTTGAGGAATTTGATTAGGTAGCATGATTTGTCTGAAATGACAAATTCACTACAGAAATTGTATTAAGACTTTATTTTGCTTAAATATGTTTTTCCATAGACTTTTTTAAATTTAACTCCATATTGATATTCCTACAAACCCTGAATTCCCAGGAGCCTGGAATCAACGGTATGGTCACTCCTATTAATTTTGATTCTAATAAACTAAACCTTAATTAAAAAATAAGTTCTATATATTCATATAAAATATTGCATTTTACCAACTCTTGCTCTTCTTTGCTTCCTGTTATCTACTGTATATTTCACCAATACAGACGTAAAAAAAGCAAAATTTTAAAAAAGCAAAAATCTTCTATAGCAGATAAAGCTTAAAATTGTTATAATTTGTAGGTTAAAATGTCCAGTCATAGATACATGGGATAGGGGTGGGGGGAAAGGACACAGTTTGGAAGTCAACATTAATCAAGAGGATTCAGGAAATATAAGACTTCAGGGAAGCCCATGTGAATCCAAGTAAGTTTAAGTTCTTATGATCCTTATGATGAAGCATCTGTGTAACCAAGAGACCAATTAAGAAATGTGAGACTTCATTATGCATCTGACTAAACAGAAGTTTCTATTATGGCTTCTATTGTTTAAAATGGTAGTACCTAATAGAAAGGTCTTTATGGAGATATGAAATGTTGTTTATCCTATGACACTCCAGAGATTATGATAGAGATTATGACTCTGGTGATCCACTCCATGTTATGTGTTATGGGCCTTCACAAGCAAGGTTCACACCAAATGAAGAGATTGTGGATTGGCAGTGCTGTAGACAAAGGTGCGTCTGACACAACCTATCTCATTCAAATAAAACCAGTCTTTTTCTTTCAGCTTCCCTGTTCCCTGTTGCTGGTTGCGTTTCTCTTAGACTCCTGACAATTTTCTTGTGAATGATACACTAGAGTGTCTTAATGAGGGAGCCAATTATTGGGTGCAGGGGAATAACAGGCTGCTGTGAGCCTCAGTGAGATTAATTTCAATTATCAGAATAAACCGCTCCATGCACAGTGGTTACTGAAAGGATACCAAAATTGTGTGCATGTGATATTAACATCCAGAAATATTCAAGTATACAGAAAGAAACAGACACTGATTACTTCAAATTAGTATTTTAATTTTTTTTAATGTTTAAAAACACCATGAAACAGAATAAGTTATCTTAAGATGCTGCAATATCTCCATCTAACTCTTACTGGCTTTATTTCCAGAAATGATTCTGCAGAAATTAACATCACATCCATCACAATACAAAGCATAGTTAAAATGACTGATGACTGGTTGGTTTGAATTTCCTATCCATCTTGAACATTTCCAATCCTACTTGCCTAACTTACGGATAACTACTTGGTGGAATCTTTCTTGGCTTTATATACCTGACAAAATCTCAAGTTCTGATCTTGTCACAGGCTGACCTCCCAATAACCTCCACTGGTGAGCTATTCCTAAAGCGAAGTTCCAGGTAGAATCATCTAGATCATATTTTTTTGAGTTTGGTATCATTTCCAAGGAAAGTAGCAATTTGGTCCTTTGTTTGCTTATGGCCCTCTTTGCATGCCAGGTTGCTTTCCACTTATACTTTCCTGGTTTTTAATAAGATTAACGTAGAATCTTGCAGGGGGCTGCCTAGGTTAAAAACAAGCCAAATTGCTGTTGCAGCGTTAGAATTGAAACCCTCCACCTTTGTACATACATGTGGCATCAACACACATACCAAAGGGATGAGGCTTGCATTGCGGTGCTATGATGTCAGTTTGAAGCACCCCTATAGATCTTGCTGGTTCAAAGAAGGCTCCAAAACAGGCATGTCCAACCTGTGACCCATGGGTCACCTGTAATCCTGGACAGCTAGTAATGCAGCCCCATAATATTTCAACATTATAATGTGATTTTAATTATATGTAATGATGTTAACTATATAATATCAACTATATTATATATTTTATATAGGGCTCAAGACAATTCCTCATCATTCAAGGTGGTCCAGGCAAGTCACAAGTTGGATATTCATACTCTAAAAGGAAAAATAAAGTTCCCTTCCTAAACACATCATGTCTAAACAACTGGGTTTTGTGTATCTGGAATAAGAATGATGGCAGTGGAATTTTTTTAAAAAAATGATACAGTGTTTTCAAGGCTTGACCTATCTTATAGCTCTTAGTTCCACAAATATACTTGTTATATATGATCATGTTATTTCCAAAGAACATTATCATGTTTAGAAGTGACCACGGAGAAAGCAGACACACTGTTCTTCTCAAGTATATGTGGAATCTTATAATGCTGACAAAGATCAGCTTTATAAACAGAGGGGAAATCACCCATACATTAGAACATAAGTTATTTTGTATCAAGCCCCTCTGTTGCTTAAATGGATGTTATGCTTAAATGGATGTCCATAGGTGGGGGCTTGTGAGAAAAACCAATCAATTTGAAAGACGGTGGTATGCCAGCACTAAATCTAAATTCATTTTAAAATGCAACTCAGCAATTGCATAAATGAAGTCTACGTGCTCTGATCCAACTTCCTTGTTTATCCATAATTCCTGTTCCTCTTCTGAATCTCTCAAAAATGGTAAATCAAATCCACTTTTCTAAATCTGAGAAGATGAGATAACAGAGCCCAAAATCAGAGCTAAATGTTCTTATTTATGATGTGATGTGAAATTTGTGGGAAGGAGCTCTGCCAAACTAATCAGATCTGTAACATTCATGCTGCCTCAGAGGAATACTAGGTCCATCATAGTGCTATGTCCAGTGACCTAGGGAAGGCTCTGCTATTAGCTAGAGAAGATAAGATTGTCAGTTGCAGTTACCTGGAATGCAGCCTGTGTCAAAATTGAGACTTAACATATAAGAAGTGTTCGATTGTGGGATAACATATTCCCTGTAGCCTAACTGAACAAAGAAGAATTGCAGGACTTTGATATCTCAACTGCAGTTTGCTTTTGTTTTGGGTCTCTATTTTGCAATCTGCTTAAGGATATTTTATGAACCAAGCAGCAACCAAAAATCGAGAAAGTATTGTTTGAAAATGAAATGCAAACACCACAAAAAAATCATATCAGTGTAAATTGTTAGTGGTGATATTCAGATTATTTCTGCCTATTCTCCCTTGGTAAAATAGGCAAATGTATTCTATTGAAGAGAATTAATCATTTTAAAATAGAATTGAATATACTGTATTTTACAAATTATGGCAAATTTTACTTAGAATAATTTAAGAAAAAAATCTGAGAAATAAATGAAAGCTATTCAATCAGCATAATGGTTTTAAAAAATCAGTTTATCTATTACTGAATGTGAAAGAAGAAAGTTTCATCTCTTGATAGCCAATACAGCATTAGTCAATCATACATTAGTCTATGCAATGGATCAAACTTGTGCATTTTTATTAGGACCAAGCAAAATGAAAGAAAAATGGCTTGCAAGTAATTTACACACTTCCAACCACTGCCATAATGGCAGTTTTTTCCTACCTCCAATATTTCATTGACTCAACTGTACTAGGAGCAGGGGTGGGATTCTACCAGTTTGGACCAGTTTGGGTGAACCAGATGTTAAAGTTACATCTGGTTTGCCAAATAGGTATTTCAACCGACCAGCTGGCCCCACCTACCCCACCCTGCTCCTCCCAGGAGTCTCTATGTGGCCCATTTTCGATGGAGGTAAGTGCAGGGTCTGTGTGGAGACTGTGGGAGGGGGGAAAACAAGACTTCCGGAAGTCTGGAAACAGGGCTGTTTCTGGCATCCGGTGGGGCCCGCGGGAGCATGTTTTCACCCTCCCAGAGGCCCTGGGGAAGTCTCCAGACCCTTGGGAGGGCGATCAGAGGCAGGATCAAAGTTCTTTGTCTTTTCTTCCTCTGCAAGGACTCTAAGCATTACTCAAGTGAGGCAATGCATTTGACAAGCCTCTAGGCCGCACTCCTTGAGATCAATTAAGAATATCCTTGCAGAAGCCTAAAACACATTCAATATGGGGGAAATGCTCAACATGAACATGAATTTGGTTTGGCATAGCAACTTTCTTAGTTTTCTCTTGCTAAGGCCCATGGTTTTAAACAGAATGAAATAAAATGGGAGGTCTGACTCACAAACTGCTCCGATACATGACAATAAATAGTTCTCTTGGTTAAAGAGTGCAGCTCTAATGTGATTTCATCATATGTTCTCAAGAATATTAGCCAATTTTTAGGCCACAGGAATAAGGAAGGCTTTTTCCTGCTGTTATATGCTGAGATTCCTCATCTTGGGTTATTTTCCTTCTGTAGCCTGGCAGACAGAAGCCTTCTCCCACATATAGTGAAGTAATCAAGTCCCAAAAGACAATTTGAGCCCTGTTGAAAAAACTAAAGTAGAGCTATCATTAACATGGAGAACAAGTCTACAGAACAGATTTGAGAAATTCCATGCAGAGCCTTACTGTAGTCAATTTGTCATTTTGTAGTGGAGGGAGGCTGAAATTTAAGAAAGGAATTATCCAGTTGGAAGGTAAATCCAGAGAGTCTAATGTATTGAGAAGTTGTGGAATCTTGTTCAAAGTTAACAAAACAGAACAATTACAAATGCTGCATTTGTCCATTAGTCTCATCCTTCTGCAGTTTTCAGTCTAACACAGAGCAACTCTTCCCCTGGGTTCTGGGGCCATGGAATTGAGCCCGTGTTTGTTAGCTGCATGGTTTCCCTACAGCTATGTTACGTTTTTTGTTATCGTTTGTTTCTTATTTATTGTATTGTTTTTTAATCTTTGTTAGCTGCTTCGAGTCCTATTCAGCAAGAAGGGCAGCCATATAAATCAATCTAAAAAATAAACTAAGCAAATGCTTCTTTATCTTTAGGTGTCCAGATTTCATAATTAATAATTCCTTCTATCACATCCTTATTATTTTTACAAATAACTCAAGGTGGGGAACATATCTAACACACTTTCTTCCTCCCATTTCCCCCATAATAGTAACTCTTTGTGGTGGGTTTGGCTGAGAGAGAATGACTGGCTCAAGGTCATCCAATTGGCTTTAATGACCAAGGCAGGACTTAAAACTCCTCCGGGTCTCTTGCTTTCTAGTCTGATGCTTTTAATCAGTAGACCAAAATGCCTCTCCCTACCTACCTAGTACTCAAATTTCTCATATTCGTTTCATGTAAATATGCCCACTTCTGAAGATTCTCAAGATTTTGGTGGACAAATATCCAGAAATCCTTTAGAATTCAGTTTTGTGGAATACTGAGGTTTGGATAAGGGACAAAGATAGTAGTAGGAATAAATGGTGTCAACAAAGGTTAAAATGGTAAAACAAAAATTAGAGAAAGTCATAGATTGTCCCCATAGATTGCTTCACTCTGAGATGCTATTAGCAGAGGTGCCCCAGTTACAAACTCCATAAATGGAAAATTGGAATATATTTCCAACCAAAGAGGAGTGCTTAAAACATCATTGTACTTGATTGACATGCAGTACCTTCTACTGAACACAGTAGATTACCAGTGTCTTAACTTTAAGCATCTGAAGATGTCCACAAGTAAAGCCATTTTTAATATTATGTATTTATAAGACATAGAAGGTCACCCAACTAATCAATGTGGACAGTAGGGCAGAATACAATAGATCACATTTTAAAATCCCATGTAATTCACACAAACAAACACACACACAATATTGTAGAGGTCATTTTCAGCATCAATGGTGTGCCACTCCCATCAATTCTGCATATATGCCTGTATATTTCTGCCTTTGTCAAAACAAGAAAGAGAATCTTTTTGAAGTAAGATTGATGCCATAAACATTGGACTATATTGGAGCTGCAAATTTTCTGGAATATGGATCTTCAGTGAACTTAGTTTACTGCCTGGGTCCGAAAAGGTTCTTCCATGCCATTGTTCTGCACTTTTGTTTTGGGGGCATTAATTAATAAAAAAAATGTAATGTCGAAACGGATAGAGATCTTAGTAATTTATCCCTAATACATTGACCGTTTTTTAATGGCAACCACTTTGTTTTAAAATGTCTATGCTGTTCACTCAAAGTGTCTGAGAGTCAGGGTGGGACACTGTAGATATTTCGCTGATATCCCAGCTCAGAAATCACTCGCGTGGCCTCTCTTTTTGCAGCAGATTTGTGAGCTTAGTTGACTGCTTGGTCGGTCGTTTCGGATTCCAACCTTTTGTGCGTGTTTTCCCCCGTGGGAGGTAAGGCGCGATATTAGATTTGAGACAAAACTGCTGCTTAATCCATCTCTGTTCCTTCGTTCACTTAGGGAAGGGGGGGGGAGGCGGAGGAGGTCAAGCGGAGGTTAAAACCTAACCTTGGAAGAAGGTCTGAAAAGACCCACTCTCCCCATATATCACTCTGCCCGAGTGCAACTTCCCCAGCGCTCTCATTCTTCGTCTTCGTTTTCAACGACCGCTTCGCTCGAAGAGGCGCGCACAGAGATGGGGCCGGGGGCCTGGGGAGAGGAAGGAGAGAAATCCCGGCGGCTTTTCTTGTTGCTTTGCAATTGATTTGCCTTGCCTTGCCTTGCCGTTGGGTTTAGCCGGCTTCCCTTCTCCGGCGGGGCTCGTGTGCCTTTAAGAGCCCTAGTGGATTGGAGCACACAACCACATTGTCTGAGCGGCCCTGGCCGGGGAGGAGTCCCCTCCCGCATCTGCAAACTCTGGACAGAGGCAGACTGGAGGAGGTAGAGCGAGAGGGGGAGGAGGAGGAAGAGGAAGCAGACGCCGAGGGTGGTGGGGCTCACTCCTGCCTATCCAAGTTGCCCGCCAGCTGCGCCTAAAAGTTTGTACTGTACGTTTCTGTAGCAGCCGTGATTCCACCACCTTCCCGAAGAAGGGGGCTCTTTCGCCCGCCTCTCTCTCTCTCCCTCTCTCTCTCTCTCTTTCTCCCCCCCACCCACCCCGATTTCCCTCCCTGCCTTTCAGCCCGAGGTTTGCCCCGTTTTCTGCTTTGCTTCTGGGATTCCCGTTGCACACACGACCAACGCTATGCCCCGGAAGAGTATCGTGGAGGTGAAGGTGCTGGACGTGCAGAAGAGGCGAATCCCCAACAAGCATTATGTGAGTCTGGGGAACTCCGGGGTCGGGGGTGGGCAGGGTGCAGATGGCCAGGATCTGGCCCGTTCCTGGTTTTTCAAATGCAAAAGCGACCCCCTCGGAGCTGGTAGACAAGGATTCTTCTCTCCTTATGGGCGATGGGGGAGCCTAAACTGGCCAAGAGCCTGCCCGGTGGCTATCCTGACTGAGGATGGTGGAATTGCAGTCCAGCGCATCTGGAAGGGCACCAGCTTGGAGCAAAGGCCCGCTCAAGGATCTCCCTCTCCCACCCTTTTGCAACTTCTGTGTGGTCCCTTTCCTTTCTCGGCTAGATTTCTCCACCGTGAATGCTGTAATGGGAGCATTTCGCCTGTGCTGCAACTTCCTAACCAGCCAAGCAGGAAGTTCTTAATGCTGCCTGGTGTGTTTTCTTTTTTTCTTTTTCCCTTCTCCCATTTCTTTTTTTTTTTTTTTTCAGTATTGATTTTACAAAGGCAGGACTCTATTGACCATCCAGCATTTCTAAGTGACTCCGTTGAGAGTCACCACTTCCCTTGGCGTTTTTTTGTTGTTTTGTTTTGTTTAAATTTCAAAATGCACTTGAAATGTTAAACTGCTGGAGAGGGTTTGGAGAGCAGCTGCTGTCCAAGCAGAAAACCTTGCTATGTGGGGGTCTCCCTGTTGAAGAGAAAGCAGTGGTTTTTCCTACCTGATATGTCTTCGCACTCCATGCTTTGGGTTTCATAGAGAAAGCCATTTGCCTCCCCTGTGATAAGTCAGCTGGGCTTGGATGTAAGAGAGGTATCCTTCAGACAAGATGCTGAAGATAATAAGAGCTGCCTATTCCCATAGACTTACAGTGCAGCCTACTAATACAAATGAAGAAAAAGCAGTTTAAAAAGATTTTTGGATATTCTGAGTTACTGCCCAGTGTGCTTTGCAGACACTGCAGCGCAAGAGAACTCAGACTGCATCGGTCTGTAGCACTGGATTCTCTCTGGGGACTTGAATCCTCAGGGGCCGATGCCTGCAATTGGTTGGATGCTGCAGCGTATCATCTGGAGAAAAACAGAATGCATCTGCAGAATAAGCAAATACCTCTCATTTCAGGGTTTATTCTCATCTTGAGTATCTGATTTACTTCCTGATGAATCCCACAGTTAACCAGCCCTGCCACCACTTCATTTAGTGCAATAAACATTCCTAATGCATTACAGATTGGGGTGGGAATGCATTGTTTTAAGCCCCCAAAGAGTTGGCTAGCAACTCAACTGTTAAAAGAATCCAAGACGATGTTTAATCAATTCATAGCAAAAGTGGAAAGACCATAGGAGTGGAAAAAAAAAAAAAAAGGTCTGAAGGCTGAAACTGATTGCTCTTGATCATAATGTAGAAAGAAGTTGAGTAGGAGATGGCTAGGATGCAGAGGAGAACAAGGATTGAATGGTGGTGTAGAATGAGACAGTTTTGTTAGAATACAGGTTTCTCATGTGTTGCAGCCTGTAATTTCTACTTGCTGAATTTAAAGCAAATGACCGCAACGTGTATACCTCTAGTGGGTGGTTTTATATTCAAACTTTATTTTCTTTTTGGAAAAATATACAGTATATATGTATATATCTTATCAGGCATAAGAGTGCTTTCTCTCTCTTTTGGGGTGATAAATTGACAATGGGAATCCAATTCTGTTCAGATCATTCTGCCTTTTTATAGAGCCGTCTGCTCATCAACAGTGGGCAGACATTATGCTTACGAGATTTATTTTGTTTTTTGGGGGAAATATTGGAATCTTATCAATAGGGAAAATAGTAGAACAATAGAAACCCCTTTCCACTTGGAATTAAGAATAAGGAAAGGATATTTCAGGGCATAGTCAATTCAGAAATATGTTTTCAGGGTCAAAGCTCATCTAAGGGTTTTGTTCTCACACACAGTTTGTTATTCAGTTATCTTTGCTCTGACAATTTAATTCAAGATTAGGTAGGTAGAAGAAGTTGTTGATGATACTGCTACTAAACAATATGGAGTTAGAAATTGTTTCAAATCTATTGCAAATTATCCTGTTCTACCAGCCTATTGCTGTCTATATTAAGCCTATCGTAATGCTTCAGAGTTTTGTAAATAAAAGAGGGGGAGGAAAACTTCTGAAGGATCTTTGAATGGAACTTTTTAAAGAAGGATCCTGGTTCCATTTTTTTCTCAGAGGAGCTCAAGATGATATGTACGTGATCTCGCTAGGTCATGTTTTCATGACAAAAACCCACCAAAAAACAAAGACTCTAGTGATGGATCCCACTCAGCCAGTAAAAGTAGAGTAGAGAGTCCATTCTGGAACTCTCTTTCCTAATCTGAGATTTCCTAATCTGAGTACATATGACAACATAGCTGGCAGTCTTCCAAAACCCAATATTGGTGTGAGACATTACATCCAGTGGGGGGGGGGGGGGGGGGGAGGAAGAGTGAGGTTCAGAGGGAAAGCAGAAAAAAAAGGAGAGTGATTAACTTCTTGTGCATATTTGTTTATTTCCAAGCAGAATTTTCCTTACAGTCAGCAGAACTTTATTTCCAGTTAGGTTTGTGTAAAATGATGGACCAAGTGAGTTATATCTGCTGGGGTTTGGACAGAGATAAAGTTGTTTTTCATCTGTAGGCAGCCTGCTATCATGTTAAACTGAGAGAGAGAGAAAGAGTTATGGAAAGTCTCATTCTTGCCTGTTATTATACATAATAACAGATACCCTTCTGCTTTAAAATGCACCTGAAAATTCCATACAGAGAAATGCTGATTAGACAGGCATTAGTTTTATGGAGCATTAGAGTGTGCAAGAAAATAGGCAGTATGAGGAAAGGATCCAGGGTGCTCGGTGTTAATATTATTACTGCAGAGCACAGAAAAAGAGGGGTGTTTTTTTTTTAGTTCTTTGGGGAATGATAGGGAATTGTGTCTTCTGATGCTCACAGTGTAATCATTGTGATAGTATAGCTGTTCATTTCAAATATATGTAAGGTTTAATCAGCATAACTTGTGTGACTTAACTGAGCCCATCCTAATTCCTATCTAAAACTGAGCCGCTCTGTAGCATTGCTACAACCACTTGTGTATAATCTCAGACAGTGACTTAGCCTTATAGAAAGAATCTCTTTCCCTTTTCGGAGGGACAGATTTAATTAGTTCCTGGTTTGCTTAGGTCATACTCTGCTGGGTAAACTACACCTTACAAGCTACAACAGTACAAGCAAGAGTCATGGTTTGCCACTTGGAATGTATCAAATACGGTATGGCTTGCTACACACTGTTGCTGATTGTGTAATCTATTTAAACATATTTAATTTTGTTCCTGTAGCACCCAACTATGGTTCAGTGCCAGTTTTGAACCAACTTTTAGCATTAACCTCCTTTCCTTTGTGTGGAACATTTCTTGAGTTTGATTTATATCTGTCCTCAGCTTGTGGATATTTTCTTTCAGAGTATGCAGATACAGGTAGTTCTTGACTGATAACAGCTCATTTAGTGTCCGTTTGAAGTTACAATGGCACTGAAAAAAGTGACTTACAACCATTTTTAACACTTATAATCGTTGTGGCATCCCCGTGGTGATATAATCAAAATTATAACATTTGGCAACTGACTCGTATTTTTGACATTTGTAGTATCCCTGGGGCATTGTGATGTTCTGACAAGCAGTCAATGGGGAACAGAGTTCACTTAACAACCATATTAACTTAACAACTGCAATGATTCACTTATCAACTGTGGCAAGAAAGGTTGCAAAAGGTGGCAAAGCTCACTTTAAAAATGTCTCACTTAGCCACGTAAATTTTGGGCTCAATTGTGGTCATAAGTCAAGGACTACCTATAGTTTTTAATTCAGAAATGTTAAGTGGGCAGACAATGTTCCCCATTGTTTGCCCAGCATTTTATAAAACAGGCAGGACATGGCAGGAATGGTCACTTCTGGGGAAGAAATGGCAAACTGAAGATAGCTCCATGATAAATAGAACCAAAGACTGTAATGAAATGAAGAGCCAACGAGTGGACCAGCTGTTCATAATTTCTCTCTAGACAAGGAGCTGTCCTGAGATTACCCACAAGTACTCCTCCAGACAATTGCTGCCCAGGAGGAGACTTCAAAATAGCAGACTGCAAGGCAGGTCTGCAGGTTTAGAGCTCCCAAGAGATGAAGGGATAATCATCTTGCTCAAACTACAGTTGGGACCTTTAAAAGGACACTGGAGTTGTTTCCTTTTCTAACCACTTTCAGAAATTGTTTTTAAGTGGGTTTCAGCTATTAGGAATTTTTGGATCAGCAAGTTTTATAGCACGGGAGGAGTTTCTTTCAATCCTTCATGAAATGAGTTTTAAATACAAGTTTTAAGGTCTTAAGTTTTTTTCTTGAATAAATAGCAAATGGGTGATTAAAATTTTAGTTTTAGAAAATTACAAAGGGACTAATGGCCCAGATAAATTTGAAATACATTTTTTTTTTTTAATTATAAAGAATCCTTCCTGTGGGAAAAATACTTTTGCTTTGAATTCTTAAAAAATAAACACTTTTAAAAATGGACACTAAAGGGAACTAGTTACAATTAAAGTTAAAAATTTTAACAGTTACAATTAAAAGTTACAATTAAAGGAGAAGGGAACTCGAACTCAGTGTATTAATGCAAAATGTAGCAAAATATTTTAACATTGGACAAGGATATGTTTGAGCATTCGATCCAGAAATTAATTTTAGCATGTCTGCTTCTATAGGTAGATAGTATGCAAAAGATGCTATGTAAAAGGAGTAAGTATTACCTGAAAAGATTGAGACAGATTTTAAATTGGATTTAAAAATGATTGGCTACAAGAATGACACAGAAAAAGATGTTACATTGTACATACAAAAGAAACTGGCTAATGCCTTAATAATTAAGAGAGATGTTACAAATCATTATTTGCCAGTTTGAAAACAGGGAGAAATATTTAATGTCTTCTTGTATGTATTGATTATTTCTTGCAAATGTACTTTCTTTCCTTTTTTTTAAATACATTCCTTAGATTTACTTTAAACTATGTGGCCTCATCTGGAGAATACTGCAGAGGGAGGGAGGGAGTAGGGAGAGAAAGATATATATTTATGAATCTTCATTCTTTGTTACAGGGTATTCTTTACTTACCTTCTATATGTTATTTAGGGTGGAAATATATTGACTTAACTCCTTGGAATAACCTGAAAATAGTCAATGATGTCATAATTTAGTTACAAATTCATGCTTCAATTAAAGACTCACAATTATTACATTTCCTCTTGGCAACTTAGAATCTTTGTCCTCCTCCAAAAATGGAAAGAGCCAACACAAATAAGTTTGCTTTTTTGGATCAGCTACATGACTCTTTAACCCTTAAAGGAAAATAGGCTTAAGTTTGTATAAACTAGCTTTTAATAACTTTCAAAGGAATGTTTGACATATGTTTTCTGTGTAATTTTAATAGATATTTGTTATTTCTGCCACTTGTTCTATATTATTTCTGCCACTTGTTCTATATTATTTCTGCCACTTGTTCTATATTATTCAGCTGTCATACTTGTTTAACTCAGTCATCAAAGCAGAAATATAACAAAAACTTTACTCTGGGCTCTTATATTTCTATATTTTGAATGTTGGGTATACTCAGGTTAAGAGCAATTTGATTTGGTGCATATAGTGAGAATAATACACAGACTTGTACGTTAGTCTCATCATTTTTGCCATGAAGTCTGTAGAAAATTCAGAAGAAAGAGGAACCCGGAATAATGGGGATGCAAATATTTATAGGGAGGTTGAGTGGTACAGGCTGGGAAATCTTGGGACTTTCATTTGTTGGCTGATTTGGGAGATCTAAGCAGATCCTTGTCAGTGTACCAGTGTTTCTATCATTAGGCAAAACAGTTTCTATCATTAGGCAAAACAGTGTACCAGTGTTTCTATCATTAGGCAAAACAGCCTTTTCCTGAGTGGCAACAAAACTGGGAAAGACCATTGTGAAGATGATGGAATATTTGAGGACCCCTGATAGCATGAGGCAAGCAGAGGAGTTGGGTTTCACCATGGTCATGACCAAACGACAAGGAAGCAGGGTTTGCCTCCTCCATTTTCTTTGTTACATCCGTTTTTCTCCACCACAAAGCTCTCTTGGGCAAATCAGTGGCAAGATACACATGTTACACTAGGATCTTCTTAACTAGCCTTGCTGGCCCATTACAGCTTAGTTTAGATTTAATATTATTGAATTGCTGTACACAGTGACCCTGAAACACAAGAGATCATCCCACAAAATCAAAACTAGACAGGAAAAAAAATATTCTGTGCAAGACCTAGATTTCTCAGCTTGTCATCTCAGGTTTGCCAAGAGCAGTTTGAAACCAGAAAATTCCTGATAAAAGGGTGTTATATGAAATGCATCTATATGTCTCTGTATTTGTATGCATACACAAGCCACAAACTATACTTTTCAAAAATTGCAAGGCAAGGACCAAAAATAATAAGAATGAGTCGAATGCACCACTACCACTATAAATTAAAAATAATTGCCTGTAAAATAAGGTATCTAGTATATAAAAATAACTGTTATTGCACAGTTGAGATCTGTTTTCAGATGAATGAGCCATTCCCACTTACAAGCAAGTGTAGACTTTCTTCTCCCCTCTTTCAGGTAAAACATGAAATAAAAAGAACCAGCTGGAGGGAGAAGAAGGGCATCAGCCTTGGGGAAAGGAAAAACGGAAAGAGAAAGAAAATTGAACTGGGAAGGAAAATAAGATATAGAAGCCCAGTTTAAGCACTAGAAAAGGAACTAAACAACTGCACACTTTCAAAACTCAACTAAAAAGTTTGAACGCCACCATGCTTTTCAGTTGCAACATAAATGACCTTTTGCATCTCTCATTGGTTTATTTTCCTCAGTGTCATCTTTTTGTTAGTTTGCCCTAAAATTATTGAAGTTCATCAACTATAGCAGGGGTCTCCAGTGTTGGCAATTTTAAGACTTGTGGAGTGAAGTCCACAAGTCTTAAAGTTGCCAAGATTGGAGACTCCTGAACTATAGGGTTGATTTGTATTTACTATCTTTGTGTTTGCTCTGTAGGTTACAGTGTAATGGATGGATTCTTACATAACACCATAAATATAGGACCGTCTGATGCACAAAGTTGTTCTGAAAGTGCAGGAGGAAAAAGGAGAAGATGTTATGTGCTCTCTGAAAGAAAGGACAAACATGTTTTTTTTAAAATGATGTTGTTTCTGAAATCCTGTGAATGAAATGAGTACTGCCGTGAATCAAGATGCTATTTCCATATGAGTAAGACAGATCTGCAACTATAGTTAATTATAGGACCTCCAAACCATTTTTTCCACAATAAGTAGGAAAAATGAGAGTGAGTCATCTTACCATAAGAACCAACGGGCACTATGTGCTGTGTTGGAACCAATCATAAATATTCTACTTTGTCCTTTCTAACCATAAACTGGTCTTTAATTTTCTTCCTAAAATCAGCTGTTTAGTATGCTGTGATGGGTTGTTGATGCTTTCTGAGCTTGGTGGTTCTCCTGCAGATGTTTCATTATCCAAAGGTAACATCATTAGTGCATTTGCAAGAAAACCACTGAGCTCAGGCAGCACCAAGGACCCCTCATTTCAACCTTAGCTACAAATATTCTCCTTTATTAGTATGCGATGAGCTTGACAAACTTCCTGCTCATTAAGTACTATAGTTGTGAGCAGAATTCCTGAAAAGTATACATAACTTTACTTGGGTTGTTCAGACCTTATAATAGCAATAGCAATACCTCTTAGACTTATATACCCCTTTATAGTGCTTTACAGCCCTCTCTAAGTGGTAATAATAATAATCTTTGGAAAGACACAGATCTAGATGATATAATACGGAGAGAGTGCTATAATGCAGAAGATAAACACAACCTGCCATCCTGTTGTATGGTCTTCCAGATATACGGGTTGTATTTGAGACTTATAACTTGAATCTGGGACAGAGCTTAAGATCCAGTAATATTTTACAGTAGGAGAGACACTAGCTAAGATGCTAGTGGGAAAATATTATTGTTGGAATTGGAGTCAAAGGGAAAGAAAATAAAATGACGAGGAAGCAATAATGGCTTATGATCATCTTGGATTGCTGGAGGTTCTTGGGTGATTCAAGATTGCTGTAGACGGGTTGGCATAGAAGTAAGAGAAGAGAATGGCACTGTATGGGATCCTTCTATTTGGTGCAGAATGCCTAGAGGGAGAACAGGATATGAAGGCACCAAAAAGAAAATCAAAGTGTTGCTAATTGCAAGAGGTTGCCAGCCAATTTTAACAAAAGCCCTTGATTAATTCTGGGAAATTTATCATTTTGAGTAGACATACTGTTAAATTAACTGAAGAAACGTTGTTGCCAAAGACAGATGTTTAAACTAAGAATGTAGATCAATTTGGCCATGAAACAATTCACCTTAATTTTAAGGCAGAAGCTTTGTAACTTTAGCTGAATTCTGTTTGCTTGGATATAGAATAGAATAGAATACTTTATTGGCCAAGTGTGATTGGACACACAAGGAATTTGTCTTGGTGTAAATACTCTCAGTATACATAAAGAAAAGATACATATCTGAAATCATCACTCTTTCTGAGAAGCTATATTTTTCTATCCTGGATAAATTACCACAAAAGTTAAAAATAGCTTGATTTATAAGAACCTTCTTGTGTGCAGTATTTTGATGTTTGTTTGATCCTAAAGAACGTACCACAAGGATTTTCGTTACTAGATAATGAGAAATTGGCCAAGTGAAGGGCAATGAGTGCCCAGCTTAAAGTACACACAAATACCTTCTTTTGAGAAGTGCTGGACTTTATCTTTAGCTTGGCTGTAACAGAAGAGTCCAGGATATCTAAGGCATCTCTGCCTTTTCATTTTGCTTCTCTTTTCTGATTTGAGAGGAAAACGGGTTTCAAATAATATCTGATTTGGAATTAATCATATTTATAGTAGATGGAATATGTTTGAACTTTTATCTTCATGTCTCGGAATAATCTTTCAAATCCAGTTATAGTCCACTTGCTCAGATTCTCATGTTAAATTTCCCAAAGTCTTCAATGTTCTGTGCATTTTGAAGCCTGGTTTTTTTCCCAGACTTTCTGCACCTATACCACTATACCTTGAAATCAGAACAGTTGCTTTATTCATAGAAAACAGAGCCCATGTATGTTAATCTAGCAGTAATCTCTGATTTAACACCAATTGTATTAATTTTTCTTCTTTTTAAGTAGTACATTGATTTGGCATAAACTTTTGTGAGCTGAACCTTGTTTCATCTTGCATAGTAAGTCGCCAATTGTATGTTTGAAAATCCACAGGAGAACAGACTAATGTTTACCAGGTTGGTGCCCTTTGGATTTCAGGGTTTAAAGCATCAGATAGGGAGACCTCATATTGGGGGAAGCTAGTCTACCTAGTTTCCTTGTTGGTTCTGCCATAAAACAAACATAACACATGATTAAATATTAACAGAATAGATCAGATAGATTTTTGTTTAGGATAGATTATTCCACCTGACCCACCAGAGCTAGAGACAGCATGATATACATGAGTTGCTGCATGCCTACTTACAGCCACTTTGTGTCACTAGTTGTCTCTGCAAAACTCTTATACGCATCTTCATAGAGAACTGGGGATGGCTTTTAGAACAATCATCTGGACTTGTCAAAGGATGTAGCCTTTCCATTGCTTTAACGAGAGGGTGTCTCCCTTGGTCAGTCATGCTTTTCAATGCATTTCTATTGAATGCTTTGCACAGCCCTAATGCAAATGCTGTAAATTATGAACTAAAAGCTATCCCTTGTTAACAGCTTCCCCAGTTAAACCTTGCATGTTTATCCATTCCTTTCTTTGTCAGCATTTGTACTGGTTTGGCAAATCTTTTTTACAGTGTGTTCTTGCATGTTGGGGCAACCATTTGAACAAGAGTTGCTGCCCTTTGGATTTGTATCTAGCTTGTAGTTGAATAAGTCAGACAAAAGGAAAATAAGTGTGATATATGTGAAAGAAATACACACAAATATTGAGATATAGCAGTCTGAGAATGGTGATCCTGTTGAGATCATTTCAATAAGACTTACAAGGAAGAACACAAATTTATTGTGAGGGTGGGCTGTAGACCTAATTTCATCTCCTATTGTTTTAGGATTTGTGATCAGTTTGAAGATAAAACCATACGTTGGAAAGCAACTAATCTCCATCAGATTATTATTGTAATTAATATTTTTATTTCAATTAAATAGTGGATGGTTTGCATATAACAGCTCTGCCCTGCTTTTTTGCCACTTAAAAAAGAATTCCAAAACAGGAAAGCAGGATTTATAAACTATTGGTCTCACCTTCTATAAGGGTGCAGTAATCTTGCTATGAGATGTTACATTTCATCAGATTTGATTGTAGTCCTTTCCTACAATCCTGTTTTGTCTTTTATATTGAGACAGCTATATAAAAATCCTACAGATGCAGTCTTTGAAGTCAATGGAATGTAAAAGAAATCTAACTGGCCTTCCTACATCATTTGATTGACAAAGGAATTGTTTGTTGAGCACAGAGCAAAGCAGTCATGATTTTACTGAAAGCTGGTGATGTTACTTCTCATATTCTAGAAAAGACAACAACCCAAGTCTGTTTTGCAAGGTGGCAGAAGTTAAGTAATGTAAGCCCGTTGTCTCTTCCATAGTTAGGAATTGTAGAAGCCATGAATCAGCAAGAACCTGGTATCACCTCTTCTGTTCAACAAACATGATGAAAAGGCCTAAGTGATAACTCCTTCCATCAGATGCAAACAGATTAAGCTGATGAATAGGGGATAAGGCAAGAGGGAGAGGAAGGCATGATGATTATGTAGGTGGGGGTTATGTGTGAGACTGATTGTAAGTACCTCCTCAATTAGAAAGTGTAATGGGTTAAAAACTATTGTGTTTGCAAGGATCTTCTGAGATAGAAGTGAATGTATGTGAATTCAGAATTTTTCACTCTAAAATGCATAATTTCATTATTCTAAAATGGCAAATTTGAAATCTGTACTGTCTGGGGGGGAGGTGTTAAAATGCATGGATATTGGCTTCTCTTTTTAAGTCTTGATGTCACATTTGTGTCCTTCAAAAGCTTTGTTTGCATAAAACTTCTTTGTTACTAAGAAAAGGTGCTGGGGGGGCATCTTTGGATTCATTGTGGGGTATTTAAGTTTAGTGTGTCTAAACCTTTTGATTAAAATACACTTTAGATTACAGTAAGAGGTTCAGTTTCAAAGTAATGTATCATTTACATACAGCAAAGTACATCAGGTTACAGCATAATGTGATAGCCACTGTTTCTTAGATTTAATGTTCTGTACTCACAATTAGCCACAACTTTAAAAAGGCACAAGACGTCCAGAAATGTTCCCAGGAAATGCTTGGAATGCAATGAGAGAAAGCTGTTTAGTCTCTCTCTCTCTCTCCTTCTTCTTTCCCCCTCCCCCCTCCCCCCTCTCTTCCTGTTTCTCTTCCTCTCTCTCCCTCCCTCTCTCTCTCTCTCTCCCTATATCTTCCCACTCTCCTTCCCTCTTCCTCTCTCCCTTCTCTCTCTTCCGCTTCCTCTCCATTTCTATCTAGTATGCCATGCAACCCAATACTCTAGGCAGCTCACACAAGGAAATTATAATGAGATCAGTAAAAGATAACGTTAAAACATAAAGTTAAAATGCAATACAGTGAGGGGTGTGTGTCTCACTTTCCTTCTCCAAAAGCCTGGGTGAAGAGGCAGATCTTTATGACTGTTCTAAACAAACAAAGGCAGGATCTGGATCATAGGAGAACCTTGTTCTGGAGGGCTGCTACAGAGAATGTGCACTTCCTGGATCCCAGTAAATGACACTGTTTAATCATAGAAACCTGCAGCATGCCAACCCTGTAAGATTGAATCAGCTAGGCAGATACCATGGGAGACAGTGTGACTTCACAGTGACTTTATAAAAAGAAATTCCCTTGGAAGGATCATATGGTTATGAATGTGCCCTTGCCTAAAGCAAACTCCCAACTCATATACAAATTGAGTTTCTGCAGAAACCTAATGTTGTCAGGCAAATGTGTGGGCTAGCAGATACAAACTTAATCAGATAACAAGTTAGAATATCAACTCAATCATTGCTTAAGTCCGCATTTTTTCCTTTATGTACACTGAGAGCATTTGCACCAAGACAAATTCCTTGTGTGTCCAATCACACTTGGCCAATAAAGAATTCTATCTATCTAAAGTACATAATTTGTTTGCTTTGTAAGGAAAAAATAAATAAAAGCTGCATTGTAGAATACAAATTTCCTTTTTATAAGAGCAAAGACTTTCAGATTACTAATCATCTGTAGTTTTTTTTTTCCTGGCTGATTGAAAATTACTGATTTGATTAATCTGGGGATCTCCTTTTTTTTTTTTGAAAAAGTTTTTATTAATTTTCTACAAACAAACAAGACAAACAAAACATAAAAACATCAACTCTTATATGTACATCCAGTGTGTCAGTTGGTTCATCATTTTTGTGCATTCATTCTGTAGTCTCAATTACAATTATGTTACATAACAACTCATATTGTCAATCCAAACTTATATATCCTAATATCACTAAAAAAAGAAGTTTTTGACTATATTTTTAATCATTCATGCTTAATGAGCTAACAATACTTTAAACCAGTTTACTCTATAACAAATCATCTAGTCATATCAAATCAATCCTAAAAAATCCTTTATAAATATAATAGCAAATAGCAAAATAATAGCAAAATAAAGATATTCCTTACTATCTAGCATTCTAAATATTCTATTATCGTATTTTATCATCTAGCCATTTATAAAAAAGATCCCAAATTTCGTAAAATTGTTTATCCTCTTGCTTTCTAATTTCAAATGTCAATCTGCTCATCTCAGCACATTCCAATATTTTCTTAATAATTTCTTCCTGTAATGGTATTTTCTCATTCTTCCAATTTTTAGCAAATACAATCCTGGCCGCTGTTAATACATTTACAATCAGGTATTTCAAATCTTTACTATATATATCACGTAAAATTCCCAATAAGAAGATCTCTGGTTTCAAATCTATATGTTTCTTTGTCATTTTTTCCAACCACATGCGAATTATAGTCCAATATTTTCTAGCATCCTCACAAGTCCACCACATATGGTAATACGAGCCGGGTATCTGATGACATTTCCAGCATTTTTCAGATTTGTTCTTAAACATTCTTGCTATTCTTGTCGGAGGAAAGTGCCACCTGTAAAACATCTTATACAAGTTTTCTTTATATGCTGTTGACATTGTCATTTTATAATTTTGAGACCACAATTTCTGCCATTTCTCTAAATCAATCCCATATCCAAAATTCTTCCCCCAAACAATCATAGTTTCTTTGACTTGTTCTTCCTCTAATTTCATTCCCAGTAAATAACCATATAGTTTTTTAATCACCTTCTCATCAGTACCCATCAAGATCTTATCTAAATCAGTCTGCTTATCATAAAATCCCTCCGTTTTAGAATCTTCATCATACCTTGAGTGTATTTGTGCATATGAAAACCAATTCATCCTTATACCTTGTTCCTCTAAGTTTTGGATCGATTTAAGTTCACCCTTTTCATCCAAAAGTTCCCCATATCTAACTGTTTGTTCCTTCTTGTAGATTATAGGATAGGAAAATGCTAATCTGGGGATCTCCTTGATTGATATAACTTGTTCAAACTTTGATATAAACTGTCTTGCTCAATGTAGACGAATGTGAAAATAATTTAGGGATTTCACTGGCACTAAGCAATTAGCATGTAAGTTTTAACTAGTTAAAATTGTGGTTTCTATTTTGTTCTGTTTCTATTTAACATTTTATACAGTAGATGGTAAGAGTTCTTTTATATCTTGTCTGTAAGACAGAAATCTGGGATACTCATTCTTTGAGGCACCTTTCCTTAACTAGTGTTGATTATGGAATTCCCATAATAATCAGAGTATAGCCCCAGGGAAACTGATGACGAACTTATATGAAAGAGTAGGGTGGGGAAGGCTGTTTTTAAAAATAGTCTTGAAGCTTAATTTTGATTGGGTTGGGAGAGGCAGGGACATGCTATGACACAGAGTACCAAGTAAGTTATTTTGTAGTTCCCTAATATATATATTCACTAGTGGGAACATGTTTCATGAAACAAAGACCGAGGGGGCATTAATCTGGGAAAATTACTTCCTCAAGTGCAGATAAAGAATTGAGTGCAATTGGATTGGCTAGGACCTCTTGTGAAAGGAAAATATAATGAAAGGAAGCCAAAGCAATTAAGATAGTAGACCACCAAAGCCTCCAAGAACAAAGAAGCTGCACAAAGGCAGAAGAAGAGCAATTTGAAAAGGAAAGTAATGGAAACACAAAGAGGAGCAGGCCAATGAGACAACATGGTCTGAGGAAACTTCATCATAACCAGCTGTAAACTGCTTCAAGATTTTCCTGAAAGAGAAGTGAGGTTAAAATGCTGTAAATAAAGTTGGGTCAGAATTAAAGATGCAACAGGCATTTTTCTGCAAATCAGTTATTCTGCCCCATCCATTCTTCTGAAAGGATAATAGCTTAGAGGAGAATGATTTGTCTATGGGGAGGAACTTGATAGCAAGGGGGAAATGTTGGCTTGTGTTTTAAATAAGGATTGATATCTTTCCAAACAATACAAATCTTTCAATTCTGTGCATAAGGAAGCTGCACAGATCTATAACCTTTTTACTAACTTGTTTAGATTCAACCTTAAATTATATAGTCTTGACTCCAGCATTCACCAGGAGCAACTCCTGGCACTGTTACTAAGTCATTTGATTATTCCACTTTCATCATAACCCAGGGTACAACTTTCCACCAAGACTGACTGATTGGCAACTGGCATATATTTATGATGGTTTCCAGGGTCACATGATCACCTTTTGCAACCTCCTGACAAGCAAAGTCAAAGGGAAACCAGCTTCACTTAACAACTGTGTTACTAACTTAACAACTGCAGTGATTAACTTAACAACTGTGTCAAGAAAAGTTATAAAATGGGGCAAAACTCACTTAAAAATGTCTCACTTAGCAACATAAATTTTGGGCTCAATTGTGGTCATACATTGAGGATTACCTGTAATTATAGATTTGGGATTTAAAAAAAACTATTGAGTTAAATACAGTGATACCCTGGTACTCAACTGCTTTGAAATTCATTGAATTTGGTACTCAGTGCATTTTGATGTGAAAATTTTGTCCCGATGCTCATGGTTTGTTTGTACTCAATGCACAAACTAGAACGTGTCAATGTTAGCTACCTTGTGACTCACTACATTATTCTTTATGGGAAAAATCATCCGTTTTGGTACTCATCATGCCACCTGGAACCAATTAATTATTAGTACCAAGGTACTACTATACAATGGCTTTTGTACTCTCTTCTGTTAACAAGAGATTCTTTAAACCTTCCTTGATGACTTATAACTTTGTTATTTGTATCTTCTGATTTATTATTGCATCTTATTTACAATTTATGATTTATCACTTTGCTGTTTTTAAACTGAGAGTTATGCATCAGAGAAAGATACCTTGTGGGTTCTTGGCCAATAAAGAATATTCCATTCTATTCAATTCCAGCCATCAAGTGATAGGTTCAACATATCTGTGATTATTAATATTTCTCCCATCAATTTTAATTACAGTTTATGTTTAATTAAAGATACAATTTCTGATTCTCTACTCCAATATTTCTCATGATGTATTCTGCATAAAGTTAAATAAAGTGAGAGTTTGCAACCCTGGGTTTCTCAATTTTGAGTGATTTAGTTCCTTTGTTTGATTGCTTCATTTTGATTTAGTTGTCTCATTTTCCATTTTTGCTTCCTTTCGTACACATTTTTCAGTCGGAAGGATGACCGGTATTCCTATGTTTTTAAAGATTATATACAAACTGTTATGATCAAATGTGTTTATGTAACTAAACAAAAGTAGTAATTGTGTTTGCAACTCTTTTGCTATTTCTTTCTCAATTAATGTTAACAGTGTAATCATTAACCTGCCTATTTTCAAACTATGTTGGACACTTAATAGTTCAGTTTCTATATGTTATTTAAATCAGGGTAAGAAAGCTTTGAGCATTCTCTTAGTAGTGTGTGAAATAAAGTGCAGTTGTTCAGTGCTATGAGCCTTCTTTAATACTGTTTTGTGTTGTGGGTTATAAATTGACCTTTTCCAGTCACTTGGCCATTATTTTGCTTTCTGGCAACAAAGTTTAGTTAAAGCACTACTTGTGGTTTCTAGCTTGCACAGTTTTAAATAGTTCTGTTGATATTTCATCCAATTCTGCAAATTTGTTGTTTGCAATATTTTCTAGACCCCAGTTAATTTCACTTTCCTAGATATGTGACTCTAGTTTAGTGATCAAAACTTTGACTGTATCATCAATGCTACATGCTTTTTCTAAAATTATTCTATGTATTTACACCAACTCTTATTTATCATCACTGCAATGATAAAAAATGAAAGAGGTCATATCTTGTTGTTTCATGTTTTTGTTTGCTTTAGTTGAAGATAAAATTTAAGAAGATCTGAGCTGCAATTAGTCTTGTTTTGGCTGGCTGGCTGGAAGTTCTCCATCTTTGCTTTCACAGCATATATTCAATTTTATTTTGTTGTACCCCATCAATTGATTTCCATATGTCGGTCAATCTTTTAGATGTTGGGAGAAGGAATGTGCTATAACAATGGCAAGAAGGTTATTAGTGTGTGTCTTGCTTTATTTTATACACCAGTGGCAATTTTTCTCATTCTTTCAGATGCTATTTTACTCTAATTTCAGCATTCCAAGATCTTATAATTAGCATGGCTTTTTTGGTGTTGTGGGTTGATAAGATAGTGTATAGACTTGTTGAGCTTTAACTTCTGAGGTTTGAGTTGTAATGTTTGGTATTGATTGGTTTACCTTGGACTCAAATTGAGGTCATCTGTCACTCTTGACTTAACTTCCTTTTGTTCATAACAATAGCTACTCCACTTCTTCTGAATTTCTTGTCCTCAGTAGGATAACTGATGGTCCTCTAATGTAAAGTGGCCAATCACAGACTATTTCAATTTCCTGATTCCCAACATGTTAAAATTTTGACTTTTCTGCTTGGACATCATCATGCCTTTACTACTACAAAGTGATTCTTCATAAAGGGGCTAATTAGAAAACATTGGTTTCTATTCCTGTGGACATTTTTTTTACTAGATTAATTAGAAGTGATGCTTCAGAGTTTTGATGCGTATATCTAGTACAAAAACTCCCTAATTTGCCATTGTGAATTTTGTATGATTTAGACAATTCAGAAATGTTTGATACCAAGCAAGTTAACACTATTGGCCAGTCAGATGCAATATATTAGAACCAATAACTCTGCTGGCATTGTGTATGTTTTCAAATGAATAGGTGCTATGCAGCTGTTCTTATGAGAATTCTGAGGTGATGGTACAGTTGGGCCCTTCTTATCTGGCATTGTTGGAAACTGAGACTTCATCTTCTACACAAAGCATAGGATCTCTGTTTTCTAACCTACCTGGCTCATTAAAGTCAGCTTGCTACATTGAATTAAAACAGTTGCACATCCTACAGCAATATATTGAAACTTTTAGAATTGGAAAGATAAATCTTATACAAAGTTAGCTGCAGCAAATAAACTGAAATTGATTTTTTAGATTTTTTAGAGTCCATTTCAACCCATGAGTTGAAATGGACTGATTGTCAGTCCATTGGTTGTTGGTCACTGTTGATCAGAAGATCCTATTTACTGCCCAGGATATGAAAAACAAAGAAGAGTCATAATCAGAAAGGATATAGTAAAAACAGTATTCTAGTACAATGTATTCAATGAGCAAATGGTATCAATTAGACTTGGTAGACAATTGTTTAATGATTTTGGTAATGATTTTGTAGTAGTGAATAGTTTCTGCCTTGTAGGATTAACTATCAATAGTAAAGGAACTGAGAGACAAGAATTAGGTGGCAAACTAGCTTTGAGCAGCACAGCAATAAAGACTTGGAAAATATATTCAGATGGTGTTGATGTGTCTGTTCCGACAAAGATTAGAATCAGGCAGGCAATGAATGGTTTTCCTATAACACTATGAGGCTGGGTTCTGAAGAAGCAGAATAAAATGAAAATTGATGCTTTTGAACTTTGGTATTGGGAAAAAGAACAAATTGTAGCACAACTCAACCCAGCGTTTTAACTCCAGGCACAAACAGTCAGATGCAAATTATCATGTTTTGGGACATTATTCAAATACCAGTTTTCTTGAGAAGCTCATAGTGTTGGGAAATAGGGAAGGAAAGGAAAGATGAGAATCTTCCAGAACAAGATGGATGGACTTAGTTTCAAGACCAATGTTGGAAGACCAGCAGGGCCATATTTGAGGACAAATTATCCTGGCTGATGGTCTGTATATACGTCACTAAGAGTTAGCTTGATGCAGAGGTGGTATTTAGCAGGTTCTGACCAGTTCTGGAGAACTGGTAGAGGAAATTTTGAGTAGTTCGGAGAACCAGCAAATACCACCTCTGACTGGCCCCACCCCCATCTATTCTCTGCCTCCTGAGTCCCGGCTGATTGGCTTGGTCTTCTTTTGTTGCCCTGAACAGGAGAACGGAGCTGGAAAGCAGGTTAGTGGGGTGGGGAGGGAATGGAATTTTGCAGTAACCTTCCCCCAGGAGTGGGGAGGGATTGGAGATTTTACAGTATCTATCCCCTGCCATGCCCACCAAGCCATGCCCACCAAGCCATGCCCACAGAACCAGTAGTAAAAAAATTGAATCTCACTACTGGTTTGATGGCACATCCTGACTTGATCAAAGTCCCTGAGTTCATCTCCAAAAGATGTCGGCAAACTAATTCTTATTTTGATATCAATACTATTGGTTCATGCTGCTTCCTAATTTTCTCTTAAGAGGACTTCTCTTCTTCAAGTGTAAATTGTTACAGGAATGAGCCCACCACTTTAAAAATGGAAGAAGAAGAGACATATTATTTGTCCATTTTTTTTCCTTTGTACTATGTTGCTCAGGCGACCCTTTTTTCCTTGACAGCTCTGTAACAGTTGGACAAATTACATTTGCATTTCTCCAGCAGTCCAACTTGTCATTTTGGACAGTTTTTTCTTTAAGCTCTCCCTCCCCCCCCCCAGTTTTATTTCCCTCAATATGTCAAAGAAAATCTCTGTATGGAACAATCTGCTTGCCAGCTGTTTGTCTAAAGGGCTCTTTTTCTTCCCCCTTTATAGACAGAAACTGAAACAAGGGTCTGTTTAACATAGCAAAGGCATCTTTTTGAAATCAAATCAAATATCAGTGCTGTTCTTTATTTTTTTATTTCTCTGCCATGCATGGAGATTCTTGAAGGATGATAATATACGTGATTGTACAAAAATAAATATAACTTCTTGTTACAATTAAACTTTTTTTGCACATAAGCGTTGATAATTATATGGGAATTTACTAAACGGACAGCAGATATATTTTATGCCAGTTTCAACTTCTGAGTTGCCTTTAAGGGCAACCGCATGCAATATAAATTGCACTAGTTTAGCCAAGATGTGAAAAAAGCACGAATCACTCTCTTCAACAATCCCTGGTTGGGAACAGATAGTGGACAACTTGACCCCAGGCCAGAGAGGAGATGTGATAGAAGTCTTCATCTAGGGCAGTGATGTCTAACCTTTTTGGCACCAAGTGCCCAATGTGCATGCCCCCTGCCCCTGCCCCTGCGTGTGCCCCCTGCCCCCTGCACATGTGTGTGTCCCTGTGCATGCACTCTGCCCCACACATGCATGTGCATCATCTACGTAAACCTCCAGCCCCATGCATGTACACACATCATCCGCACACACACACACACACACATACACACCACATGCATCTTGCCCCCCACATATGTGCAGCAAAGGCCCAAAGACCAGCTGGCTGATGCGAGATATGCACATGCATGCGCAGCTGAGCTGAGCTGGGGCAATAGCTGGTGTGCCCACAGAGAATGCCATAGGTTCACCATCAAGGATCTAGAGCTTGATGACCATAAAAGACTGAGTGGGACATAAAGGCTGAAGTTGTATCGCAGCAAGACAGAGTAAGAACCTCCTGGTTCCAAGGATTTTCCATCTATTGCTCCTGATGGAATCTGTCATGCCCCTGTCAGAATCTGATTCTGAGGGAGAGGCCAATCAGTTGACAGGGAGTGGGAGTGTGGCTCCATTGGCTGTGGAAGAAACTGGGGAAGGGCACAGTCCAGCTGGGCAGAACAGGGGAGAGGTAGAGCAAGGCAGAGGGAATTCAGAGGGAGAACCAGGCCCACCCCCTTTTCATCCTAGGGCACGCAGGGAGGAAAGGAGAAGGGAGCAACGTGAATTGCATGGCTTATGGGGGAGGAAAGGGCCCTGATTCCCTTCATTAGCTGCAGCTGGGAACATTGTTTAAAAAGGGAGTTTGCGCACAGCAACTTGTTGGAAACAAATCGTGTATTATCTTGTTTTGTCGAGGTGTCTTCCCAACTGTGTGTGTTTTGTTAGCCTTTGAAGTCTGCAATTGTCCAGTCCTGTCCAGTTAATTGCTGCAGCATGGTTTGTGTGGATTTTTATTTACAGTTTATATGTACTTTGTTTTCGGACTGAATTTTCTCCACTTAAAGACTCTTCTTGGGAGAGATTTTTCTCCGTCTGAAGATAACCTGGACACTGGGGGCAAAGTTGGAGGTATTAAAGGGACTTTTCTTACTTATGTGACTGTGTTGCCTTTGTGCCACACCTTGGATCATCATAGAATCACACTACCCTAGAAAGAACTGTGTATAATTTGAGAGTTCTCCTCAGTTCACAATTCCTACTGGAATGGCAGTCAAGGCCTTTGTTGACCTTTGGCTGGTCCACTGTCAATGTCACTCTCTGCCAATCATTCTCTCTGAGCATAACCCACCTCAAAGGATTGTTGTTTTGGGGGAAATAGGAGTAGAGTAGAGTATTAGGTAGCTTTGCCACCTTGAGTTATTTATAAAGAATAATAAAAACTAAATAATCTCACAGTCAAAATTTAGTTTCTAGCACTTTCAGCTATACTCATGTGATTGGTATTAAGTGTATTACAAATACTGCCTCTCCCAGACAATCTTTCAAGACCATGTGTGGGACTCTGCAGTCTTGCACAAAGGAAGCCATTAGAAATATGACATATTGCCCTTTATAAAACTGCTATTTCTGTCTAAGGATTGCATCAGGGTCTCTCCCACTGCAAAGGTGCGTGTTCACTGTGAAATGAGCTCACTTGGAGCAGAGTAATCCCCTTGGTGGTGTCCATTGTTTTTCTTTCCACAACTGACAACTTGGGCTGAAGAGTTTTTCCTGTGCTGGAGTTGACCCAAGAAACTCTGGTGCTTAATAAAGCATTTTTAATCAGCATATTTTCAGGAAAAAAAACAGTGTTGTAGTCACTCTATTACTGTGTTCCTCTAGAATTAAAGTCTGGATCAAATGTTGCTGAAGAAAGAGGTTGCCTTGTCAGGGTGTAATTTATTTCTGTCGGCCACAGTCTTTTAGTAAAGAAACCATGGCAGTATAATTCATCACTTTTTATTGGTCTGTCCTTGCTAGGGCTGCATAGTGAAATGTTGGGGGTAGCAGGCTAAAAGCTTGCTTTGTTTCCTGGAATAATTTATAAAATGAATAATTAGTATTATACCAGCCAGAAACCTAGTTAAGCCATTTGTAGAAGAACATTATGGCTGCCATCCAAAAACCTACTTGAAGCATACCCATAGGCTGAAATGGGCCCAGTGAGATAGTTTATAAATAATCAACTCCTCTTTTTTAATGGCCTTTGCTGTGTTGTAGGAAGTGCTGTGATCGAAATGGAAATCCAAAGCTATCTTAGACACACAGATCTGTCTGCCCAGTTCCTTGGATCTTGTCCAGGATCTGGTAAAGTTTATTTCATTTTATTCAGATGGAAAGTTCTGTATGAGAACGGTCTAAGACAGTGGCCTCCAACCTTTCAGGCACCAGGGACCAGTTCCATGGAGAGAGGTTGTTCTGCAAACCTGAAGGGGCGGGATTTTGTGTCTTGCCTGCATCCCATGGGTGGAGCTTTGATTGTTTCCATGGCCTGGTTTCTGGCATGCTGAGGACCGGTGCCACTCTATGGACTGGGAGGTTGGGGACCCCTGGTTTGTATTTTTTTTGTGCAAAGTGTATTTGAATATTTTCTCATCTCTATAAAGTGATACAGATTGGAAAGGAATGTGTATCTTTAAAATTATTACCCCTTTTAAATAATTTGACTGTATTTCTGTTACAGTAAATATGTACACATATTATATGATAACAGGTACACATAATTTATTTGCCATTCTGGTGATGTTTCATAATACCAGCTGACACAATTGTCCAAACTAGTAGCCCGGCACCTAATAAGTATTGTATTTTGTACTGCAATGTCAACTTCTACACGAGAAGTTCAGCTTGTGAGATATATGCACCCTTCATGCATATGCCCCTTTGGTTGGTACTTTTGAATAAGTGGTCATTGTGTGATTAGTTTCTAACACACACATCCGTTACTCAAATAGAATTCTCAAAATGCCAATGGTGTGAATCAGCCTACAATTTCAGCCTGTGTGAAATATATATTGAATTGGTAATTGAAGAGCTTTTAAGAAAAGCCCTCCTCTCCAGTTCCACCCCCTCCCCTGTAATTTCCTTCCAAGAACTCACAATAACATGCTCAAGAATGCTGAGGCTCTCTCTAGCTAAAAGAAAGGGTTCCATCCCCTTCCAAAGGAATCCCAGGATGCACTTGGTTCACAAAAAGGAGCCAATGTGATGACATCAGGCAGGCCTTTGGCTCGTGGTAGAAGTTATCTTGCTAAACATTCAATAGTGTTTCAGTAATGGATAGTCTCTGGCAAACTGCCCTGGAGGGAATGAGAATATTCCATTGGTCTGGGAAAGCCTGTATCGGTTACTGCCTTTCCTTTCTCATAAGTCTTTAATCAGATTTATGGAAACCGCTTTTAAGGGGAGATTTTATTTAAAGCTGAGAATAGTGAAAATGAACCTGGGAAAATAAACACTCACAATATACAGACATGCACAAGAGAAAAAATGGGAAAGGAAAGGAGAAAACAGTTGAACCCCTGAAAAATGTGTGTGTGTGTGTGTGTTTTAAACTAAGTATTTCCTTTATTATTCTTTTTGGTGCAGTGCTTTAGAAGTAAAGCTCAATCATTTCTCCTGCAATTGAGAAATTGAGTTTTTATTCAAGAATGTTTCCTGTCAAAAGCTAGATTTACACCATATTAATGTGGTTTGATTGATTTTGCATAGTATGTTGCATAAACCCAGCTCATGTATTTTGTTTGCTAAACCATCTTTAAACAAATAATGGTTTACTAGTGTGTAGAACAGAGAAGGAAAGCAAACATACAACTGATGCATGTATAGTATACAGGATGAATACTTTGTCTTCATGTATACGTAAGGGTGAAAATGGTTCTTGGCCAGATGAGTGGAAAGGCTAAAACATTAACAAAGAGTAAGTTATAGGGAGAAACTTGTTCACAGCATCCCAGAGATAAAAGATAGGTGGGGGGAAAAGTAGAACTGTTATGGACTAAGCCAATGCATCAATAACAACCCTAAATAGCTTTACTTTGCAGCAGGCTTGTAATCCTGCACTTCTCATTGGCCCGCGAATAGCGAGTTGTGATTGGTCGTTTCTGGCCAGTCTGATTGGCTGTTAACGGGCCTCTCTGATTGGATGCTTGTGAGAACGGTAAACTCAAATCATTGGTTGTTTTGACAGCAGCCAGCTCTATAAAAGAGCTGCTGCTGCCCAAGTATTTGCTCTGTTATTATTTCACAATAAAGAGTTGAAGTCACCGTTCGATGGCTCGTCTCCGTTCCTTGTGCTCATGCTCAGGACATAACACTGGTGACGAGGATGGAATGCGGAGACGATAGAGCTGACTCATTGAACAAGACAGAGCACGTGGCTGAAGAGCGCACGCAACAAATGGCAAAATGACCAGCGGCGCCATACCACCCACTCCATTTGACCCAGCAACCGAAGACTGGGACTCGTATATAGATCGTTTCCAGATGTTCCTAGAGATCAACAATTTAAAAGATGCTACGCCTGGCAAGAAACGAGCGGTGTTCCTGACTCGCTGCGGCCCCGCCATTTTCAAAATGGCTAAAGCACTTGCCAAACCGGCGGAAGTGAAGACCATGGATTGGGATAACCTCGCGCCAATTCTCCGGGCCCATTACGCACCCGCAGTACCTACACTGATACGAAGACACGAGTTTTACCAGAGGGACCAATGGAAGGACAAGAGCATTGGGGACTTCGTAGCTGACCTCCGGAACCTAGGAGGGCTTTGTGATTTTGCAAACCTCAAAGCCCTGAGAGACCGCATAGTTCTGGGATTAGATGCCCCCACAGTACAGAGTAAACTCATGGCGAAAGGAGACATAAGCCTTGCAGATGTCATCGCCGATGCTACTGCCGCAGAAGCAACCAGGAAGTCAGCCGCTCGAATGTGCCGAGCGAATGCACCGCATCGCCAACTCGCTAACGATAGCCCGCTTGCAGCTGAGAAGCATGCTATTACCGCCCACCACGAAGACCTTATCCTTAGACAGTGATGAAGAGGAGGTCAACCGGCTCCACTCGGAACGAGAGCAAAGGAACCAGAGACTCCTGCGCCAATGTGCTGGTTGCAGGGCAAACCACCTGCGATCGGACTGCAAATTCCTCGACGCACTCTGCCGTACCTGCGGGAAAAGAGGCCACATTGTGAAGGTCTGCAGAAGCAAGCGAGAGTCCAGTCCCAGCCGAAGGGAGAATAATCTCCGCCGGGAGACAGGCAAACCACCTGGGAATCGGGACCACCTAAACCACCAATGGAACAACCACTACTACTACAGAAATCGAGCACCTGCCTCTTCAATGAGACGAGAAGAGGCACACCAAACCATTATTATCGGCCACGCTTCATTGTTAGATGCAAGAAAGATCCGCGTAAGGGTTGCTATTGAGAATCGACCATGTGTGATGGAAGTCGATTCGGGGTCATCCCTATCGATGGTATCCTGGAAAACCCTCAAACAGCTGATCCCTGCCATCTGCTGCCAGGACTTCAGCACTCAACGAATCATCCTAAAAGACTACCAGGGAAACAGAATTCCAGTTGTCGCTTCCAGCCACATCCAAGTATCCTTCAAGGACCGCACAGCGACGCTTCCCCTGACTGTTGTTGATCGTGACCGGCCCAGTTTGTTAGGGTTACAGTGGTTCACTCCACTCGGGATTGAACTAGCCGGCATACACCAAACCAGAAGCGACGACTGGGAAGAGGCCCTCATCCAGGAATTCCAGGACGTGTTCACAGGAACATTAGGCAAGTACAAGGGGACCCCTATATCGTTTAATCTCAACCCCGATGTAGCTCCCATTCGGCTTAAGCCTCGTCGGGTGCCTTTTGCCCTAAAGCCGAAGATCGACGAGCAGCTAGATAAACTGATCGCCCAGGACGTGTTGGAACTGATTGACCATGCCCGCTGGGAAACTCCAATAGTAACGCCCATGAAGCCGGATGGCTCATTAAGAATTTGTGGGGATTACTGGGCCACCCTAAATCATGCTCTTCAACAGAGCACTTACCCAGTACCGGTGGTCCAACACCTTCTTCACTCCCTGGGTGGCGGAAAAATATTTGCGAAATTGGACTTAGCTCAGGCGTACCAGCAACTACCTGTTGACACAACAACTGCAGAAGCCCAGACAATAGTTACACATAGAGGCACCTTCAAGTGCAATAGACTCCAATTTGGAGTAAGCGTGGCTCCTGGCATTTTCCAAAGTTTAATGGAGAGACTATTACAAAGCATAAAAGGCGTTGTGCCTTATTTTGACGACGTCTTAATAGCTGCCCCCACTAAAGAGTTATTAGTACAACGACTCAGGAAGGTTCTTCAGAAATTTAAAGACACTGGCCTGAAAGTAAAAAGGGACAAGTGTCAACTTTGTAAGGAGAGAGTGGAGTTCCTGGGATACCTTCTCGACAGCCAGGGAATCTACCCCACTGAAAAAAAACTAACCACAATCAAAAATGCCCCGCGACCTAGTAATAAGATAGACCTCCAAGCCTTCCTGGGACTCATTAACTTTTAAAACATCTTCTTGCCCCAGAAGGCGACCATAGCTGAACCCCTACATAGACTTCTCGACAAAAAGGCTTCCTGGGTCTGACGACGGCGTGAAGAGAGGGCATTCCAAGAAGTAAAAGACCTCTTAACCTCCGATGCTGTATTGATACAATACAATGAGACTCTACCCTTAACGGTTACCTTTGACGCCTCACCATTCAGAGTGGGAGCCATTTTAAGCCATGTTCTACCAAATTGGAATGAGGCACCTGTTGCGTTCTTTTCGAGAACCTTGTCTAAGACTGAAAGGAACTATAGTCAACTTGATAAAGAGGTTCTCGCTATTGTATCCGCAATTAAATGTTTCCATGAATATGTGTATGGGAGACCCTTTGCCATAATTACAGACCACAAGCTGCTACTTGATATTTTGGCGGGAAACAAACCAACTCTCCATATCTTATCACCAAGAATGACACATTGGTCGGAATTTTTAGCCGCCTACGATTACCGATTGCAACACCGCCCGGGGAAAGCCATTCCCTACACTGACGCTTTGAGCCGCTCTCCACTACCAGATGTCATAGAGGACCCAGCTCCAACCTTAGCCGTATTGCAAATCGAAACCCTTAAATCGCTGCCGCTGACCATTCAAGAGATCGCCTCAGAAACAAAAAAGGACCCTGTTTTGGCAGGAGTCCTCAGCTGGGTGGAACGGGGTTGGCCGGTCAGCGCACCCAACGACACTTTCAAGCCATTCAGAAATCGACAGACAGAACTATTCTCCCAAAAGGGCTGCATCTTGTGGGGAGACAGAGTTGTAATCCCGGAGAAATTGCAACATAAAGTATTAAAAATGTTGTACAATAGACATCCAGGCATCGTGCGGATGAAGGCATTGGCCAGGAGTTACGCATGGTAGCCTGGGTTAGACAAACAAATAGAGACCTGGGTAGCAAAGTGCAGCAAATGCCAGGAGACTCGCTGTACTCCTCCAAAAACTCCCCCAACTCAGTGGGAAATGCCTCGAGGTCCTTGGTCCCATATCCACATCGATTTTGTGGGACCCACAAGAGGACACACTTTCCTCCTAACTGTGGATGCCTATTCTAACTGGCTCGAGGTCCACAAGATGAAAAGCACCACCACAGAGGCGGTCACTAAAAAACTGAATAAGCTATTCGCTACTCACGGATTGCCAGATGTCCTGGTCTCCGATAATGGCCCCCAATTCACTGCCCTGGCATTTGAACAGTACCTGGCAGATCGGGGCATCCGCCATGCCTTAATATCGCCAGCTCACCCTGCGGCCAATGGTAGGGCTGAGTGAATGGTTCAATTTGTAAAAAAGACTTTACACAAAATGGACCACGGCGACATTGACGACAAAATAACCTGGATGCTTCTCCTCCAACACATAACCCCAAACAGTACCACGAACAGAACCCCAGCTGAACTCCTGATGGGCTGGAAACTTCGCTCGCATCTCGATCACCTCCACCCAAATTACATGCCTGAATAACCCCCAGGATCCAGCAGCAAGTGTCAGGCACTCCAGGAAGGTGACCCCGTGTTTGCGAAAAACTTCTCGGGCGACCCATTGTGGGTCCCCGCTACCATAACGCAACTTACGGGACCCCGATCCTATCGCCTACAAACTGCAGATGGTAAGATGTGGAAGTGCCACATAGATCAACTCTGTTCCAGACTAGCACCTAGTCCTATCTCAGCCCCTGAATCTCTAACTAGGGGGGGGGGGAAGGAACATCGAGGAGGCCGAAAAAGAAATAACAGATGACTTAACAATCGAAACCCAGCAATCTACAAAACCAACCAGGGGATACTCACCATCAGAAGGAGAACCAAGCCGGGGAGTGGCCTCACCGCAGGACAGCACTGCGATGGGAACAGATCCAGGGAACCTGGAAGACAGCACTGGTGAAAGCAGAGAGAACAGCCCAGAGCCATTCGAAGGAACAGCGGGACCGTTTTCGCCATCCAGCCCAGCTAGCAGCCTACCGGAACCAGAGCCAGGACAGAAACCGGTGGAACAGCGCAGGTCAAGCAGACAGGTGAAGTGACCTGCCTATTTACGAGAATACGCCACCCCACCCCTCAGACGGAACCTAGGGGGGAGGGGTGTTATGGACTAAGCCAACGCATCAGTAACAACCCTAAATAGCTTTACTTTGCAGCAGGCTCGTAATCCTGCACTTCTCATTGGCCCACGAATAGCGAGTTGTGATTGGTCGTTTCTGGCCAGTCTGATTGGCTGTTAACGGGCCTCTCTGATTGGACGCTTGTGAGAGCGGTAAACTCAAATCCTTGGTTGTTTTGACAGCAGTCAGCTCTATAAAAGAGCTGCTGCTGCCCAAGTATTTGCTCTGTTATTATTTCACAATAAAGAGTTGAAGTCACCATTCGATGTCTCGTCTCCGTTCCTTGCGCCCATGCTCAGGACATAACAAGAACAGTGCAAAGGTATGGCATCAGAAGGTGAAGTTTGCATATCCTCGCAAAAATGTACACTTTGTTTCCTGGATAGGGAATGCATTTCCTGGATAGGGATTGTGCTGTCCTTGCAAATACAACTGGAAAAAGCAAGGCCAAGCATCCCATTTTCCAGTTGTGAAAAACGCATAACTGAAAGTGGACAAAATATTTCAGAATTCAAATGTCGCACTTTGTGAAATGGTTGTTTCAAGGACAAAACTGGCTGTTCCAATTGCTTTAGGAGTCTTCTGAAATGATTAAAGGAACAAGAAGGGGAGAGGAAATCAAATTCAAAGCAATTAGAATCCAGAATCATTTTGTACATGATTCTGTGTAGCCAAGTCAGGAGAAGTGAGGTAGGGTTTAAAGCAGAGGTGGGAAACTCTGGCCTCTTTATGACTTGTAGACTTCAACTCACAGAATTCCTGAGCCAGCATGGCTGGTTCAGGAATTCTGACAGTTGAAGTCCACAAGTCATAAAATGGTCTTCATTCCCCCCCCCCCCCCGGTTTAAAATGTTTCCTACATTTGTACAAAAAGTAAACGAAGGCAAAAATGATGCAGCAAACTCTTTTAGTGAAAGCTCTGCATAGTGCCCTGGCATGGTTAGAAGTGGAGCGCCTAGGACTAATCCATCACTTGGACCACCTCACATTTCCTTGGTTAACTGAGGTTTAATACACATACAGTCCACACATAATGTTTTCAGAGAGACTCTGAATGAAATTATTCCTACCTTTAAGAACATAACACCAGGAGTCATAATCAGCGGTAGATGATTAGGTTCTCCTGGCTCACAAAACAAAAGACAAAACTTTTTCCATTATACTTTGGAAAGGTCACTCCAATTTGATTTTACCACTCCTTGACCATAGAAAAAAAAACTCTGGAAATCTACATTTTTTTGGTTTTCTTATAGGGTTTTTTGGAGGGGGAGGGGGGGTGGACACTTAAAGTTGCTGAGAGCTCCTCCGAGACAAAGGAATTTACTGGAAAGGGAGCACTGGAAAATATATTCCCTTGTGGGAATGTTGCCTTCTCTTCCCTTAGGGAGATTTTAAATGTGAAAAATATGTAGCAAATCCTGATGATGATTAACATGTTTATTTGTGTCTCTGAAAGGCAAACATTACATTCTAAATGTACTAATTCAAAACAATGTATGTGGCCCAAAACCAAGAATGACACGTGGCAGTTCTTCCAAGCTTCATTGTTTCCCCTTCGTTGTTTCACACCTATAGATGAAATCTTGCCAGACTAAGGACTATACTGTCTGCATCTACAGTATTTTCTGTAAGTCGGGGTCTCCAAACTTGGCAACCTTAAGACTTGTGGACTTCAACTCCCAGAATAGCTATGCTGACTGAGGAATTCGGAGAGTTGGAGTCCACAAGTCTTAAAGTTGCCAAGTTTGGAGACCTCTGCTGTAAGCTATTAGGGAGGGGCTGTCTTCACCCTCTTTCTCTCACGCATGATATCTGCCTCTTACTCCTCTGGATAAATCCCCAGTTCAGTCTTCTCCTCAGATTCTGTGGCTGAGGTGAATTTAATGTTGATTTTTTAAATGCTGTCCACTAGGGCTGCTTTTTACAATCCAGTGAGTAGGACTGTATCATCAACAATTTTGAGCCACAAAACATTAGCTGGAGATTAAAATTAATTAGAATTTTAATTCTAGTTGAGAATATCTAATTTAGGATGTGTTTCCTGATAACTAGGAGCCTATCTATGTTGGAATGTAAATTCATGACTTGCAGAAGTGGCTCTCTTTCAGCTGAGTGTATTACAGGAGAAGGTGAACAGTGCCCTATCAGCTCCACCATCATAGATAATTGTAATTGTCACTGTTGTGCTCTGTACATCTGGAGCTCTCATGTTGCCTATCTCTGATGCAAGATGAATTGTTTTTGGGAAAATTAAACCTAATATCGTATCAATATAAAGATAGGCTATATCAGTGGTGGCAAAGCTTTTTCGGCTCCCATGCCGATAATTGCACGCGCGCTCCTGCGCTGGCGTGCCAGCACCCAGAAGGCAATGCATGCTGGTTCTCCCCCACGCCCCCTGAGCCTGCGCATGCAATCCCCTCACGGGGCTGCACATCTATGTGTGCGCGTGTGATTCTCCTTGTTGCGTGCTGTGCATCTGCACATGTGCATGTGATATTCCTTGCTGTGTGTCGCGTGCCTGCACCTGCATGCACGATCGCTCCCACATGTCACGCAGCACTGTGCATGCGCGTGAGATCACTCCCATGCATCATCCATTTGAGCATATGCATGCGAGCCCTCCGTGTGCTGCGCATCTCTGCACATGCACCCACGACCCCCAGTGCGTGCTGTGTGTCTCTCTGCATGTGCATGTGTCTCCCACGCACCCCTCAAGCATGCGTGCCAGATACCCAACAATCAGCTGTCAGGCAGCGGTGCACGCACATGTGCAGTAAGGCTCTTTCAGGCAAGCTCTCACATGCCGGGGGAAATGGAAGTCGATTTCATTGAGGGACGCATCAGGGTTCCAGCCCGCATGGCATAGGTTCGCCATCACAGGGCTATATCTTATCTAAGTTATCTAAGTATTTAGAACAGGCAAAGGAAGAGAACAAAATTTCTAGGGAGCATTATTTGGACTAAGGACATGATTATATATGAATGGACTCTCTAAGATGTCTTTTTTGCTTATATATTTAGATAAGATACAGCCTATCTTTATATTAATAGGATATTAGGAGTCATGATGGCACAGTGGTTAGAATGCAGTGTTGCAGTCTAATTCAGTTCACTGCTAGGAGTTTGATCCTCACCGCTCAAGGTTGACTCAGCCTTCCATCCTTCTGAGATTGGTAAAATGAGGACCCAGATTATTGGGAGAAATATGCTGGCTCTGTAAACCGCTTAGAGAGGACAATAAAGCACTATGAAGCAGTCTATAAGTGCTATTTCTATTTGTGCTCTGAAGGTTCCTGTGCAAAGGTGTCTAACTCTATTTCATTGAGGGATGCATCAGGGTTCTTTTTGACCATGGGGGGCTGGGTGGGCATGACCAGGCTGCATGTGGTCAGGGTGGGCATGGCCAGCTTGACATCACATGTGTTGGGGGCACCTGTGATGGTGTTGATGGGGCTCGGGGGATCCTCCTCTAGCCTTCTGCCAGCAAAAATAAAGCTCTGGAGGGCCACATGTAGCTCTCCCAGACTCCATTTTCGGCCACGACAGCCTCCTCCAGCATTCTGCCAGCAAAAATGGAGCTCAGGAGGGGGCTCCATTTTCACTGACAGAGGCACCGTGGGCCAGTCCTTCATTGTTTCCAGGGAGGCCCTATGGGCCGGATCTATGTGATTGTATGTGATGCTTAATAGCATTGGTCATTTTTTCTCTCTCCTAAGTGATAATGTGAATTCAGGGTTATTTGGGAAAAGAATATTGTGCTAGAAATCAGCCTATTCTTTGAGGGAGATGGGCAGTTCAGAAATGCAAAGGTAGGTAGGTAGGTAGATAGATAGATAGATAGATAGATAGATAGATAGATAGATAGATAGATAGATAGATAGATAGATAGAGCAATAGCACTTAGACGTACACCACATCACAGTGCTTTACAGCCCTCTCTAAACATATTACCCCTAACAATCTGGGCCCTCATTTTACTGACCTTGGAAGAATAGAAGACCAAGTCAATCCGCTGCATTGCTGGCAGTTGGCATTCAGCAGAATAGTGGGGTAGCAAAAGCAGGCAAATATTGATCAGCATTGCCAAGTCTAAAAGTCTTTGATCTCTAAATGCTCCCTAGTTACCCCAGATAGCAGAGTCTGCAAGTGGGTGGGGACTAGCTTAGGGAATTTTCCCTGTTTCTGATACAACTTCTGTTCTTTTTCTCTGCTGTAAAGACAATTGAATCATTCAGAGTCTCTATAGCTCTCCCTAATCTCTTAGGATTATGGGAAGACAAAAGTTGCTGTTGTGAAATTTAACTATATGTCCTCAGGACTTGGATATGACTCAATAATACAAATACAAAGGATAGCAAAGGACTAGTCATGCTTCATCTTATATTAAATAATTTCATAGAAAGTTCTTTGTCAAACAGAGTGTTTTTGTTGCAGGGGGCTTTATTTAGCTGGAAGAAAAGCTTCAGCTAACATTCTCCCTAACTTTATGGTTTTCAAATAAAAGGAGGTTTTGAGCAGTGACAGAATAATTATTCCTTGCATCAGAATGATAAACTACAGTATGTACCTAGTACCCACTAGAAACCCTTTAATACATTGTAATTAAAATGTGTTGGTCTCTATAGATCTGCTGCATTATCATGCAACCAGAAGTAAAACATGCTGTCCACTCTCAGAAACCATCCTTGGTTCTGACCATGACACTATGAGAAAGACCACTGTCAATACTAGAAATAAATGACAAAAAGCAAGAACAAATAGGCAGCAAATAAATCCAGTCTTTCAGATCTTCCCCGATAGCCGTATGTTCCCAAATAAAGCAAAGTGAGATGTGCTACTGAAATCCCAGCTTCAATCTGAGATTGTGGTGATAAATCTTACTTAGATGCTTTGAAGTGACATAAAGTCACGTTGGGTGCATCCTGAAATTCTGAAAGACTGTCTGAAAAGGAAAATGCGATCCTCCCGTCTGTTCAAGAAGTATCTAGTAAAGTAGAAATGTGCTCTGAATTTTATATGTTCTCCATGTTCAATTCAGATGTCTTTCAGTTCCTCTGTGGATGCCGAGATTGGTTCTGCATATGGCCTTTTTGTACATATAACCCATGCAAATTACTGCCCAATTTATGGTATCTTCTGTGAATTAGATTATTTATTCTAGACTAGCTCTTTTGTTGAACACTTAGTATTGCAATTATCCACTTGCCCAATTGGATCTGATATTTCTAAACCATATGTCTTCTTCCCCGCAGGTGTATATTATCAAGGTCACTTGGTCCAATGGCTCAACAGAGGCAATTTACCGACGATACAGCAAGTTCTTTGATCTGCAGGTAAGATTTCTAAATTTCTGTCATAGAGTGGAATTTTCATTTTATGGAGCTGTAATATTATTTTACCTGATTTTGTGCTCACACTATATCTTTAAGGCAACATCTTTTATACTTATGTGCATGTAGCCATATACCTAATATTACTGCCTTGGGTATTATTTTAGACTTGATACAAAAATAATTCACCCTATTTGTCTCTAGACTTTTGCTCAGCTATTTTCTTTTCCTTTGTAATAGCTAGCAGGAGACTTCTTTCCTGTAAATATATAAGATCATTAAATAGGTTATAACAATATTAAAATACCAACTTTTAATCAAAATCAAAGCATATCTATAATTATTATTGAACAACCCAAAGAATCATATCTACATCTGATCAGAGATAAGAAAGATTCTGCTTGGGTCAATCTACCCATGTTTTTTAAGTGATCTAGACTAGGTCATAACCATGTTCATATTAGTAACCTAAATAGGAAGAGCTTTATCAATTACATTTCAATTGTGGATTGGATTAATGTGTGATGATAACTTTCTCTTCAGTCACTTCAGACAAAGGGATGATTTTCATAGGAGCAGGATTTTTTCTATAAGCTCATACTGTTTTGTGCTGGGCAGGAGATTTGAGATGCCACTATCAAGAGAATATTTGAGGCTCAGGGCTGAACATTATCTTTGAGCTTGGTTGTTTTCTTGCAGGCATTTCTGATGATGTTACCCTGGTGGGTAATGAAATGAAAAGAAATGTCTGCAGGAAAAACAACCAAGCTCAGAAAGTACCCAGGACCCCACAGATCCACTATTTTGAAAGGAAAATGCTTTTGGCACCTGAATAGATTTTATTTATTGATTTAATGAATTTGTAAGGTAGCATATCTCAACTCTGGCTGGTGAATAATATTTAAATGAGTTAAAAACAATTCCAATCAGAAATACAAACATTAAAATACACAGTAGCTGAGGAAGGTATCAAATCAACAGTCAGATCTTGAGGGCCTTATGAAAGGTTTTTAGTATTTTGTTCACTAATCTATTTGGCTGATATTGTGGAAACTTTGCTTGGTATAAGAACTACTGTTTTAATTCTTTGCTGAATTATACCACAGAATTCCTACCCTTTAAATTTTGATACTTTTTTTTAAAGGAGGCTTTTGAAATATTTGGACAACAATCCTGAAGCAGCATAACCAAGATCTACTTGGTTTTTTCCCTGTTTTCTAAAACAGGGGTGTCCAACCTTGGCAACTTTAAGACTTATGGACTTCAACTCTGTTCTAAAGCTTACCTTCCAGAGTTTTGAAAAAAATGTAAAATTTTAAAACAAAGGCCTGTTTTTCTTAGAAACTCAGGTCTATTTCCCTAGATGTTGTCTGTTCCACACCAGTATTCCCCTCTGTTCAAATTACATGTGAGATTTGCTGAGTTAATTTGCTCCAGTCCCAAGGAAGTGAGTGAATATATTACTGTGCAAAAGGACTATAAAACTTGACTATTGCCATTCTCTGGTATCTTTAGCCAAGCTGCATTAAGAGTAGAATTTGTCCTGTCATGATTTACATGATTTGTAAATAAGAATACCTTAAAGTGACCCTCTGCCTACTCACAAATTCTAATCTTTAAATTTACACTTACTCACTTATAAAAAATGTTTATTACTACAAACATTCTACATTATGTAGTTCGAGCACTGCCATGTCTTAATATTGTTATTATTTCAGAAGTCATTTCAAATAAATCAAAACATTTTAGCATCAACTTATAACTGTAGAAGAAGATGGCTAAGCTGGAAGGCAGAATTAAACATGTCATCAGTTTGGAGTCATTGTGTTGCCACAAAAGACCCAAGTCCAGCAGCCCCATGAATTCCATTGACCCTTATCCAGTGCTAATTTAGCTTTGATGATTACAGTAGTTGGAATAGAATAGAGCTGGAAGGGACCTTGGAGGTCTTCTATCCAGCACCCTGCTGAAGCAGGAGAACCTATACTATTTCAGATAAGTGACTGTCTAACCTCTTCTTAAAAACATCCAGTGTTGGAACACCCATGGTTTCTGGAGGCAACCTGTTCCATTAGTTAATTGTCTTCACTCTTAGGAAGTTTCTCCTTAATTCCAGGTTACTTCTCTCTTTGATTATTTTCAAACCATTAAAACCACTGCCCCTCTGATGCTTTGGAGAATAATTTCATCCCATCTTCTTTGTGGCAGCCTTTGAAATACTGAAATACTGCTATCATGTCACCCCTAATTCTTCTTTTCTTTAGACTAGCCAAACCCAAATCCTGCAGCCATTCTTCATATGTTTTAGTCTCCAGGCCTTTGATCATCTTAGTTGCTCTTGTCCGAAATTTTTCCAAAGTCAACATCTTTTTTGTAGTATGGTTACCAAAATTGGTGCAGTATTCCAGGTTTGGTGTTACTAGAGTTTTATAAAGTGGTACTAGTACTTCACGTGATCTTGATTCAATGCCTCTGTTTGTACAACCCAGGATTGTATTAGCTTTTTGGGCTGCTGCTACACATTGCTGGCTCATAGTCAAGTGATCATTCACTAGAACTCCAAGGTCCCTCTCACCGTTACTGTTTCTAAGCCAGGTCTTGCCTAATCTGTACTTATACCTTTGATTTTTCCTGCCTAAATGTTAAACTTTGTTTTTCTGCACATTAAAATCAATTTTGTTTGTTCAAGTTTGTAAGATCTTTTTGGATCCTGAGCTTGTCTTCAGGGGTGTTGTCTATTCCTGAAATTTTAATGACACTAAAGTTGATTAGATTCTTGTCTATAGATAGCAATAATAAACTCTTCTCACTTGAAATAAATGAATGGTTCTGCTTACTTGCTCCTGACAATAACTGTCAATTGTAGTATATGTAGCAGAATATGACTTGCTGATAAATGTTGTTTGGTACTTAATTCAAACTCAAAAGTATGGATTATCTATCTGTCTGTCTGACTGTTTGTCTATTTCCAACCTTTATTATTTTTATAAATAACTCAAGGCAGCAGATCTATCTAATCTAATATTCCTTCCAATTGTCATGAAGTCTGGTGCTTTTCTCTGAAGTACTACAGTCTAGTAGCACTAGCTTTTGGTCTCAGCCCATGCAGGGCTTTCCTGCATTGGCAGCTGGCAGAAGACTCATTCCACCAGGACCCCAGAATAAGCCAAGCTGGTTGGAAAGTCGCCTTGATATTAAACCATTGCTGCTTTTTATGCACTTCTCAGTTGAGTTTTACTTTTTGGAATTATCTGAGAAATTTCCCCATATTGTGCCAATATCCAAAATAGAGTGAGCAAGTAACACATAAGGGAAACCCATTACAGATACATGACTCTGGAGCAGTGTTTGAAATCCAAGATCATGAATGGTTTGTTATGTCACTACTCAAAAGCCTGAACCTTATAAGGAGAGAAAACAGCCAGCTCTCAGCACCTTCTGGGCATCAGTTCTCTTATTCATGGAATATATGTGATGTGTATGATAAGCAGACTGAAATCTGTGTATCACTGCTATCTTGGCAGTGTCATTGACTATGGGATAAAGATGCTATAGTATGAGTTACAATATTAGGCATAGGAAATATCAGATTCCCAATCCTGAGTAACTTGAATATAAAATGATCAGAAACACACAGAGCCACAGAAGCAGAAATGTTATTATAGAGGGAAATCAGTATGGTAGTCTTTAAATAAACATATGGGCACACTCTTAGCCACAACAACAATGCATAGAGACTTGAAGAGAGATGAGTAATTCCAAATTCAGGTAGGAATTATATACTTCTACACTTTAACTCCTCATGTCTTAATATTAGCATGTTAGTAAGAAAAATACATTTGCCATTGATATCTACAATATCTAGCTTTTTAATAAGGAATAGTTATCAATTAATGCAATCCCCAAATGCAAGGGAATCCTTATATGATTTTGATGCCAGCCAATCTTAGCTGAGCATGGAAAATTGAGTTATTAATGCATAGATGAAAGACCACCAGATAATAATAGGGCTGTAGCGCAGTCTGGGAAGTAAACAGTAACAATCCAGGGGAACGCAATGTTAAATCTCTTCCAATTTTTTGCAATAAAATATCATGCATTCATTGGGAGCTGAGTTCAGTCTGAGGGAAGCTTTAGTTCTCCAAATGAAAAAAAAAAGTTGCTTGTCTGTGTTGCTTTCTTCAGCTATAACTAGTTTACCTTTTCCAGCCTTGCTGAATAAATTCCAAGTAAATTGTTTTGCTTCCTAATCCCGCAGATAATGCAATAAAAAGTCAGCAACACTAATTGGGTTTATGCTAGAAAGAATACAATGTTGAAACACAGGCACTGCAAACTGGGAGATGGGATACCTTCAGAATTTCCAACTGAATTTTCTGTCTGTCTTCATTCCCTCAAGAGGTGATAAAAGTTGGAAGGAAAAGTTCAAATGGGAGCTAACCACTATATAATCACTTAATAAAAGAAAACTGTGACAGAAAAGCTGAACCTAGCCGTTTTTGACAGAATTGGGTCAAGGATGCAAGATCCTGTTGTTAATATCTCAGACTTAGAGAAAATAAGTTAGTACCCTATTATCTTCTCTTATTGAAGATTTAGTCATTAATTGTGTTAAGTCCTGGGCATGGGCACAAGGAACGGAGACGAGACATTGAACGGTGACTTCAACTCTTTATTGTGAAATAAGAACAGAGCAAATACTTGGGCAGCAGCAGCTCTTTTATAGAGCTGACTGCTGTCAAAACAACCAATGGTTTGAGTTTACCACTTTCGCAAGCATCCAATCAGAGGGGCCCGTTAACAGCCAATCAGACTGGCCAAAAATGACCAATCACGACTCGCTATTTGCGGGCCAATGAGAAGTGCAGGATTACCAGCCTGCTGTAAAGTAAAAGCTGTTTAGGGTTGTATCGCTGTAACACGCCTCCCCCCTAGGTTCCGTCTGAGGGGTGGGATGACGTATTCTCGTAAATAGGCAGGTCGCTTCACCTGTCTGCTCGACCTGCACTGTTCCACTGCTTTCTGTCCTGGCTCTGGTTCCAGTGGGCTGCTAGCTGGGTTGGATGGTGAAAATTGTGGCCCTGGGATGCTTTCTCTGCTTACGCCAGTGCTGTCTTCTGGGTTCCCTGGATCCATTTCCATCGCAGTGCTGTCACGCGGCGAGGCCACTCCCTGGCTCGGTTCTCCTTCTGACGGTGAGAATCCCCTGATTGGTTGTGTAGACTGTTGGGTTTCGATTGTTAATTCTTCTTTGGCCTCCTCAATGTTCCCTCCCCCCCCCCAGCTAGAGATTCCGGGGCTGAGATAGGACTTGGTGCTAATCTGGAACGGAGTTGGTCTATGTGGCGTTTCCACATCTTACCATCTGTAGTTTGCAGGCGATAGGATCGGGGTCCCGTAAGTTGCGTTATGGCAGCGGGGACCCACAATGGGTCGCCCGAGAAGTTTTTCGCAAACACGAGGTCACCTTCCTGGAATGCCCAACATTTGCTGGTGAATCCTGGGGGTTGTTCCAGCGAGTAGTTTGGGTGGAGGTGATCGAGATGCGAGCGAAGTTTGCGGCCCATCAGGAGTTCAGCTGGGGTTTTGTTCGTGGTACTGTTTGGGGTTATGTGCTGGAGGAGAAGCATCTGGTTTATTCTGTCGTCAATGTCGCCGTGGTCCATTTTGTGCAAAGTCTTTTTTACAAATTGAACCATTCACTCAGCCCTACCATTGGCCGCAGGGTGAGCTGGCGATATTAAGGCATGGCGGATGCCCCGATCTGCCAGGTACTGTTCAAATGCCAGGGCAGTGAATTGGGGGCCATTATCGGAGACCAGGACATCCGGAAATCCGTAGGTAGTGAATAGCTTATTCAGCTTTTTAGTGACCACCTCTGTGGTGGTGCTTTTCATCTTGTGGACTTTGAGCCAGTTTGAATAGGCATCCACTGTTAGGAGGAAAGTGTGTCCTCTTGTGGGTCCCGCAAAATCGATGTGGATATGGGACCAAGGACCTCGAGGCATTTCCAACTGGGTTGGGGGAGTTTTTGGAGGAGTAGAGTGAGTCTCCTGGCATTTGCTGCACTTTGCTAACCAGGTCTCTATTTGCTTATCTAACCCAGGCCACCATGCGTAACTCCTGGCCAATGCCTTCATCAGCACGATGCCTGGATGCCCATCGTGCAACATTTTTAATATTCTATGTTGCAATTTCTCTGGGATTACGACTCTGTCTCCCCACACTATGCAGCCTTTTTGGGAGAATAGCTCTGTTTGACAATTCTTAAATGGCTTGAACGTATCATTGGTTTCGCTGACCGGCCAACTCCGTTCCACCCAGCTGAGGACTCGTGCCAAAACAGGATCCTTTTTTGTTTCTAAGGCAATGTCTCAAGTGGTCAGTGGTGGTGATTTGAGGGTTTCGATTTGCAATACGGATAAGGTTGAAGCTGGGTCCTCTATGATGTCTGGTAGTGGGGATCGGCTCAAAGCATCAGCGTGGGGAATGGTTTTTCCCAGGCAGTGTTGCAATTGGTAATCGTAGGCAGCTAAAAATTCTGACCAACGTGTCATTCTTGGTGATAAGATATGGGGAGTTGGTTTGTTTCCCGCCAAAATACCAAGTAGCGGCTTGTGGTATGTAATTATGGTAAAGGGTCTCCCATGTACATATTCATGGAAACATTTAATTGCGGATACAATAGCGAGAACCTCTTTATCAAGTTGACTATAGTTCCTTTCGGTCTTAGACAAAGTTCTTGAAAAGAACGCAATAGGTGCCTCATTCCCATTTGGTAGGACATAGCTTAAAATGGCTCCCACTCCAAATGGTGAAGCGTCACAGGTAACTATCAAAGGTAGAGTCTCGTTATGTTGCATTAATACAGCATCGGAGGTTAAGAGGTCTTTTACTTCTTGGAATGCCCTCTCTTCACGCCGTCGTCAGACCCAGGAAGCCTTTTTGTCGAGAAGTCTATGTAGGGGTTCAGCTATGGTCGCCTTCTGGGGCAAGAAGATGTTTTAAAAGTTAATGAGTCCCAGGAAGGCTTGGAGGTCTGTCTTATTCCTAGGTCTCGGGGCGTTTTTGATTGCGGTTAGTTTTTTTTCGGTGGGGTGGATTCCCTGTCTGTCGAGAAGGTATCCCAGGAACTCCACTCTCTCCGTACAAAGTTGACACTTGTCCCTTTTTACCCTCAGACCAGCGTCTTTAAATTTCTGAAAAACTTTTCTGAGTCGTTGTGGGGGCAGCTATTAGGACGTTGTCAAAATAAGGCACAACGCCTTTTATGCCTTGTAATAGTCTCTCCGTTGAACTTTGGAAAATGCCTGGCGCCACGTTTACTCCGAATTGGAGTCTATTGCACTTGAAAGCGCCTCTATGTGTAACTATTGTCTGGGCTTCTGCAGTTGTCACGTCTACAGGTAGTTGCTGGTACGCCTGAGCTAAGTCCAATTTCACAAATATTTTTCCGCCACCCAGGGAATGAAGAAGGTGTTGAACCACCGGTACTGGGTAAGTGCTCTGTTGAAGAGCATGATTTAGGGTGGCCCAGTAATCCCCACAAATTCTTAACGAAGCATCTGGCTTCATGGGCGTTACTATTGGAGTTTCCCAGCAGGCATGGTCAATTGGTTCCAATATGCCCTGGGCTATCAGTTTATCTAGCTGCTCGTCGATCTTCGGCTTTAGGGCAAAAGGCACCCGATGAGGCTTAAGCCGAATGGGAGCTACATCGGGGCTGAGATTAAACGATATAGGGGTCCCCTTGTACTTGCCTAATGTTCCTGTGAATACATACTGGAATTCCTGGATGAGGGTCTCTTCCCAGTCATCGCTTCTGATTTGGTGTATGCCGGCTAGTTCAATCCCGAGTGGAGCGAACCACTGTAACCCTAACAAGCTGGGTCGATCACGATCAACGACAGTCAGGGGAAGCGTCGCTGTGCGGTCCTTGAAGGATACTTGGACGTGGCTGGAAGCGACAACTGGAATTCTGTTTCCCTGGTAGTCTTTCAGGATGATTAGTTGCGTGCTGAGGTCCTGGCGGCAGATGGTAGGGATCAGCTGTTTGAGGGTTTTCCAGGATACCATCAATAGGGATGACCCCGAATCGACTTCCATCACACATGGTCGATTCTCAATAGCAACCCTTACGCGGATCTTTCTTGCATCTAACGATGAAGCGTGGCCGATAATAATGGTTTGGTGTGCCTCCTCTCGTTGAAGAGGCAGGTGCTCGATTTCTGTAGTAGTAGTGGTTGTTCCACTGGTGGTTCAGATGGTCCTGGTTCTCAGGAGGTTTGCCTGTCTCCCAACAGAGGTTGTTCTCCCTTCGGCTGGGACTGGACTCTTGCTTGCTTCTGCAGACTTTTGCGATGTGGCCTTTTTTTCCACAAGTATGGCAGAGTGTGTCGAGGAATTTGCAGTCCGATCGCAGGTGGTTTGCCCCGCAACCAGCACATTGGTGTGGATGTCTCTGGTTCCTTTGCTCTCGTTCCGAGCGGAGCCAGTTGACCTCCTGTTCCTCACTGTCTGAGGATGACTCAAGGTCTTCGTGGTGGGTGGTGGTAGCATGCTTCTCAGTGGCGAGTGGGCTATCATTAGCGAGTTGGCGAAGCGGTGCGTTTGCTCGGCGCATTCGAGCGGCTGACTTCCTGGTTGCTTCTGTGGCAGTAGCGTCGGCGATCACATCTGTAAGGCTGATGTCGCCTTTCGCCATCAGTTTACTCTGCACGTGCGGTGCATTTAATCCCAGAACTATGCAGTCTCTTAGGGCTTCTTCTAAGTTTGCAAAACCACAAAGGCCTCCTAACTTCCGGAGGTCGGCTACGAAATTCCCAACACTCTCGTCCTTCCATTGGTCCCTCTGGTAAAATTCGTGTCTTTGTATCAGTGTAGGTACTGCGGGTGCATAATGGGCCCAGAGGATTGGGGCAAGGGTATCCCAATCCATGGTCTTCACTTCCGCCAGTTTTGCCAGTGCTTTAGCCATTTTGAAAACGTCGGGGCCGCAATGAGTCAGGAACACCGCTCGTTTCTTACCAGGCGTAGCATCTTTTAAATTGTTGGTCTCCAGGAACATCTGGAAGCAATCTATATACGAGTCCCAGTCTTCGGTTGCTGGGTCGAATGGAGCGGGTGGTATGGCACCGCTGGTCATCTTGCCGTTTGTTGTGTGCGCTCTTTCGCCACGTGCTCTGTCTTGTGACGAGACATCGAATGGAGATGAGACATCAAATGGTGACTTCAACTCTGTATTGTAAAATAAGAACAGAGCAAATACTTGGGGGGCAGCAGCTCTTTTATAGAGCTGGCTGCTGTCAAAACAACCAATGGTTTGAGTTTACCGCTTTCACAAGCGTCCAATCAGAGGGGGCCCTTAACAGCCAATCAGACTGGCCAAAAACGACCAATCACGACTCGCTATTTGCGGGCCAATGAGAAGTGCAGGATTACAAGCCTGCTGTAAAGTAAAAGCTGTTTAGGGTTGTATCGCTGTGTTGGCTTAGTTCATAACAAATTGGAGGTATGCACTGACTAGAAATAATGCTTAAATTATGTTATTAATCTTCAAGAAGCCTATATCTTATTTTCTATGATCTGGCTTCAGTCAACGCTGCAGTTTACTGTGAATGCTATTTGTTACACAAAACTTTTTTTTACCAAGTGGTAAGTCAAAGATTTGTTAACTTCCAGAAATGGTATTCAAGAAGAAATGATGATTTTGATGTTCCTTTATGAGCTGAAGAGGTCATCAGTAACTGCTTGTAAGAACTCTTATCTATACAAACACTTTAGACGTGTGTCTTTCTGGAGGTATGCATGAGCATATGGGTGACATGTCAAGACAAGACACAAATATTTTTGATTTTGCAGAATGCTAAAATGTTGATTGATGCAGCCTGATCTGCTGCTTTATATGTAAAAGCTTTCACACAGCCATAACATCTGACCCATTTTGAATAAATAGCATAGGGCTACATTTTTCATTGTTTGGAGGGAATGCATATTGAAAAACTATTAAATTGGAGGTGCCAAATCAGCAGTTTCACATAAGAAGAAAAATTTCTGCATGGCTCTTATGAGATGTCAAAAGACTTTTTAAGTGAAAAATGCAAAGCTTTTAAAGAATGTATTAATGACTTGATACGCTCAGCACCATTCACTTTTGCTGATCTAAGTAAATCATTACGATGATAGTATAGAAGCTCTGGGTATATTGCTACCCCAAGAGCTTAAAGAATAAAGAAAAAAAGCATATGTCTTTTGTTAGTCAGGGCCATTTTTGAAGAACGCATTAACGATTTACAGATTATAATCTTTAACACAGCAGTGAAACATTCTTGCCAAACAATCTATACAGAATATAATTCCAGACATGGCTGATAGTAGCAACATGCACACATATGCCCAGAGTAAATGTTATAAGGCAGAGTTGGTGACCAATTTTTTTAATTGCTTAGAAAAATGTAATACAACAAAATAGTATGAAGTTGCCCCTATTCCTTTTTTTTTTTTTTTTTAGAAAAAAGACTTTATTAGTTTTACCTTTAAAAGAACAACACAACTACAAGTTATGTACAACAAAAAGACAAACAGGCCTAAGCATAGGCCAAGATGGAAAGAGAGGAAAGCTTAAGAAAGGAAAAAGCGAAGAGTAAGGGAGGGGGAGGGTAGAGTAGGGAAAACAGTTAAAATAAAACCATATTTTTGTGACTGTCTGTAAGATCCTTTCTTCTTCAAAAATATCGTGGGCGATGCTTTTCTTTATCTCTGCTTCGGAGGCCCTTGGCCTTAATTTTCCTAGAGGTGATCTATCTTTGATTTAGCCAATTATACCAAGGATTCCAATTGTTGTAATAGGTTGAGGATTCTTTATTTTTTAGTGCTTGGGTTAGTTTGTCCATTTTGGCGCATTGTAAAATTTTCTGAATAACCATATGTTCAGTGGGGATGGAAGGTAATTTCCAGCATTGGGCGAATGCCCTTCTGGCTGCAGTTAAGATATGAATTATAATATACTTCTATTTTTGGGGTCGAAAATTTCTAGAAGGAAGGACTCTGGTTTGTACTCAGTTTGTTCCTCTAGCCAGCACCTAATTTTTTGCCAGTACTTCTGGGTTTCCTTGCATGACCACCACATATGGAAGAAGGTACCTTCTATGCTTTGACATTTCCAACAATTGGGGCTCATGTTGGGGTGCATCTTCGCCAATCTCGAAGGGGACAGGTGCCATCTATAAAACATTTTGTATGCGTTTTCTTTATAAGCTGCTGATTTCGTGATCTTAATGTTCCTGTTCCAGATCCTTTCCCATTCTACTAGGGTAATGCTCTGTCCCACATTTCTGCTCCACGCAATCATATTTCCTTTGACAATTTCTTGTTCTAGTTCAATTTCTAATAAATGTTTGTAAAATTTAGATATATTTTTTTTGCTCGGTCCTAATAAAATTTTGTCTAAAGTCTGTAATTTGTTGTAAATTCCAAATTCCTTAATATCTTGTTTGTATCTACTATGAATTTGAAGGTACACCCATTGATCAATTATGAATCCTCGCTCTTGTAATTCTTGTCGTGTTTTCAGATTTCCTTGTGAGTCTAATAAATTTTCGTACTTAATCATTTTACTTATATCCAAATTATTAGGGTGTACTATCGCTTCCATTGGAGATAGCCAAATCGGTATTTTTAGATAGAGTTTTTTACATACTTTTTTCCAATTGGTTAATAGAGAGTCCCTGATAAGATGCCTATGGAAATACGATTGCCAGTTTCCCACAGAAAGGCATGCCATCCTTTCTGCATATTGTGGCCTTCTAATATTAGTGTTCTTTTGTTGGTTAAATTCACCCAATCCTTTATCCATAGTAGGGTGGCTGCCTTATAATATATTTCCCAGTTTGGCAGGGCTAACCCTCCTCTGCTTTTCAAATCTTGTAGGGCTTTTATATTAATCCTAGCTTTTTTCCCCTGCCAAATAAATTTCAGCGTTATCTTGTTGTTGTGGAGTGGCGGTCACAGAAAGAGACGGAGCCAGGCTGAAAGCTAACAGCTTTATTTTTGCGAATAAAGGGTCGCCGCGGCTGCAGAGGCTATTTGAGAGCCAGCTGGTGGCGACAGATGATGCCGTTTGACAGCTCCCTTTGATAGCCGGCTGTCAAATGGCATCAGCCAATGGGAGTGATCAGCGCTCCCGCGTAGGCAGCGGACCAGAGGGAGGACTGCTGCTAGTCTTTGAACACAGCACTCCTTCCCCCTGGCCACGAGCATGCGTAGTCCTGCAGCCGGGACAGCCGCTTTCGTTCGCGGCCTGATCGTCGAAGTTCCAAGGGCTTGTCGGCTGCTACCAAGTCCTGTTCTTCCCGGGCGGCGACAGGAACCTCCAGAGGGTCGTCGGCCATCCTTGACCTGCTGTCCAGCTGTTGCTCGGGTGAGTCTTCTTGCGGCGGTCGGTAGGTTGGTTTGTCGGGCGGCTGGTAGACTGGGTCCTTCAGCGGGTTGGCTGCGGCAGGCGGCGAGTAGACTGGGTCGTCCAGCGGCAGGTAGACCGGGATTTTGGCGGTAGGCCTGTTCCAGCATCTCCTTAGCTGGTCCACATGCCTTCTCCAAATTTGACCATCTTCCAGGAGGACTCTGTAGGACCTGGGCCCTGTAACAGAAACTACCTGCCCTGGCAGCCACAAGGGTTGCCCTGCATAGTTCCTGGTGTACACCAGGTCTTGCAGGGAGAATTCCCTTGCATGGCTGTCAGAAGCCAGTGGTGTGCTAGGAGCGTAGTGGGGGTGCAACCTGTCCAGGGTGGTCCTGAAGTGTCTGCCCATCAACAGTTCAGCAGGGGATTGTTGGTGATGGGGCATGGCGTAACGTGTTGTGTGAGTAGGTAAGTGGATAGTTTGGAGTGCCAGTCTGCTTGGCCCAGCTTGGCCAAAACTTCCTTGGCAGACCTAACAGCCCTCTCTGCCATCCCATTACTTGCAGGGTGGAAGGGGGCTTGTGAGAGCATGCCTGATGCCCAAATTGGCTGAGAAGATGGCGAACTCATTAGAACTGAATTGGGGACCATTGTCTGAAACTAGGGTGTCAGGAAGTCCATGTGTAACAAACAGTCTGGTCAAGGCCCTTGTGACAGCCAATGTTGTGGTGGAGGGTAACAAGGCCACTTCAGTCCATTTGGAGAATGAGTCTACAACAACCAAAAATGTCCTCCCCTGCATGGGACCAGCCAGGTCAATATGCAGCCTGGCCCAAGGGCCCCCCGTATCCTCCCATTTGGTTGGGGCAGCTGTTGGTGGGGCTGCTCTTGTTGCCTGGCAGGGTTGGCATGTGTTAACCCAGTTGGCAATCCGGGCATCCAATCCTGGCCACCAGACATAGCTGCGGGCCAAGGCCTTCATCCTTACGACGCCAGGATGACCCTCGTGTAGTGCCTTTAAAACTGGTTCTTGCAAGGTGGGGGTATGACTACTCTTGTCCCCCATAACAGACAGCCCTGTAATGAAGACAACTCCTGCCTGCAGGTCTTAAATGGCATGAATTCAGGGGCGAACTGAATATCAGGTCACCCCCTCCCCACCCAGTCCAAGACTTGGGAGATAACATAGTCTCTTTTAGAGTGTGCAGCAATATCCATAACTGAGACTGGCAGGTCAAGTTCATTGCAGTTGAAGATTGCATGGATGGGAGCAGGATCCTCGACTGGTGTTGGCAGAGGGCATCTGCTGAGGGCATCAGCATGGCACAGGTTCTTCCCCGGGCGATGTACCAGTGTGTATGAGTAAGCGGCCAGGAACAGGGTCCATCTGGTCATTCTCGGGGAGAGCACCTGTGGGGTTTGCTTATCGCCAGCTAAGAGTCCCAATAGTGGTTTGTGATCCGGTACAAGTTGAAAACAATGGCCATAGAGAAACTCGTGGAATTTTTTAACAGCAGCCACAGCTGCTAAGGCCTCCTTATCAATCTGACTATAGTTCCTCTCAGCAGGAGAGAATGTCCTTGAAAAATAGGGAATCGGTGCCTCAGAACCATTAGGGAGCCTATGGCTAAATACTGCTCCTATGCCAAAGGGCGAGGCATCTGAGGCTAAAACCAGGGGCAGTTTTGGGTTAAATTGGATTAATACAGTGTTTGAAGTTAGAAGAGACTGAACTGCTTGGAAAGCATTGGCTTCTCTCTGTCCCCAATGCCAGGGGGCCTTTTTATCTAAAAGCCTATGAAGGGGCTCAGCTACAGAGGCCTTGTGAGGCAGGAACGCTGCATAAAAATTAAGGAGTCCCAAAAAGGCCTGCAACTCAGTTTTGTTATGGAACCACCCCTGGTAGGCCCTGGAGGATTCTTTCCATGAGTGATTGAAAAATGCCTGGGGCAACGCTAACTCCAAATTGTAAATGCTTACATCTAAAAGCTCCCCTGTGTGTTTCTATAGTTTGTAGGTCAGCAGTGTGTTGGTCCACGGGAAATTGCTGGTAAGCCTGGGACATGTCCAACTTTGCAAAAATTGTGCCTGGCTCAAAAGAATGGAGCAGGTGTTGGATTACAGGTACTGGATATGCACTAATTTGGAGGAAACGGTTGAGGGACGTCTTATAGTCAGCGCAAATTCTCACGCTGCCATATTTTTTTAAGGGTGTGACTATGGGCGTTTCCCACTTGGCAAAATCTACCTGCTCCAGCACTCCCTGTTTAATAAGTTTGTCTAATTCCGCATCCAATTTAAGCCGAATGGCGAAAGGTACCCTCCGAGGCTTTAAACGAATTGAGAAGGCTTGTGGACCTACATCGAAAGATATGGGGGTGCCTCTATAACAACCCAGGTCACTGCTGAAAACATCAGAATAGTCCTTAAAAAGGGCATCTACTTCAGAATTTACCACAGAGTGAATCCCTGTAATGTTAAGGCCTAGGGCAGGGAACCAATCTAATCCTAGCAAGCTAGGAAGGGCACTATCTACAACCACCAGTGGCAAGTGACCTCTAAAGTTTTGGAATTGAATGAGGAATTTTCCCTTACCCAGGACTGGAATGGTCTTTCCCTGGTAGTCCCGAAGAGTCAGGTGGCAGTTGACAAGCTTCTTCTTTGAGAGCAAAGGCAGCAACTTCTTCAGGGTGGCCCATGAAATGATGGAGGGGGCTGACCCAGTGTCTACTTCCATTCGGCAGGGCTTACCTTCTATAAAAAGAGAAATGCTAATTTTGTTAGACCCATGGGTGGTATTGTTTGCATGGTAACAAGTGTAGCAATTTTCCACTTACCTTTGGAAGGAGGCAGAAACTTGAGGTCTTTGTGTGGAGGCCTGCTCAGCTTGACAAACCCTGACTATGTGCCTTCTCTTCTGGCAGTTCAGACAGATAAGTTGATCTATGGTGGTTACCCTCGCAGCTCATACAAGGGGGTTGCTGTTTGGTTGTCTGGCTGTTGTTTTTCTTAGGTGGCCTTAGGGGGGGGTCTTGGATGCGTGAGGCGGTTTACCTCAAGAGGTTCTTCTTCTTCTTCTTGGGAGACCTCATCATAGTGGATTGTAGCCTGCCCCTGCTTAGGGGTGTTTCCCTGAATCTCAGTTGCTGGTAACTTCTGACAATTCAGCAGCCTGAGCTTCCTCAATGGCTAAAGCTAGGGTTAAATCTTTTTTAGCCAGTAACCACCTCTGTCGCTTTAGGTCCCTAACTCCTCCCACAATTTGGTCAAGCAGCATGTCCTCAAGGTAATCCCTAAACCCACAGTGTATGGCAGCTGATCTTAACGCTGCCATGTAGTGACTCACAGTTTCTCCTTCAGCTTGAACTCTCCTCCTAAAAGACAGTCTCCTAGCTTTCTGAAAGGGTCTGGGGGAGTAGTGATTTGACAAAATTTCCCTCAACTCATCCCATGGAATAGCCTTTATGGAACGTGGGGACACTAGCGCAGAGGCTGTGTCAAAAACTGTAGCCCCACAGAAGCTTTAAAAATAGGACCTTTTCCTGAGGTCCGTAGCTTCAGTCAAATCAATAGCATTTAAGAAGCAATCAAATCTATTCATATATGACTCCCATGTTTCTGCCCCCGGCTGGAAGTGAGGGAATGTCAGATTTGAGGCCACTGGAGTGGCAGCGTTGGTTTCTTCAACTGAGGAAGATTTGAGTTTTCGCTTTTAGAAAAGCGTTTCTGGCTGCGCCTGTCAGCAGCGTTCGGCTCCTCAGCTGAGGGAGCTTTAAAATTCGTGCTCTTAGGAGAGCGTCAGCGGCGGTGACTTCGATCAGCTCATAGCAGCTTCAGCTCTTTCTTATTGTGACTTCGGCTCAATTGTCTTGCCTGGACGTCTTTGCTGTATCCTGCCCTCGTCGCTAGTGTTGTGGAGCAGCGGTCACAGAAAGAGACGGAGCCAGGCTGAAAGCTAACAGCTTGCGAATAAAGGGTCGCCATGGCTGCCGAGGCTATTTGACAGCCAGCTGGTGGCGACAGCTGATGCCGTTTAACAGCTCCCTTTTATAGCCGGCTGTCAAACGGCATCAGCCAATGGGAGCGATCGGCACTCCCACTTAGGCGGGAGCGGGAGAGGGAGGACTGCTGCTAGTCTTTGAACACAGCACTTGTTTAATTCCATAAAAATGTTTTTATTTAATTTGATTGAAATTGTCTGGAATAAATATAGAAATTTTGGCAGAATATTCATCTTAACCAGAGCAATCCTGCCCAATAAGGAAAGTTGTAATTTACTCCAGGAATCTAAATCTTTCTTGGATTGTTGGAGAAGTTTGTCATAATTGTTTTCTTTTAATGATTTGCTTTGTGGAGTTAGCCAAATTCCTAAGTATTTAATTTTTTTTGTCACCTGTATTCCCATTATTGCCTCTAATTCTTTATTCTGGTCTCCTGTTAAATTTTTAGACATTAATTTCATTTATCCCCTATTAATTTTAAATCCTGCGACTTCTCCAAATCGTTCTAGTTCTTCTAATAAGTTATGTCCTTTTTCTATGGGCTCCTCCAGAAAAAAAAAGCAAATCATCAGCGAAGGCTTGTACTTTATACTCTTCTGATTTAATCCTCAGTCCTCTAATTCTCGAATTTTGCCTAATATATGTCAAAAGAGATTCCAGGGCGAATATGAAAAGCAGAGGAGAGAGAGGGCAACCCTGTCTTACCCCTTTTTCTATTTTTATCGGGTCAGTTTGTTCCCCATTTATTAGAATATTTGCCTGTTGGGTATGGTAAATTGTAGTAACGATGTTTTCGAATCTAGTGCTGAGGTTCATATTATATATTTTTTGAATTAAAAAATGCCAATTTAAATTGTTGAATGCTTTTTCAGTGTCCAAAAACATAAATGCAAATTGTTTTTCCGGATGGGCTTCATAGAATTCTGAAATGTCTATCACTGTTCTTAAATTATTCTTAATTTGTCGAAATGGGAGAAATCCATTTTGATCTTCATGGATATGTGTGTTTAAAACCTGTTTTAGTCTATTGGCTATTATAGAAGAGAATAGTTTGTAATCTGCATTCAGGAGCGAAATTGGTCTATAATTCTTAATAAGTCTATGGTCTAGGTCCTCCTTCGGGATCAGCGAAATTAAGGCTCCCCTCCACGAGTCCGGCATCTTGGCTGCTAGGAGTACCTCACTGAATACTTCCAGCATCAGTGGTCCAATTTGTTCTATGATTGTTTTGTAAAGTTCTACGGGTATCCCGTCCAGTCCTGGTGCTTTATTGTTACTTTGCTTCTCTATTGCTGACTTCAGTTTGGACCATGTTATATTTTTGTTTAATAATTCTATCTCTTCCTCTCCAATTGGTTTATCATTCGCTCCCTCTAAGTATTTCATTATTTTGTCCTCACAGATTTCTTCCTTTTTATATAATTTCCCGAAGTATTTAAAAGTGATCTCTTTTTTCTTCTCTATCTCCTCTTACAAATTGCCCCTCTCGTCCATTAATTGGTGTATCAATCTTTTTTCTTTCACTTTCTGAAGTTTGTGGGCTAACCATCTCCCTGGCTTGTTTGCATGCTCAAAATAAATTTGTTTAGTCATTTTCAGACTAATCTCCAATTTTTCTTGTTCCAGTAAATTTAGTTTGTGTTTAGTTGTTATTAACTGGTTCTGTATTCTTTGATTTTTGGGGTTCTTTTGTAGTTGGGTTTCTAAATCCTTAATTTCTTGTTGTAGGTTACTTTGTTGGGCATACTTTCTTTTATTTCTCATAGCATTGTAAGAGATTGTTGTTCCTCTTATAAATGCCTTCATTGTGTCCCATATATTTTGTTTCGAAGTTAGTTCATTATTATTTTCCTTTAGGAAGAAGTTCAGTTCTTCTTTCACTTTATTAGTATATTCTTCTTCTTTTATTAAGTGAGTGTTAAGAGTCCATCTTTTCTTTGGTTTTCTTCTACCTCTCCAGGTTATTTGAATTGGGTTGTGGTCAGCCCAGTCATTTGATTTCGCTATCTTTAATTTCATTAATTAATTCACCATTTATCCAAGCCATATCTATTCCTATCCAAATTTTGTGTGGGTTAGAGTAATAAGTAAACTGTTCTTTTTTTGGGTTCAGTTTTCTCCAGATATCTACCATATTCAATTCATTCATCAAATCCTTACATGGCTTCGAAAATTCTCTTTTTCCTTTTTTATTTTTACTCATGTTACTATGATCCTTCGGGTAGTCAGAAATAGAGTTAAAATCGCCAATCAGACAAATATTGCTTTTTTCGAAATCTATTATTTTTTGGTGGAGATGTTTGAAAAATTTATCTTGATCATCATTTGGGGCATAGATTACTACCAGTAAAAATGTAATGCCATTAATCGAAATTTGTACCACCAGAGTTCTTCCTTCAGGGTCCGCCCAGATTAACTCCGCTTTTAAATCATTTCTCACATATATTGCAATGCCTTTGTTTTTATGTTTATCTGCTGGTGCTGTAAATAATTTTCCCAGTTTTGGACAATCTAGAAATTTCTCCTCACTTTTCCTAATGTGTGTTTCTTGTATGCAAATTATATCCACGTTTTGTTCTATTAGTTTAGTTAGAATCCTCTTCCTTTTAGCTCTTGAATTTAGGCCGTTTATATCGATGGAAAGGATTTTCCTTCCTTCCTCCATTTACTTAAGTCTGCCTCGCTTTTTGTCTCATAATTATACGGCTCTCTTCTTGTGGTTGATATTTCTTCTTGTGGTTGATGTTTCTTTCTTGTTGTAAGTTGTCTTTCCCTTGGGTTTGGACGGGTCTTTCTTCTTTGTTCCTATGGCGGTTCCGATCTTCCTGCATGTTCCTTTGGGTTTTCTCCCTAGTGTGTTGATCCTCCGTGGTTGTTAGTTGTTCTAGGAAGTCTTGTGTTTGTTCTATTGAATCTATTTTAATTTTTCTTTCCTTCCACGATATTAGCATCCCTTCTGGAATTAGCCATTTGAATGAGATTTCTTTTTTATTTAAGTGGTTAGCTAGAAATTTATATTCTTGCCTTAAGGCCCTCACTTTTCTTGGAATCTGCTTAAGAACTATGATCTCTTTGCCCTTATATAATATTCTCTCATCTCTGGCCATTCTAAGTATTAGGTCTCTCATGCATCTTCTTGAAAAGCGGATATGAATCTCCCTTGGGCACTGGTGATGCCTTGTGTAACTGGTGTTCACCCTATAGACCATCGAATTCTTTAAGTAAGTCATCTTTCTCTTTTTCAACTAGTTCAGCCAATAAACCTGCCATTAATTGCTCTAGTTCTTCATTTTTGGATTCCTCCATGTTTTGGAACCTTTGGTATGCCGCTGCTCTGCCCATCTCAAATTGGACCAAGGAATCTTCCATTTCTCTATTAACATTTTTAAAGTCTTCCTCAGTCCTTTCTAGGTTCCTCTCCGCTCGTTCTGTCCTCCTCTCTATTTCTTTTATTTTTACTTCAGTTCTTTCCATGGCCAATTGCATTGTCCCAACCTTATCTTCAGCTTTCTGTATATCTGCTCTCATCTCCTCTTTTAATTTTCCCATTTCTTCCTTCAGTTCACTAATATCGGCTCTGGTCTCATTGTGGTTCCTAATCATAATCTCCTGCATTCTAGACATTGATTCTTGTAGGGATAATAGTGTCGCTTGCAGATTGGCATTGGTGACGGTCGGTTGTTTTTCTCCTGTCAAGGTCTCTTCTATAGTTTTCTGCATTGTTGGGGAGGCAGTTGCCAAAGTTGTCATCAAGGTCTGGGTGTTCTTCCTTTCCATTTTCAGGGCCGTAGTTGTTGTGGAAGTCATCTCTGATAGGATTTGTTTTTGCAATTGGACAATATTAAGAATATTATCCCAAATCACCATTCGATATAATAGCCCTTTAAGTGTGATTGCAAGTCTATTTACTAAGCTTACACACCGTTATTTTAAATCTCTTTCTTTGACCCAATTTGTCGCTTAAGCAATTTAAATTCCAATTCAATCAAGTGTTATCAAATACTATACAATAGAATGTTATCAAATATTATGTATTATATATTATACTCTATACTAAGTTCATATACCAAAGTTAATTATATTTAACCCCTAATAAATCAATACCATATCAAATCAAACTCATTTAAAGCTAACAAGCAACTCTAGAATTTCTCACTCTGTATATACCTTTATCCTATAATGTAAATAATATTCCAGTTCCCAATTAATCTGAGTCAACCCTATTTAACAGACCTTAAATTTTTTGTATATTCAAGAGATTCTAATCAGTAAACCCTAATAACTATAATAAGCAGTTTGCCTTTACATCTATATTTATAATTATTATGGAGAAAAAGGAAAGACTAAAAGAGAAAGGGAGAGAGAAAGAGTGCGGGAGGAAAAGGGTCTTTTAGATTTCGGGAAATCACTAGACACGTATCTGTGGGATTAGTTCCATTAAAAAAATAAGTCTAAGTTGGGGCTGGCATTGTAGTCTTATAGTCTTTCTTCCTGGGCGCACCAAAGGAGCTGGGGGGAGGAAGTGCTGACTAATTGCTGTCAGCGCTCAGAGAGCAGTCTTTACCAGGTTTCTGTCTGTCTCTTGCTTCTTCTTCTTCCCTCTTCTTCCTTTCTGCTGGCAGAAGTTGCTCCTATTCCTAACAGGCTTTTCAGTTAGCGCAATGCTATTAATGGCAAAAATTTGTGAAAGTTGTTCTTATAAAATTTCTATAATTGCATTGCATTGCATTAGATCAGTCTTACATAACCTGGTATCCTTTGGATGCTTTGGGACACTTAGTCCCAGTGCATTAACATCAAGTTGAGGAATGCCTTGTTAGGTCAATCCCCATGATAAAGTACATGGTATCTTGCTATTGCTTTTAATCTTGGTTTGGTAAAATGTCCCCAAACTATACATTGATCATAGCCACATAAATATATTAGCTGAATATGATTGTTTGTTTGAATGATGCTTTGAATGTTTAAGAAATTATTAAATGCCATAATAATAATAGAAGTAGTAACTGAGACCCAGTTTAGTATAGTGGTTAAGGCATCAAACTAGAAACAGGGAATTCTAGTCCTGTCTTAGTCACAAAGCCACTAACTCAGGGGTATCAAACTGGTGGCCCATGGGCTGGATGCATCACACGCAGGTCACCCCAGCTCCGCAAATGGGAAAAACACCATGAAATGTCATATGACGTCAATTGCCATCATGAGTTTGACACCCACACACTAACTACTCTCTTTCTCTCAGCCCTGGGAAGGAGGCAAGGGCAAACCACTTCTGAAAACTGCAAGGAATAATTAAATAATAATTTCAGTTGTCACATATGGATTGTTTTATGGATTGTATTTGATGTATTTGTGACTGTTGGGTAACCACTAGCACAGAGCACAACCAAGATGAGCGTGTTGTTGCAAATATTATAAAAGAAAGTTAAAGTATTTCATTTACTGATTTCCTGAATTGCAAATTACATCATGGTCAGAATGAGTAAGCAAGCAGTAAACTAAGTTGCACGTAGTTCCTTTGAAGAGGTATTTGGGTAATGGGAAAGAACAGCTATAAAATTACCAAGTTGGGTAATAGTTGTTTTAGTGACCTTTGAGTGATTCACTTGAGTTGGTAGATTTATTTCTATCACATTATCTTTGAGGAGTGAGATGAGTTTATCTGGTGTAAATAGGGAGGAGGTTTCCTTTTTGAGTAAGGGGGAAAAGAGTCCATTCCATATGAACAGGTATTACCTTTTTTTTTTTTTGGTCTGAAGATTTACTAACTTCAGCTTTGAAGAGCTGAAGTATGAACAGAATTGATCAGAATCATACAATAATAACACACATATAATAATGTCACCAGCTTAGGATATGGAGGATATATGCCTGTTTAAATAAAGAGTTTCTCTTTTTTTGGCTGAATACCTGGACAGATCTGCACATTGCAGTACAATGTGCAACACAATATGTAGTACAACATTGCAGCACAATATGCAGTACAATGCAGTGAGCCATGTGCAGATGTGCACACTGGGGAAACAAAACAACTACTTCATAAAACTTCAACGTAGGAGAACAAACACATCAGGACTAGATTCAGCCGTCAATTTGCATTTAAAAGACAAAAACCACTCTTTTGAAGACAGCAAAGTCCACATTTTGGCAGAGAGGACTGCTGGTTTGAAAGAGGGGTTAAAGAGGCCATCTGTGTCAAAATTGAACAGCCCTCTCTCAACAGAGAGGGAGGGATCTCTAGTCTATATCAGGGGTTGCCAACCTTTTGGACCTCAGGGACCACCAAACTCATAATTTTAGATCCCAGGGATTACTAACCAGTTCTGTGGGTGTGGCCTAATTTGTGGGTGTGGCTTGGTGGTCACATGACTGGCTGGGCATGGCTTGTATGTAAATATTATAAATATTTATATAAATATTGATTTTTTATTAAAAAAAAGAGCAACTTTTACCCAAAATCAGGCAAAGCAGGCAGGTTGAGTTGCTCACAGAATCACAGATTCATTCAGAGATCTATCTATCTGCCATTGGCTACTCAGTCTGTCACATAAAATTTGCTTGCAAGCAAACTCACAAAATTAACTCACAACACACCATGCATGTAAATATTGAATTTTTTATTAAAAAAACAAGAACAACTTTTACCCAAAATTAGGCAAAGCAGGCAGATTGAGTTGCTCACAGAATCATTCAGTGATTTATCTTATCTGCTATCGGTTAGCTCAGTCTCTCAAATTTGCTTGCCGTGAGTCTGCACTGAATTTGCTTGCAAGCAAAACTTCAGTCCTAAGGGGGGTTTAGCTGTGCTGAGCTGAAGATCTAAAGACTAACTAGAAAGCAAAAAAATCCAACCATTTCCTGCTTCCTAGCTAAATCTCCCAGCATAGCAGAACAGAGGATGGTTGGAAAAAGAAAAAATAGCAATTTAGCAGGCAAGTTTACCGGGTAAGGAGTGAGTGGGCGGGGAAGGTTCCCGCGGGCCATGTGGGTGGCGCAGCCTTGTGTTTCTGCACAGCCTGGATTAATTGCTTTCGGGAGGGTGCTCTGAGGGTGAGATTTCTCTGCGGCCCACCAAAATTTTCTCATGGCCCACCAGTGGGCTGTGTCCCACCAGTTGGCAAACACTGGTCTATAACATAGTCCTTTCAACAGTTCCAAGAAGGCTCCACACACCTATTTGCACCACACAGGTGACCCTGATGACACAGATAAACCTCCAGGTGACCTTAACAATTCACTAAAAGAATGCAAATGACCGGCTGTCTGCAGAGAGTATAAATTCTTCTATTCCCCACCATCCTGTCAGAGCTGAGGAAGCTTCTTGGATGAGAAGCAAAACATTTTGGAAAAAAAAAATCAGAAAGTCCACTTGTTTCTTGAAAAAAGCACCTTTGGGACATACAATATTGAGGCATCTCACTTTTGAACTGTGTAGGGAAAATGTATACCAAGATGATAGAAATGAGATTAAAAGCAATTATAGAATCACAACTAGCAGAAAAGTAGATGGGTTTTAGAAGAGATTGGAGCTACACAGATGCAGTTTTTTTGCATTTAAACTGTCGTGTCCGCAAAAAGACGCCAGGAGTCGGTGACTACGTTTCAAGCTCTTTATTTAGGAGTTGAGAACCGAACCGGCGAAAAGGAAAAAGCCCGCGGCTTTTATTTTTTTCGCCGCGGCGGCCGCGGCCAATGGCAGCATTTCAAGTCTCCCACTCTTGGAGCGAGCCAATCACGGGAGACTTTCAACGGGCCAATCGGCGCGGCTCGCCTGGCCAATTAGAAATCCCCGCGCTTTAGCCAATCAAAGCGCGGGGATTTCGAATATGCAAATTAAGGACAGAACACCCCTCCCCTCTTGGTACAGTCCTTACGTTGCGTAGTCACGTAGGTAGGCGGGGCTCCGTCTAGTCCTACTTGACCTGCGCAACTCAGTTGCAAGCTGGATTTCGACCGAAGCAGTCGAGTTTTTGGCTGCTCCCTCTTCTGTGCGAACCGGTTGGATGATCGGGCCGGTTCCTTCTCCGTGGCTCCCACCTGGGCCTTCCGGGTTGGTTGAGCTACGGGTTTCGCCGCTCCCGCTTGGTCTTTCCGAGTCGGTTGAGCTGGCTTGGTGGTTCTTCTCCGGTGGGGGATCGCGATGGCTGCCTTCCGGTAAGTACTGCTGGTTTATTTTTTCATTCGATTGGTTATTCGGGTATTCCCTCCCCCCTTGGTTTGTGTTTTGGGAGGTGGATTCTGTTGCTGTCCGAGACCTGAGTTGGTCAATGTGTCGTTTCCAGGCTCGCCCATCTGTGGTTTGGAGCCGGTATGAGCGTGGGCTTGTGATTTGGGTGATGACGGCTGGGATCCATAGGGGGTCCCCCGTCAGGTTTTTCGCGTACACGAGGTCTCCGGGTGCGAATGTTCGGTATTTTGTACTTGAGTCTGGGGGCCGCTCTGGGTTATACGTTGGGTGTAACCTATCGAGTGGGGACCTCAGCTTCCTACCCATTAGTAACTCGGCTGGACTTTTGTTGGTAGTGGTGTTCGGGGTGATGTGTTGTATAAAGAGGAGTCTGTTAATTTTGTCTTGGATCTCCCCGTGGTCCATTTTCCGGATGGTTTTTTTGGTAAATTGGACCATCCGTTCCGCCCTACCGTTCGCCGCCGGATGCGCCGGTGCCGTTAATGCGTGGCGGATGCCCCTTTCCGCCAGGAATTTCTCGAAGTCGAGGGATGTAAACTGGGGCCCGTTGTCGGAGACGACGACGTCTGGGAGGCCGTGTGTTGCAAAGAGTTTGCAAAGTTCTTTGATCACGGCCTCCGTGGTTGTGGATTTCATATCGCTTACCTCCAACCAGTTGGAGTAAGCGTCAACTGTTATGAGGAAGGTATGTCCATTTGTGGGACCGGCAAAGTCCAAATGGATTCTGGACCAGGGCCCCCTTGGTGTTTCCCACTCCCGGATGGGTGCTGTGGGTGGGCTGGGTCTAGTCTCCTGGCATCGCTGGCACCTAGCTACCCAGGCCTCTATCTGTTTGTCCATCCCTGGCCACCAAGCGTAACTTCTGGCCAGGGCTTTAGTTCTTACGATGCCAGGATGCCCCTCATGCAACATTTCTAAAACTTTCCCCTGTAGTCTGTCCGGGATGACCACCCTGTCACCCCATAAGATGCACCCTTTAAGTAGCGAGAGTTCGGTTTGGCAGTTTCTAAATGTCTTAACGGACTCGTCGTTGTCCCTTTCTGGCCAACCTTTTTCCACCCAATGCAAAATCCGCGCCAGACGCCTGTCTTTAATAGTTTCCCGGGCAATGTCTGACGCGGTTATGGGTAGGTTGCGTAGGTTCTCGATGCTAAGGGTGTTTGTCGTTGGTTCTGGGTCAGGGTCGGAGTCCGGTAACGGCAAGCGGCTCAAAGCGTCCGCGTGTGAAATCTTCTTTCCTGGTTTGAGTATAAGTTCGTAGCTGTAGGCTGCCAGGAACTCGGACCACCTTGTCATCCGGGGAGACAGAATGTTCGGGGTGGCTCGATTTCCTGCAAGGATGCCCAGCAACGGCTTATGGTCTGTTACAATGGTGAATGGGCGGCCGTAAAGGTATTCGTGGAACCGCTTAACGGCGGCAACTATAGCCAAAGCTTCTTTGTCCAGTTGGCTATAGTTCCGCTCTGGCTTGGTTAGAGTCCTGGAAAAGAACGCGATGGGTGCTTCTTTTCTGTCAGGAAGGGTATGGCTGAGGACAGCGCCGACGCCGAAGGGAGATGCGTCGCAAGTGACGGCCAGGGGCAGGGTTTCGTTGAATTGGATCAGGACGGCGTCGGAGGTGAGGAGGTCCTTAGTTTTTTGGAAGGCGGCTTGCTCCCGTTTCCCCCAAGTCCAGGTTGCCGCCTTATCCAGGAGCCTATGCAAAGGCTCCGCCGCCGTTGCCTTTTGGGGTAGGAAAACGTTATAAAAGTTCAGTAACCCCAAAAATGCCTGCAATTCAGTCTTTGATCTAGGGGTGGGGGCCTCTTTGATAGCTTTCACTTTTTTACTTGTGGGGTGAATGCCGTGCCGGTCTAGTAGGTAGCCCAAGAATTCCACTCGTTCCGTGCACAGTTGGCATTTCTCCCTTTTTACTTTAAGTCCCGTTACTTTAAATTTGGTTAAGACCTCTCTGAGTCGGTTTTCTAATTCGGCTTCGTTTGGCGCCGCCACTAATACATCATTGAAATAGGGCACCACCCCCTTGATGCCCTGCAGCAAACGTTCCATCAGGCTCTGAAAGATGCCTGGTGCCACGCTGACTCCGAATTGGAGTCGGTTGCACTTGAAGGCCCCCCGATGGGTAACGATGGTCTGGGTTTCCGCCGTTTTTTCGTCGACCGGCAACTGCTGGTATGCCTGGGCGAGATCAAGCTTGGCAAAGACCCTGCCCCCTCCTAGTGAGTGCAGTAGGTGTTGCACGATTGGGACGGGGTAGGCGCTTTGTTGCAGCGCGCCATTTAGGGTGGCCTTATAGTCCCCACAAATTCTCACTGACCCGTCTGGCTTGACCGGGGTCACTATTGGGGTCTCCCATCGGGCATGGTCTATTGGTTGCAACACCCCCTGTTTGACGAGCTTGTCGGTCTGCTCGTCAATCTTAGGTTTTAGGGCGAATGGCACCCGCCTAGGTTTTAGTCGCTTGGGGGGGACGCTAGGGTCTAGATCAAATGAGATAAGGGGCCCCTGGTACTTGCCTAGGCTTCCGTCGAAGACCTCCCGGAACTCCTGGGCTAGCCGCTGTTCCCAGCCGTCGTCGGTGATGTGGTTGACTCCCGTGAGAGCGATGTCAAGCGGGGCGAACCATTGTAGGCCCAGCAGGCTTGGGCGGTCGCGATCGACGATTGTGAGTGGGAGTTGTTCGGTGCGCCCCTTATAAGTCACATTAAAGTTCTTGGTGCCCACTACCGGGACGCGGTTTCCCTGGTAGTCTTTTACAATAAGTCTTTGGGCGTTTATGTTTCTCTTATGGAGTGTAGGCACCAATCATTTTATCTCGTGCCATGCAATCATGGAGAGGTAGGACCCAGAGTCCACCTCCATTTTGCATGGTTGGCCCTCGATATGGACCTCTACGTGTACCTTTCTGGCGCCGTCGGAGATGGCGTGGCCGATGGTTACCGTCTGGTGGGTCTCTTCTTTGCGCCGGTTGTCGCCGCCTCTCGAGGGTCGTTGGATCCGGTCCCACCGGTTGTCCGATTGGCGATCTCTGGTCCGGGGCGGTGGGCTTTCCCTTCTTCGATCGTGTTGGTCCCATCTGGGTGGACTGCGAGTCTTCTTTTGGCGGCAAACCCGAGCGATGTGTCCTTTTTTCTCACAGTGCCGACAGATAGAGTCAAAAAATCGGCATTCTGATCTGGGGTGGTCGCCGCCGCAACTGGCACAGTTGGTCCTCGACCTACGACCTCTGCGATTCCGTTGGTCGCGCCCCGTCTGCACTCGGTGTATGTCTTCTTCGTCTTCGGACATGCTGGATGCAGAATGGAAATCGCCGTGGTGTGCGGCTGTTTCGTTCTTTAGGTCGGCCGACCTTGCCGGGTTGTTGTTTCCGCCCTTCGCGTCTGGTTTTCGCATGCTGTCGGCGGAAGTGCGGGTTGCTTCTGCGGCTGCGGCTGCGGTGAGGGCGTCTGCTAGACTGATGTCGCCCTTAGCCATAAGCCGGCTCTGGAGCGCAGGGTCCCATAGGCCGAGCATGAATCGGTCTCTTAGGAGGCTGTTCAGGCCGTCAAATTCGCAGAGCCCCCCTAGGCGCTGCAACTCGGCGACGAAGTCGCTCAGTTTTTCACCCGGTTTCTGGTCCCGCCGGTAGAATTCGTTGCGCTGGATCAGGATGGGGACCTCGGGGGCGTAATGTCGCCGAAGGATAGGTTCGAGGACGTCCCAATCCATGGCGGTTGCGTCGGCCGGCTTGGCCAATGCTTTGGCCATCTGGAAAACTTCGGTTCCGCAATGGGTGAGGAAAACGGCGCATTTTAGCGGGCCCGGGGCGTCCTTCATTCCGGTGCACTCGAGGTACATGCGGAATCGGTCTGAGAACGATTCCCAGTCCTCGGTGGCGGGGTTGAAGGGGGCGGGCGGTGCGATTTTCGCCATTTCGGTGTTAATTCTGGCTCTCGTTGGACACGGGGTTCGGTTCAGGGTCTGGATCCCATCCTCGTCGCCAGTGTCGTGTCCGCAAAAAGACGCCAGGAGTCGGTGACTACGTTTCAAGCTCTTTATTTAGGAGTTGAGAACCGAACCGGCGAAAAGGAAAAAGCCCGCGGCTTTTATTCTTTTCGCCGCGGCAGCCGCGGCCAATGGCAGCATTTCAAGTCTCCCGCTCTTGGAGCGAGCCAATCACGGGAGACTTTCAACGGGCCAATCGGCGCGGCTCGCCTGGCCAATTAGAAATCCCCGCGCTTTAGCCAATCAAAGCGCGGGGATTTCGAGTATGCAAATTAAGGACAGAACATAAACAACTAATAGAAAAGAATATGGACACAATAAGAATCTCTTGGTTGCATTTGTAGACCAAGAGAAAGCGTTTGATAGAGTTGTTGGGAAATTGCTATGGCAAACATTGACCCAATATGGAGTAAGTGAACATCTTATTAGAATATACAAAAGCTTATACAGTAATTGCAGAAGAGTACTTAGGACAAACCAAGCAACCTCAGAACCTTTCACAGTAATTTACGGAACAGAACAGGGATGTATACTGTCACCACTGTTGCTTATCATCTACATTTACAGCATAAGCAAAGAAGCCAAACTTCAAATTGCAAATATATCAACGAACTATTCTTTGCAGGCATTGAAAGCAAGTACAGCTATGAAAGTGCAACAGCATCTTATAACCATAAACCAAGAATGCAAGACAAATAATATGAGAATCAGCAAAGAGAAAACAAAAGTAATAGCAATCAGAAGAAAAAAGCATAACTTAAGCAGAGTAATAGAGGGAACAAGCATAAAACAAGCATTAAAGTTCAAATGTTTAGGAACAACATTCTCCAAAGATAGTAAAATGGATGAAGAGATTAATAATAAGATAATAATGAAGTAAAGAAAACCAAGTATTGGAACAGCCAACTCTACTCCAACAAAATAAGGCACTGTCAATCAGCACAAAGAAGCATCTCCTACAAAGCATATCCATCTCCACCCTATGTTACCAGTGCCAAAAATGGACACTTAACTATAAGACATAAAGTTAGTCACCATGGAGATGAGAGGTTTAAGAAAAGCTGTTGGAATGACCTGAAGGAATAAAATCAGAAATGAGACTATCAAAGAAAGAATTGGCATAGAGCCAATCCTAAACTACATACAAAAACAGCAAACAAAGTGGTTTGCTCACCCAGAGAGGATGTCTTGGGATTCCATACCGTACAAGGCAAAAACAAAAAAAGGAGAAGGTCAAAAACAGGGTGCAGATCCAGAAGAAGATGGAGAAAGAACATCAAAAACACAGCACAAATGGCATCAATTCAGCATGGTTGGGATTGCCAGAAGAGCAAGAACCAGAACTTTGTATCTCCTTGGCCCCCAAAGCAGTAAAACAGGAAATAAAGAAGAGGAAGATGATTTTAGGATAAAGGCTTGACCCCACACTTTATCCTTCTTTCCTGCCTTGCCACTGTGCATTTCATGACATCATTTGGCATGAATTCTACACTAAGTTTAGAAACTATTGCTTATATACATCTGTTCTTTATTCTGTACTACTATAATTTCTGTATTTTGTCTTCATATACAAGGCTATTGGAGATTTGAACAATCAAAATCTTAATGATAAAGATGAACTGGGCAGAAAGTTTTTGGTTAATTAGGAGTACAAAAATGTGATTAACATGTGATTAATTTAATGTATGAATTTAAAAATACCTTGAGCTCTGTATTCGTATGACAAAGCCTTTTTACTGTAGGTGATGGGTCATGTTGAACAACTAGAAACAGTACAAGTTATTCTTATTAAACCTATTGCCAGTATAATGGGATTAGCTAAAGAAAATCTAAAGAAATCAAGAAAGGCATCCTCATGCACAATAATAGAAAATATATGAGGGAATTTAAACACTGAGAAAAGAATAATCAACGATTGTATTTATATCTGTTGCCAGTTTATTTTTAAATAGTGTAGTTAAGTTCCAGTTTTGTCTGAGTTCATGGGAGTAAGGATGCCTCTTATATATATTTATGTTGGCTTCCCTCTTGTAACTTTCTCAGGGTTCGTAATTGATCACAGTTTTAGAAAATTAAGCTAATAGTTGTTTATTGTGTTCCTTGGATGCTGTTTTGCTTGACAAATCTGTATCCATAGCCTGGTTTTATTGTTTTGTTTTATTGCAGACAAAAAATGATCTGTGCCAAGGGACTATCTTGGGTTAACTGAGGATTTTAAGAAATACAGGGATACCCAATATACATGCTGCGTCTGATGTATGTGTTTCTTTGAGCTGTAGTTTGGGGCAAGCGAGGAGAAGCTAAATAAACATTTCAAGCTAAGGAAAACATCATGATTTTTCCATCAGATGGGTTCCAGCAAGCGGCCTTCCCCATCCCTTGGATCACATTAACTCTTTTGCTGAACTCAGTGCCATTTCAGCTGAGGAGCTGAACTCATCAGAATTAGAAACCCAAGCTAGAGAAAGGACAGTGGTCGGTTAAATGTCTGCACCTTAATTGTACCTCATAACTAGCCTTAAAACCAAAGAATCATTGACATGAAATTTTTCTTTAACCCTCAAAGTAAATTTTTACGGAAGCCTTTTGTGTGTAGGAGTGGTTATATTTACTGTGGAGTATGGGTACAATAACCATTTTTTTTGTTATTGATGAGCCTCTGTGGTGCAGTGGTTAGAGTGCAGTACTGCAAGTTACTTCTGCAGCCAGCTGCCTACAATTTGGCAGTTCAAATCCCACACCAGGCTCAAGGTTGACTTAACCTTCCATCCTTCCCAGGTGGGTAAAATGAGGACCCAGATTGTTGGAGGCAAGGTGCTGGCTCTGTAAATTGATTAGAGTAGGCTATAAAGCAGTATATAAGTCTAAGTGCTAATGCTATTTGTCCCTTACCACAAAAGACAACTCTTTATTTCAGAAATCTGTTGTTTAGGTTTATTTGATTTAATTATTTATTTTGTTATTTGGCTCTTGAATTTTCCTTTATAATGCAAAATTAGGAACTTAAAGATTTTGCTTTAATCCCCATGGTCACGTGGCTACAATTTATATCATTTTTTTACTGAAAACCAATATTTACTTCTGGTTTTACAAAAAAAGAAGAGCAGAATTTACTTCTGGTTTTCAACAAAATTGCCCCATAGCAAACAATGGTTTCCCATGATGACCATAGCATTCCCTGTACAAGCACCACATTTGCTTAATGGCTGCTAGAAAAAATGTCATAAAATTGAGCCGGTCATATGATGACCTGCTTTGCAAGCATCATGACTTAAACCATAATGGTCAGGTTCCATTAAACCATAAGTTGAAGTCTGCCTGTACTTTTTTCCAAGAAAAAAATGAACATTATAGGTATGGTAGCCATTGCTCATAAAAGACAACCACATTCTGGATAATCAATGAAGCAAACAATAGCTCCACTCAAGTGTGCACACTGTAGCTATCACATGCCCAGGCACAAGTTGCATCTCCTGCTCAGTGTCAAAGTATGTTTTTACAAGAAGGTAGGCAGAGGAAATCGAGAAAAAGAGAAAGGTAGGAAGAGGAAGGGAAAGCTGAGAGAGACTCTGCTGAAAACTAGGCAGAAGTTGCATATTGTTATGGCAGACAAAGAGGTTTTTCGCAGCAGTGGGAAACAAAAGGGGAAAACAATGCAGAGAGAGAAAGAGAGAGAGAGATGTAAACTTCTCATTTCATGTTTTTGTATAATCTTGGAAACTTCCAACTGTATGGTATGTTCTGCACTTTTTAAAAAAATAATATCTGCTCTGGATAATTGACAATTGTCAAATAAGCTGTTTACTCAGAGTTGCTACAGGTAGTCCTCAAGTTACTGCAGCCTTAGAAAGAGGTGCTTTCTGATCCATAAAGCATTTCCAGGCATGATAAAATGTTGTGCTGTTCCCCATGATCTCATGATTGCATTTTGGGCAATTGGCAACCAGCTCACATTGACCAGCTGCAGTGTTCTGTGGTCCCACGGCTGTGATTTGCCAGTTTCTCCAAACCAGGAGACCAGATTCATTTCATGACATCATGATTTGCTTTAACAGCCACTGTAAAAACAGTTTTTTTAAAAAAGCTTCTGGTCATGGTGGGTGCTTTGACTTATGACCACAATGACTTATGACTGTAATTCCAGTTTCAATCACGGTTATAAGTTGAAGACTTACCTGTATTATATTTTTGGTTAAGAAACTAAAATACAAATGGTTAAAATGGGTTTGAAGAGAGAGACTGAGTCAGGAAGAAATAGCCAGTTTTATTGGATTTTGCTTTTTAGAACTGCTACAATGAACGACAATTAGAGTTGAGGCTAATTAGAATGTATTCATTTTGTGCAGTATGCAAAGTTAATCAAAGTGGAGTCATCTAATCCCAACGGCTTCTCCATCTTCTAGATTATATGTCGATTTGGAGTAAAGGGAGTTTAAAATGTCATTAAAAATGGACCAAAAGCAGCAGGTTGGAGAAAATGTTGTTAAACCACACTTGAGATATTATTCTTTGAATACCTGGTTTCATGCATCCATGATAGTTGAAGATTTTTTACAGAGCAACCAGAAAGTGATTAAAAAAATGTGCCGCCTGTACACATTAGTGCTACTGACTGTTTACTTCTTTAAATACAAAGATAACAGTTCAGTTTTGTGGTTTAAACTGAAAGGACCGTGTTTAGGTTTTGAAGTTCAGTTTTGTATTATTCCTTGTTGGTGTATATTTCAGGGATGGACAGTTGGCTTGCTGAACTAGGAACATTTTTTTTAGTCCACCTTGAACAAAGCTTTGGTTACAGCCCTTCTGACCACCCACAGTGGTCTGCAGGAGGAAGATGAAAAAAGCAGGACTTCTGAAAAAACTCTTCATTGCTGATGAGAAAAAAAGGGTACACAGAATAGTTGGTTGCAATTATATTCTATAATGGCATTCTATATTTTCTCTCTCTATGATGGTAAGCGTTTATTAGCAAGCTCAAATAAGTTTTGACCTAGATATTAAATACAAGTTTTGACCAAAGTCCACTTTTCAAAGCAAGGGTTTTTTTTTATAATAAAGACCATGTTGCATGTGCCACACATTATCTGCTTGTGCTTACCACACAAGTGGTAGAGTTTATTTTATGTGTGGAGAAAATAAGCAGGAGAAACTTTCCTGAAAAATAAATACTCTAGAATTGTAATCTAAAATAAAAGGTATCATTATGTTGTGTAGGAGTAGACTTTGAGGTGAAAAGTTATAAGAAGCACTACTGAAATGTCAGTAATCTAATTTTATACACAACTGTAGTCTAATCCTTCTGTTATGTCTACAATATAGTCTCAGGTTGATCCGAAGATAATCAAAATCTGCAGGTAATATTCCTCATTACTCTACATTCAGTGTGAGACCAGCTTTTCCTTCACTCCTCTCTACCCGGTGATATAGCTTGACTTCAGGAATGTGTAATGTCTGATCAGCTTAAGGGAAGTTAAATGTAATATCTTTCTCAAGATGACCCACACTGCTTAAAGCTGCTGATCCTCATAGTTCCCATGCTTTCCTTTACATGTGATATGTAGTAAGAGAACCTCCTGAACCATTGGTTTGTCAAGCCCAAGGGAAATCAAGAGATTCAGAGAGTTACAATGAGTATGAAGATCAATTGCAAGCTTAAGCTCTGTACAAGAATCTGAACTACTAAAGAGTCAAGGGAAATTAGAGGGAGTTAAGAAAGGTATTCAAGGTGGGCTGGACTTAGATCTCTTGTAGACACACAGGAACTCATGACTGATGATGCGTTTGACTCCTCCCTCGGGCTCAGCCTGGTCATCCCCTATATCTTCCTGGAAATAACTTATTTGAGCAACTGGCAGGGTATCAAGATTAAACTTAATGATGCCTTAAACTGAGTTGACGCCTTGAACCAAGGATCTTCAAACTTAGCAAGTTTAAGACTTGTGGACTTCAACTCCCAGAATTCCTGACCTAAATTAACTGGAGGAGCTGTCAAGTTTGAAGACCCATGCCTTGGACACTTTTTGGAATGTGGGAATGGCCCAAGCCATTTCATTTGAACACATTACACCAGTGTTTTATCACCTGTTGTCAGCATAGTTCAAATTGCTCTTGAAATCCTAACTCACATGTTTCTCCATATGCCAAGGTCTTCATTAATGGAGTCTCCTAACCAAGAATTTCCTGCACTAAGAGATAAGCAGGCCATTGGACAGAAAGTGAATTTTCACTAGTGTTGCCCTGGTTATAAAATTTGCTTTCTAGAGAAAGTTGCCTTGCTCCTACATTATGGCCCTTTTGACAAATCATAAAGGCCTTTATATATCCATAGATCTTTTAGGAACTGGTTTTTAATGTCATTTGAGCTGCTTGTCTACCAAGTTTTCCATTACAAAAACTTACTGTTTTGAATAAGGCTGCCGATGATGTTTGAGCTTTTTAGTACTGTAATCTTAGTTTTCTTTAAATTTGCTATTATATTTATATGGCATATTTGAATGTTTAAATAGCTAGTTACCAAAACCTGATCTGAAAGTACACTACTTAACTGACTTGATAATTCTGACATTCTGAGTCATGGCTGTTTTGGAAAACAGATACTTTGGATTTTGCTCAACTTAAACTATAGCATCGAAGAAGTGCAGGCTGATGCAAATTTTCAACAACTGATTAGAGTAGGATAGTGAAAGGAAGCGGATGAGACGGAAACTTTTTTTTCTGGTCTGCATTTCATTGCAGTTATGTTGCTAAATGTCTCTTTCATGAATAATTTCTCCATGGTGGGATGTTCTGATGCATTATTCATGGTATATTGATTATTTATCCTACAGTATGTGCAGTGTCTTTAATGCTCTGTAATAGGCCTGCTTTGATTTTTCTTCCTGTTGCCTTAGCCTTATATGCTATGCTTAATTGGATTTGGAATGTATAATGCAGCATGGATTAAATGCAGGTTAAGTGCAACATAGATCAATACTTACTGAAAAAGAGAACTACTGTCCCTAAGGCTCATTTTCTGAGGTCAAGTATTAAATCTATATTTTTGACGCAGAAACCCTAGTGACTTTCAAAGAACGCAGTGTGCATGTCAGGAGTCATCAACATGAATTTACTAAAACTCATCAATGTTCATTTCCTGCAAACTTTGCAGGGGAAATTTTCTATAAAGGAGGAAAAAATACTTGGCTAAAATTAAAATGTTTATAATGGCATTTTTCTCTCTTCAGACTATTGACATCTTTTCTTGTTTGGACCACTTCCATGGTAGTTTTAATTAAGTTTCTCTGTTTTGTATGAAGTGAGAGAAAGAGACATGGATTTGAGATATTGGGACAAGGCAGGAAAGGTTTTTATTTATTTATTTGATTTGATTTGTCAATTACTTACAAGATAATAGGTATAAGTATAAACATAGTTATGAATGCATGGATACATATAAGAAAAATAAAAGGAACAATAGGACAGGGACTGTAGGCACGTTGGTGTGCTGATGCACGCCCCCTACAGACCTTTTAGGAAAGGGGTGAGATCAATAGTAGACAGTCTAGGGTTAAAGTTTTTGGGGTTTGGGGAAGAAACCATAGAGTCAGGTAGAGTATTCCAGACATTGACCATTCTGTTGCTGAAGTCATATTTCCTGCAATCAAGTTTGGTGCGGTTAACCATGAGTTTGTATCTATTGTGTGATCTTGTATTGTTATGGTTGAAGCTGAAGTATTCACTGACAGGTAGGACATTGCAATGTATGATTTTTATATGCTATAAAATTGATCAGACCGAAGGTGGCATAGTTCTAGGTTTTCTAGGTTTAGAATTTCTGATGGCATAAGGTATTCTGCAACAAGTAGAGGAGTGGAGAACTCTTCTTGTGAAATATTTCTGGACGTTATCAACTGTATTAGTATCAGATACATAGTGCGGGTTCCAGACTGATCAAGTAATGGTCTAGCAAATGTTTTGTATGCTTTAGTTAGTAGTGTGATATCACCAGAGAAAAAGCTACAAAGGATTAGGTTAACAACTCTTAATGCCTTTTTGGCTATGTAGTTACAGTGGGCTCTAGCACTTAGATCATTAGAGATAAGTACTCCAAGGTCCTTGACAGATTTTGGACCATCAACAAGGTCTTGACTATTCAGCTCGTATTTTATTTTCTGTTTGTTTTTGTTTTGTTTTTTGTCAATATGTAAGACAGAGCATTTATTTGTTGAGAGTTGCCATTTGTTGTTGAAGTTGCCATTTGTTTGACCATTCTGATACATAGTTGAGGTCTTTTTGGGGGGTAGCAGAATTATCTGTGGTGTTCAATAGCTTTACATCATCAGCGAAGAGAACGCAGTTGCTCTTAATATGATCACAGAGGTCATTTATGTAGAGTTTGAAGAGAGTTGATCCTACAACACTGCCTTGGGAGACATCACTGTTGACAGGTACAGAATTTGATAGGACGCTCCCAATTTTGACCATTTGTTGCCTGTTTGACAGGAATGCCTCTATCCAGTTGTGCAAGTGTCCAGAGATACCATAAGATTTTAGTTTTGATAATAGTTTGTCATGTACCACTGAATCAAAGGCTTTACAGAAGTCTATGTAGATTTTATCTATTGCTTTGCCCTGATCAAGTTGTGCAGCCCATATGTTTTTGCAGTGTAAGAGTTGCAGATTACAGGATAGTTTTTTTCTGAAATCAAATTGTTTATTAGAGAATAGGCTGTTTGTCTCTAAGTGGAGGATAATGCATTGGTTAATAATTGATTCCATAAAATTATTAATTATTAATTAATTATTAAATTATTATGAAAGAGTCTTTACTCTGTAAAATGATACAAAGCTATCTAAAAATTTTGGTGAGTAGGGTAGAGAGAATAACATCCTCTGTCATTATCTGTTTAATTAGGTACTGCGGAGTAGCTCTTCCTCTGATTCACAGTACTTGTGATTGGTTATGAAGTCTAACAAGAACAGTTGAATCTAGCCATAGACTGTATGCTTGAATCACTATTGAAAGATTTCTATACTTTGACCCCCCCGCTCCAAATAATCTTGCAATTTTTATTAATTTGATCAAACTGGATTTACTAAATGTGGCCAAACAACAGAACTTATTGAAGAATTGTCCTTTTTTAATGGGGAAAGCTGTAAAAATTCACTGACTAATGCTAAATTAAAATTGTTGGCCAACTCCTGTGGTTCTGTCTGTTTAAACTGGTAAAAAAGTATAAATGGCAGAAAAATATAGAAACCTCTTTCAATACTTCCAGAGTAAATCTCTTATGTTCATTTCTATACATTCCTATAATTCAGAATATTTCACAATAAGTAGAGATACTAAGCAAAACTGTCGAGCTACTTAACAAAACTGTCGTATTATGGAACCCCTGTTGCTTAAAAACAACTAGAGATCAACATCAAAGGCTTGACTATTGGGGTGTGTGTGTGTGTGTGTGTGTGTAAGAGGAGAACAGTTGTGGGGAGGTTTAAGGAATTGGTTCTTTAAAAAACTGGATGTCCAGGATCATAAATAAAATGTTAAAAATCAAGTTAGTATGAATAGCCACTTTTTTATTGCTTATAAACAAATCATAAAAGCCAAGTTCTATTTTTGATTTATTTAATTATTTTATTTATCACATTTCTATAGCCACAAATTGACTCTGGACAAGGAACAACAATAAACACATAAAAACAGTCATATTAAAAATATCACCACAGAGACATCCCTCTATTAAAATTGAGGGCAGGATAGGGACCTATGGGTTGAAAATAAAAGAAGATTCAGTAGGAGGAATTTCCTGATTGATGGATTCACTGAGCAATGGACTGGACTGGATACCATCTAAGGTATTTTCTGACTCATATATTCTGTAATTGAAGACCGTTCATATTCTCACTGAATTTATGCTGCAAATAAAACATCAATAGAACATTCAAAAAAGCAATTTAGTTATGAATTCTTTTAATGGTGCTGGTAAAGGGACTTCTGCCCTCCTATCTTAACATTGTTTTTACATTTCTGTAATGATGAATGGGAATCTTTCTCAACCTTCTTTTAATTACAAATGCTCCCTGGCCAGTCACTGAGATATCCTGGATAGTCACTTTCAGCTGGGTGCACTGTAGGTGAAGCAGAATACATCGGACTGTGGTGGCTGGGGATTATGAAAGAGCTACAGTGCCACACTTTTGGAGGGCAGGACTTTCTTACTTTGAACCGTGTTCCTATTGTGGCATGTTCTTTTGAAATAATAAAGCAGCGGAAAAAATCCTTGCCAGTTGAGGAGAAGCAAAAAGAAGAGCAAATAAGATGCAAAATCTCAGCTGTTCAAAGCACATATGAGTTCCTACAACCTTCAGTTTTAAGAAGGATGACTTCCCCAAAACTTGTTAGAACTTTAAATTTAATTTGGGGAAAGTTTGCTGGTGTCCATTGGATGGAGTCGCTTTCTTAACTGTTCCCTTTGTTGTCTTTATTAATCAGAATTTCTTGGCTTTAGAACGTATGTAAAACATGTGGCCCAATGGTTAGAATGCAGTTATTGCTGGCAAACACTGCCTGCAGCCTGGAGTTCCATCCTAATGGGCTTCAGATTGACTCAGCCTTCCACCTTTCTGAGGTTGGTAAAATGAGGACTCCTAGATTGTTGGGGGCAATATGCTGACTCTGTAAACTGCCCAGAGAGTGCTGTAAAGCACTATGAAGTGCTATTGCTATGTCAGCTTCAATAGAAATGTCCCATAGCATGTCTCTCTTTTGAAAGACCTGGGGACCCCATATTACCCCAGGGCAATATGGAATCCATCAAGTAGTTGGTTTGAATGTTATTGTCAACGGAGTGGGGATTTCTTGGGTTTTGTACTGGGGTTTTATTTCTGTAAGCCGCCTGGAGTCACCATGAGTGAATTGGGAGGTCGTATAAATTTTCTTCATAAATAAATAAAAATAAAATGGAGCACACCTGCTCCACATTGTATGCTAAAGAACATGCTGGAACAAAGAATATGCTGGAATGACATGTAAAGGCAGGTTTAGCCATAACATGACAGACAGCAAAATCTTTCCAGCACTTAACTGCATTATGTCAGCCTCATTCTATTTCATTGGAATCACTGACCACACATACTCTTTTTTTATTTTTGCTGTACTAACAATAACAGACTTTTGATATCTCTTGCAGTTTGACTCTTTTGTGAAGAAAAAAACCTAAATGAGAACAGCACACAAGGCTCAGCACTTGAAAAATGTGATCTTCAAAACCAAGCTGGATCTTTATCTCTGCTGAGGATTGTTAACAATTTTCAAACTGATTTACTTCTCTTTTGTTTGATTTAATTGGGCAGGAATAAGAGTTGCAGTAAACACAGTGATAGCCATTGTAGTGGCTTTGATGTTGGGCTTTGCACTTTTAGAGGCAGCTTTGGTACATTTTTGGGGTTTTTTTGCTGTTTCCAGCTGCAGCTCTTTTGCATTTTTCTCTCTATGATTAATTTAGAAAGTGTACAATTAGAGTATATAGTTTCCAGAGACTTCACAGGAAATTCCTTTCTGTATTTATACTTTCTTATCCTTTATAGCCTCTATTTGTTATATGCCATACACTGGTTTTTGGAGTGGTTGTTTATTCTATATGCTTCTACTAATACAAGAATCAGCACTTCATTCATTATACAGTATACACTACATAAGCATGGCTAAATAAATAAATATAATGCACATACCCACATATATGACACAGAGAAACAACACAGTCTAGGACAGATATTGTTACGAACTAAGCAAATGCTTTAGTTTAAAATCCTAATAGTTTTGTTTCCACAGCAGGCTCGTAATCCTGCACTTCTGATTGGCCCGCAAACAGAGGATTGTGATTGGCCGATTCTGGCTAATCTGATTGGCTGACAGCGGGTCGCCGCTGATTGGCCGCTACCAGCACGGCAAACTCAAACCATTGGTTATTGTGACAGCAGCCAGCTCTATAAAAGGAGCTGCTGCTATCCAGTAGCTCTGCTCTGTTCTGAAGTCACTAATAAAGAGTTGGAATCACTATTCGATGTCTCATCTCCGTTCCTTGCGCCCATGCTCCAGATCTAACAGATATATACATGTATATGGTGAGAGAAAAGAATCTTGCGAGTTTACCAGACAGATGGCATAGGGAGCAAAGCTGTTTGCAGAAACCAGTAGTCCTGCTAGAAATATTTTGAAATCTCCTCCCAGAGGGGAGCAACAGAAATCTTATGTATATCCCTGTACCTAGTACCAGAACATTTTCTAACATTTATTACTATCTTGTTCAAATCTTGCTTGACATAATTGCTGAATTTCTGAGACTATTTTAGAAGGGTTGGACATCAAATTATGGTTATTTTTTTATTTGTCTGCCATTTCTTAGACATTAAGTCAAGAAGATTGGCTCGTGGTGTTTTCATGGAGAAAAGTGTGTAGGTTTTTGGACAGCCTTATGGAAATAGTTTTTCTCTTTTCTGGGATTTTTTTCCCAATTTTCCAGTCTCATGCCCAGCCCTGCAATTGCATGAGGGACTCTTATTCACATACTAACCAGGTCCAATCTTCCAAACCTAGACATGGTTGGCCCATGCTGACATTTGCTGAGAAGTTGGATGTATCTAAAATTCACTTGGAGTGATGGGGTGACAGAGAAATATGATAGAAAGACTATTAAGTGGCTGTTCTTGGAATATCACCAGCCTTCATTCATGCTAAAATGTACACTATTTATAACATAGTATTTGGATCTCTTGTGAGTCTACTTTAAGTCCAGATATGTATATTTGTAATTCAGAGAGTTCAGTTTTTAGTGACATCTGCTACTGGTGGCTGGCAATTATCAGTGCTGTTTATTCTTTTGATGTTACTGTCCAAAAGGAAGGCATTATATTTTTCCCAAACAATGTACCTAAAATTTTCTTCCAATTTATGTATAATTTTCTTGTCCTGAGGTAATTTATATTCTTCATAGCATATCATTTATTCAAAATATTCCACTTTTCTTGATACTAGTCAGTGTTCCTATCTTTGCCCTTTTCTGGAAGGCTTATTTTGGACATGTTCATCCCTTGATTTCCTAGGTAATATTTTGTCAATATACATTTCACAGGCTTTCATTCTCCTGATTGTTGTTTGGGTCAAAGCAATTGCCCCTTCCAATTGAATAGAATAAATTATACATCAAGTGTTATCAAAGATGAGTCCTTAATAGCATATATGGAAGTGAGTTTTATTGAGGAACAGAACATTTTGTACATTACAAATTGAATCTATGTTTGTGATAGAGGGTACATATAGATTTATTAAAATTACCCCTGTTAGAAATGGTCTTAACTATTTTGGGGAAAAAGTAAAAAGAAGCTAGGCTTGATTTTCTGTTCTTTGCAGCAGTTTTGTTATATATTCTTTTGAAGGGGAGAGTTTGGACAATTCCATAACTGTACAAACTATTCCTTGAAATTCTGCTATTTCCTAAATCTGATCGTGCAGGCTTGCAAATAGTAATAACAGTCTTTTTTATTGTTATATCAGGGGAAATTTTCCTGTGGTAGTATTTTTTTTCCTGCTTTAAACTTGGTTCCATGATTGCATTTGCTCTGTGAAAATAAATTTCAGTTTCTAAAACTGTACATAGCTGTGGGGTAATACATAAAAATTGTTATAAAATTATTTTAAGTATGCCAGACTTTCTTTTTTATGTTTTGTAAGTTAAGTTTTAGAAAAACACCAACCCAAGTCACCAAGCCTGCAGCTGTACTCTTTTTTATTTAAAAAGTCTTAAAAACAATTTCGTCTGGCCTGGACACTTTCTAGATGCTCAAATGTGTATAAATTTTACCTCATGAGCCTGTATCGATTGATTGCTGGAGGGAGATGATAGAAGATTCTTAGAATCATGTTTGTATGTTGTATATCGGCTTCCATTGTAGTTGGAATTTGCTGTTGTTGTTTGTTCCAAGTTGCAATTTGGATTTTCTTTTCTCTAAATTAGAATGGCTCCCTCCTTACTTGTGTTCTGGAAACAAAGACCTCCTTTCCTTGAAACTTATGACCCTAGTAATTACATTTTTATATTTCAGGATGATTACTGTACACTCTCGTGGTTTTATTTGAAACAAGTTTTATTTTTATTTTTTATAGATATGATGTCTTGATTAAGTTTTTACTGTTTAGCGCTGCCCACGTTTCAGAAAGTGAGTGACCTACAAATACTGTAGAATAATTTAACAAATTATAACATAGAGACTATTATAGCTCACTGTAGCTATATAACGAGCCTGGAGGATTGCATTGGTTAGATTTGATGATGTAAAGTCATTTAAGACTATAACATGTAAAGGTATTTGCATATTCAAGAATTATATTGGTTCAAGAATGTGAAAATAAGCAAGAAAGTTGACCAGGATGATTATATGGAATCATGTTGTGTTACACAACCCTGGAGAAAACAGTAGCATCCCAATTTAACAATACAAAATGTAACCCTGTCATGTCATGGATCCACTTCCGAATCCCTCTTCAGATGCAAGCGCAGAGGAGGAAGGTGAGTTTGAGTTTGCAGAAGAAAGTGCGGAGCCAAATATTGGTCAGGATCAGGGCTCAGAGAATGTTAGCATGGTGGATCAGCCTCAGCTGGGGTCTATCCGACAAGGACAGGCTGAGACTGAGGGAGGTGAGCCACAGCTGCAGCAAATTGGTCAAGAGGCTCCAGGCTAGAATTGTGAGCAGCTGCAGCCTGTTAGCAATGAGGAAGAGGTGGATCCTTCTCTTGATTCAAGGATATGTAGAGCAAAGAGGAAACAGGCACAAGGCTGGTCAGCTAGACTACTCATGAGGAGGCTGTCGTGTCCGCAAAAAGACGATTAGAGTCGGTGACTTTCATTTAAAGCTCTTTATTAACTAGGAGGAACCGAACCAGCGAAAGGCAAAAAGCCCGCGGCTTTTATACCTTTCGCAAGGCGGCCGCGGCCAATGGCAGCGATTCAAGTCTCCCGCTCTTGGTTTGCACCAATCGCGGGAGACCTCAATCGGGCCAATCAGCGCGGCTCGCCTGGCCAATCAGAAATCCCCGTGCCTTGGCCAATCAAGGCTCGGGGATTTCGAGTATACCATTTGAATACATAACACCCCTCCCCCCTTGGTATGGTCCGTCAGGTGGTGTAGTCACGCAGGTAGGCGGGGCTCCGTCGAGTCCTAGTTGACCTGCGCAACTCACTTTCCTGTTGTAACTCGGCCGGAGCGGTCGTTCCTTTGGCTGCTCCTGCCTCTTTGCGAACCGGCTGGATGATCGGGCCGGTTCTTTCGCCGTGGCTCCCGCCTGGGCCTACCGGGTCGGTTGAGCTGCGGATTTCGCCGCTCCCGCTTGGCTTCTCCGAGTCGGTAGAGCTGGCCAGACGGTTCTTCTCCGGAGGGGACTCGCGATGGCTGTTTTCTGGTGAGTATTTTTGGTTTATTTTATTTTGCGATTGTCTCTCCGGGTATTCCCTCCCCCCTTGGTTCGCTTCTTGGGGGTTGAGGTCAGTCGCCGTTCGGGACCTTAACTGGTCGATGTGCCGTTTCCAGGCTCGCCCGTCCGTGGTTTGGAGCCGGTACGACTTTGGACCAGTGACTTGCGTTATGACGGCTGGGATCCATAGGGGGTCCCCCGTCATGTTTTTTGCGTATACCAGGTCACCTGGATTAAATGTCCGGTACCTGGAGCTGGAGTCTGGGGGCTGCTCTGGGTTGTAAGTCGGGTGCAGTCTGTCAAGTGGAGACCTCAGCTTTCTGCCCATCAACAGCTCTGCCGGACTCTTGTTGGTTGTAGTGTTGGGAGTGATGTGTTGTATGAAGAGTAGGCGGTTGATTTTGTCGTTGATCTCCCCGTGGTCCATTTTCCTGAGGGTCTTTTTTGTAAACTGGACCATCCGTTCCGCCCTACCGTTCGCCGCCGGATGCGCCGGTGCTGTTAATGCATGGCGGATACCTCTTTCCGCCAGGAACCGTTCAAACTCGATGGACGTGAACTGGGGTCCGTTGTCTGAGACGACGACGTCTGGGAGGCCGTGTGTGGAAAACAGTTTACACAGTTCTTTAATGACGGCCTCTGTGGTAGTGGACTTCATGTCGCTGACTTCCAGCCAATTGGAATATGCGTCGACTGTGATTAAAAATGTATGTCCATTTGTGGGACCCGCAAAGTCAAGATGGATTCTGGACCAGGGCCCCCGTGGTGTTTCCCAATCCCGGATGGGTGCTGCGGATGGGCTGGATCTGGTCTCCTGGCATCGGTGGCATTTGGCGACCCATGCCTCAATTTGCTTGTCCATCCCTGGCCACCAAGCGTAGCTTCTGGCCAGGGCTTTAGTTCTGACGATGCCAGGATGACCCTCATGGAGCATCCTCAAGACTTTTTCTTGCAATCTATCTGGAATTACCACCCGGTCACCCCATAGAATGCATCCTCTCAGCAGTGACAGTTCGGTCTGGCGCTGGCGGAATGTTTTAAAAGTCTCGTCACTGTCCTTTTCTGGCCAGCCTTTTTCTAACCAGTGCAAGATTCGTGCCAGACGCCTGTCCTTAATGGTTTCTCTGGCAATGTCGGATGCGGTAATAGGTAAACTTTCTATGCTCAAGGTATTTGTTGTTGGTGCTGGGTCAGGTTCTGAGTCAGGTAAGGGCGAGCGGCTTAAAGCGTCCGCGTGCGAGATTTTCTTACCTGGCTTGTGTAGCAGTTCGTAATTGTAGGCTGCCAGGAATTCCGACCATCTTGTCATTCGGGGTGACAAGATGTTGGGAGTGGCTCGGTTTCCCGCGAGGATGCCCAGCAGAGGCTTGTGATCCGTCACGATGGTGAACGGGCGGCCGTACAAATATTCATGAAAACGTTTAACGGCGGCAACTATAGCCAAGGCTTCCTTGTCCAGCTGGCTATAGTTGCGCTCTGGTTTGGTCAGAGTCCTGGAAAAAAAGGCGATGGGTGCTTCTCTCTGGTCTGGGAGGGTGTGGCTGAGGACAGCGCCGACGCCGAAGGGTGATGCGTCGCAAGTGACAGCTAGGGGTAAAGTCTCACTAAATTGCATCAGGACAGCATCGGAGGTGAGGAGGTCCTTGGTTCTTTGAAAAGCGGCTTGTTCTCGCCTCTCCCAAGTCCAGGCTGCCTTCTTGTCTAGGAGTCTATGTAAGGGCTCCGCCGCCGTTGCCTTTTGAGGTAGGAAAACATTATAGAAATTTAGTAATCCTAGGAACGCTTGTAATTCCGTTTTGGATTTTGGGGTGGGCGCTTCCTTGATGGCTTTTACTTTTTTAGTTGTAGGGTGAATGCCCTTCTGGTCCAGGAGATAGCCCAAAAACTCTACTTGCTTTGTACAAAGATTGCATTTTTCTCGCTTAACCTTAAGTCCTGTTTCTTTAAATTTTGTTAAGACTTGTCTGAGTCGGTTCTCCAATTCGGCTTCATTTGGCGCCGCTATTAATACGTCATCAAAATAGGGCACCACCCCTTTTATGCCCTGTAACAAACGTTCCATCAGGCTTTGAAAAATGCCTGGTGCCACGCTGACTCCGAATTGGAGCCGGTTACACTTGAAAGCCCCTCGATGGGTCACTATTGTTTGGGCTTCCGCCGTTTTCTCGTCTACAGGTAGTTGCTGATATGCCTGGGCAAGGTCGAGCTTTGCAAAGACTTTGCCCCCTCCTAACGAGTGTAGTAAATGTTGTACTATAGGGACTGGGTAGGCACTTTGTTGTAATGCGCCATTTAGGGTGGCCTTATAGTCCCCGCAAATTCTCACGGACCCGTCTGGTTTTACTGGGGTCACTATAGGGGTTTCCCATCTGGCATGGTCTATCGGTTGCAATACCCCTTGTTTGACGAGCTTGTCGAGCTGCTCGTCAATTTTTGGTTTTAATACAAACGGTACCCTTCTAGGTTTAAGTCTCTTAGGGGGAACCCTTGGGTCTAAGTCAAACGAGATAAGGGGCCCCTGGTACTTGCCCAAGCCTCCATCGAACACCTCCTGGAACTCCTGGGTTAGCCGCTGTTCCCAAGCTTCGATGGTGACTTGGTTGACACCTGTCAGCGCGATGTTAAGCGGGGCGAACCATTGTAGACCCAGTAGGCTTGGGCGGTCGCGATCGACGATTGTGAGTGGTAGTTGTTCAGTGTGGCCTTTGTAAGTTATGTTGAAATTCTTGGTGCCTACTACCGGGACACGGTTCCCTTGGTAGTCTTTAATGATGATCTTTTGTGTATGCACGTTTCTCTTTTGTAGAGTAGGCACCAGTCTTTTGATTTTGCGCCATGCAATCATGGAAAGATAGGACCCAGAGTCCACTTCCATCTTGCATGGCTGGCCTTCTATATGTACTTCTACATGTACCTTTCTGGCGCCGTCGGAGATGGCGTGGCCGATGGTCACCGTCTGGTGGGTTTCTTCTTTCCGCCGACCGTCGCCGCTTCTTTGAGATCATTGAGCGCGGTCCCACCGACCGTCTGGCTGGCGTTCTCTGGTTCTGGGCGGGGAGTTTTCTCTCCGTCTGTCGTGCTGTTCCCATTTGGGCGGGCTGCGAGTCTTCTTTTGGCGGCAAACTCGGGCGATGTGACCCCTTCGTTCACAATGCCTACAGATAGAGTCAAAAAATCGGCATTCTGACCTGGGGTGGTCGCCGCCGCACCCGGCGCAACTGGTCCTCGACTTGCGACCTTTTCGACTTCATTGATCGCCGCGCCCCGTCTGTACTCGGTGAATGTCCTCCTCGTCTTCTGACCTGCTGGAGTTTGACTGGTATTCACCGTAGTGTGCGGTTGCTTCACTTCTTGCGTCGGCCGACCTTGCCGGGTTGTTGTTTCCGCCCTTCGCGTCAGATCTTCGCATGCTGTCTGCCGACGTGCGCGTTGCTTCAGCGGCTGCGGCTGCTGTAAGGGCATCGGCTAGGCTGATGTCACCCTTGGCCATAAGTCGGCTCTGAAGTGTAGGATCCCATAACCCGAGTACGAAGCGGTCTCTTATGAGACTGTTTAGACCCTCGAACTCACAGAGTCCTCCCAGGCGCCGAAGTTCTGCGACGAAATCGCTCAATTTTTCGTCTGGTTTCTGGTTTCGGCGGTAGAACTCGTTGCGCCGTATCAGGATGGGGACTTCGGGAGCGTAATGGCGCCGTAGTATGGGTTCCAGGACGTCCCAGTCCATGGCTGTGGCGTCTGCTGGCTTGGCCAAGGCTTTGGCCATTTGGAAGACCTCTGGTCCGCAGTGTGTAAGAAAGACGGCGCGTTTTAGCGGGGCCGGGGCGTCCTTCATCCCGGCGCATTCCAGGTACATCCGGAATCGATCCGAGTATGATTCCCAGTCTTCGGCTGCGGGGTTGAATGGGGCGGGCGGTGCTATTTTCGCCATCTTCGCGCTGGAACTGGTTCTTGGACACGGGGTTCGGTTCAGGGGCGAGATCCCACCCTCGTCGCCAGTGTCGTGTCCGCAAAAAGACGATTAGAGTCGGTGACTTTCATTTAAAGCTCTTTATTAACTAGGAGGAACCGAACCAGCGAAAGGCAAAAAGCCCGCGGCTTTTATACCTTTCGCAAGGCGGCCGCGGCCAATGGCAGCGATTCAAGTCTCCCGCTCTTGGTTTGCACCAATCGCGGGAGACCTCAATCGGGCCAATCAGCGCGGCTCGCCTGGCCAATCAGAAATCCCCGTGCCTTGGCCAATCAAGGCTCGGGGATTTCGAGTATACCATTTGAATACATAACAGAGGCAACCTCACCTCTCATGAAGGACTGCACCAACATTGCTTATTTAATCCTGCCCTGAGGGATTGAGTATTGCTGGACCAATGTGCCCAATTCTGGGCCTTGGTCTTGTCTCTTGGCTTGTTTGACTCCTGGACTGCTTTCCTGGACTTTGTGTGTGCCCATTGGACTTGGCTACCTAGTGACTGTTGCTGTACTGAGCTTGGAATCTGCAACTGTGCCACAGGGGTACTTTCTGAGGACCTGTTTGGAGAGTTTGCCTACATTGGGGAGTGCAGTGGGGCAGCATAGTGATTAAGGAAAACTGATAATCCATTCCAGCCAGAACAGTCTTTTAGCTAATTTTATTTATAACAAATGGTCATTATTAAAACCTCTGTAGGTTTGGGATACCAACTGGTTGAATTGATCCTTGTTGACACAGTCGGTTAACTCTAAAATTAGAACTATTGGAAGTTGGACACAAATCCAAGTCAAAATTATTTTTTAGCTTCTTGGGGAGAAAGTCTGGTTTGGGGCAGAGGATTGTTTGCATTTCTAATGCAATCCGGTGAATTGAGCAGCATGATGTGCATAAGTAAAACACCTAATTTAATCCATGCCAAATAGGATACTATGCCTGCATTCATATTCTTAGGTGCTGCGAATTGTGAATAGCATTGGCCAATCCCACATGTTTTAGGCTTGTAAAAACCAAAAGTGCATGAGACTATCAGACGTGTCTCCTATGCTGATATGGATGCTGGGGCTTCAGTTTCCATGGAAGTAGTTGCTATCTGCATTTGGTTACAAGAGAAAGAATTGGGAGGAAACAGAATCATCCTGGGGAGAACAGGAAATTTTCTAGAAGGAAAAAAAATAGTCACTGTATACTGTATAATCATGAATTGAATGGATTTGCAACTCTATTTCCTCTCCTGAGAAACTGAGTCCTTCAGTTCAGCAGACATGCAAATGTATCTCATTTTTTTTATTAAAGCTTCATTTCTCCCATGTCTAGTATGGCATCACATTCTCCATTCCTTCATCTGCTATAAATTTATCTGCTAAATGTTAGTGTCCTTCCCAGACAGAAAGCGTGAATCTGAATCATTCAGATCTTCTCAACATAAAATAATCTCCCGGTAAAATTTTAATTGGCAATATTTTTAGCAGATGAAAATATTAATGTAAGCCATTAATTTTACAAGGAAATGGAACAATGTAGGTATCCTACAAACCTAATTACTTTCATAAATTACATTTCTGGCAGTTGTGTAGTCTAGAAAGGGGAAAATGTTCTAATTTAGCTCTTCATGATCAAGCTCCATCTTTCTGTCTTCTTGGTACTCAGTTGTGTGCTGTCCAGACAGTATAGAGTTAATTGGGAATTGGGATAGTTAAGTTAGAATTGGAAGCTTTCCCCTTAAGGGAATGCCTCATAGTAAATGTAGTTAATGCATCATGGGAAATGACATGTGGTCACATCTGTAATCTTGATTGGACACTGAGTTGGTTGGGTTGGGGGGAGTTTCCTTTACTTTTGCTTGGACCCCAGCACCGTGCTGGTGTCTCACCCTTTGCTCCAGCGTTATGGGATGAAAGATCACTATAATTTTACACTATGAAGTCAGCTATGCAAAGAATTGCATATTAGATGGATCTTGACGTAACCGTGAGTTATATTTGAAGATGCCTTGTGACCCCATAAAGAAACTTTATATGGAAGCCTTTATAGAGTATGTCTGTCTGTCTTTATATTCAGCCAGCGATTAAAAGACAGAACAGTAAAATTATAATGCTAATCTGAAGCCCAGCAGTAAAATTATATTGTTATCTGAATCACTATGTCAACTATGCAAAGAATTGGACATTGGATGGATCACGACATAACCATATTTGAGGATGCCTTGTGACCTAATAAAGAAACTTTGCATGGAAGCCTTTGTAAAGTATGTCTGACTGGAACAAATAGTAACCAGCAATACTAGATTTAACAACTTCCTCGATCTCATCTTCTGCAACAGTTTGAATTCAATTTACGGAATACAAATTAAAGAATCCTTTTCCAACAGTGACCCCAACATGATTGACTTTTGTCTCAACATATGTCCACACAAAAATCATCATAATGACGGGATCCCCAATTATAACTTCAAAAAAGGCACCTATGATCTTAGAGATCTCTTGATTGGCAATTTCTATTCACTGGATGCAATACTGTTGAAGACCATTACAACATATTTTTACTTAAAGTCAAAAGAGTCATCAAACTATAAGTACCAATAACAACCCAAAACCAGAAAAAACAAATTATCCATAACAATAAGGAAACTTCAATCCAAAAAGAAATCACTTTGGCAGAAAAACAAATCAACTTTGCCAACTTCAAAAGCCGATACAAAAATGTGTGCCACCAGATAAAGACTGAATGCACCAATTATCACATTAAACAAGAAGAAAACCTTCTATGCATCAATTCTACTCACGCTTTCTACAATTTTGTAAACAACAAACTAAAGGACTCAACGTCCATCCTACCCCTGAAAGGACCTAATGGTAAAGACCGCAACGATGATACCATTAAAGCCAACCTCTTTAACATGTTCTTTGGCTCAGTATTTATCAACAGCAATGGATCATGCCCAGTATTTCCAAGTCGAATCACAGACAACTACAGACAATGATAGAAAATATGTTGATTTTACAGAAGACAATGTTGAAAAAGCACTACGCAATCTAAAACCATCTCTATCTATTGGACCGGATGGAATATGTGCCTACTTCTTAAAAAAGCTATCCACTGACATAGCCAACCTCTAAGCATAATCTTTGAAAAATCTTTCAGAACTAGCTCCTTGCCTAACCTATGGTCACAAGCCACAGTCATCCCCGTCTTCAAAAAGGGAGACCCCAGCCTAGTTGAAAATTACAGACCAATCTCCTTATGCTGTGTCACCTGTAAAGTCATGGAATCAATTATTAACCAATCCATTATCCTCCACTTAGAGACAAACAACCTACTCTCTAATAAACAATTTGGTTTCAGAAAAAAACTATCCTGTAATCTGCAACTCTTACACTGCAAAAACATATGGACTACACAACTCGATCAGGGCAAAGCAATAGATACAATTTATATAGACTTTTGTAAAGCCTTTGATTCAGTGGTACATGACAAACTATTCCTAAAACTAAATTCTTATGGTATCTCTGGACAACTGCATAACTAGATAGAAGCATTCCTGTCAAACAGACAACAAATGGTCAAAATTGGGAGCATCCTTTCAAATTCTGTACCTGTCAACAGTGGTGTCCCCCAAGGCAGTGTTCTAGGACTAACACTCTTCATACTCTACCTAAATGACCTCTGTGATCATATTAAGAGCAACTGCGTTCTCTTCGCTGATGATGTAAAGCTATTCAACACCACAGATAATTCTGCTATCCTTCAAAAAGACCTCGACTATGTATCAGAATAGTCAAGCAAATGGCAACTTCAACAACAAATGGCAATTCTCAACAAATAAATGCTCTGTCTTACATATTGACAAAAAAAACCCAGAAAATAAAATACGAGCTGAATAGCCAAGACCTTGTTGATGGTCCAAACTCTGTCAAGGACCTTGGAGTACTCACCCAATGTAACTACATAGCCAAAAAGGCATTAAGAGTTGTTAACCTAATCCTACGTAGCTTTTTCTCTGGTAATATCACACTACTAACTGGAGCATACAAAACATTTGCTAGCCCAATACTTGAATACAGCTCATCAGTCTGGAACCCGCATTATGTATCTGATATTCATACAGTTGAGAAAGTCCAGAAGTATTTCACAAGAAGAATTCTCCACTCCTCTACTCGTTGCAGAATACCACCAGACTTGAAATTCTAGCTCTAGAAAACCTAGAACTACACCGCCTTCGGTCCGATCGATTTTATAGCATGTAAAATTATATATTGCAATGTCCTGCCTGTCAATGAATACTTCAGCTTCAACCATAACAATATAAGATCACACAATAGATACAAACTCAAGGTTAACCGCACCAAACTTGATTGCAGGAAATACGACTTCAGCAACAGAGTGGTCAATGTCTGGAATACTCTACCTGACTCTGTGGTTTCTTCCCCAAACCTCAAAAACTTTAACCTTAGATGGTTTACTATTGACCTCACCCCTTTCCTAAGAGGTCTGTAGGGGGTGTGCATAAGCACACCAACGTGCCTATCATCCCTGCCCTATTGTTCCTTTTATTTTTCTTATGTGTATCCATGTATTCATAGCTATGTTTATACTTATAGCTGTTATCTTATAATCGCTTGACAAAATAAATAAATAAATAGTTCTGTATTAATGATTTCTTGAGAAGGAGGAATATACTTAGGTATGAGTGTAGGATAAAGTTCCTATTGCTACCTCTTGCCGAAGGAGTAAACTGTCTGGGAAAATTGTATTTTAGCATTGCTAAGTCTGTGTGCATTTCTATTTTTATTTTGTTATCAGATATTCCAAGGTGCCTCCAAAAATAAGGAGAGCATTCCCAAATGCCTATTCAGCCTTCTTCAAAGTACAATAGTGTCTTCCAAATGGCTAATGATTAGAGTTGCAGTCAAGCATTTCTGGGTGGTACGAAGAAACTTGTCTTACATGAATCCTATATCTGTTCTATGCAGCCCTTTATTGAGATCAAATAATGTGATGCAGTCCTACTTTGGGGTGGAGGTTGAGGAGAGGAAAAATAGTAAAAATACAGGTTCATCCATGCCTGATGTTGGCAATCAGATTTGAAGCTAATGTAATGTTTTGCTTTAGTAAGGAAAAAAACAGACTAATTTCCTCAGCCATATATTATATATGTACCTTTCCTGTTAACAGCAAGGAGACAATATTGGTTAGTTTTAAGTATAGTGGCAGTGGCACCAGTTGTCTTCAGGTCATGGAAAACGATGTATGTTTTATTTGTGTTAAAATCAGCATTTGAACGTTAGTGCTCTGTGATATCTGGGTTGTGGCATTCAGTTGTTTATATTATGGATCAAAACAGTTGGCAGCCTCTTTATGGCCATTTAACATGTTTGAGAAGATTGAGAGCCACAATATCAGTGGAACAATATCCCTGATACTCCTGATCAGGCTTTGGTTTTATAAGGGCCCTAAGGATTCTTATGTTTCTTTTAACTGTGACCTGCCTATTTCTAGCTTTATGTGAGTTTTAATTACTTGAAATGCCTTACTTGAAATGGCATGAAAATATATCATCATTGTTCATCAGTTATGGTCACAGGGAGCCTCTGAGAGCAATGGATTTAACTCTTCCAAGAAAAATACTTGTAGAATTAATTGCTTCCATCAAGCATTTGGGAAAGTGACCCAATTACTTTTATAACATGGCCTTAGGCAGCTCTAATTTTACGTACGTTGGCAGCGATTTAAGACATATTTCTGTGTCTAGAGTGTAGATCCTATTGCTATATAAAAACTTCTAAGAAGTTTTCTCACTATAATACCGTGCCCTGTTCATAAAGTTGTCCTGGCAAGTTTTAGCCTGGGAAGTTTTGCTACTAAATTTGGCTGAAACTGTGAATTTTTAAAATGCGAGTCTTCTGATATAAAATCTGATTCTGATGTAAAATCTTGCCTTTTACAGTATTGCGTGTTGTGACTGTTGATTGTCTTAGAAAATGCTGTGTAGTAAAGTGCATTAGAGCAAGGGTCTTCAAACTTGGCAAGTTTAAGACTTGTGGACTTCAACTCCCAGAATTCCTGAGCTAACCTGACTGGAGGAGGAATTCTGGGAGTTGAAGTCCACAAGTCTTAAAGCTGTCAAGTTTGAAGACCCCTGCATTAGAGTATATGCAGTGTTTGAAATTGTAACAATTTAGATTTGAGAAGAAAAAATACAGGTGAGGTCCTGGAATCTTGATAGTGCTGCTTTTTTGTTTTCTTGCATTCTCTTTTTGCAAAGATTCTTCATCTGCCACAAGTTAATTCGTGAATCGGCATGAGTCCAGTAGATGTGAACACAGGAATCTGTCTTTCTTTGTTGAATTAGGTCATCTGGTATGTCCTGACATTTATTCTGTAGTGTAAGATAGGCAACAAACGCTTTCCAAGTGTTCTAGCCTCCAACAGGATGACCAATAGAGGAGTTGAAGCTGAAGTTTAAAACATCTGAAGGGCCCTCATTACGTTTCTAGATCAGATATTGTTTTACCTCTCTGGTTTCATCTCACATCCAGCTTGAGCAGAATTCAGACAAAGATCTCTACTTCTCTCGAAATTCAATTAACACTTGCTATAGATTTTTAAAAGGTAGCAATATTTCTACTTATTTATTATTTCAGTTTATGTAGCTCTCCATCTCAAATATATGACTCTGGGTGGCTCACAATATTGGTGTGGTGAAAAATGCTCTTGCCCAAGATATTTCAATACAAGTAGTTTTACAACCACAATTGAATCCAAGATTTCTGTTGTAAGAAATTAAGTAAGACATTTGTTAAGTGAGTTTTGCCCCATTTTATGACATTTCTTGTCATGGTTTTTAAGTGAATTTCTGCAATTGTTAAGGTAGTAAATGAGTTGTTAAGTGAATCTGGCTTCCTCATTGACCTTATCAGACAGGTCAAAACAGGCGATCACAGGACCCTAGGACACTGCAACCATTATAAATATGAACTAGTTGCCAAGCATCTGAATTTTGATCGTTGCAAAAGTTGCAACTGTGAAAAACGATTCTAAGTCTCTTTTTTCAGTGCCATTGAAACTTTGAACAGTCCCTAAAGGAACTGTTGCAAGTGAAAGACTACCTGTATATCATTGTGGACGGTGTCATGGTAGATCTTTTTACCTCATTTCTTCTCTTTTTGTCTCATGAGCTGCCTATGCTGATGAATCCGGAAGAAAACACACAACAATTTGACATACATTTTCACACATACTGTAGAACATGCCCATAAATATTTTCTCATTCCAGCTCATACTGAAAGGGAGGAAAATTAAAGGTATCCATCCCTTCTCTTACTAAGATTGAAGAAAAAAAATCTGTTCATTGCAAAGTGTAGCAAGCATGGATTTGCACAATATAGAAATCGGAGAGATTGCCTAAAGGCCTTAGAGAAATTGAGCCTTTCCTGTTTCTGCATGAGGAGGCATTGTTTCCACAAGGACTCTAAACATGAAATCTTTCAAGCAGATGCAGCATCAGTCACTTAGAAAGTCTGTCTGATGAAGTTTGTATTTCTGAAAAGCTCTACCAAAGGCCAGGTGGCTAAGATTATATTTGTTTGTCTGCAACACTGATTTATTTTTAATGTAAAAAAAAAATCATTTATTAATTTGTGGCAATGTTAACTATGTCTCTCACATTCTCCCCCCCCCCTTTTTTTTTTCTTGTTTTAAAGATGCAAATGTTGGACAAATTTCCAATGGAAGGAGGACAGAAGGACCCTAAACAAAGGATAATTCCCTTTTTGCCAGGTTTGTAGGGTGAACCGTATAGTTCTCAAATGAAATACTTTTATATATTCCATCTGTTTGTCTGTCTGTCATCTATTTACTCATCCCTCCCTCCATCCTCTCTCTCATTCTGTTTGTCAATCAATCCATTGTAGATCAATGTAGCTTTTTATTTCTCCACTTTTCAGTAATTAGAGAACAGAATTGGAAGGAACCTTGGAGGCCATCTAGTCCACCCTCTGCTCATGTAGGAGACCTATACTATTTCTGACAAGTGGCTGTCCAGTCTCTTCTTAAAAGCCTCCACCCACAACTACAGAAGGCGATTTGTTCCACTCATTCACCTCAATGTTAGGAAATTTTCTCATTTCAGATATATTGATTTCTGACTTCTCCATCAGATTTGGCCAAATAGTTATGTCAACTAAGAATGACAGGGTTTTATGTCAATGCATTTAGACATTTGAATGGAGATTTGTGATTAGACTGGCTATTTCCAACATGGGGAAATAGCCAATCTAAATGTTCCTATGATCAACTGCAGGGCTTTTCACTGCTTTGGTCTTATTTGATCCTACTTATTTATGTTGATTTTAGTATGGTTCTGGCCTGAATTTCACAGAGAAATGACATCAGACAACCTGGGAAATGATTCATGCTGAGAATGTTTCATAGAATTTAGTTAGAAGATTCTTAGATATTTGGCCCTAGGATGAAATCGGTATGTGGATGATACATAGCTCCATTTTTCCTATCTGAACAGACAGTTTTACAATGGATGAGAGAAAACAAACTGTTCAGAGAAGGGGTTCTGGAAGCTAAATCATATGTAGAGGGATTGAAGGAAATTGGAACATTTACCATTGAGAAGAGATTGAGACTGAGGGTATTCCTAAATATTTTAAAGAATGTCACACTGAAGAAATGAGAGACCTATTTTCTTTTATTTGAGAGTATGCATCATAGCATGATAGATTTAAATACCAAATGGCAGACACTGATTTACTGTTAGCTAAACCTTCCAGTAGTAAGACTAATGTATCCTTGGAACCAATGTTGACTTGTCTCATGTTTACAAATCAACTGTGGACAACTCTTTATTTGGTTAGGTTAACTTGGATTTCTGCACTGAACAGGGAGATGGATCACATGGCCTATATGTCACCTTCTAATCCTATCCTATTTAGGGATAGAAATATAGTTGTTCTGAACTATTGACTCTTTTGATTCGGATTGATGGAAGTTGTATATTTGGAGGAATCAAGGCTGGAAAAGGGTGGCTTTAAAATTTGGACTATGTTAGGCAACTGAGTACCCCAATTTTCAGATCAATATTCCTCCCCACCTCTCTCCATTGCTGCAGTATAGTATCACAGATTTCCAAATAGCCTTATGCTATTTGAATGTGTAAATTTTGGCTGTGTAAATATTCCCATGGAAACATTCCATTATGCAATGGTGCTCTTCCTCAGATATGGGCAGAATTGCAATTTAGTAACCATCATGGATATTTCCAGGAGTTGCCTTCTGATTCCAGCTGTTCCTTGGATTGTGTTAGTAGCAAAGCAAGACTCACTCTGGCATGAGTGCAGAGAAAAAGAGCATGTTGTGCGGTTTTCCATGCCAACAGAATGAAATAGGAGAGATATAACATCAGACCCAGCTTGCCAGCCTCTCCAATTTGAACAAACAGAAATTACAGTTTGAGTATATTCTGTTTCTGAAGCATTGTAATCTATTTTTGGGTAGCCAAGGGAACTTTGTTTCCAAAAAGGTTACAGCAATGGTACATTTTGCTTGCTTGGTGCCTTCTTTCCTTTTGGGAAGCTTGGAAATTTTCCTTTTTGTGGGCTTATTTTACAATGGAAAACAGAAGGGATGGTGATATACTCCCAATGTGGGTTCCCAACAGCATTTGGGGAATTCTATAAAAATAATCACAAGTGAGGAATTCAATATACAATATACAAATCTCTTGACTCCATAAAATCGTAGCAGTGGAATGGACAGCCCCTTCTTTCATTTAAAGTTAAGTTTGAATCCAATTGCTTATATAAGTGTTTCTTCACCTTAGCAACTTTAAGATATATGGATTTCAATTCCCAGAATCCCCCAGACAGCATGCTATCTGGGAGCTGAGGTACACACATCTTAAAGTTGCTAAGTTGGACAAATACTCTTAGGAATCTTTGCCTGATTTTCAACCAGAACCTGTTGAATTCCCTCTGCCTTAAATGTTAGACTTGAAGAAGTGTTGCCAGCTTCTCGGGCTCAGGCTTGTTTTGTACCTCTGGGAGATCTTTCTTGGCCAAGCAAAGCTTTTATAGGCTGAGATTTATAAATGGTTGGAAATAATCAGACATTCTGTGTTTGGCACTTTTGCAAGGTCAGAATGAGGTAGGTCTGCAGTTCCTTGAATCTCCCCTTGTTCACCCACTGGAACAAGTTCTTTTATTTCAAACCCCAAATGGCTGGGAAACTCAAGACAGGAACCAGAGTTTTCTGTATCAGCTGTCACTTTTGACTCTTTCTAAAGAAAATGTGAAGGAAGAGGGAATAGCTTTTGTGATTGAGTGTGTAGATGTGCTCCAGAAAGATAAAGTGTTGGTTTTACAATAGAGAGTCTAGGCTTGTTTGCATTCCAACTTTTTCCAGTTATCACCTTTCTTATATTCTTCCTGTACAATTTTTCTTTTAATACCGTAATACCATACCAACCTGTAAATTTCACTACCAGTGTGGGAATTTGGCTCTTGCATTATAATTCAAACATGCTGCTTTCTGGGAAGCCCTCCTTGGTAATATTATACATTGTGGTTCCTGACGTCTGAAAAATGTTTCCAGTTGTCCTGTCTACCCAGCTGCCTCTAGCTTTTTCTTTCTTTTTTCTTTTTGCAAACCTCTAACAGATGTAGATGTGAAACCTTTGATAGGAAACAAAATAGTCAATCAGAAGCTTTGAGTATTTTTTATCTAAAGAAGGTATTTTTAATACCATAAATATTTAAAATTACATTTTAAAGGATAGGCTGCAATGGTTTTGCTATGATTACTTCACATTATTATTTGAATGTGAAAGAAATATAAGGGACTGGATAGAAATTTGGAAATGTATAAAAATGAACACAAGATAACTGAGCTTGCAAAGTTAACTACAGGGGAAAAAATCATGCTTAACTTTAGTTTTTTTTTAATTAAAAAAATATCTCTGTCACTTGATTGCCAATCTATAGTTTAGTTACAGAAAAACAATTTCTAAGTTTTCAGGATTGTTCCTTACTTCTTCTCGTGTTTATCTTATTACGTTCTTGGTACTTGCATCATAGATTCTGTATTTATTAAATCGTGTTAGCTATTAAATATAATAGCTAACACGATTTAATAAATACAGAATCTATGATATATACTGTATATAGGGTACCTGTAATTTAATTTCAATTGAATAAGAGTGTATGATAAATGAGAAGACATTAAGCATCAATCACCTGTAACAGCTGATTGCATTTTCATTAAGACAGGTTATAACACTCCAGATTATAATTCTATACCTCAGATAATAAAACTGAGATTTAAACAGAGTCCATAATTGGGCCTCTGTCTTCTGCAGAGATTACTCTTTTTTTAAATACTGGATCACTTTATAATATCGTGGAACCAAAAGGCGACTGAAGCTTCAGACATGGATCATACTTTTATGGCTTCTCTTGACCTGTCGCTCCCAATATTCCCATGTATTACAGAGGAGCTATGGGTTATAAAAAGAGCTAAGAGAGGGCTAAAGAGCTGCTGGAGGAAAACAAGGATTAGTCTGACAAGACATAACTTAGAGCTGCTATTAAGGCATGCCTCATGGCACTAAAGTGTAGCGAAGCACCATTATATCTCTACCCTTATTGCATCTATAGGATGTCATCTGGTGGCCCTATTCAAAGAATTTTGGCCAGTGGGATCTAGGAAAAGAGCTGTGGCTCCTGCACTTTAGAATATCATGTTTCTTGATTTGGGGTCTGCCCCCCCCCCATCCTTTTCGCCTTCTGAAAGAGCTAAAGAGCTGACTCTGTCAACTGGCCTGGGCCTTCAATGAAGGTACATCATTCTGGAGGTGATCAATGGACTAAGATAAGAGCCCACCTCCTCCTTGTGTACATCTTGCCCCCTTCCTTCCCATCTTCATAGATTTTAAATTAATTTAATGTTACTATTGTTTTAATGTTTTTGATTTTTTTTAAATTGTTGTAAGCCACCTTAGAGTTACCCTCAGGTGAAATAGATAGCATATAAATAGAATGAATTATATTCTATTTACATACACATACACATAATATAGTCTTAGAATATAATGGAATGGAATGTCTGCAACAATGCCTACTCAGCCATTTTGTTTAAAGGTTTAGAGAGAGAAGATGAAAAATGAGTACTCTAATTCTGAACTCTAACTATCCTCATTGCACACAATATTTTGAGGGCAGACATATGAAAAGATATGAAGTGAAGGTGTTTTTCCATCCATCGTGCTTCCCGTGTAGTTTAGAGCCCTAGATAATCAGAAATGTAAGGTGTCTGATCCTGGATGTCACCATTAGTTTTAAACTCCTAATTTGGCACTTCAGTGATGGTTGGAGGAATTAAAATGGTCAAAGTTCAGCACATCTGAAAGATACTTAGATTGGGAATAATGACCTAAACTAGATATTTTTGGGGTGTTTATTAAATTCTAGGAAACAATTCTACTGTAAACTGGAAGTAATTCTTTCCATAAATTGCTTCTTTAGCTTATTTTTCTCAAATGCACATACTTGATTATAACGAATACACAAAAGCAAAGACTAATTAAAACACCCCACATGTAGCACAAAAGTTGGCATATAGAAAAGACTAGATGATTTTCTAAATATGGAAATATATATGCAAAATCCTCTTAGGGTGGCATGGACAGGAAATGCACAAGGGGGAAATCTGGACTAACTGTATACCTAGATCTCGCCAAATTTCTCAGGAAACAAACTTTTATATACAGAGCTGAGTTTTCCAGATATTATGCTCATTGTAATCTAGAGCATGTTTTCACTAGTATTTCCCTAAAAGTGCTAAGATGATCTGCATGGAGAGAAAACTTTGCCTAAATTTGAAGTGTTTACTTTTAACTGTATAATTGCAATGATCTTAGTTAAACCTCTATAAAACAATACTTGAGTGAATAAATGATTTAACACAGTATGCATGAATAAGTCCAGTCAAATCTATGACCTTTCTTATAAAACCTCAGGTTGACAAATCCTTACAGTTTGTTTATCCATGCCATTATTTAATTATGTGCTGTCCTCTTCCCCCCCCCCCCAAGCCATTGTGTTCCCTTCTCCAGTTCTATCCTCACAATAGTAACAGTCTTGTACTTTATAGTTTGAGCTATAGTATATAATATATAGTATAGCTATAGTGTGACTGCCTCAAAGTTGACCAGAACTACCACGCTTTTGTGTTGATTTGATCATGCCTTAAACTAAGTCAGAATGTGACACTCAATCCTATTTAGTTTAGCCTGGTGCATTGGATCTATATTTTACAGGTTATAAGTAGAAGGGAGTGTGATGGCCCGTAGTCTCTCAAAATAACCCCAAACCCAAAACATACATTGAAGTCCGGTAATACTTCAACTTAACTTCACTGTTTTATTAGGCACAGTTTAAAGTCACAAAAATAAATAATGAGGCAAAAGAAAACCAAAACAAACCGCATTGATGAGAGGTCCAAAGCAAGCCAAGATAATTAATCATACATTCCAGGAAGATAACAGGGAGAGGCCATGGGAAAAATACCAACAAAGATAAACCTCTTTCGAAGGAAACAATAAACGTTGACTCCAGCAATTCTGACTACACAGTTACAAACTTAAAAACATAGCTCCCAGCTGCAAGCCACAAGGAGGATCACGGTAATCTCCTCCTGAGTAGACCTCGCTTTTCCCTGATCCTCTCCTCCCTGCATGATCTAGGATGGATAAGGGATGGGCCTGGATCCTCCTCTGATTGCTCAGCCGGCCTCTGCCCTTCCCCAGCCTCCTCCACCACCTCTGGAGCCACACTCCCACTCCCTGTTGACTGTTCCTCCTCTTCCTCAGAGGCAATCTCCACCAGGGACATGACAGGGAATTTGCCCACCTAAGTGCACAATACGGTAGTCCTCCACTTATAACAGGTCACTTAGCGATCTTCCAAAGTTACAACAGCACTGGAAAAAAGTGACTTATGACCATTGCAGCTTCCCCCATTGTCATGTAATCAAAATCTGAATGCTGGTTCATATTTATGATGGCTGCAGTGTCCCAGGGTCATGTAATCACCTTCTGCGAACTTCTGACAAGCAAAGTCAATGGGGAAGCCAGATTCACTTAACAACCGGGTTACTCATTTAGCAACTGCAGCAATTCACTTTACAACTGTGGCCAGAAAATGGGACAAGATTCACTTCACAAACATCTCACTTAACAACATCAATTTGGGTTGCAGTTGCAACATCAATTTGGGCTCAGTTGCAGTCATAAGTCAAGGATTACCTGTACCTGTGTGAGAAAAGATTATTAAATTCATTAATGCTTCTTTGTTTAAGGAGTTCTGTGGAGTCTTGTGCAACATTCTTCTTAGAGCTGCTCAGATCATCCAGAGAGTGAGAGAGAGTGGGAGGTGCTTCAGTCTGTGCTGTTATAGGCTGAGTTTAATTACTGAGGAACGCTCCACCTTCCATCATGTGGCTCCATACAGCGTTCCCCAGTTTATGCTCAGCCTCGTGAGAGTTAGGCTGTGTTCTGATAAAGCTCCTTGGCTGATTTAGGATCTCTTCTAATTCACTTGAAGGTTTGACTAATATTTTTCTTCCTTTAGCCTCTGCGCAATTGGTTGTCTCTAGATTAAGGGGAGCGCGTTTCTTGCCCCCAGGGGGAAAAAAGCGGGCGGTTAACAGCGCTCCGGCGCTAAACCCCCACATCCTCGATCGGAATTTTCCTGCCGCTTTCCACGCCGCCCTCATTAGCGGCTTGAATTATCGCGCTCCAAAGCGCCACTGGTTTTCCCCCCTCACGAACGCTGATCATCCCAGGAAGGGGCGAATTTCTCCTCGCTGTCCCTCTTGGCATTCTAAGCTTGCCGAAGGGGCTTAGTTCCATCCTGAGTAGCCCCGACAGTGAGATCCGTAGGCGGCCGCCATTTTGGGTGCTGCCTTGTGGTCGGGTGTCATTTGTTTCCTCCGGCCTCATTTCTCTGCTGCAAGTGTTCTAGCTCACCAAAACAGGCCTTACCAGCCTGTTCAGAGCATTTGTTATAACTGGATACCTGATACTTCCATGGTTAAAGTATTGTTGGCTATTCTGCAGCTGTGCTCAGGGTGAAGTAACAGCAGCACCCCCCCTCCTGGTTTTCGCCTGGGAGTAATATCTGCTGGAGGCCTTATCTCTCAACTTGCAATTGGCCTCAGGCGTTCATTTGGCTAATTGGATAAATAATCACCTGGGTTACTATTCTCATTGGACCAAGATCTGAATTTATTTGATTGAATTACATATTCTTTGTATATATTAAAATAATAATAATAATAATAAATAAATATACACACACACATATATATAAATAAATAAATAAAATAAAATAATATATATATATATATATATTAATAATAGTAATAATATAAGAATAAGAATAAGAATATATATTATATACATCAAAATTCCAAAAGGGGGCATGGACCAGCTGAGAGGACACCCGGCCTTCATGGTCCCCAAATCCTCAGGTGGATGGAGAGCAATCCTAGACCTAAAACGACTTAATTGTTACCTGATCCACCGCAGGTTTAAGATGCACACCTTACAGTCCATTCTACTGGGGACCAGGCAAGGGGACTGGCTCTCTTCTATAGATCTTTCAGAAGCGTATCTGCACATCCCAATCCGACCCTCCCATTTCAAATTCCTCAGGTTCTGTTACAATCACCGCCACTTTCAATATGTTGCCTTCTCCTTTGGGTTGGCATCTAGAACCTTTACTAAGGTCCTCGCTGCACTAGCGGCTCACCTTAGGAACCTCCCTGTGCATCTCCACTGCTACCTAGATGACATCCTCATCCTGTCCCACTCCAGATGCCAAGCAGAGAGGGACACCAGAGCTACTCTCTCTGCCCTCCAAGACCATGGGTTCCTCGTAAACTGGCAAAAGAGCCAACTGTTGCCATCTAACTGGACAACCCACTTGGGGTCCGTAATTGATACGATTAAAGGAAAGGTCTTTCTTTCCTTGAAAAGACTCCTTGGCATCCAGAAATCTGTCAAATATATCTGGCGATCAGAAAAGGGTAACTCTATTAGAATTGTCCAAATTATTTGGTAAGATGGTTTCATGCATTTCCATTGTTCCCTGGACCCGTTAACACACCAGATCCCTACAGTGGTTCCTGCTCCCATTTCAAAGAACCAGCAGAAGCAATTCAAAATCCACGGTCAAGGTACCTCCAAGGGTCCTCATGTCTCTCCTCTGGTGGACCAATCCCACCATCAACAAGGGTCATTACTTCAGGGAGCCCCAACGGCTCACCCTCACCACAGACGCCTGCCTATCCGGATGGGGCGCTCACATCCACTCGCTCACTACACAGGGCAGATGGTCGGAGACAGAACGGGCATGCAGTATAAACTGGCTGGAACTTCATGCCATACACCTGGCCCTATGCAGCTTCCTCCCTCAGGTACGCGGGTGGCATGTCCTTATCCTCACGGACAACGTCACCGCCAAGGCTCACGTCCATACGGTTGACGAGATAAGCCGAGCGCCTCTGCGCTGCGCAATCTCCTCTCCCTTAAAGCAGAGCACATCTCAGGAGTTTCAAACACCCAAGCAGACTGACTGAGCAGGGCCACAGTGGACCAGTCCGAGTGGCGCATCCACCTGTCCCTATTCAAGGAGGTGACCATAATCTTCGGCCTACCGATAGTGGACCTCCTCGCATCCCCTCTCAACACACAACTCCCAAGATTTTTCTCGAGGTACCCCTCCCACGGGGCTGAGAATTACAATGCCCTATGTTGCCCCTGGCCCCCAGGGCTCCTATACGCATTCCCCCCACTAGCCCTAGCTCCCAGAGTCATCCAGAAACTGATCCACAAGAAGTCAGAACTGTTTCTGGCAGCCTCCTACTGGCCCAGGTGCCCATGGTTTGCAGACCTCTGCAACCTATCAGTGGCCCCTCCCTGGAAAATCCCCCCGAACAGGATCTCCCTTTCTCAGGGACCCCTTCGGCATTCAGATCCCCAATGGCTCCAGTTAGCCGTCTGGAGGTTGAGCAGAACTGCCTAAAAAATGAGGTTCTCTGACCAGGTTATTGATACTATCTTAGCCACCAGATGGCCCTCAACTACCCAAATATACGATGCCACTTGGAATAGTTTCTGCAAGTGGTGTCATAAATCCCAGGTCAACCCACCTTTGCCCTCCATCGCTCAGATTTTGGATTTCTTCCAAGAGGGTCTGAAGAAAGGGCTTTCCCCCAACACCTTGAGACAGCAGGTCACAGCCCTCACAACTGTCATCGCTTGTGACAACCTTGGTTCCCTTTCCCACCACCCTCGCGTTAGGGCATTTCTCAGAGGAGCCACTAATTTGTATCCCCCAACCGTTCACCGATACCCTACCTGGGATCTTAACAGGGTCCTTGTGTCCCTCAATAAACACCCCTTTGAGCCTCTCAGGGAATCCACCCTCCAGTTTTTAACATTCAAAGTTGTGCTCCTGGTGGCCATTACATTGGCCTGTCGAATCTCGGAGATCGCAGCCTTGTCGGTGAGAAAGGACCTCTGCATCTTCCATGCCGATTGGCTGGTCCTCCGGCCCAACCCTACCTTCTTGCCCAAGGTCAACTCAGCCTTCCACAGGGGACAGGAACTCACTCTCCCAAACTTCTGCCCCAATCCCTCGCGAGAGAGGGAGACACTTTGGCATACCCTGGACGTGAGATGTGCCCTTCGCATCTACATTAAGCACACCCAGCCCTTTAGGAGGTCCAAATCCCTATTCCTTTCCTTTCAACCCAAGACATTGGGCCACAAAGTATCCCCTTCAACCATCGGCCGCTGGATCAGAGCTACTATCTCTAGATCTTACTTGTCACAGGTTCTGCCAGTACCCAGCAGAATAACAGCACATTCCACCAGAAGTGCGGCTACCTCAGCAGCTTGGGCCACCCAGGCCCCAATCACTGATATTTGCCGGGCTGCCACCTGGGCCTCCCCGTCTCCCTTCATTAGGCATTACAAGATCGACATATTTGCCTCAGCGGAGGCCTTGATTGGTAGACGAGTCCTACAGCGGGTCCTCAAGGACCCGGAGAGGCTCCCAAACCAGGCAGAGTCCCTCTCATAGGACAGCCAAACTTTGGTATGTCCCACTCTCTGGATGATCCGAGCAGCTCTAAGGAGAATGGGCATTGGTTCTTACCTGACACACCATTTCTCTTCGAGCTGCGAGGATCATCCAGCCCCACCCTTATCTTTCACCGTCTGGTGGGGTCTTGTTTCGGCCAATGAACCCTTAAGTCTAGTAAGATGAGAGTACGAATTTCTCTTTCCTCTCGCCTTCGCATAAACTGGGGAATGCTGTATGGAGCCACGTGATGGAAGGTGGAACGTTCCTCAGTAATTAAGCTCAGCCTATAACAGCACAGACTGAAACACCTCTCACTCTCTGGATGATCCTCGCAGCTCGAAGAGAAATAGCGTGTCAGGTAAGAACCAATGCCCAATTTGTGGTTCATGTAGTACCAAATCTGCATTGTAAAAAGACTTCTGCTACAATGGACCCTTTCTATTTCTCTCTCTTGTTCTAACCAACTCCATCCCCCCCACCACAAAAAAGCTGGTAAGTTGGTCTCTTGTTTACTGCAGAAAGCCCAGTGTATTAATTTGAAAGAAAGGTCTTTTATTTTTCACCTTTGTCTTTTGCAGTTTTTCCAAATTTCACTTCAATTTATTTACTATGCCATATGATCTGTCAAATGGCAGCATCGTATGATAGTATGTCCTGACACCATATGGGGCCAGAAATGTAAATTTCTAATTGAATTTCCACAAAAAGATGGAAGATTCTGTGTTTCCCTAGGCAGCTTTTAGTCTGGTGTCCCGTCCATTGTAAATAAAAAGCCTGGTCTATACATTTAGTTTGATGTTAACAGAAGGCAGCCCCACCGTTTATGTGTTGAACATTGTTTGAAACTGTAGCCGTCAGGCATATCTGCCAGATCCTGGCAACCATCCGTTCCTTCTGGAAAGGAATTGTGTCCATATGTTTAAAAGTGAATCACAGCCAAGGGTGTCTAGGTGAAATCTGAGAAGTGATGAATAGCAAATTACTTTCAAAGTGGAGGAGGAGTTAAGGGGGAAAATGGAGAATACAATGGTATAAAATCCCTTTATGAGCTGAGAGGCTTCTCTGTGCAAGGGGTAGAACATTTTTTTCTCTATGCAAGGGAAAGAAAGTCATCCCCCTCCGCAAAAAAGGAGCAAGGATTGTGTCAGTGATCCAATGATATTACTCAGATAAACAGACCCAAAACTTGAAGATGAGTTTAAAGCAGGGTGGGATTCAAAAATCTTAGCAACCGGTTTACTACCTAGTTGCTGGGTGGGTGTGGCCATGGTGGGCATGGCCTACCAGAACTTCCTGTTTCCTGCTTCTGGTGGGCCTCCGGGAGGGCCTTCTTTCACCCTCCCAAGGATCTGGAGGCTTCCCCCGGGCCTCTGGGAGAGCGAAAACAGCCTCCCCGGGGCTCTGGAGGCCCACCAGAAGCCAGAAACAGGCCCGTTTCCAAATGTCCTGAAGGCCCCCTTTTTCCCCCGTCCAGAGCCTCCGCGCAGACCCTGCACTTACGTCCATCGAAAATGGGCTGAGTGGAGATTCCTGGGAGGGGAGGCGTGGGATGGGTGGGACCAGCCAGTTTGTTGAAATACCGGTTCTGCGAACCAGATGTAACTTTAATATCCGGTTCTCCTGAACCGGTAGAATCCCACCCCTGGTTTAAAGGCTGTAGTTTTAAAACATATATTACCTTTTGTTTGAAAAGGAGAAAAAAAAATCCAAAAAAAGCTGTGTGGACCCAAATCAGCACATTGCCACAAATGTCATCTCTGTGATCATGGGTTAGCAAAGTTACTTGAATGAATCCCTGTAACCCATAGTCTGTGGGTTACCCATTATTATTATTATTATTATTATATCCTAACCGTCTACTTAACATAACAGCTACTCTGTATGCTGACTCTGTAAACCACTTAGAGAAGGCTGTAAAGCATTGTGAAGCAGTGCTGTATATAAGTCTTAAATGCTATTGCTACTGCTACTGCTTTAATGCAGACCAGCTTTCCACCAGGTGATAGATCAGGGATATCAAACTGGTGGTCCACAGGCTGGATGCCTCATGCCATGCCCACCCCCAGGTCCACAAAGAGGGAAAAATTGAGAAATGTCATGTGATGGCAACACAACACAGTGAATTTGACACCCATGTGATAGATGGACTTTTTCTTGCTGAATCACTGTCTATATTGCATAGGGGGGTATCATTCAGACATTGTTCTACGTGTTGTAAAATGTCCATATCTTTTTGAAAATGCATTGCTTCATACAGAAAACTGGATTTATGGAACAGTGCAATTCAAACTGGCAATTGAAGTGATTATAGAACTAGTGGTATCCAGAATCTGTGTAGCAATTAACCCTTGTCAGGTGGCCATTCCCCAGGAAAATACATAAGTTTACTCTTCTAGGGTGCTAAAAATAGCAATAGCACTTAGCACTTAGATATATATACCATTTCATAGTGCTTTTTCAGCCTTCCTTAAGCAGTTTACAGTCAGCACATTGGCCCCAACAACCTGGATCCTCATTTTACTGACCTCGGAAAGATGGAAGGCTGAGTCAGCCTTGAGCCACTCAGGATTGAACTCTTGGCAATCAACAGAATTAGCCTGCAATACTGCATTTTAATCACTGTGTTACTATGGCTCATAAATGAGTATGTTAGCATCATTTTTATTAAAACCATACAAAACAAAAAGAAATAACACTTCCCAAGTTGCAGTAAAACTCATTTCTTAATGATAATCCACTAATTGTTCTTCCTGATGTAGATCTATGACTGGAAGAGGGGGTGGCAAGTTTGAAGACATGACTAGAAGGATGGGTTTAGCCATTTGTCAAAACCTTTCCGTCTCCTTTAATGATGATCAAACCCAGGCAGTGTGGAAAAAGTACACTGTCTGACAGGCAGAGCACTTTAGAGAGCTCCTGTTCTGTTGTTGCATCTAGCAATCTTGATGCTGTTTGAGCAACTGGATAGGTCCTGCATGCCTGTTTTCTATAAAGCAAACTGCCTCTGGTGATCCTGGTTTACTCCTTTCTCCAGCATTCATAGTGCTGCTATTCCTCTCCTGATGTCATATCGGTCTAGTAGCACAAACCAAAATGACTGTGGAAGAAAACTGGCAGTCCGGGGGTGGGGGTTCCAGAGTGCCAACAGGAGATGATAAATTCCATCCCCTGTGGGCTTTTCTTATCAAAACTTCACAAATCATACAATACAGCTAGGCTTTACTGTAAATTGTCTATTGTATGGTTTTTTAAATGAATAAATTGAGTCAGGAGAAGATAGAAAACACTGCTTCTATATCAGATCGTTAAAAAAAAGTAAACTTGGGTGATCTGAGCTGGAGAAGAGAGAAATGCTACAGAAATACTAGAGATGAGAGGTACTCCTTGAGACATGTCCTGAAGGAATGTCTTAAGGCATTTGCAGACTACAGTTAAGATAGTGTGATGGTGTTAAAGATGGTGTGATGTTTTTACCCATGGAGTTTAGTGCCTCCGTGGAGGTCCAGGAACTTTGACTGAACCATATTTCAGCTTAGTGCAGTTCCTCTAGATAAAATAAATAAGTTTGTTGAAGTATATACTGTATATACAATCATTGCATATAACCAATGGTTTACCACCATTTACTTGGAAATTCTTTTAATGTAGAAATGTTAAAGAGTTGGTAGCAAGTGCTATTTTTTTTATTGCAATTTTCCATTCTCACAGCCTAGAACAAGGGTCTTCAAACTTGGCAAGTTTAAGACTTGTGGACTAACTCCCAGAATTCCTGAGTTAACATGACTGGAGGAGGAATTCTGGGAGTTGAAGTCCACAAGTCTTAAAGCTGTCAAGTTTGAAGACCCCTGGCCTAGAATATGTCTAACTTCAAGACATATTAATTCAGTTCCCCAATTCAGTCAACTAAATTTCAAAACAATCAGTTTGCTGTTGTGTGTTCATGAGTGCCTGTCTTGCAATTTATAAGTAATTTTGCCTATGAAGAATAAGGTTGCCTATTGTTTTGTTTTGTAATTGAAATGAACATCTTTCTGGGTCTTTAAAGGCTTTCCACCTTCCACTCCTCCATCTCCTCTCTGTTTAGAAGTAGTTTGTGGGAAAATGTAGCTTTTTAAGCAGTTTATTATTTAAAATAAGCAAAAGAAGGCAAAATATAAATGGTTGAATGGAAGAATTAATGTTACATAATCTTCCTTACCCCAGTTTCTTTCTCTCGAGCCTGAAGTGATTGAGTAATCACAGCCCCACCATGTTGCAGAAGTCTGCTCCAGATATTGATCCACACACTTTGAATGTGTATAACAAGGTTTTGTGTAAATATTCACTGGTTGTTGTTTTTTAAAGCTAGGGTGTGTGCAGAATTTTAAGAGCTGGAAGGTTCTAATCTCTTTCAAATTAGCTTCTTACCATTTTTGCCTACAGAAAGCTATTGTAACTATGCATAATAAAATAATTAAAGTAAATCACTGGTTCATGTTCATGTAAGAGGAAAATAATCTTGGGTATATGTCCCTATTTTTTTAAAGTAAATTTGCCTAAACCTTAAGGGTAAAATATGCTGTCATTGTATATCCTGCAAAACATTTAAAGACCAGGTCTACATTTATGTTAATGACAGAGTTCTTCTTTCCAAGAATCAAGAAGAAAGCATCTTCTATTGTTGAGTGTCTTTTTGGCTTCCTACCAACTCTGTCCTGTGCCTTCATTTATTAAGTCAAAGTATGAAATATTTTACTCTGCTTTACATATGTATGAATGGTCAAGAGGTGTATCAGAGATTAATGTTGCAGCCTTTTTACATTTTATTGGAAATTAAAAGTGTTTGTAAACTTAGAAACACTTTAATTGAACATATTTTTTGAAATACAGCAGTGATACATCTGGTACTTGTGTTGTTTCTTTGACAGATGATCAGATAAATTGGTAAAGAAAGCAGCACCAGCATGTCTGTCATCAGCTAAAAACATGACAACTGCATTCTGCTTTCTGTAAGACTTTAAAGAGCCCTTGTGCTTTTTGTATGTTATCTGTTTTCTTAAAATAATGTAAATTATAAGGAAAGCAGCACCTCTGGATTAGAAGAAATAGCCCTAACATTCCTCATTGCAGTGGAGACATGAGCATGCATTACTCTGATTGCTTGTGCAAATGGCAAGCAAGATTAACTGGCCATTTACTTTGATTGCCTGAATGGTTTATGGGTACATCAATAAGAAGATATGGGTTGTAAATTTTAATTTACTTCTGCTGGCTATGAAACTCAGATAAACCAACCTAGATGCTTTTGGACTTCTAAATATAAACTAAATTGTTCTAAACCAACTCACTGGAAAACTAACTTGCTATTGAACAATTTATCAAAGAAATATTTGAATTTATAACAGTTATTTTATAGAATTTGAAATCAGTTCTGGCCAAAAATAGGGCTTTCCTCCTTTCTGTGGCAATTAAATTTGTTGCATATAGGAAAAGAAGAGAAATGCCTTAAGGAAGGTGTGTTAAATTGGTGGCCCATGGGCCGGATGCATCACACGCAGGCCATGTCCAACTCTGTGAAGGGGAAAACTTTGTGAAACCTCATGTGATGGCAATGTGACACTGTGAGTTTGACACCCATGTTTTAAAGTGTCTCCTGGAAGGAATCCTTTAAAATCATTTTTGACGTGATGGCAGTTACATCTGAACATTTACATTTGTTTTTACGGGGAATAAATCTAGTGTCTTATAGATATTGCTGCATTTCAAGGTGTCCCTTTGGCCTTTGAAGCTTTAAATGTAACACAGCCAGGTTATTGGATAGACTGCCTTTCCCGGTTACATCTACTTGTCCCATCAGGTTAGCAGGGCAGGCAAGTCATAGGTCCTGCCTGCTAGGGAGTGGTATCTGATGGGACTTAGAAAATGAGCCTTTTCTCCCATGGCATCTACCTCTGGAATATCATCGCCCTAGAGGTGTGATTGGCTCCGATCCTAGTGATCTTCCAGAAACCTCTTAAAATGTGTGTGTGTGGTTTTTTTTTTTTTAAAAGGATCTGAGGATTTCCTGATAACAGGGAGCCTACATATTGGTTGTATCACAGGTAGTCCTCAACATACAACCATAATAGAGCCTGCCCATTATGTCCCTATGTTGTAACAATCATAAAAGGGGTCGGCCACATGACCAATTTTATGATCATTTTTGCGGCAGTTGTAACTTCAAATGGTTGCTAAGCAATCAATCATAAGTTGAGGACTACATTTATGTAGAAGATCATGTATTCACTCATGATTTTATTTCTACTTATATCTAATTGTTTTGATTTTTTTAAAAAAATAATGCTTTATTTGCTGGTTTTATTGTACATACCTAGAGTCACATAGCCAGCCAAAACAAAAAATTGAAACAAACAAAAAGCAAAGAGGTTGGGCATGCCACAAGGATTGATAAATGTCAAAAATGTGTCTGTGTTCTTGTTATGGACTAAGCCAACGTATCAGTAACAACCCTAATAGCTTTACTTTAACAGCAGGTTCGTAATCCTGCACTTCTCATTGGCCCGCGAACAGTGAGTCGTGATTGGTCGTTTCTGGCCGATCTGATTGGCTGACAGCGGGTCTCTCTGATTGGACGCTTGTTAGAGCGGTAAACTCAAATTATTGGTTGTTTTGACAGCAGCCAGCTCTATAAAAGAGCTGCTGCTGCCCAAGTATTTTGCTCTGTTCTGAAGTCATTAATAAAGAGTTGAAGTCACAGTTCGATGTCTCATCTCCGTTCCTTGCGCCCATGCTCAGGACTTAACAGTTCTGCTAGATCATGTTTTTGAAAATAGACTCCTCTGTTAAATCAAGATTTTGATTCTGCATAGTGACAAGCTACTATATAAATTGGATATGCACATAAAACATAAAAAGAGAAAAGCATAAACAAGTAAAAAAGCAAAAGCAAATTAAAAAGTTACAGCCAAAAACAAAAGCTAAATATTACAGTGTCAGCTTTTGTTTTCAAACATGCTGTTCTAAACAGTTCTTCAAATTATTTTATATAGCATATTTTGTTTTGCTTGAAAAAGAAACAGTGCCTTTCGATTGTCAATGCATAGCTCCCTTTGCTATGCGTTCTTTTGTATTTCAAAGTTTCGTCTCCAAATAGACTTAGCCAGTAAAACGATATGGCAGCCTCAAATATTTCAATAAATGAATGAAAACAGTTTTCTCTTTTGCTATTTTTTGCAAATATAAATGAAGTAGATGACAGCTAAAGTAATATAAAATAAAAATCCGTCATGCTTTTTGCAGCCTTGCAGTCAGTTTATGGGGTGTTTTCTGTTTGGCTTTGGGAGGAACAATGTGAAATTGCAATTTGTATAATTGGGTCCTTAAAAAAATAACAGGGAAATCATTTCCTTCTGTAGTCTCATTTGAATAAGCACATACTATCAGCCTGGAAATAGATGGCTTTTAATAAATTATATATACTGATATTATTAGCTTTTTAATAGCAATCTCATTGAAATATGAAAAGAAAAGTGAGAAAGAGATTTGTTTTCAGATTGGGCATTGAGCTACTACTGCAAATGATTGTTTACTTAATTGCTTTTAGATATGGTTTAATGTGGTCTTTATATATAAAGAAGTATTGCTGTTTTATAGGGTGACATTTTAAACAATATTTTTATTGTATACCCCTGGAATCTTTGCAGTAGGAAGTATTTAAATATTGTAAATAAATGAATGAATTATGTATCCTAATAGGGCATATGTGTCTGCTACCATAGTTATATTCTATTATAGTATTTGTTGGCTGGGTTTAAATAATATTTTCCTGCTCCTTCAGCCTCCTGTGGTTCTTAGAATTACAGATGACTGGCTAGGAAGTCCAAACCATCTGGAAGTCCAATATACTATATTGGGGAAAACTGGTATAAGAGAATTGTAAGGTTCTCTCAGAGAACTGTCTATATCTGCAATGCACTTAGATGGTTCCATTTGCGATTTCCGTTTCATTATACTGACAAATTGATACAAACAGTATTTTGTTTTTCACTGATTAGTTCCATATTATTTTGGGGTATGCATCTAAGAATTTGGTGTACTCTGTGTCCTGTTGCTTTTGTGTATATCAGAAAGAACCATCTAATAGCTTTCCCAGAGGGTTATTTTGGAAATAACTTGTAATGGAGAGAAAAATCTTCCACTTTCAGCTCCAAATCCACTTATATTTCCCAGAAGACTCAAGTTTCTAAAAATTTCAGTGATCACAGATATGAATAAAACAATTCTATCTTTGAACATTTATATGTGAATGCCCTTCTGCCTTTTCTCAGTCTGGTGCCTCCCAATGTGTTTGAGTTTCAAGATTGGAAAAGGCCCTTTTATATGTTTGCGCTGAAAAGTATATTCATATAAAATTGACTAGGAATTATTATCACCTTAAAGTTTGCAGAAGAGTGGGTTTCTAATAAAACAACTAATAACTTTATTCTTTATTTATTTATCACAGGCAAAATTCTCTTCCGCCGAAGCCACATCCGTGATGTTGCTATTAAACGTCTTATACCCATTGATGAGTATTGTAAGGTAATGGATTTTTTTTGTTAGTTTGATCAGGGCACCACTTTTAACATATGGCTCCATATTATGCACAATCATCATCATTGGCTCATATTTATGCATTTTCATGTGACCTGGAATGTCACTGCTGTTCATTCAGCTGTTGTGTACATCTGATTAGAAGGTACTACCAAGTAGTAGAAGGTTAGTTATAAAGACTTGGAATTGAGGGGCAGGAGACATCTGCTTTCACCCCCAAAATCCAGCTACTATTTGTATGGTCCTCTATGAGGGAGATGGCCAATTGAGAAGTTTGATGTGTCCGTCCATCCGTCCGTCCCAGAATTCCAAACTGTCTTCAAAATTGGCAAGTTTAAAACTTGTGGACTTCCTGAACTAACTTGAATTCCTGAGCTAACATAACTGGAGGAGGAATTCTGGGAGTTGAAGTCCACAAGTCTAAAAGCTGTCAAGTTTGAAGACCGCTGGTCTCGATAATCAAAATTGCAAGCCATTTCAGTTAGCATAGAGGTAAATCAAAGAGTTATATTTGTTTGTTTCATAAATACTACAGCTTTATAGAATATCTATGTAAATGTTATATAGTTGTGTATTTTCTCTCATTAGATCCTTTGGACATTTGTAATACATTATGGAAATGGTGATTTGTTACTAATATATTATCATTAGATTCATTCAGCATTTGAAATTTGCTATTAAATGCTGAATTATGGTAATACATTGTCATTAGAACCATGTCAATAAGTAGATGACATAATGATTCTATTAAAGCCAAACCAATGACATTCTAATTTAGCTTCATTTATTACTCAATCACTTAATATCTAATTTATTCCTCAATAGATCTTAGCTGAAAGATGGAAGCAACTTCCCTTCTCAGCTAGAGAGAAGTTACTTCCATTAGATTGCTCTATTTTCCCACTGCTGAAATTAATTCACATTATATCCTTCAAATAATAGCCTTTATAATACAATTACTGCTCAGTTACAGGAATCCCAAATCTATTTGGCTCATGGACGCATTTGGAATTTTGATTAAGTTTACCCTAAAATTATTGTCTGGAATGCATATGGATATGTGTGAATATCTGCAGGGGTAAAAATGGTACATAATTTGCCTGAGATTCTGAACACGTGTATGTATTTCTCATTCTAAAAAGATTTGGCACCAATGCAAATAAATCTGGTCCTCATTTCAGATTTTTACAATTTCCACTGTATTCAATTTTAAAGTGGATCAAAGCAAGAAAGAAAGGTTGATAGTTTATGTGCCATCATGCTGGTATCATCCTTTAGTGACCACACAGATTTTTTGCATTATGATTTATCCATAATCTGGTCCTTCAAGTTTTGCAGTGTAGTTGGCATGTATTTTAAACTTCAAAAAAAGGAGCAGATTTTAGTATAATCAGAGTAATGATTATTTATATATTTACAATGATCCTTGGTGGTGCAGTGGTTAGAGTGCCATACTGCAGGCCACTTCTGCTGACTATCGGCTGCCTGCAATTTGGCAGTTCAAATCCCACCAGGCTCAAGGTGGACTCAGCCTTCCATCCTTCCAAGGTGGGTAAAATGAGGATCCAGATTGTTGGGGGCAATAGGTTGACTCTGTAAAACCGCTTAGAGAGCACTATAAGTCTAAGTGCTATTGCTATAAAATTTATAGCTGCTCATTTTATCTAAAGGGAACTCTTGCATGGCAAAAAAAAAAGTGAGAAAAGGAGCTACAGATAGGTTGTATTTCCTAAAGAAGGAGATACAAAATACACAACTGCAAACAATTTCAATGATGAAAAAAAATGGAGGATAGCAGAAAAAGCCACAATGGCCATGCAAAGCAAAAATCTGAACAGAAAAGGGACACATTTAGAAAAGGCAAAGAGGGCTGGATGAAGAAGGAAGAATACAGGGAACTAATCTAGAACTGTGGAATGAAAAGTCAGGAAAATGAAATATCCAGATGAGTCAGGCAAAGTATTTAAGACTAAAAGGGCTGTTTTCAAATGTCATCAAAACTAATGGGAGAGGATCTGTATGTAAAGAAAACCAGAGGCTATACAATTATCCTGAAACTGTTTCTTCTATAAAATTATGAACAATAGGATGAAGGGGGCAAGAGAAAAACTTGAGCATGTTAGAAACCTGTTCAAGGATACTTCTTTGAAAAAACAAATCTGTAGGATCAGATGAATTGTAGCTTCCATTCTGAAGTAGCTGGTGATATAGCCAAACTCTTATGTATTTAGTTTTGAGAAATCCTGGAGTACTGATGAAGTGCCAGATGACTGGAGGAACACCGGCAAATGGGTGTTCCTTTTTTTTCAAAAAGAGAACAAAGGGGGATTCAGCAAAGTATAGATCTGTCAAGTCTGACATCAATACCCGGAAGGATTGTAGAGCAGATCATACAGAGATTGGAGTGTAACTGTCCTCAAAACAATGCAGTATTTACCTGTGGTCAGAACTAATCTTTCCAGACTAACCTTATCTCATGTATTGACTGGGTGCCTTTGATAGATTGTGCTAATGCTATTCACCTAATGTATGTTGACTTCAGCAATGCCTTGATGAAGTATGATGTCTAATGGGATGTTAATTCACAATCTGATTTTGTGTGCTCTAAGGATAGAGATAACTTTCAAGTGAATATATTGCTGGCTTGAAAATCATAGTTGACTGCTCCTTATCACATTGGAGAATTGGTATCTATCTCCTCAAGGTGCAATCCTAGTTTTTCAACTGTTTAATATGTTTATTAATTGCCTGGATAAAAACACAAAAGGATTGCTTACAGTTTTGCAGGTGGCACAAAATGGAATTGGTTTGCGAATTCCTCTAGGATCTTGATGAGTTAGAGCAATGGGCTGAACTTTTTTTTTAAAAAAAATGAAATTTAATGAAGACAAATGCAAAATTCTTGGTTTGCAAAATAAAAATAAAAAACGTAACTATTGGATGGGAGAGATGTGACTTGGATTACTTTCAATGAATCAGAATAGAGCTGGAAGGTACCTTAGAGGTTTTCTAGTCCAACCTCCTGCTCAAGCAGGAGACCTTATGCCATTTCAGACATGTGACTGTCCACTCTCTTCTTAAAAACCTCCAGTGAGGAAGCACCCACAACTTCTGAAGTTTCTCCTTAATTCCAGGTTACTTCTCTCCTTGATTAGTTTCCAACCATTGTTTCTTGTCTTGCCTTCTGGGGCTTTGGAAAATAAGTTGACTCTTTGTTGCCACCTCTCAAATCCTGGAATACTGCTATCATGTCCCCACTAGTCCTTCCTTTCTCAAGACTAGCCAAACCCAATTCCTACAAACATTCTTCATCTGTTTTAGTCCCCAGGCCTTTAATCATTTTACTTGTCCTTCTTTGCACCTTTTCCAAAGTCTCAGCATCTTTTTTGTAATGTGGTGACCAAAACTAGATGCAGCATTTCATGTGTGGCCTTACTAAGGCTTTATAAAATGGTATTGTTACTTCACATGATTTTTCCTCTATTTATATAACCAAGGATGGTTATAGCTTTTTCAGCTGCTGCCACACATTGCTGGCTCATATTTAAGTGATAGTTCACTAGGACTCTAAAGTCTCTCTCATGGTTACTGTTTTTGAGCCAGGTTTTGCTGTCTGTACTTGTACCTTTGGTTTTTCCTGCCTAAGTGTAAGACCTTGCTTTTCTCCACATTAAATTTCATTTTGTTGGATAGGACCAGGGGTGGGGTTCTACTAGTTCCTACCTATTCACTAGGACCAGCTGTTAACATTCTAAGCAGTTTGGAGAACTGGTTGTGAGAAGAAATTACTGGCCTAATCCTGAAAGGAAGGCAGGAAGGAAACATTCTGCTGTTGCTTACAAAAACTGCCTCTCCATTAACTCTTATTACATTCTTGGCAGGACGAGTCTTCCTGTCTCAGGAACATCTCTGGAGTTTTTTTTCCCTTCCTTTGCTGATACTTTGCTTGTGTGGATTCAAAGTTACAATGGCACTGAAAAAAAGTGACTTATGACCATTTTTCACACTTACAACTGTTGCAGCATCCCCACAGTCATGAGAGGCCAGGCGAGGAGATGCGTGCCTCGATGTGAGTGATATTGAGTTGGCCACACCCAGCAATAACATGACCATCAAGACATGTCCACCCAGTCACATGACCACCAAGCCACACCCACCACCTAAGCCACGCCCACAGAACTAGTTAAAATTTTTGAATAGGACCCATTGTATAAGTCCGTCAAGATCTTTTTGGATCCTGAGCTTGTCTTCTGGGGTTTTGGCTATTCCTGCCAGCTTAGTGTCATCTGCAAATTTGATGAGTTCCCCTTCTATTATGTCATCTAAGTCATTTATGAAGATATGAAAAGTAGTGTGCCTAAGACGGAACCTTGTGGAACCTCACTGCTTATTTCTTTCCATGTGGATGTAGTACCATTAAAGATGACTCATTGAATATGGTTTGCCAGACAGTTACAAATCAATCTGATGGTGATGCTGTCTATCCCACATTTTTCTAACTTACCAAGAAGTAGGTTGTGGTCTATTTTATTGAATGCCTTGCTGAAGTATTCTATGTCCACAGCATATTGCTGGTCTACTAATTTAGTTATTTTGTCAAAGATAGAAATAAGATAGCATGATCTCTTTTTAACAAACCCATGCTGGCTTTTAGTGACAACTTTATTGGTTTTTAAATGTTCACAGATCTGTTTTTTATTATCTTTTCCAATATCTTCTCAGGTATTGATGTTAGGCTGATTGGTCTGTAGTTTCCTGGGTGTTTTTTTGTAGTTTCCTGGATCTGTTTTTGAAAACAAACCCCAAGAAATAGTTGATTGCACACTGAACATGGTTCCACAATATGATATGGCTTCAGAAAATTCAGATCAGTTTCGAGTTTTCATCAACATTAGTACCATTTACAAAACACAGGAAGAAATCATTTTGGCTTTTTTTATCATTTGCATCCTTTGTATGTTTGGTTTGTTACATAATTTCCTTTTGTGGTCCCAAGTAAATTTATTTAATGTTTCTAAAAAAAATGTTTCTTTGTGGAAAATGCACAGAAGGGACAATGGTATGCAAAATTGAAGCAGCTTCTAAACAACAATCTTACCTCTTAAGATTAAATATACCAAATAAGTTTAGCATAATTAAAATTATTATATAGGCCACTCTAGCATTTTTTTTTTTTTTTAGTGAATGAGTCTCATAAACTCTGCACTGCCTTCCAACTAGTGGCACCTACTATATGCATTTGGTGACTAGGGAGAGTGGGTTGCAAAAATGCTATGAAACTTGTATGTAAGCAATTTTAGTTTCTCACAATATGAGTATCACTTCAGTAGCACTAGTATCATTGGTTTAGTGCTTTCTCTCATGAGAGACGGGTAAAATCTTTCCATATAAGTAAAAACAAAATAAAACATGGAAATTGCTGTGGTTGTGAATATTTACCAAATGTTGCTGAATGCTGCAAGAATTAAGATTAACCACGTCCTTTTGACAAGCTGTATAAGCAACTATCACTTCTCTTATTTTGCTTTCTTGGAAAAAAAAAGGGGGGGGGAGGGAGTATCGTTTCCAAGGATAATCTTGTAATATTTTCATGAAAAAAACAAAACAATAAATCTTCTAATAATTTAGTATCATAGCCCAGAACCCCAAAAAGGAATAGCCATTGCATAGGAACAGAGATTTAATAGAAATAGGAAAAAAAGTTGGGCATCCTCAGAATGAATGTTGTGGAGTGCTTTTGACCATTGGGTGGGAAAAACTACCTAAAAATCAGGTTTAGCATCATGCTGGTATTGGCTGATCCCAAACACTAAGGAGAAAATAGAATAACATAGTTGGAAGAAAATTGGAGATCTTCTAGTAGTCCAACCCCCTATTCAAGTGTACCATTCCAAAAAAATGGCTATTCAATCTCTTCCGAAAAACTTCCAGTGATGGAGTCCCCACAACTTCTAGAGCAGGGGTGTCAAATTCATGTTGTCACCAGAGGTGGTATTCAGCAGGTTCTGACCAGTTCTGGAGAACCGATGGCAGAAATTTTGAGTAGTTCAGAAAACCAGCAAATACCGCCTCTGACTGGAAATTTTACAGTATCCTTCCCCTGCTATACCCACCAAGCCACGCCCACAGAACCAGCAGTCAAAAATTTTGAATCCTATTACTGGTCATCATGGTGGCATCACGTGACGTATCAGGACTTCTTTTCCCTTCACTAAATCAGGCAGGAGCGGGGCGGGGCCAGCATATGATGCATCTGGCCCACAGGCCTCAAGTTTGACACCTCTGTTCTCGAGGGAAACCATTCCACTGATTAATTGCTCTCACTATCAGGAAATTTCTCCTTAGTTCAAGGTTGGATCTCTCCTTGATAAGTTTCCTTCTGTCACTTCTTTTTAATGAGAGAGAAATAAAGAAATAATCAAATTCCATGTTTAAAATACCTGATAGCCTAAATGACTAAATAAATTAAGTTTTATGCTGTTTTATCTTATAGTGAAAGAGATTTTTGGTTTGTTAAAAAATATTTACATGAATTTTAGTCAGTTTAACATTCATGTAGTTATGTACGTTTCAAAAATTAATCATTTTCTTTCAAGTAGATTAATCTTATCTTTTTGTTTCTTAAAGATATATCTGGTATTGCTCTATGTAAAAAAAAATCAGTATATGTCTGAATGTATTATGCATATTGGGAAAGTTAAAAGTGAATTTAAAGGAGTAGATTTAGTTTTTTCAACTCAGTACTCTCAAGAACTGTTGTGATTCTGTTTTTAGACTTAACTGAATAGGAATTCTCCAGATTGGTTCCCAAACATATCTGAAGAGCATGAGATTATGGAAAGCTAATACAGATATCTTAGTAGTTAGTAGCTGACCTCCTCCAATAGTGTCATATATATATATGACTCACAGAGAAACACAATACAGAAGGCTGATGATGGCACATGAGATTCTGCCAAAATGTTGCTACAACTTTAAAAGCATAATTTTAATGACGTGGGAAAATACCCGAACAAAGCTGAATCACACAGACACAGACACACACACACACACACGTATGTGTGTGTGTGTATGGCATTCAGCTTAGTTCGGGTATTTTCCCACGTCATAGTAGTTGTGCTTTTAAAGTTGTAGCAACGTTTCGGCAGAATCTCATCTGCCATCATCAGGCTTCTGTATAGTATTCATCTGTGAGTCAGACTTTTACAGTGGTTTCAGATTTAAATTTGGGGCAGCCTATTGCTGTGCCAGAATGGTTTTTTCTTCATCCTGATTGGTTGGGAGTCTTGGTCTGTGTTTATTGGTCTTGGAGTTTGCTGTGTTCTGCTTGATTGGTGTTTCTAATATCTTCTGTCTGTTTTTTGGCTCTTTTTGTATCTTGATTGGCTGGCAACATTGTGTTACTTTATTGGAGGCCTCTAGTGCAACTTGGCTTCGGGTAATGGACGGCTATCATTAGTTAGGAAGCTGGGTTTCATCTGGGTGCCTGGTTGGGGTGTGTTTGAGCTGGAGGTATCAGGGGGGATCTGTTTGTGCCCAGGTGTTTGCCTGGCTTGTGGTGTGAAGCTTTTTTTGTTTGTGAGTGCAGGCTTCCAAATGATTGACAGTCTGGTGGAATCATCTCTTCTATTCATGCTTTCTAGTCTTTTTTCAATCTCTATGGCTTCTCTGATGATTCTGTGGCTGGGGTTTTCTATAGTGGCTAGGGTTTGGTGCCATTGAAGTTGATGCTATGACCTGTGGCTTCCATGTGTTGGACTAGTGAGGAAGTGTGTTCCAGCTTTTTGACTGCATTTTTGTGTTCATCCAGGCGGGTGCTTATTCTTCTATTGGTCTGTCCAATGTATGTGGCCAGGCATGATGCACAGGGGACTTCGTATATGCCTTGGTTTTCCAGGTCAATTTTATCTTTGGGGTTTCTAAGGATGGATGCTATTTTTCTGTCTGTTTTGAAGGCAGTCTTGATGTGATGTCTGTGTAGTATCTTACTAATTTTGTCTGTAGTACCTCTTATGTAGGGCAGGACTACATAGAAGAGATGATTCCACTAGACTGTCAATCATTTGGAAGCCTGAACTCACAAACAAAAAAATCTCCAAACCACAAGCCAGGCAAACACCTGGGCACAAACAGATCCCCCCTGATACCTCCAGCTCAAACACACCCCAACCACGCACCCAGATGAAACCTAGCTTCCTAACTAATGATAGCCATCCATTTACCCAGAGCCAAGCTGCACTAAAGGCCTCCAATAAAGTAACACAATGTTGCCAGCCAATCAAGATACAAAAAGAGCCAAAAAACAGACAGAAGATATTAGAAGCAGAACACAGCAAACTCCAAGACCAATAAACACACACCAAGACTCCCAACCAATCAAGATGAAGAAAAAACCATTCTGTCACAGCAATAGGCTGCCCCAAATTTAAATCTGAAACCACTGTAAAAGTCTAACTCACAGACGAACACTATACAGAAGCCTGATGATGGCAGATGAGATTCTGCTGAAACGTTGCTACAACTTTAAAAGCACCAGAAGAAGAAAAATAACTGTTACATAAGCAAAATGGTCTGAAACATTCTTTAAGTCCCAGGAAGCAAGACAGGCAGGGTCCTCCTTGACTCACTGGAAATATGAGTGAGGGGAGGTAAAGGATATTCAAGCTTGCATGATCTTGTTACTATAACCTATCTCAGTTAACTACAGTTCTAGTTAACTCTAGTCCTGTGGAGTCGGTTTCCTGATTGGGTCAAGTTCCCTGATCAGTAGCCAAATAACCATGTTTCCAACTCCCTAGAGGGGCTATTTTATTTTTTTCCTGTTTGATTCACATATAGCTGGGGTGTCAAACTCAAGGCCCAGGGACCTGATCTGGCCCATGAGGTGCTTAGATCTGGTCCACAGGGTTGCCCTGGAAACAGCAATGCCTCTGCTAGTGAAAATGGAGCTCCATTTTAGTTGTAACCTAAAACAGAGCTTGGGAGTTTTCATTGGCAGAGCATTTGGGCCACCACAGGTGCCCCCGACATGAGTGACATCAAGCTGGCCATGCCTCCCCTGGCCACATATCCCTGGCCCCCTGAGGTCAGACATAACCCTGATGCGGCCTTCAATAAAATCAGGTTTGATACCCTTGCCATAGTGTCTCTGCCCTTTTTTAAAAAAATATTTTCCTTCTATGTAAATTTTTAGAATAATGGTTTCAGGAGAAAAATAGATGTTTGCCTTTATTCATGAGAAAAATAGGTGATGATATGAGCTAATTGACTTGGACCTATGACCATAACATGCTATTTTGAAAACTAGATTTAATTTTTATGGAAAAAAAATGAGTCTGAGAAGAAGAATTTAGCAGAATTTGTATTTTCTACATTGAAGTTCTGGAGTGCTCCAGCTAATAATTAAGCCATTTGAAATAGATCCATGAAAATTAAGAAAATCTGGATATATGAAAAAATTAAGACAGCATAGTCAATTAAAACTAAAATTAAAACTTTGTGTTCCTTTTTACTAATCAGATTCTCATTTCTCTTCTGTAACATTCCCAGGGAATATTTATGGCATTTTCAAAGCCTGAGAAGCTATAAAAGTCACTCTCTGCTTTCAGCAAATGGTTATTCACACTACAAACAGTGGCTTTATATTATGCTGTGGTTTGTAATAGAATGTACACATTACATTACACATTAGGTCATGCTTTACATAGCACATGAATAGGTTTTCAACAATGTCAAACAAGCAAGATACAAAATTGCAGATGATTTTGCTACTTCATATGACAAAAGTGTGTTTAGAATAGAATAGAATAGAACAGAACAGAACAGAACAGAACAGAACAGAACAGAACAGAATAGAATAGAATAGAATAGAATAGAATAGAATAGAATAGAATAGAATACTTTATTGGCCAAGTGTGTTTGGACACACAAGGAATTTGTCTTGGTGTAAATACTCTCAGTATACATAAAGAAAAGGTACATCCGTTAAGAATCAAGAATCATAGCGTACAACACTTAACGATAGTCACAGGGTACAATCAACAATCAAATCATACTAGGAAACAGTCAATATAAATCATAAGGACACAAGCAATTCCTCTGTATGCCTTTAAACAAACCACTTTCTCTCATTCTCTGTCCTAATCATTCATCTACACAATTCTGTTGACAATAAGTAGTCTGTTAAAGAAATTAATAAGGTTTCTACGAAGAAGATGTACCATATATAAACATATTTTAGTACTGCTGAACATTATTGAAATGTTGATATTACCAACTGCAGATCTTCTTTAAAATCTCTTTAAAATTTTAATTTTGTAAAAAAATATCATGAGCATCCATTCACAACTCAGTAGGCAATAGTAATGATAAATCTCAATAGATAGGCAAACTGGTGAATTAAAAGATAAGTAATTTGCCCAGGAACTCAAATACATGGCAAAGGTATCTAAGTGTTAGGAGAGGTAAGAAGATTGAGATATAGGTGAACCCATAGTTTAACTTTGAACCTATAATTCTCAATCAACTTTTTTTCAAATCATTGTTTCTACTTCATATATAAACATTTTTTTGGGCTTTCTGTTCAATTGTTCCCATCAATATTCTGGTCTTTAATCAGTCAGTAATCTTTTTTTTTTTTTTTTTTTACTATTTCTAAACCTTCAACTTTTACCAGACAGTAGAAATGGGATCCATGCTATCTTTTTTTTCTATTAAAAAGTCCATTCACGTCTAATAAAGCTGACAGTAAGCCTTTGATGCGTTTCTTATTATTTTGATTAAACAAAATGTGTGTATAAATCATAGGTGTGTTTGTTTTTCAGGCTCTGATCCAGCTGCCCCCATACATCTCTCAGTGTGATGAGGTTCTTCAGTTTTTTGAAACAAGGCCAGAGGACCTAAATCCTCCTAAAGAGTAAGTTATTGTTAATAAGGTATAGTTTTGTCTTTGTGTGTGTCTGTATGTGTGTATGAGAGAGAGAGAGAGAGAGAGAAAGAGAGAGGGAGGGGGAGAGGGAGAGAGGGAAGAGGTGAAAAATGAAATGTAAAAATGAATGTCAGACCTATCCATTGTATGTAGAAAATAGACATTTTCCAATAACATTTTATTAACAAGAATAAATACAGTAGTACTTGGTATTCAACTGAATACCAAACTCAATAAAACTAATTGAATTTGGTACTCAATGCATTTTAACATGAAAATTTTGTCCTGGTACTCATAGTTTGTTTGTTATGCTATACACAAGCTAAAATTTGATTCTGTCAGCTGCGTTGTGATTCACTACATTATTCATTATGAGGAAAATTTGTTTGGTATTCATCATTTTTGGTACTCATCATGCCTCCTGGAACTAATTAACAGTTACAAAGATACCATTGTACAAGAGTTTAAGATAAATTAGCTTAGACAGACCTGAAACCTATTTTTTAACAAAAACAGTTATATTTCTGGCATCTGTTCATTGCATACAAAAAGTTATCTATCGTCTTCATAAACATAACAGAGGGTGATAACTTCTTGTTTATGATATCAAGAAGTTGAGAAATATTTCACTTTTCTTCAGGGTATTCTAGAAGTGATAGTAGAGTTCCAAATATTAAGAAAGCTTACTGAAGATGGTGCATGTTTATTCATGCTATCACCTGGAGCTGACTGACTGCCTCTATCTAATTCCTTTAGAGTCTGGTCTAATGTATTTATAAGTCAAGTTTTACTACTAAAGAGGCTTACTAAGTTTTAACTGAAACCTTTGATTAGGTCTTTGGGGAATTAAGTAGCAACTGTGTTTTAGAATATGTAGGCTGATGAAAGTGCTATTTCTGGCAGAGAGATCTACTAATCTTGGAACTGTAGAACCACCTACATTCCATCTTCTTTTGAAGGCAAATACAGGAAGGATGGGAGAGCTGTAGGATCTAATAATCATATATTCTTGTAATGATAAGAGTAAAGAGGGAATTAGAATTGTTTTAAGACCCAAGTTGTCGTTCAAAAAATGTAAACACTCTATCACAACCAAATTCAATAGAAAACCTTTGCAGACGATAATCTGACCTTTCTCCAACTGTAATACAAAGTGATGGAAGGAGAATAAAGCATGATAGGCAGACAACGGAAAGGGAAGATTGTGCGGTTCTTGATGCTCTCTGAGGTTGTTTTGTTGTAGAGGTTTCCTTACCAACTACCGATATTCCCTTTGTCATGAAACCTCTGCAAGAAAACAACCAAAGCTCAGAGAGCACCAGAAACCTCACAATTCAACCCCGAGCTACACATATTCTCTTTGTGTTTGAAGCTGTTGATTTGACTTGCTAGTATGTTCTCTGTCATTTCACAGTTGTCAAAATTCACTCAGTAGAGTGGCTGTGGAGCATATCTTAAGTCTGCATTTCAGTATTAAGTTGGATTTTTTTTAATAAAACAGTGCTACAGTATTTTTTTTTTTTTTGGTGAGTTTACCACTGCTGCTAACAAGATCTAAATCACTACTTCAGAGACATTTCTTCTTTTGTTTCTCAAAGGATACATTATTTCTCCCACCAGTTTTTGTATTCTATATCTCAACCATCTCACACTTAGAAGTAAAATGGCAATTACTTGTTTCCTCACTTATTCTTTTTTTGGTCAGTTTAGCATCTCATTTAAATCAGCCATTCATGGTGCTTTATACTGTTCCAATAGTAATGAACCTTGGAACTGCTTACTTTTTCCATTAATGCAAATATCAGTGAGTTATAAAGTTATAAATTTCAGCAGTAGGAAAATATATTACCATGTCTAACAATGGTTTTATGTCAAGAAAAAACAAAAGCAAAAGGCATTTTCCTGTTTTCAATTTCTTGAATAACGCAAACACATGTGTGTGTGTTTTCCTTGCAAAACAAGGATATTTGCAATCCATTCTTCTGCCTATCCTTGCCTGATGTAACATTTGCCTTGTGACCATCAGCTGCCTGTGGCTGGAAGCCCTTTTGTTAACCATTTTGAGCATAAATATAACCCATCCTCCATCATCTGCGTGGAATGCACAGTTATGCAAAGATATTGTGCAAATTGATGTTGAGAAATACTTTATTGGAAAGATTAGAACAGTTGTTATTCTCTATATCAGAGCACAGAGCCTTCCAATACCCATGTCATTTACAAAGAATTGTTTTCAATTGGACAGATTTTCTTTCTGCATCTGTGTTTAAAAACTTTATATTTCTGTCTTCTTTCAACTTTTTTCATATTGTTTGCTTACCCAACTTTCTTCTTTCAGCCATTTAATTCAATTGAAGCAAAAACCCAGAGCCTATTAACTATGCTGTTTTCTTTTGTCAACTTGGTTTTTCCTCCTTTAGCTTCCTTTGCTTCTGTCAATTCATCAGTTAATGCATTGAAAGACACAAAGAAAAACACAGACTTGAGTACACAGCATGTTGAATGGTATAGAGCAGTGATGGCTAACCTTTTCAGCTTGGTGTGTTGAAAATCGGGAAAAAGTGTAGCCTTCCTCGGGTCGTGTGTCACTTCAAGAAATATCAATAATTTGGTTTATGATGGGCTGGGCTGGGGTGATCACACAGGGCTGTGAAACTCATCTCCCTGGTCTCAGGGCTGCAGGATGTGGGGATCGGAAGGCCACCTTACAGGGCTGTGAACCTCATGGATCTCCTTTCCTCCTGTAGCGTTCCTGAGGTAATGAAACTGACAAACCTCAGTTTATGGCAGTTAAAACTGGTTCTGTGCTGCAAAGATCTTGCGGCAGCGGTGACACCACGCCTCCACGCATCAAGCAGGGAGCAGGGATTGGAGCAGAGCACAGGCAGCCTCTAAATGTGCAGGTTTTTCCCACACCAACAGGCGTGTAAGTCAAAGTGCCTCAGCGTGTCACGAGTGACACGCGTGTCATAGGTTAACCATCATTGGTATAGAGACACTTATTTTGTTACTTTTAGGATAGAACCATATTTTTCTGCCTCATCAAAGGAGAAGTGGAATAATAGAAAGAGATTGTTTCATAGGTGTTCAGGCTTTATGTTCTCCGAGATTCAGTTTTTTTGCTGTAGGACAGAACCTTGAGCGGACTGTCCCTCCCTCCTACAGAACTGAGCTGAGCCACATTTTTTTAAATAAAACTGTAGAATTTACTGTATCTACCTATACAGGTAAATATGTGCTTGCTTCATGACTTTCATTTCTTGATTTCTAGCATTTGTGAATCCATATCTTTTGTAGACTGAATCTTTGACCTTTGCTGACTTAATCTTCTACTCTGTTCTCTGATGCCATTTGGACTGTATGTGCTATAATGTTGGTTTGGGGGATATTAGACACATTAATAATATGTATTATTATGTGGATGATATTAACCTGAAAGCCTAAAAATGCAAAGGGTCTGCAGACTGTAATAATACAAGTCAAGAAGCACAGTGAAAAAAAATAGGACTATGATTAAATATTAAAAAAGACCAAATTAATGATTGTAGGTAAAACCAGCCAGAGAACTGTCAGTGGAGGCATTGAAGTAATAGGTATTTTCTGCCTTTTGAATTAACCATCAACACTAAAGGAAAAAGTGATCAAGAAGTACATCATAGACTTAACACTTGGTAAAGTGAAGCCTTGAAGCTAAATGTGGTGTCTATACCTACAAAGATCAGAATCTTGCTATCCATGATATTCTTTGAGATTCTCTGTAGAAGTGAAAATTGGACTTTGAGAAAGTGAGATGAGAAGAGTACAGATACTTTTGAACTCTGGTATTGGAGAAGACTCTTGGGAATACCATGGACTGTCAAGAAAACAAACAAATGAATCATTGAACAAATCAACCTAGACTTTTCACTTGAAATACAAATGATCAGGCTCAAATTATCCTCCTTCAGATCCATGATGCAAAGACTTAGTTCTCGGGAGAAGCTCTTATGCTGGGAAAGACAGAAGGAAAGAAGAAGATGATCAGCAGCTAGGTAGATAGACTCAATTATAGTGGCAATATGTACGCCATTGGAAGACCTGAAAGACAGGTTAAGGGCAGATCATCATGGAGAAAATCTATCTGTGTGATCAGTAAGAGTTGATAACAACTTGAGAGTACATAATTAGTCATGTCCAGTCTGTTGCATTGCTATTGAGGTGCCCTTAAATTGGAACACAACCTCAAAATATTGTATTATATTAGAGTATTTGTAATACTTTCTTTTGTAATTAGTTTCCCATATATAATTGCCATGTTGAATTGATCAAGATATTGCATTGGAAACTTTCTCCCTTGGGTTCCTGCTTCTTTCTTGAATGACTTAGATGGTTTGATGGGCTACAACATGATTTCTTTCCCTGTCCTAATTCAACACTTTTATGTAAGAGGCATGTAAGGAATTACATGTAGTCCTTGCATATTGACTACTGCTTCAAAAGCCATTCAAAATTGTGACAGTGTTGAACAAGTGGTACTTATAACTGGTCCTCAAAATGCCTGCTATTGTAGCATCCCTGAGGTCGTGTGATTACAGTTCAGGTGCTTGGCAACCAGCTCACATTTGACATCATGTGATCACCATTTGCAACTTTCCCTGCCAGTTTCCCACAAGCAAAGTCAATGGGGAAGCCTGCAGGAAAAGTCACAAGTTGTTCTGGTAAGTTCTCCCAGTCTTGTCACACTCTCCATTCCTTGGTCTTCCTGTGCTTGTGCAAAAGCCTACATGAGGCCTCCCAAGCCATCTGCAAGTTCATGTATGGTCTGTAGAGGCTCTTCCCAAATCTTCCTGGCCATAAAGCACTCCCCCCCTTGTGGCGCCCCTGGATTCTTACTTGGGACTTCTGCTTCTCATTTAATGACCCATGCATTTTGGAGTTATGACAGCAACTGGGACTGCCAAGATTGTTGCTACATTACAAAGCAATGAGGTCATGTGACATCATGCTTTTTGACTGCATCCTGATCCCAATTGTCATAACTTGAAGACTGTCTGTGTGTTGTAGCTTCCTAGGTACCAGTGTGAACATCCACTCTTTAGAAAGCAGTAGAACTGTAAGACGTGTTTATAAAAGTATCACGGCATTGCAGAAAGACCTGGTATGTCTTATTCCAGAATGCCAAGCATGGAATAATACATTTAAATTGCAGGAAAGTAGACTCTAATCGAATCTTGGAGGGGGGCAGTTCCTAACAACAAAGCAGGTGGATAGTGGAACCAATTGCCCTGAGAGATGGTAGCCTCCCCTTCAAAGCTGAGTTCAGCCAGAGGCTAGACAGACACATTTTTGGGATGCCTCAGTTTGGATCCCTGCACTGAGCAGAAGAGGTGGACTCAATAGCCCCTTCTGCCTCTATGATTCTTTGCAGTCTGTCTTTCGTTTGTTTAAAGGAGGCTTTTCCCCTCATGTTAAGAAACCGAGGTTGCATCAAACAGGACACAAAGAGGTTGTTGAGTCAAAGGATTCATTCAGCTACTAAGAGTCCTCAGCTGAAAGCCTGGACCTTTCACTGGGCAAGTGCTAAGTGGTAATTAAAACAATCTGCTCTGCTCAACCAGAGAGAAGTAACAGACAGAACAGATTAGTTTCCTTGCTAACTCCTTGTTCATTCCAGGAACATGTTTTGCAGGCATCCATTTATCATAATAATCTATGCCTAGCAACATTAGAAAGGGCAGAGCCATTCTTCTTAAAAGGAATGCTATAAATGTGGTGCACTTTGATTTGTACTGTAGAGCTGAGGAAAGAAAGCAGAGATGGGGATTTTTAATCTGCAACTCCATCCTTTTTGAGTGGGAAAATGCCTTAGAAACATTTTTTTTTTTTTGGTAACTCCTTATCTTTGGATCTGCAGGATTACTGGCTGGGAGAAAGATAATCCGTATACTTTATTTACCCAGCAGCAGGAGTCTTTGGTATGGGAGTTCAGATTGTTAAGCTTAGTGTTTAAACTCATTCAAATACACAAAGACTTTCTTCCCTATTTATTACTTAAGAATCAACCATTTGCAGTACTTGCCTCAAAGGTCCCAGCAAATGATAGGATTTCAAGGAAAGAGACCTGAAGCATGACCACGCTATCTAACCTGGTACAATGAATAGATGCCCTCAGGGCCATCTTACAAAGAACTTGTCACCTATTATTCAAGGCTATTTAGGTGAAAGCTAGCATTTTGAATTGTACCTGGAAAGAGACTAAAAGTCAGTGCAGCTTATGTAACAGCTGGCTAGCTTGGGCGAAATGTGGAGCTCCCAGAAATACAGAGGCCGTGGCATTCTAGAATAGTAACTTCCAGGTAGTCTTCCAGTCTGTATTCATGTAGAGCATATTGCAGTAGTCTAACCAGGGAACAACTAAGACATGAGTGACTGTGAGCAAAGTTTGGTCGATGAGATGAATTTATATAAAGGCTCTTCTAACCATGACTGCTAATTGGTTCTCAAATCAGAACTGCAGGTAAAGGTGACAACCCAATGGACTCTTGAGGGGAAGCAAAGACTCCCTTTGGTTTGCTAAGGTTGAGTCACAGCCAGTTCCTCCTCATCCAAGCCCTTACAGTATACACACCCTGGATTAAATGATTAAATGGACTATAGGTGTATAGCTAAGTATCATCTGTCTATTGATGATATCACATTTAAAAGCTGCAGCTTCATTAGATAGGAGAGGTGAAAAGACCTAACATAAGATAAGCCTAGGGCACAACATCAACTGAAACTGGCCACCAAAGGAAGGATGAAAACCACTGTAAAACACTTTCTCCTACTCCCAACTGCCAGAGTTGGCTTAGAAGGATAGTAGAGTTGATAGCATTAAAAGACATCAAAAAATTCAGGATGCCCAAGATGGGTACACCAGACCTTCCAGAATCATTCATAAATTGTGGCCAATGCCATTTCAGTGCTATAACTCAGCATAAACTCTGAAAGGGTCTAGATAATCCGAGTTAGGCACCTACCACGCTCTCTACAAATTCCCTAAAAAAGGAAGACCAGACATTGCACTAAAGGGTACCCTGTTGAGAGGGGCGTACAACCAGTGGTTCCCAAATTTTTTCAGTTCACCACCCCCTTGGTGCTACAAATTCATCCTCAATGCCCCCCGCCCAGGGACAGGATTCAAATTTCTGTGGACGTGGCCTAATTTGAGGGTGTGGTTTTCTGGTAATATGATTGGGTGGGCGTGTCTTGCTGGTCATGTGACTGGTGGCATGGCGTGCTGGTCACGTGACTGGGTGAGCATGGTTTGGTGAGTGGCAGTTGCTTAGCAAGTGTTCTTATTTATGACTGGCCTCCCCAGAACTACTTGACCTGTTTTTGGAGTTTTGACAGCCATGCACACATATATACACGTACTCCCAACCTTGCTGGAACAGGTCATTGGACTAGAATCGGCAAAGCATCTCTGATTAGATTCTAGTAGTGAATAAAATCTAATCATTTGCTGATTCTTGTTGATTTGTTTTATTTGTATTCCTTTATTTTATGTTGCTGAATTGCATTGACATGTGTGTCCCTTCTTGTGCACAGCCCAGAAGCTTTTGTGATTCTTTGCAGCAAAAATTACCAACCTCTGGCTTTGCTCTACTTTTAAAACGTGCCGACACTGCCGCATTCTAGGTGCTGGGCCTGCAGGTCCACTCCATTGAGCCTGCTGCACTGGAGGGACCTGCCCAAGCAAGTCCGAGTGGAGCGGTACACCAAATCAATGGAGTAAGCCTGGGAGAGGAAAAGAGAGAGACAGAAAAGAGAGAAAGAGAGAAGGAAGAAAAGAAAGAGAAAAGGGAAAAAAAGAAAAAGGGACAAAGAAAGGGGGTCATGGAGGGATGGAAGGGGGAGGAGGAGAGAGGGAGAGAGAGACAGACCGAGGCCGAGACCTGATGCATCAGATTGAAATGAGGCCTAGTTTAGGCCTTTTCCACATTGAAACATCTTTGGTTTCTATTAATTAAAGGTTTTGTGGATGAAACATGGCCAAGACTATCAGGAAGCTCTCACATTTTGTTGAGGCTTTAAACAGGATCCATTGGACCAGATCTCCACTGGAAAAAAAATACTTTTCTCCAATGTATTACAGTGCCAATTCTGAAGAAGGCAAAACCAAAATGTACTGGTAAATTATGAAAACACACACACACCCTTCTAACCCTGCTGGAGAAGGTGATTGGACTAGAATAGATATCTCATTATCTTTCTTCTCCCTCCCTCCCTCCTTCTTTATTTCTTTTTTTCCTGTCCCTTCCTTTCATTCCCCCCTTTCTTTGTCCCTTTTTCTTTCTTTTCCTTTTCTCTTTCTCTTTCTCTTCTTCCTTCCCTCTCTCTCTCTCTCTCTGTGTGTGTGTGTGTGTGTCTGTCTCTGCCTCTGCCTCTGTCTCTCTTTCCTCTCTCTTTCCCTCTCTCAGTCTCACCCCATTGACTTCGTGCACCACTCTGTTTGGGCTTGGGCAGGTACCTCCAGTGCAAGGGGCTCAATTAGGTGGAATGTGGTGGTGGCGGGATGTTTGAAAAGGAGAGCAAAGCCACTCTGGCTTTGCTCTCCTATTCCCAATGCTGCGTTCAGGGCGCCACCCTGCCACCCCAAACACGGTGGTCGGATGTTTGAAAAGGAGAGCAAAGCCACTCTGGCTTTGCTCTCCTTTCCCAACACTGCATTTGGGATGGAGCTCCTTGCACCATAGTGTGCAAATCAATGGGATGATCCTGCGGGCCCTTACCTCCAATGCGGTGGCGGGGGGATTTTTTCTCACCCCTGAATTGTGCCTTGCTGCTCACCTCCAGTGCCCCCCTGCTACCTCTTAGCGCCCCCATGCCGGCCCCCTTGCCTCTCAGTGCCCCCCAGGGTGTGGTACCACCCACTTTGGGAACCACTGGAGTATACCATCCCTTCCTTCACCATTATCTGCAAAGAGACATTAATCACTGCTTGGGCCCAACCACATGCAATTTTGGGAGGCCTTAACCAACCAGGAGTGGCATGGTCCAGAATACATGTGGCAAAACTAACAATAAGAAGGATCTTGTATGCTACCTCAGGATTGGCCAGTTCAAACTTCTTTTAGATAACCAAGCCAAAGCCAAGACGTGCCTTGATCACTTCCACGGGGATCTGCCCAGCCAGTATCCAAATCAAAATGAAACCAAGCAATTTTGTCTGACAGATCCTAGTTGGAAGTTGGGGTTGTCATTCAATGGGTGCCAATATGTGGGAAATTAACTTTGGGGCATGTTAAAATTTCTTAGCCCCAGAGGAAAGAAGTCAGATATAATTTTGCCCGTATCAATCACACACTATTCTGAAATGTCAGCGAGCAGCAAGATGTAGTTGGCAGGTGCTTCCAAATGGAACGTGTCCTGCTCTATTAACCAGAAGGCATTCTGTGCTGTGCCATTTTTTTTAAAAAAATATACTTTAATTACAGGAAAGAAAATGGAAAAAGTGCTAAGCAAGTACAGGAAACTTTTGAATGGGGGAATCCTTTCCACTGCCCATGAAATTCCATGCATATGTCAAGGCAAAAGCACACAATTAAGATGCATTGCCTGGAAGCTTTTAATGCTATGAAGTGAGCTGATACCTGTATAAGCACTTCATCTCTTCCTCTGGGAAGTCAGTCACAGAAGTACAAAGAAAGCAACCATGTTGCAGACCACATAAAAAGATCATTTCATCTAAACAGTTTACAAGTCAAAGAAGAGACGAGAAAACAAAAACAATATTTGAGTTGGTTCTTATTTAACTCAATCTTTTCCAAATGGGATTTTAAAAGCACATGCAGCTTTATTCTATTTTTGCCTGACCCGGAAACATTTCACTCATATCTGTTGGAAAGAGACAGACATCCTCTAAATGAGGATCTTGACAAAAGTGAAGAGCATTGCCATTGAGTACTCAAAGTCTTGCTAACTGCCTTTATATTAATTTCTTATTTTTGTATATGTTGGGAGATCCAGGCACAGTTCACTGGGGCACAGTTTGATTTAATTTCAACATGTGGGGACCTAACCACTAAGTCAGCATGTAGCAATGTCTTCATGGATTGGATAATCCACTTCACCCAGGACCCTCCAAATTTCTACATCTTTCCCCCCACTGCAAAAACCCATTGGAGTCTAATGCTGCAAATCCTGAAGCAAAGAAATTTTTAAATCCTTTTACTTTGCCATCCTTTTGATCTTTGAGCCATGTCGGAATGGATTTTCTACCTGTTTTCCTTGCAGGAGGAGGCATTTTAAATCATGTAAACTGTACCTTTATATTAACTTCTCTTTTATTAGTCAGTAAGAATCCAAGGACCAGGAGAAGGAGAGGGGTAAGGATAGGATAGAAATAGCAGAGCAGAGCATGGAATAGAATAACAGAGTTGGAAGGGACCTTGGAGGTCTTCTTGTCCAACCCCCTGCTCAGGCAGGAAACCCTATACCATTTAGACAAATGGTTATCCAATCTCTTCTTTAAAACTTCCAGTGCTGGAGCATTTACAACCTCTGGAGGCAAGTAGTTCTCCAGCCAGACAATTTTATTTATTGTTGCTTATATTTTGATGCCACCTCATCAGAGGGAATAGATAGTTCTTACCGGGCTTCAATATATCCTTTGAAATCAACCATCTTTACTTTTGTCAGGTTCAGTACTATATAGCTGAAAATAACCAATTAGCTCTCTCTAGCTGGCCATTAAGAGTTGGGAGATTGGTGAAGAAAAGTAAAGCCAATAGAAAAAGGGCAAAAGGAAGTAGGATGAGATCCAACTCTGTTCTGTTTTAGGTAAACTGGTGCAGTCAGAAGAACACTTGGCTTAGTCCTCAGAACCAGCTATACAAGAAGGCCAGGGGCAGAATTGATCCAGAAGTAGTGCAAAGAGTGCTTGTGAAGGGAGGAGGGTTTACAACATTCATTTATTTAAATTTGGATTATTTATTTAGAACATGACCTTGGAAGAAAGTTTATGTAGATTGCATCTATTGTTTTGCCCTGATCGAGTTGCGTAGTCCATATGTTTTTGCAGTGTAAGAGTTGCAGATTACAAGATAGTTTTTTCCTGAAACCAAATTGTTTATTGGAGAATAGGTTGTTTGTCTCTAAGTGGAGGATAATGGATTGGTAAATAATTGATTCCATGACTTTACAGGTGACGCAGCATAAGGAGATTGGTCTGTAATTTTCAACTAGGCTGGGGTCTCCCTTTTTGAAGATGGGGATGACCGTGGCTTGTGACCATAGGTTAGGCAAGGAGCTGGTCCTAAAAGATTTTTCAAAGATTATGCTTAGAGGTTTGGCTATGGCCGTGGATAGCTTTTTTAAGAAGTAGGCACATATTCTGTCCGGTCCAATAGATAGAGATGGTTTTAGATTGCGTAGTGCTTTTTTAACATTGTCTTCTGTAAAATCGATATGTATTAGATCATTGTAGTTGTCTGTGGTTCGGGCTAGGAAATACTGGGCATGATCCATTGCTGTTTACAAATACTGAGCTGAAGAATGTGTTAAAGATGTTGGCTTTAATGGTGTCATTGTTGCAATCTTTACCATTAGGTCCTATCAGGGGTGGGATGGAACTTGAGTCTTTTAGTTTGTTTTTTACAAAATTGTAAAAAGCGCAGGTGGAATTGGTGCGTAGAAGATTTTCCTCTTGTTTAATGTAATAATTGGTGCATTCAATCTTTATCTGGTGGCATAAATTTTTGTATCGGCTTTTGAAATTGGCAACGTGACCAGATTTGTTTTTCCACCAGAGTGATCTCTTTTTGGATTGAAGTTTCCTTATTGTTATGGGTAATCTGTTTTTTTTGGGGGGGGGGAGGAGTTGTTGTTGGTACATATAGTTTGATGACTCTTTTTACTTTAAGTAAAAATATGTTGTAATGGTCTTCAACAGTATTGCATCCAGCGAATAGAGATTTCCAATCAAGGGATGAGAGAGTTGTCTATAAGATCGTACTTGCCTTTTTTGAAGTTATAATTAGGAATTACGTCATAGTGATGATTTTTGTGTGGGCGTATGTTGAGACAAAAGTCAATCATGTTGTGGTCACTGCTGGAAAAGGGTTCTTTAGTTTGTATTCCGTAAATTAAATTCAAACTATGGCAGAAGATGAGATCGAGGCAGTTATTTAATCTAGTGTTGTTGGTTACTAGTTGTTCCAGTCCCAGATTTGTAACAGCATTGTAGAAGGTTGTGTGTATGGGTTCAGTTGTACATTCATTTAGGGTCCAGTCAATATGAGGTAGATTGAAGTCACCAAGAAAGATAAAAGCGTGTGGGCAGGATGCTGCCCATGTTAGTAGTGTATTTAGCTTGTTTACATATTCAATGTCATAATCAGGTGCTCTGATTATTTCTTTAGTTATTTGGTGGCTCAGAGCACATCCAGAAAATCAGCTGAATGTGAAAGAAATATTCTCAACAAGAGAATAAAGTGAGTTGTCTGTTCTACTCCTGCATTTCATATTTTTTCTGATTCTTAATACTGCATCAGAAAACCAAGTGGGATTCATAAGAGAAGTTTTGCTTGATGTAGCTCTTGTAGATTGCATGTACCAAGTTCAGGCCTCATACTGATCCCATCTTTGCCACAAAAGAATCACTTTTCTCCCATTGAGAAATGTTCTCTAAACATTCTGAGGTTCCTAGAAGCCAATGCTGATACCAGGATTTTCAATATGAGTTTGATAGTTTCCTTTTACACTTGCCAAGTTTGGCCAAAATAATGAATAATGAAGCAACAGAGCACCTGTTTTGCTTTTGAGCTTCACTTTGTTATGGCCAAATTTTGTGTGTGTGTGTGTGTGTGTGTGTGTGTGTGTGTAGCCTACTGAGATGTTGGTTTTGTTTCAAGATTTCCTCAGTTTTGGCAAAACCTTTCTACTTTTGTTATTTGCTTATGAAAACCAGACAGAAGAAAGCATTCAGTAATATACTACGTCCCCCATCAGACAAAAATGAAACAAAGCACAAAAAACAACCTTGAGACAGCTCTTAAAATACCCAAATCCCTGAAGTGCATCCGTAATTTTCATAATTATCTTGCTTGTCTCTTTTATATTTGATAAAAGCATTGGGGGGGGGGGTTCCCAGTCTCCAGGCCACCCAGTCTTGTTCCTTGTTTGTTGACAGACAGCTGTTAACATCTTAACTGGCTCATCTCCTGCAGTTTTAAACATAGGTATGCAGATATAATTATGCAAAGTCAGCATACAAGCATCTATTTTCAACATCCGGAGGAAGCGGTTCCCGAAGTAAGAAAAAACATTCCTAGCAGCTATAAAGTAAAATATACTATGTGAAAAGTATTGGTATAAATGCATTCCGTGGAGCTGGATGTTATTTTAGAACATTTGTTTGAAAAAATTAAATGTTTAAGTTAGAAAGCAAAGCCTTAGATTAGACTCACTTTTAATCCTGGTGGGCCAGTAGAATCTTAATGAAGTTTTTATGAGAACAGCAAGCCTGTGGTTTATGTGAAATGGAAAGAAAAATATTCTGCCTTCAGTTCCTTTGTTTATTTGTATATATGCCTACTGAGTGCTGATCTGCTAAAGAGCTGATGTCACTATGTCACAGTATTAAGTCCTTTGGAAGGTACAATGAATCAGAAACAAAAGGCATACTAAAATATTGCAATTAGAATGTTGTAGAACTCAAACACCAAGAAAATGGGATTTGGTGGCTTGGAAAGCAGGGAAAAAGAGTATATATCAGGGGTGTTGGACTCAAGGCCCGTGGGCTGGATCCGGCCCACAGGGCTACCCTGGAAACAGCCAAAGGACCAGCCCGTGATGCCTCTGCCAGTGAAAACAGAGCTTGGGAGGGCCACATGCAGTTTTCACTGGAGAGGGTTTCAGGAGGCCATCACACCAAAAGCAGAGTTCACAAGGGCTGCAGGGGGCCTTCCTGAGCTCCATTTTCACTGGTAGAGGGTTGCAGAGGAAGCTGCTGTAGGGGAAAACAGAGCGCAGGAACCTGTTTTCTCTGGCAGAGAGTTTGAGTCACCACAGGCGCCCCCGACACAAGTGATGTCAAGCTGGCCACGCCCACCCTGGCCACTCCCACTCTGGGCCCCTGAGGTCAAACCCAGATGTGGCTCTCAATGAAGTTGAGTTTGACACCCCTGGTATATATGAAGCATATTTGGACTGACATCTTCATTTTTTTGCCATGTTGTTTTTCACAATGGATAGACAATATGTAAATTAGTATGATCTCTGAAAGACTTATCTGTCCTCAAACAGAAATTTGATAATATTTTCCAAAAGTCAACTTTGAGACTTCAAATTCTAAATATTTCTGGAAGGGAAGATCAGTAATTACTAAGCTATACCACAGCCAGATGACAATAGACTTTTGACTCGTGGCTCCCTTTTTTCTTCTGGCCTGTCTCCACTATCCTTTTTTGGTCTGTGGTCAACACATATATCAGCCATTTCTCTAAAATTCATATAACTTGCCAAGGAAGTATTCTCTGTATATCATTCTACAACTCCCAGAAAAATACACATTCCTTACTTTTTCTCTTGTTTTTATGTTTATAGAAAAGCAATAGAAGATGAGTGGGAAGTAGGAAAGAGATAGCTGATTTGTGTGCATTCTTGTGTCAGAATGTTTCAGAAGAAAATCAAAAGAATCTCTTTGAAAAAATGAAAGATCTTTAAGCATCATGTTGGCAACTAGTGTGCAGAACTGTATACTGTAATTCAAACAGTCAGTGACTGGACTACTATGTAGATCTGAATTTTTATTTCTTGGCTTTTGGAATAAATCCACTTTGACTCAGATTTACAAAGCTGTTTCATTGTCTTACTGATTTTAAATTTTTTTCTCCTCAGTGAACCAATTGGAAAGAAGAGATCTGGTAAGGCCATTACTTGTACTTTTCTGCTTAATATTTATCTCTTTTCAAACTTTTTTGACCAGTTAAAAAAGTATTTGAATTTGCCCACATATATTGGACATTATAAAGCTTGACTGACCTACATGCTTTTTGAACCATCTCTAAGAAAAACTAAATGAATTCTTCCCAAATTGCTATTTGAATTTGCCTTCTACCTTTTTATTTTCCCATTTTGTTCCACTTTCAGCACGGAAGCTAATGCAAGGCAGAAATGCATATGCCAAAAATAAAAGGTGGCAAGGGGTGGGAGTGGAGGAGGATTTCATATTTTATCTGCCTTTTTAAAATAACTCTGATGTTCTGTTTGAGATCCTTGGCTTTTTTTCTAGATTTTCAAGTGCAGCTTAAGTTCTTCAGAGAAAAGCTGCAACTTTATCTCCTACCAAGTAGCAGATAGCACAGTACTAAACAAGATGTGATTGAAACAGAATTTATATAATCCAATGATACCTAACAAAACAAAGACTCTTGACCAGGGGAAATATTAAGGGTTACTGGAAATAACAAAGGACATGCCTATTCCAATTGACAGACATTTCTCTGTGTTTTGGTGAGGCACTTATAAGGCCAGCTGAGCAGTATATATTCCATATGTCTGAGGGGATCTACTTTTGCTTGCATCACATTGTACTGGACTTCTTTGTGATATCACCTCAGTGTTTACGGAGGGAAGAGAGTGTGCGTACCATGGAAAGAAGTTTTAAAAAGTAGTTCTAGAAAAACATAGTTAAAGTAGTTCTTGTTGTTTAGCAAAAGTTTAAATTCTGCATTACTTTTGCTCCTTTGGTTTCATGACAAAGACAAACTGATGTCTTTTTCCCACTGGACTATTCTGCCAGCAAGTTCACCCTGCAAGTTCACCTTGACGTTTTCCTCTAATAAGCAAAACAATCACTTGCATTTTTTTCAAACACACCAACATTTATGTTTTGGTTTAGGAACTTGGTGATGCCTGGTGGCTCAGCAAATATTTGATGAAACGCACATGTGATTATTCCCTTAGCATTGTCTCTTCCTTCAGGTTTTCTTTCCACAACAAATGATACCCTCTGAGTTGTGAATCCTAGCAGAAAGAAGGCAGAATAGATTGCAGACATATACCATTTACCTTCGTTTCATAAAGATTGAGTGAATCTGTCCCATTAAATATACCCCATTTAAATATATTAGTCAAACAGGGAAATGTTAGCTAGATCTATTACAAACAAGGCCAGGGACTGCTTTTCAGTCGATCTTTTCCTACAACTCTAATTGTGTCATGGGGCAGGAGTGAGGAAAGACTGCTCTCCAAGAGAAATCAGTTAGACATACACACTCAGCCTCACAGCTACACAGTCTTCACTTTCCTGAACAGGAGGTGGCAACCGTTTGTTGCCTTTGGCTGATTTTTTTTTAAAAAGCTCATCCTGAAGTCCACAAAAACTGCCAGATTAACATAACTCAGAGGAGGAAGAGAATATTTAGTTTTGCATATGTCTATTACGCAGGGTTGGATCTGTAAGTATGTGGATAGAAAAACCCCAGAATATTCCAGACTTGTGGTCTAGATTGGAAAATTTTAAAAATAATTCTGAAAAAAGCTAACGGTCCACGACTTTTCTGTTCTTTCCATAAGAACCACCTTCATATGTTCACATAAGTCACCAGGAATTGAGCTGAATCTAAAGGACTTCACCTTTCACATTTTCTAAATCTGATTCACCAAACTACAGTATTACATGAGAAGAAATAGAATCAATTATCTACCGATTGTGGGACTTCCAAGAGTAAAAATAATTGACTAATTTTTCTATCTTTATCCTCCAGATTTTTTTTTTCCCCTTGCTTCTTCTGTAAGATTTTCCCAAGTTTATATCTCTTGTTCTTAGATGGATGGTGTTTGTTTTGGCTTTAGTATTCATAACTCTGATTATGTTGGTAGAAGTGATATCTTCCTTAACTTGAAAATCCAAACTGACATACAGTTAACCTCTCTGATACTCTCACTTCTCTGAATTGATATTCTTCCTCATGGCCATTCTCCATCATTTTTGTTCTTTCATCAGGATTTATCCAGAAAATGGCTTCTTTCCCGAGAGGTAGTAACAGCAAAACATTCTACTTAACTTTCTTTCCTTACTGCTGGGCAACACTTGCTGCTTCTCTTGGGTATTCTGATCAATCATGGCTTTGTAGGACCACTGCTTCCTTCTGGGTTGAGTGTGAGACCAAAAAATAATATTTAAAAAATCTGCACGACAGTTAATAACCCATTTGATTTTCAGCTAACTATGTAGCAACTGTTCTGCTTTGCTGGTGGTGGCCTCAGCACTCTGGTGATAATCTGGGAAGAAATTTCATAATGTGTTGAATGAAAACAACTTGGGATATCTAGTGAAAAATTGTATGTTTAAATTGGATTTGGATAAATCACCATGGTTTGTTTCTAAACAGATAAACGGATAATCAGAGTTGGAAGGGACCTTGTAGGTCATCTAGTCCAACCCCCCGCCCAAGCAGGAGACCCTACACCATTTCTGACAAATGGCAGTCCAATCTCTTCTTGAAAGTCTCAACTGATGGCGCTCCCACAACTTCCAAGGGCAAGCTGTTCCGTTGGTTGATTGTTCTCACTGTCAGAAAGTTTCTCCTTATTTCCAGGTTAAATCTCTCCTTGTTCAGTTTCCATCCATTATTCTTTGTCTGGACTACAGGTGCTTTAGAAAATAGCTTGACCCCTTCCTCCCGTGGCAGCCCCTCAAATATTGGAAGACTGCTATCATGTCTCCCCTGGTCCTTCTCTTCACTAGACTAGCCAAGCCCAGTTCCTGCAACTGTTCATTGTATGTTTAGCTTCAGTCCCCCTAATCTAGTCTCCAGTCCCCTGATCTAGTCTTCTATACTTTCATTTTCATACATACAGATGATGAAAATGTCAGATGCCTAATCACAGGATTGAATTACATGCATTTAACATGAATAAACCTATCTATTATTCATAATTGTATATTATTATTATTATTATTCTGAATTATTCTAAACAAGGAAATAAGTATTTAAAAATCTGTTCTTATGGCTGTGGAGTAAGGGACGCAATCGCTCAATGGCTAAGACCCTGGGGCTGTCGATCAGAAAGGTTGGCAGTTCGGCAGTTCGAAATCCTAGCACTGCATAACGGAGTGATCTCCCGTTACTTATCCCAAAAGTTTGAAAGCATGTAAAAATGCAAGTAGAAAAACAGGGACCACTTTGGTGGGAAGGTAACAGTGTTCCATGTGCCTTTGGCATTTAGTCATGCTGGCCACCTGACCATGGAGATGTCTTCGGACAGCGCTAGCTCTTTGGCTTTCTAAGAGATGAGCACCGCCCCCTAGAGCCAGAAATGACCAGCACGTATGTGTGTGGGGAACCTTTACCTTATGGCTGTGGAAAGGCAACCAAAGGGTGATGTTCTTGACTCAACAGGAAGTGCATTCCCAGGAACTGTGGCTACTGCAAAGGCTTGGCTCTAATTTAGCATGAACAGCAGCTGCAGGCAAAACCATTCAGAGCATCCCAGTAATGGGGGATCCAGTAAAAGGAGATTCTTGCTAGCAACTTGTACCCAAATTGTCTTGAACTTCAATTCAGAAACTCCTTGGTAGCTATTGCAGGACTTTTAGCACAAGTGAGTTCTCCCAGGTCGCTGAGTTTTTCACCCACTGGAAGTTCCAAAGTAGGAACTAAAGCAGCCCCATCCATGTAAGCTTCATTACAGTAGTCAAGCTTGAAGATATTCCAATTTATGCACTACAGTTCTAAGATCATTATCTTCCAAGAAGGCGCTGTAGAGCTGAAGCTAATAAAAGGGCATTTCCATCTTGTGAAAAAATAGAGAAAATTCAAATGAGAAGTGTCCCTAAAGTGCAGTTGTGATATTTTGGGGGGCAGGGGTGTGTGCAATCTATTTGTAACAAGGAAATCTAGCACCTCCCTGGCTTTATGACACTTCATAATGAGCAGCTCCTTATTATCTGGATTCACTTTATTTATTGTTCCACCCATTACCAACTGCAGGCAGGCACTTGAGAGAGCTATGCCATTAGCTATAGCTATTACAGAGAAATAGATTTGGATATCATCAACATACTGATAGCAGGCATCTTCCAGTGGCTTCATCTGCGTGAATGAATGACAGGAATGAGAAATAGCAAGACCCACTGAGGGGTATATATGATAGCTTCTGTTTCAAGGAGTGATTGCCCCCAGGAAATTCCATGTGAAACCTGTATGAGAGAGAGAAACAGAGCAGCACTTTTTATCTCTTCGATCTCTTGGGTGATCCAAGAGATTACGTTATGATGGCCAATGACATCAAAGTTATTGAGAAGTCAAGAATAATCAATAGAGTCACATTCCCTCTTGTAATCCCTAAACAAAGATTGGCCATTGGGCTGACTGGTCAAACCCAATTTGCAACAGCTTGTGAATTGATTTGAAGTAGATTTATTTATTTATTTATTTATTTGGTTTGTCAATTGCTTATAAGATAACAGGTATAAGTATAAACATGGTTGTGAATACATGAAATAGATAAGAATAAAAAAGAAACAATAGGACAGGGATGGTAGGCACGCTGGTACACTTATGTACACCCCCTACAGACCTCTTAGAAAAGGGGTGAGGTCAATAGTAGATAGTCTAAGGTTAAAGTTTTTGGGGTTTGGGGAAGAAACCACAGAGTCGGGTAGAGTATTCCAGAGATTGACCACTCTGTTGCTGAAGTCGTATTTCCTGCAATCAAGTTTGGTGCGATTAACCTTGAATTTGTATCTATTGTTTGCTTTGTATTGTTATGTTTGTTATGGATGTGTTGTTATCAAGATATGGTAACATTCTTTCAGGATTGCCAGAAGATGAGAAATTTGAATTATTTTAATATTTTTAAACTATAGTTCAAACTGGACTATATTTGCTCATTTTTGAAGAGGCTTTTTTATCACTTGTTTAATAATTGGTTCTTTGAAGACATTTTGCTTTCCCTCAGAGCAAGATTTACAATGTTAAATAAAGCATTTCTATTAGCTTGTTAGTTGGAAATGCAAATTAGACCCTTGTCCAAAGAATTATCTATTTTCAGGAGACATCAAAAATTAATTTAAATCAATTATTACGCATGTTAAAAATGTATAGCCTAATTGGCTATAACCAATTAGGTATATAAAGTAGCTGCTTGCAAACACTAAAAATGAAGTGAAAATCCTTTGGAGTAATCCAAAAATTACTCCCAAATAGTATAAAAAATTTTGTCTTTGAAAGGAATGTTAGGTCTCAATTCCTGAGCTTTTTATCTGTCAGTATCCATTTGGCTAATGATTTAGTTTTGTCCATCAATAATTAAAAAGTATTTAAAATCTTATTTCTAGAAATAAGTCATTTAAAATCTTGCCTTTAGAAATGTGTCATTGAAGCCTTCTCCAGCACTTAATGGTGGTGTCAGTTCTTTTTCCCCAATAATGTTCATAAATAAGAGTTGTATAAACATATACATTTATATCTGCAAACCACCTAGAGTCATCATGAGTAGTTGGGAAGCCATATAAACTTTCTTAACACATAAAAATAAATGAAATAAAAATAATGTATTCTTGAACAGACCTGTTGTCCAAAACTCATGTCAAATAATGGCAAATGTTTGGGTATGTGGAAGAATGGCCATTTCTTTAAATAATATGCCTCAATGCACTAAAGTCAATAAACTTCATAATCAGGAGAATTCCTTCAAAAGGTTTTATGGCAAGTCACAGTTTTCCTAAATGTTCATTTGGTTTCCAAAACATGTTTTATTTGACAGTGTTTGGGAAATCACAGCTTGACACAAAGCCCAAAATTATCTCAACCTTTGTGCTATGTCTAAATTATATCATTTAATTTCATGCATGTAATTAAAGAATGTAAATTGAGAACTAGTTTATTTTTTTTCTCTGGTAGTATCTCTTCTGTATATTTATTATTCCCTGAAATAAGTTATCAATGACTGTGTCAGATTCATTTTCTAACATTGTGGTTCTTTATTTTAACTTGTCATGCTGTGTTGAGCCTTTGTTCTTGCAACCAGTGGTGGGATTTTTTTAAATGTCAGATTTATATATCTTCTTCATGTCTAATACTTCTACATTAGTCTTGGACTTTGGAGCTAAGTTTAACACATCTTCCACAAAATAGCTTTTATCTAACCCATACATTTGTAGAAAAATGTTGTTTTCTATATAGCTCTTTGATTAAATTTAGTAACCACTGCAGCCAATCCTGACTCATATTGCTGCTTCTGAGGAGCCAAAAATAGTAGGTCAATTTAAGAATCTCACACTTATCCCAGAAAAAGGCCATTTTCCCCCTCCAAATATACTTAATGTCTAGTGTTTGGGAATGATTGTCCTGGGAAGAAGAAAAAGCTGCTGAAAATAAACTCGAGCTTTTTCCCCTCCATGCTGTTTACTGCAGTTGTGATGATGGCTGTAATAGGCAGTTTGGAGGTGCCAGAGCTGCATGTTAAAGCTACAAATAGCCCCAGAATACTGTGAGTAATTATATAGGCAGTTGTTTGCCTTCTGCTGACCTCATTCTTTAGTCAAACCAGAGGGGCAGTTGGCAACAGGCAGGAGATGGACCCTCCAGTCATCAATGTTCTGGACTTGTGCCTTTGTGGCATTAATCTTTCAGAGACAGGATACTGTAATTAGAAGCAACTATGCCTCTGCCCTGCTCGCCTGGAATATCATATGATATCATACCATGATATTAGAATCTCATAGCTTCCATCTTGGTGATATCCAGCCATGTTGGACAATTTCCAACCAACAGGACTCTCAGTCATATCTGGAATACATCTAAGAATATACTGAGAAACATGTAAGAGAAATGATCTCTTATTTTCAAATCCTACATTTATGTTCCTGGGAAGATGTATTTAACAGTAGATCTTGTCAGGACTGATCATGCAGTCATGCACAAGTTAGAGTGGTGCAGTCATAAGTTGGCACTGATAGTCTGCCTATACTGTACAATTAGGCTATTCTTCCTACAAAATATTCTTGTCTTTTCTTGCTGGTTTCATCATGGTGTCTCCGATAAATTTTCTTCATAGTATTTATGTGCTTTGCATATGTTCGATTCAAAGCCAATTTATTGCCTCAGTTGGAGAATCTGGCTTGTTTTTGTTTCCTTTATTACTTTTTCTTATTTGCACAAAAACTGTTTCTTTTCTTGGAATAATAATTTAAATCAGTCCCTGACCATCATGAACACTGAAATTTGCAAAGACCTTAAACTTGCATAGTTAGATTTATATACTGCTCCATAGTACTTTACATCACACTCTGGATAGTTTACAATGTAGAAGCATTGTTTTGCATATTATCCCTAACAATCTGAGTCCTCATTTTACTGACCTCGGAAGGATGGAAGGACAAGTCAACCTTGAGTGCAATATTACATTTTAACCAGAGCTCATTCCTATATGTCATCACTTCACTTATATAATCCTCTTAGAAATTATATGTGGTGATGCTCTCACTGAGGGAGAAGCAGCATTCGTACTTCTTCTTTACTGGAAGAAGTTATCTGCATAAGTCCCCCTCAGTCCCAAGCTGTTTCCCCAGGAATAATGTATTCCACCTTCATAAATACACACAGATTTTATCAATGTAAGTTAAAATCTGTCTTCATCATTGTTATATCGGTACAGAAGTGCTGCGGATGATATAGTCATTAGAAAGGCCAAGCACAATATGCAAACAGTGGCAAAATTTTAAGAGACTTACACAGAAATTATTTCTTTTTTTTAAAATAAACTTTATTCAGTTTTCAAAGGTTTAAAAACATAAAATAAAATTATATACACAATTATATAAATGTCAAGACATAATTTACATTTCCTTATCTTATTTCTATACATACTATCTTATTACACTACAATTGCATTTTCTTTTCCTTATTCTTATTCCTAATTTATATCATATATTTTCTTCATACATTTCTATTTATTCTACATTCAATATATATATGATTTCCTATTCTTTACTTAATCACAACAGATATATCATGCTGCATATATTAACTGCTTCTAGGATCTCATATGCACAATCTTGGAAACAGGGAAATATACCATCATAAATATACCATCATAAGGGAACAGTCATAAAGAAAATATTAGACTGTGCAGAAATGGATAGGCTGACTCTAAAATTAAAAGTTAGAGGAATCGACATATTATATAGTCTGGGACGCCTGGTATGCATGGTTTAAAAATAGGCATAGAAATTATTTCTAATCAACAAACCAGGGTTGGCCTGTCCCACTTGCTTCAGCAGAAAAGGCCTACTTCGTATCTCATCTGCCAAATAAGTTTAGTTGGCAGGATCCAGGAGAAGAGCCTTCTGCTGTAGTCTCCACATTCCTGGCCTTCCAGAAGAGCCAGACTCTATTGGCTGGCTCGGGTCCCCATGAGGCAATCTATGCCGGGATTAGCAGATGGGGTAGAGAGAAGAATCCCCACCCTTACGTTCTCTGTTCTCTTGGTTTTTAGTTTCTCGTTTCATCTTTTTACTTTAACCATTTCATATTTTCTTTTTTTAACCTTTTTATCATTTTGTAAGCCATCCAAAGACACTGCAACGGTGAGATAGACAGCATATAAATTTAATAAATAAATACACCTTTTCCTCAAGAACACAGATGTCAAATTCACGGCGCCACGTTGTCATGTGATGTATCACAATTTTTCCCCCTTTGCTAAAACGGGGGTGGGCGTGGCCAGCATGTGATCCACTCAGCCTGCAGGCCGCAAGTTTGACATCCCTGTTCAAGAATAGTCTGATTAAAGGGCATTTCCTTCCCCTTAAAGCAAGGATTAATTATTGCTAAAGTCAAGCCTATTTAATATTAAATAGGTAGTAAATATACTTCTAAAAGAAACCAAATATTCAATGTACGCCTTTTTAATAGGGCAAGCATTACCTTTAAAATTATTGTCACACATACAGTAATGCCCTCATCTGGGAATAAAACCTAGCTGAAAATTGGACTTAACATTGTGCATAGGATTGGGCTGTCAAGGAATCTCTGATCACATAGACTTGTGCTTTATTTCATGTGAATTTCTTGCTGAAGAAAACTGAGTATAAAGATCCTATTTGACAAGAAAAATACTTGTACAATATTATCTTAGTAATGTAGCTCAGTTCACTTTTCTCATCTCAGGTTGAAAAAGGCAAAGCTTTTTTCTGGTAACTCTGCTGCCCCCTAGTGGTTCTGAATTTCCGGATCCTGGATTTTTTTCCTGTATGCACTATTGAAAGCTTCCTTCTTTATATGAATATGCTGAATAATGTTTTCTAGGCCTTATGGGGTTTTGGTTACATTATCTTCTGGGTCTTCCCACAGATGGCAATTCAGGTGATAATTTGGTGTGTAAAGGAGGAGCTTTTCTTTGTATTCTTTATTAGGTATGTCTAGTCTAACAAAGAGAAGGACTAGAGTGACATGGCCTTCCAATATTTGAGGGGCTATCACAGAGAAGAGGAGATCCATCTATTCTGCAAAGCACCTGAGGGGAGGATAAGAAGTAATAGATGGAAGATTATCAGAGAGATCCAACCTAGAATTAAGGAGAAAGTTCCTGGCAGTGAGAACACTTAAGCAGTCTTGCCTCCAGAAGTTGTAGATGCTCCATCACTGGAAGTTTTTTAAAAGATAGACGATAGCCATTTGTTTGGAATGGTATAGGATCTCCTACTCAAATAGGGATTAGACCAAAAAACCGCCAAGATCTCTTCCAAATCTGTTATTCTAAGTTCTAAGCTATGCGCTTAATTGGAAAAAACTAGCTTCATTTTAAAGGGCTGTGGTGCTTGTGGCTTTAAACCACATCCTCCGGAAGTACAGATATGCTGCTGTTGCTGGGCCAGATGGACTGACCACAGGAAATGAAATCAAATAGTTGTATTTAGCATACACAAATCCAGTATAAGGCCCCTCCAGTTAATACAGATTTTTCTGTTGAAAATGAGGTATTCAAATAAGTTTAACTACATTGGAAATACCCTGTTATTACATTTGAAAAGTCCTTCTGTTTTTAAACTCACTTTGATAAATTCTTCATTTTAGCTAATACGCTTAATGACTTTGGACATTTTAATTGATTTCTTCCCAGCCTAATTTGTACTCCAATTAATCCAGCAAACCTTTGAGTCAATGGAAGTCAAACCTTTGAGTCAGTGGATTTCAGAAATCAAAGTTCTGCTTTTAAGTTTTTTAAAAAAATCTTCCATCTTTCCTGCTTATCCTGGGTCTATGCATTTACAGTACGATGTGAGTCAGAGTTAATGTCTCAATCTGGTTCTCTAATTTTTATTTTCGTTCTGGTTTTATTTATTTAGTCATTGTTGATTAATAATGTACTGACTGATGAACACACTTCCTACCAGGGGTGGGCTGCTGGGGATTCAGAGAGGTTTGGGAGAACCTCTAGCTAAGATTCTGTGCAATTTGGAGAATCCCCAAGTCCCACTCCTGGCTGGCTTCTCCCATCCCATCCCGCCTCTCCCAGGAGTCTCCATGTAGCCCATTTTGGATACAGGTAAGTGCAGGACATACGTGGAGGCTCAGGAAGGGTGAAATATAGGCCTCCTGGAAGTTCGGGAAGGCTGGAAATGGGCCCGTTTCCGGCATCCAGAGTCCCTCTGGAGCCTAGGGAGGCCATTTTTGCCTCCCAAAAGCTCAAGGAAAGCCTCCGGAGCCTGGGGAGGGCCATGGTGCAGGAGGCTGACTATGCCATGCTCACCACAGCCACGGCCACCTAGCAACCAGGCAGGGAACCCGTTGCTAAAATTTTTGAAGCCCACCCCTGCTGCCGACCAATCACCAAAACTTGAGGGTGTTCCTGAAGGTCAGGGGAAAAAAATTGTGCTGTACCCAAATAAGTGGGAAGTATCATCAAACCTTAGCACACAACTTCTCCATGCTGTAATTACAACCGAAGTTAAGTGGCATTCAGAAATCTCAGAAACCAAAAGAGATGTTTACTATAATCCAATTGAAATCAAATATATAAGTTAATGCCATTGCTTTTGTTCATTTCACCATCCTGGCCAACCCAGGAATTAATTCTGCAACTGAAAACCTGGCCATTCAGTTAGAAAGGTTTACTCACAAATTTCAGTTGTTGTCTTGCCTCATGTACTTTATATAATCCATACTGGATTCTAAGATGCAAGTTTTCTAAGCCAAAAAAAAAAAGGAAAATAACTATTTTTTCAAGATATTACTTCAGTGACCAAGTATGCTGTCTTGTTTCCTACAATATAGCTGGAGATTTGTCATCTGCTGATCCCATGGTCCTGGAACAATATGTGGTGGTGGCTGATTACCAGAAGCAAGAGAGCTCTGAAATTAGTTTGTGTGCTGGCCAAGTTGTCGATATAATTGAGAAGAATGAATCTGGTAAGGGTTACTCATCTGGGATATAGAGGAGTCCAGAAAAAATGATTTGTAAAAAAGGATCTCTTGTTTCTTATAACTTCCTAATATACTTTGCCTAAATGTGTTCTAATGAGGATATATTTAGGCAAAGGGTTGGCCTGCATAATAGATTTCATGTTTGAAAGCAACCTAGTAAGATTTTGTCCGAGCTCCATTTCACAAATCCCTTGTCTAAATTTCTAAATTTGGGGACATGCTATCTGGAACCCAGCTTTCCATTTTGGAATTTCCATATTAGTTAAATAAAAATATTTCATATACAGAATGCCTCCCCAGGTTTTATTGTTTATTTGTATTTAATGCTTCCTCTAGAATAATCATAGTTAACTCCGCAACTTCATGCATCTGTGTCTGGATTTGGATGTACTTTGACTTTCAGAAAAAATAAACAGTAATATTTGTTTTGCCTGTTTAAGTCAAATAAAGAATGGGGTCCAAAAGTTATTTTGGATTTGCATTTTAACATAGGGAAACTTTGAATACATTATTTTGCTGGAAAAAAATCCTGTAACAAAATTTACTACTATCTATTTTAATAGCTTTTATGTAAATTACTAATCTTGTATTGCTTTATTGCTATGCAGAACTGAAATGATTCCAAGTTTTTCACTCAGTCATTTAAATATCCACTCTGAACAGAGTTTGAATTATGAATTCACATAGGAAGAACACAATAAATGGTTTGCTATATGAATTAAATTGGAGTTATTATCCAAGCATAAAGAAATAAAGGAAAATCTACAGAAATAAAATTATCTATTTGCAACATTTCATAATGCTCTCTCAGCATTCTTTCTCAGTTCAGTGAAAAGCTATGGAAAAATAGATAGCCTTCTACTTATGATAGCAATAGCACTTAGACTTATATACCGCTTCACAGTGCTTTATAGCCCTCTCTAAGAGTTTACAGAGTCAGCATATTGCCCCCAACAATCTGGGCCCTCATTTTACCCACCTAGGAAGGATGGAAGGCTGAGTCAACCTTGAGCCACTTAGAATCAAACTGCTGGCAGACGGCAGAATTAGCAATCCTGCATTTTAACCACTGTGCCCCATGGCTCTTATGATCACAATAAGGGCAAGAATTTCAGTTGCTAAGCAAGTCATTTGTTAAGTGAGTCACACCCAATTTTATGAACTTTTTTGCAACAGTTGTTTAGTGAATCCCTGCAATTGTTAAGTCAGTCATGCAATCATTAAGCAAATCCAGCTTCCCTCATAGACTTCGCTTGTGGGAAATTGACTAGGAAAGTTGCAAATGGTGATCACATGATTGTGGGATGCTGCAACTGTCATAGATACATGCTGGTTGCCAAAGTGCAATTTTGTTCATGTGACTGTGGTGTGAGGATAGGTCTTAAGACATTTTTTTTAAGTGATGTAACTTTGAACAGTTGATAAACAAATGGCTGTAAATTGAGGACTATCAATGGACTTAGATTCTCCACATTTTTTGTTTGTTCTCATGGAAGTCACTGTTTCAGCATCAAACATGGCAATATTTCCTAAGACAACAATCTTGCACTTTGCATTCTGAAGAGACAGATTAGAACCTCCTTTAGTAGATTGAAATCAAGTGGTGCAATTAAAAGTAGGGGGAAAGTGAAATGAAGCACCCAGCATGTCAGCCTACCTTTGAGTGTCTACCTTTGTTTTCACTACATTAAAATATTTTGTTTGTAAGGAGAAAAGTCATATGATGGTGCAGTATTGATCGCCTAATTTCAAGGGACCTCAGCATGCCTCTCATCTTCTTAACTGGAAGCCAGACCACAGACTGATGTGATCCACAATTGGTATAGGATTGGGATGGAACATTCCATGATAGAGTGTGTTGCATAATCCTCTCTAGAATAGATTGTGACTCTCCACTTAACTCTTCTTTATGTTTAGGCTGGTGGTTTGTAAGTACATTGGATGAACAAGGATGGGTTCCCGCAACGTGCCTAGAAGTCCAGGATGGTGCCCAGGATGAATTTTCAATGCAAACTGAAGAAGGTGGGAGTAGATCAAGATTCTTTCAGATTAGCCCCAAATGGTTTCGCATTATAGGCTTTGGTGGGGCTTTGAGTCCACATAAAATATTCAAGATAATAATGTTCAGAGAGGGGAAATACACTAAATACTTAAGTACCAAGAGAGTACTTCCAAGGGAGTCCCTATATGGATTTTTTGGCCCATAGCAAGTTCTTGTGAAGATTGACGTCATTTAGTTTGTTATTTTTGGCAGAGGAGACTGGTTTGTTAGGGGCTCCTTCTTCATAAGCTTTTCCATTCAAAATCCATGCCAGACTTTGGCATAGAAAGCCCATCTCCTGTACAGGTAGACCTTGACTTACAACCACAAGAGCCCAAAATTTCTGTTGCTAACTGAGACATTTGTAAAGCGAGTTTTGCCCAATTTTACAACTTTTCTTGCCACTGTTGTTAAGTAAATCACTGCACTTGCTAAATTGGTAATATGGTTGTTAAGTGAATCTGGCCTCCCCCCTTGACTTTGTTTGTCAGAAGGACACAAAAGGTGATCATATGACCCCAGGACACTGCATCCATCATAAATGTGAGTCAGATGCCAAGCATCTGAATCTTGGTCATGTGACCTTGGGACTACTATAACAATAGTTAATCTGAACAATAGTTATACTCAGGTGACTCTGAGAACATAGAACATAGAAAAACTTCCAAATGGCTTCAGCGATTCTCTAAAAGGAATGCAAATGACCAGCTGTCTGCAAGGAATATAAATTCTTCCCTTCCCCACCATTGAGTCAGTGCTGAAGAAGCTTCTTGGATGAGAAGCAAAACTTCTTCAAAGAAAAACTAGAAAGTCCAGTTGCCTCTTGAAAAAAGCACCTTTGAGACAACCATAACCTGCATGACTGATAATCTCCATAGACACTGGAGATTAGAAAGTTTAGACTAGAAAGTTTTTTAAAAGTGCTTTTGAAGGCAATTTCTAAAGTAAGCCATATTTTCATGAGGAATGCATATGAACACGAATTATGAATTTTTTAATGGACTGATGGAGGAGGGCATCTTATGCTGAGAAAATTCCTCATTGAACAGGAGTTTATTCTATTAAGGAATAAGGGAGTAAAGTCCTACTAATAAAACTTACTAAAGTAATACAAATGTTAGAAATTGCAGTGGAAGTTTAATTTGCTGACTACAAGGTCAGTTGCATTTAGGGTGGGTAAAACTAAAGTTTTACTATAATTATTTTTTAAAATAAAAAAAAAACCCGAGATGCATTTTAGTATACCCATTTCAATCAAACTGCTCAAGTCCCTGCTATTTACCTGGGAGGAAACAAGACATATTTATATACTCTAAACCTCCTTGTGTGTTGAACAATCTTAACTGAGATGTATTAGGTAAATCATGGTTAAATCATTGCTTAGTGTGGTATGTGGATCATGTCATTGTTAACCTTATTATAGCATTAAATATTCTTTTTAAAAAGGTAAACTTTTCCCCTCCTTATATCCTGTTTTGTGCCTTTCCTGCTTCCCCAACATGCTCATCTCAGTCTCATGGAGATACTGGTCTCTTCCCAGACATGTGGGTCGCCGTCGGACTCTTGGGGACTTGTACACCAGTGGATGGGGTCAAGGTGGATGTTGTGGAGAATCTTTGTGCTTTCTTCTGTGCCTTCTTGGACTATCTTTCTCTATGTTTGCATGTGCTGTCCACTGTGGCCCATTGTTGCATGCAATTTATTTCATATTGATATCCAGAGAGTCTATTTCCTTAATACATTGCTTATTGTAACTGTTAAAACTGCTTACACTTGAGTATGTGTATCCTCCTTTCCATTCCCTTGAAACTACTTGAGGCCCTGATTATGACCATTTATACTGTTGAGTAAATTGTATTTTATTTGATTGTAACTGACATTAAATGCATTTTTATCTTTAAAAAAAAATCTGCATGTTAAATGCAAACTTAGCCACTTAATTGGTGGGACTGGAACAGACAAAATATGGTCCATGGGAGAAGGCAAATTCTCACATATTGCAATGCTTATGACAGCCTTCAAAATCATTTTTCCCACTCTATCTCACCCTATCCCATTCCCCCCAAAGCTGTTATAATTTGATTTTTTTTTTAAATATAAAGATGCATTTAAAATCACATTTATTTTGACCTTAAATTGTTTTTTTTCCACAGTCCATTGAACATATTTCACAATAGATCTAGAAAGGGAAAAAGGTCAACATAGAACTACTGGATGTGAGAGTAGTTCTATATGTGGGGCACTTCAAAGCATCACATAATTGTCACTGCAGTAAGATTTGTTTGTGTTCAAATGATCATTTTTGCTAACACTCTATTGAAGAGCTTTTAAATTCTTTTCAACTTGCAACTAAAACAATTGCCAACAATTACCTGTCACAAACTTTGGACACTGTCTAAAATTTAAAAAAATGATTGAAAGCATGTTTCTTCTCAAATTTTCTTTATCAAGATTTATTGAAAAGAAAGGAGCCAGGTTATAAAAATTACAATGACTGAACTGTTTCCCAATCAGAACAATATACAGCTATTAGGGCAAAATCTTTTTCATTTTCTTCCTAAATAGTCTTCCTGTGATCTGGCAGAAAGTAAGGAATTGTATGCCATTCTGACATTTTAAATCACCTCTTTTGCAGTCTATTGGCATTAGCCATTTTAACTGTGGCTGACAGCAAGTGAAGCCAAAGCATCTGGGTGGGAGCAATTTGTTTCTGCTGGATATATAAATCTTGCAAATCCAAAATGCTTACCACTAAAATGGCAGTTGAAGTTCTGTCCTAAAATACCCTGATCTGTTACAGTATCACAAGTGGAAAAGTGGTTTTTTTTAAACAAATTTTATTAATTTTTAGAAACAATACACAAACAAACAAAACGTAGAATATAATAACATAAGACATCTTTTCTGAAAAACAAATAAAACATCTTATTTAAAGACAGGATAATTCCAAATTATCACATTTCCATACAAGCGCAGTTTAATATGTATATTTATCTTATCTGTTCAATTTCATATCTTTTCCCACCTTCTCTTTATTTTTCCCTTTCCTTCTATTCAATTATATTTCTTTTACTTTGGATTGTATATATTCATTATATCCATCTGTCTTATTTACAATTTCATTATTCTCTTCCATTATTCTTCTAGTGTTTTATTAATTCAAACATAAACAAACAAAACACAAAACATAAAACTTCTTTTTGGAAAGCGGCTTACCCCGGATTACATCTTTTTATACAGACATAAATCAAATTCATGCTCACTTAATATACTATTTCATATCTTATTTAACATTCTATATTTTCTATATATTTTCTCTTTTCATTCACTCTCTTAATTCTATTTTATTTATTTCATCTCAATTTAAATAATTATACTTTCATCTTTTGTCCGTTCTCTTTCAATTATCTATTTATTTTTTCTTTCTTATACAATATTTCTTCTGTAATCACTGGTTGAAGTATGACAATTTTATCTTTCCCCTAAATTTAACACTTAAAATAATACATACTTTCCACATTGATTCTGCTTAGTACATTCTAAGTACTACATTTTAGAATAATAAAACAAAAAAAAGGAGAATTAAATTTATAATATAGTAAAAAAAATATTCCATAGGAAGTTAAACTCTATTGTTAAACATTTTTAGACATTCCCTTAATTCATATAATATTTCAATTTTCTAACTCAATTTCAAATATTAATATCTACAATACAATCTTATGTACTTTTGCAGAATCATTTTTTTAAGTTATATTTTACCCTTTGTTTCTGAAAAAAACTGTTTTTTAACATCTTGTTTTAAATCTTTATGACTTCTCTTTCCTTTTCCCCTTCCTTTCTTATCAATTCTAGCCTTTTTGCCCCCCCATCTCTCAAACTCCACTCTCTTGATCTTCCCTCTCAGTTGTATTTCTCTTTTCTGTTGCTTTCTGACATTGTATCGATTTTTCATCTTATTTTTCCCTTTCTTGGTTGCTTTTTTAGGTTCTGAATTCTCCATTTTGTTTCCCCCCTTTCTCTTTGCTTCCTCAACTAAGATTGTCTGTCCATTAAAGATGGCTTCTTCTTCTTCATACCAGCCTTCTCATTGTTGTATTTCTTGGTAGGTAGAAATCGCCATTTCTAAAAAATGAAAAATAGATCCAGAAGAGCCCTTGCCTTCTTGTTCCTCTTCTTTTAGTTTTTGAAATTCCATTTGTAATTCTTCAACTGATAATGCCATTTTTTTTTTCTTAAGAACAACCCAAATGTTTTTAGTCTTTCAAGAAATAGTTCCCAAAAGTCACAAAGTCACAAAGCAATCCAAATCAGAACAAATTGTTTCATTTAGTACTTTCTTCTTTTTATATTTTTTCTTCTTGGGGTAGAATTCAGTTACACAGTTCCAAAGTAATTTTTTAGAAGTCTAATTGCCACTTATTTCTGGTCTTGTAAACTCCAAGCAGTCTCCTTCAGTACAATCTTAAAATAAGTTCTTTACCTCTTCCCTCCCACTTATAGCAAAAAGATTTTAGTTTTTAATTCCAGTGTTCAGAAATCTTTTATTCTCTTGGCTTTAAATTTCAGGTTTAGTTACCTTCAGTGCCCAAGCAGGTTTTTCCAATTTCCATCAGCTATTCCATGGGGAGGGAGAGTGAGAGAAAATAACTTTCCCTTTGAATCTTCTTCTGCCGCTTTCACAGTCTTTGTGGGAAACAATGTATCATTCAAACGATTAGATTTCCAGGGTGTTTAAAGGTTCTTTGTTGTCCCGGTTCAGCCAAAAAACTTTCACTTTCACCAACTTCCTCCTGCACAATCTTACCTGGCTGCAGGCTTCTTTGTGGCAGCCATTGCTGACCACCATTCCACCGCCTTGGGAAAAAGAGTTTAGCCGGCTGAGGAGGGGGTTTGCCATACCCCCAAGCCCCTGCCTGGATCTCCTCTCTCTTCGGTTGCCTCTATGGGGCAACCATATCCTCCAGATCCAGCTGGATCGGAGGCACTTCGGCGGCGAGCTCAGCAGGGACCACACATGATTGCGGATTCCTGCCGCCACCGAAGCCTTGCAAACCGGAAGTTCACAAGTGGAAAAGTTTTGATGAAATGTTAGAGTCTGCTTTCAATGGCTGTATTAAAATTATTTCTGTTGAATTGATTCCATTCTACCCACTGGGCATATGTAGAAATGAGAAAGCAATGTGGGATGTTGAGGAACACAGATAGTAGGGTCTTTTAGAGATATTACCTGACATCATTTGGAAGGCTTATATACTCTATGAATGTTCAGTATAAGATCATCTTTCCTCTACTTTATAAAGGAGAAGTGCCCTTTATCCATTGATGTGATGTTCTTGTACTTTAGCTTGTACTTTTTCTTATACTTCATTTTCTGTTTTCGAGATAGTTTTACACTAAACCATCTCTAAACTGCATCTGAAAAACAATCCTTAATATTTGCATAGAGGGCCATCCCAGGTTCACTTCCTACAGAATAACGTAAGAATTGAGCATTAGTAGCTCATGGAGATAAAGGACGCTTTTGCATTATTTGAAAGGTTTAATTGGGAGTTCTTTAGAAGAAGAAATAATTACCAGGAAAGCAACCTTAACATGGGCCAGCAATTACTACAGCTATGACAAACCTACTTCCGGGATACCTTAGGGAAACAGATGACATAACTGCACAGTATTTCAGCCGACAAGAGATATGTCTCTTATTCCATTGTTCAAATGAATAGTTCATTTAAATAAACTGTCATTGGTTCTGATAAGATTGTTAAAATGACATCTGTACTGAAGCATCTAGTAGTTTGTAGCTGACACTTGAAATAAATAAATAAAAAAAACACATCACGTAGAACTGGTTTGGTCATCTGTCAAACAAAAAACATATCACATTATTTTCTGGATTATCAGGTTCCATAAATAACCATTTTTTTGTGCCTACTTCAATTAGAAAAAGAACATAGAGGTTCTTTGAAAGGCATTCTGAGGCTGCATTAGGCTTGAGGAGTTTTATTATAAATTATGAAAATCTGTCTTTCAAAGGTGATATTGAGCCCTTGGTGAAAAATGGACAGGATCAACCATATTCAGTAGATTCGACTGTATTGTGGAATATCAACAATCAGTTGATTCCACTCTATTGTGAAGGCCCATTCACTGTGCTAAATTATCTAAAATGGGTGGATTTTTCAGATTAGTTCTGTTTTTAGAAAAAAGAAAAGATGTCTTCCCAATTATTATTTACCTTTCTCTCTCTCTCTCTTTCTCTCTTTTACTGCTATATTTATCTTTCAGTAGAGAAGTATATGGTGATCTACCCTTATGCTGCTCGGGATCAAGATGAAATAAACCTGGATAAAGGAGCTACAGTGGAGGTGATCCAGAAAAATCTGGAGGGATGGTGGAAAATCAGGTACATTTCCCATCATGATTGAAAAAGCATTAATGGGAAGTAGAAACTTTAGATCACAAGGTTCAGGTTATTTCATTATTTTTGCAGTTTTCTTCAATGAAGGGATAGGAGAATAACTTTCAAGTACAGATAGTCCTCGACTTACAATACTTCCTTTTAGTTACAATGGCACTGAAAAAATTGACTTATGATGGTTTTATGTCTGATATCTCCAAGCAAATTTTTTTTTAAAAGGTTAACATTCTGATTTAGATCATCATCTTAACACTGAATTCGGAACACTGGTTTTGCTGTTGGACATTGCTATGGATGAGATTGCCTGTGTTGGGAATTTGTTGACTGTAGTAAAAAAAAAAAATAGACAAGAGATCAGATGATTTGTATTTCTTTAGATATCAGGGTCAGGAAGGCTGGGCCCCAGCATCTTACCTGAAAAGAGGGAGTGGAGACCTACTTACATCAAAACTGGGATCTGCTGCTTCAGCCCATTCACATGCATTGGATGTGGATGGACTTTCTCGACAGCAGAACTCCCCAGGTCGAGACAAGGATGGGCCGAGTAATCAAAGAGATGGAAGATATGATGGTCGCCCATTGCCCAATGTGGACCTTCAACGAAGTAAGTTGGGAGCAACGAAGAAAGTGCTTAATGCCTTTTGAAGAAAATTGGTCAATCAGGTAAAAGCAAGAAATCTTCATGGCTCTAGAGTGGCGTTATCCATTTTTCTTTGAACGGAGTGTTGCATTTTGCTTTTGACTGGCATGCAGGGATTCTTGTAGTCCAATGATAATCAAACCAGAACAAATAGTAAATTTGATCTAATTTTAAATTTACACCAACTTAAATTGTCTTGGACCACTTAATCTAATTACACCCAAAGCATTCAATAACTTATCCATCCTGGCATGGTTTTCTTGATAGGATAAAGTTAAGGTTAGTGTAGATTTTAAGAATCTTTTCATTGGAAGAGAGATATTGAGAATACGGAACAATTATTTTATTGATCACTCAAGCAGCAAGCATACCTAATCCTTCCTCCTCCTCCTATTTTCCCCCACAACAATAATCCTGGGAGATTGGTTGTGCTGAGAGAAAAATTTATTTAATAAAAATTATTAAAATGAAAGAATGAATTTTCCATCCTCTTATGGTAAAAGTTTCGTTTGATGATACCATTTGGGATTATTTTCTGAATTTCATGCAGTCCTGTTGTATGGGTAGCCCTCAGGTTACAACAGCAATTCGAACTGGGAACTCCATTGTTAAACAATGGAGTCATAAAGGGCAATGTCATGTGACTGCATGACTTACCAATGGCAATTTCAGCAGTCCTGACTCCCACTGTTAAACAAGGACCATGCACGTTGTTAAGCAAGGACTTCACGTGAACATGACTTTTGACTTCCTGCCAGCTTCTCCAGGACAACCTATAAGGTATGAAGGCTTCTTATTTAATGGTTCTGGACTCCAGTTGTATCTCTTTAATGCTAAATCCTTACCCTTCCCAACTTTTTGTTCCTCTTATGGAGAATTGGTTGGGTCATAGATAATAAATCTATTCTTCACCCAGGATGGCTGAATGATAGCTCTACAAGGTAGACTAGGCTAAGGAACTAATGTTGTATAGCTTAGGACTATTTTTATTGCAATTGTATCTTGCAAATCTATGTTGCCCCCCCACCCCTGCCTCACTGCTTCCTTCGTGTGAAGAAGGGAGTGGCTCATTCTTTTCTTAGCCAAAGCTCAAGCCCTGTTTATTCTGACCATTGCCTTGGTAGTAGCTTTTCCTCCTATCCTTCAAGGCCATTCCCTCAAACATTTCTAAAGAGTGCCTAGATATTACAGGTTCCCCTCAAGGGACACAAGCATTCCACTGTTCCTAAGATATCTATGAAGGAAAACCTCCTTTGTTTTCTTTCTCCCTTCCTTATCCCTTTCCCCACCCTGCCTCTGTGGAACTCAGTGGAGTGCTTAAGGCCATGATGGTGAACCTATGGCACGCGTGCCACAGGTAGCATGCAGACCCATTTGTGCGGGCACGTGAGCCCCAGGCAAACTTACCTCACTGCGCATGTGAGCCCTCCCAGCTGATTTTCAGACCCTTTTTGGCCTGCCAGAGGCTTGAGGAAAGCCTCTGTAGGCTTTGCAGGCTGAAAAATAGGGCTGTTTCATCACTTCCTGTATTTCTGGAAATACCAGAAGTGACAAAACAGGCCCATTTTTCAGCCTGCAAAGCCTGCAGAGGCTTCCTTCAAGCTTCTGGCAGGCCGAAAAAGGCCTCAAACAGCCCAAAAATCAGCTGGGAGGTGCAGTGCAGGTAAGGGGGGGAATCACGTGCACATGCGCAGGGGGCATGGGGGGCTCCCTGCACACGTTGCCTTCTGGGTGCTGGCATGGCACACGAGTGCACGCATACAAGCAAGCATGCAATTTTTGGCACAGGAGCCCAAAAAGGTTACCCACCACTGGCTTAGGGCAACAGATTCAGGTTCTACTAAAACCTTGATTAGATGGCTCATGGCGCCGCTCATGGAGGCTGCCAGGGCGCCACTCATAGTGAAAAGCAAATAGAAAAGCTATAGAGATTTACTTTCTCGGATTAGAATACAGGTAGTCCTCGACTTACAACAGTTCATTTAGTAACCATTCAAGGTTACAACAGAACTGAAAAAAGTGACTTATGACCATTTGTCACACAATCATTGCAGCATCCTCATGAATCTGATCAAAATTCAGACACTTGGCAACTGGTTCCCATTTATGACAGGTGCAGTGTCCTAGGGTCATGTGATCACCTTTTGTGGCCTTCTGATGAGCAAAGTCAATGGGGAAGCCAGATTCACTTGACAGCCATTATATTAGCTTTAGAACTGCAGTGATTCACTTAAAAACTGGCAAGGAAGGTCGTAAAATGGGGCAAAACTCGCTTAACAAATGTCTTGCTTTAGCAACAGAAACGTTGGGCTCGAAAATTATCTGTAGTGCGGTGTTGTTCACAAATGTTTTCCAAAGCACATGCTGATACCTTTGAAGCACATTTAAATGCTTGTTTTGACAGAGTCACCAAAGATGAGGCAAAGACCCCCTCCGCGTCGAGATCTCACCATAGTAAGTGTTGCTTCCTAATGCATTTAAGCCGTCTGATGACAACCCATCAGATGGAATGAAAGATGTTGGGAAGATAAAAGAAACACAGGTCTTGCTACATCTTTTATATATCTGCATAAATCCCCATGTCCAAAGCATTTTTATAATGATGTTTCAGGAGGAAATTGGCATGTCTAACTTGCTTTTCCTTTTAAAAATATGAGTAGTAAGTAAGGTTCCGCATCGTATGAATTTTGTTTCCAAGGCATTTAATTGGGTGGGATGCAATCACAGTTTTTACTAGTTTGTTAGAAGTCTGTTTCTGGAATTTGTACCTGCAATCAAACTGATAGCATGGGGATTTTTTCCAACATTGAATAACTTTACTATACACAATTAATGCAGGGTTTAACTTTAAAACTGCAGACCCCCACTTTTATTTCTACTTAGATTTGTTTCTAAACACTACCAAAAAGCTGGTTTTTCTATAAAGACATAATTTTGATTTCATAGTTGGAATTGACCAAAGAAACATTTCACCTCTTGTTCTGCAGAGGCTCTGTTGAAAAACGAGTTATGGGTTTGTCATCTCCTTGTGCTCACTTGCTGTGTGACCCTGCAGATGGAGACTGGAAAGCTTAATGTATAAAGAATTGCTTTTTCTGGATGGGAGATGACTAATGCATATTTTTAATATTCTTGTAATAGCCACGGTGTGTCAATTTGCCAAAACCTCCAGTGCCCCCACAAGTGGAAGAAGAGTATTACACCATTGCTGATTTCCAGACCACCATCCCTGATGGGATTAGCTTTCAGGCAGGACTGAAAGTAGAGGTGAGACTAAATTTTGTCAAGCCCATCTTCATAATCCTTGGCTTCTTCCACATAGCTCCCTTTAAAACTCTCTGTATACCTTTTACAGTGGTATAGTATTGTCAGCTAACCAAGTTCTATGTGTGGTGATTTTAATCATAGTTTTCTAAAGAAGTTTTTCTTCATTACAACTGTTCCCATCTCAACTACTTGAGTCAGAAATATATTCCAAGAAATATATTCCAAAACAAGATGCTGCTTCTCTCCATTTAAATTTCATAAGACGTTTGAACAAATCAAACTGGAAAAGTTTGATCCAACAGAATGTACTACTAAGATTCTACTTAGATTAGATTCTACTTAGATTCTACTTATGTGACTTTATAAATAAAAGAAAGAGGATTATCTTCCTTGACTTCAATCAGTAGCTCTTGGGGAACGATGCTTTACAAGAAAGGCAAATTTTCTGTGCTCCCATTAAACATATTTTTAACTTGAGGAAGTGGAGGAGACCTTATCTTCATCTGCCATCCATGCACTGCTAAATTATGGGACAATGTCCTCCTATCATTATATTCCTGGTTTTAAAATTCGGAAGTGTATTTCTGGATGTGCAGACTATGCACATTTACAGATGGCTCAATGCTGACATCTAGTGACTCTTTATTTTCTTGTCATATCGGAGCATCTTGTACCTCATACAGAAGTCAGTCATACACTGCAGTTATACAGAAGTTGGGACCATATGTTTTGATGGCCTGCCCATGCTTAGATAGGTAATCGTTCAGGAAAACTGCTCATTTCATGATCAGTAACATAAATCATCTGGAAAGGCTTGATTCTCTCTTGGGCTTGCATCATAACAATTTTGATCATGCCCTGTTTTGTACAAAAGCTAAATATGCTCCTCTGAACCTTCAGATGTCCAGATGGATTCAATGGCAATCATTGTATCAAGCTAAATTTAAAAGTGAACATAAGAAAGATGAAGATTTTATCAATAATTTTAGATGATAAATGCTAACAATCATATATTTGTTAAACATTATTTAATTATTATGTATACTGTAGAGAACAAAATGACACTAAATTGATAATTTTATTTATTAATAAAATTTAAAAAATATAAGTAAAAATTATTTTAATTTTATTAACTTAGATCAGTTCTTAGGGTTAGAATCAATTAAATGGAAAACACAATGAAGTGATTTTTTTGTGTGGTTGTTCAGTTGCTAAGTCATGTCCGACTCTTCACAACTGCATGGAACATAGCATGCCAGGCCCGTGTCCTCCACAGTCTCCCTGAGTCTGCCCAAACTCTTGCCCACTGACTCAATAAAAGGTCTTTTGAGCCTCACTGAAGCCTCAGAGTCCTGATTCAATTGGGTTCATTACTCAGAACAATGATACAATGCCTCAATGACACCATGTAACCATCTCACCCTCTGCCGTCCCTTTCTCCTTTTGCCTTCAATCTTTCCCAATACCAGGATATTTTCCAGTGGGTCCCCTCGTCTTGTTTGATGGCCAAAGTATTCGAGCTTCAGCTTCAGTTTTTGTCCTTCCAAAGGAGTCAATGTTCCTTTAGGATCAACTGATTTGATCATACTATATATTCATTTTCAGCCCACAGACTCATCACTGTAAACTATCTTGAAAGTAGTTTTTCAGTGATGAATCTGTAGGCTGAAAATAGATGACTACTTGTCTATTATATGAAATATGAGGGTGAAAAAAAAACCTGTTAAAATCTTAATGCTAAACTTAACCTCAAAAATTTTAGGTAATGCAGTTGCTATGAAGTTCTAAAGAATGGTGACTTTATTTCGTTCTCCAGGTAATTGAGAAGAACCTAAGTGGTTGGTGGTATATTCAAATTGAGGAGAAGGAAGGCTGGGCACCGGCTACTTTTATTGACAAATACAAGAAAACTAGCAATGCATGTAGACCTAATTTCTTGGCACCGTTACCAAATGAAATGGCACAGCTACGTCTCGGTGACAGCACAGCAGAGAACAGCTTTAATGGAGATTCTGCTGGGCCATCTCGACCTCTGCCTGAAGCACCACCTAATGGTATTGAATATGGAATCAAATGGAAAGGAAAGGAGATGCCCCAAGATGCTTTGCCTGAGAATAGTGACGCTTCTTTGTGTGTTGGGTATGAAGAAATAGGTGATCGGGATATGGAAGAGAAACCAAGTCTTCCTCCAAGGAAGGAATCCATTATTAAATCAGAAGAGGAATTAATGGAAAGGCAAAGGTTGGAGCAGCGGCCTCCTCCAAAACCTCCTGGAATGATTTTGCCGGCTATCCCCCCAAAGCAGATCGTACCTCCAAGGGACAACAAGAAGCCAGAGCTCAAAACAGAGAAGGGCAAATTGTTCCAGTTGAAAAACGAAATGGGTCTTGAGTGTGGACATAAGGTTTCTCCAAAAGAAATAAAGAAGCCCAACCTCCGGCCTACAAGCAAGCCAATGAAACCAAAGATTGAGCCCCCTGAGGATAAGCCTGAAGCAACTACCCCAAACCTTTTTCTGAAATCAAAACCTCAGATCAAACCGAAGCCAGCACCTGCTCCTAGGACAGACCTTCCTCAGTCCGAGAACAAATTAGATCTTTGCAACCTGAGGAGCAAACTCAAGCCTGCAAAAGCTCAAGAGAAGCTGTCGGAGCAGGACTCTGTGGTTAATGAGAGTGCCTTCAATAACAGTGGACTTCAGGTAGAATCTTCTGTCAAATCTCAGGAAAAGCCCAGCGTGGAGATTACACCTCCTTCTAGAGCTGACAGCCAAATTTGTAAGGAAGCTCCTTTCCCCAAAGTTCCTGTGGGTTTATCAAAGCTAGGTGAAAATGAATCCAAGAGCAGCTTTCCAGTACCTAGGGAACCCCCTCAACGTCCAGTAGTACCTCCCAGAAGACCTCCACCTCCAAAAAAATCAAGTGTGCCAGCACCCTCAGTTTCATTTGCCCCCCCTGCAGAACATAAAGTCCCACAAAAGGAAGTGCCTGAAGTTCGAGCTGTCCTAGTGTCCAGTAGGCCAATATTGGTTCCACCAAAAGCCAAAGCCTTCCTGCCGTGTCCTGGCCAAGAGGAAACCAAACCAAAAGGCAGCTCTGGGCAAAAGTCATTGCCCAAGCCTATAGAGAAGGAAAGAGTATCCATTCCAATTACCAACCTGGATGTCTCCAAAGAAGCCCTCTATGTGGCTGTGGCAGATTTTGAAGGAGATGAAGAAACTAGCAGTTTTAAAGAAGGGACTGTATTTGAAGTCCGTGAGAAGAATAGCAGTGGCTGGTGGTTTTGCAAAGTCCTCACAGCAGGACCATGTTGGGAAGGCTGGATTCCTTCCAACTATCTCCGAAAAAAGCCGTAGTCCTGTTGTTGCTTTTGCATTACAGCAGCTCAACAAACCCCGTTTTAGTGCTGCAATATTTAATTAGCTTATTTATAGATCTTCATAAGGCCAACTCTATTAGAAACAACAAAAAACAAAGTATCTGGGATAACACACATTCCAATTTGGGTGTGTTTCCAAAATGAATTACAAGAGGAAACATGCCGTTATGTAGCATTATACCTAGGCTACTCTTCCTTCTGTAGTTCATTTCTTGAACAATCTTCAGAGAAAAAAGGAAAGAGAGAAGAAGAGCCACGTTCCTTTTTCAGCATCATGTGCCATTTAACCTCACTAAATATAATCATGGGCTAAGAAACTTCATGGCAAGGACAATATATAAGTAATACAATTCCATAATAGGGTACTTAGGTGCAAAGAGCTATTCCAGTTGTTGTTGTTCATTATTTTAGTCTCCTGTCTCTGTATTTTCTTCTGATATGAACAATGCATCTGCTGTAGCTCCCTTTTATATGACAGCTAGTGTTTTTATATAAGCACCATGTTTGAAGACTTGCTAATGAAGTTCAATGTACAATGCAGATCTCTGTCTCACTTGGATTTTTCAGTATCTTAATCTCGTTTCAGTAAATGTCGAGGGCATGACGTACAGGTTTTCCATGTCCATACGGTTGGTGCTGCATCTTTGAGACTTGTTCTACCAAACTTTTATCTACATCTTCTGACTCTTCTAGATTTTGGCCCATCTTTTCTAAATCTAGAAGGTAACAGAATGGGAACCCTCCAGATTCAGCCTTTCTAAGAAAGTCTTTAACGTTAAAGTTGTACTAAAGGAAATGTACGAAGGATTTACCTCAGCCCTGTTATCTCTTCCTCATATATTTTACTGTGAGAGCTTTTCCAAAAAGCTTGGTTTCCTACTTTTGTGGTTTCTTTAGAATGCGAGCTAAATTGGCAATGTCTTTTGAAACATGCAGCCAGGCTAAAAGAACGGCACACTCTAAGAGCTATGTGAACTGTTTGAATCATCTTGTATAAATCATCTAGCCTGTTTAAATCCTGGTCAACTAGTGACAGGTTGTAGCAATTTTAGTGACATGAACTGGAACCAAGAACCGTTTAATAAGACGCATTTCAATTTTGGAGCTACAGCCAAGAAGTAGAAGAGTCATAAATATGAAGATTAACTGTATGGAACTTGTTCTTCTAAAAGATGCAGGGGCCACCTTTTTTCCTACTTATTTCTGTATACTTAAGCGGACAAGCATGATTAAAATAAATGTGTGCTTGCCTTTCTTTTTTTTTTTCTTTCTTACAGTAGAAATACATGAAATAAGAACATGCCGAAAAGTGATAGCTTCTCATTTATAGTCATGACAGTTTTTAAACAATTGATGATGCAGAGATTTAAACTTCATCATTTTCAGTAATTCTCACATGTTTACATTGTGGTTTGAGGGTGCAGGTGAGAATCTGGTATGCAGAAATTAACCATACAATTTGTGTTGAAAAGATTTCACAGGAAAGAAAAAAAATACTAGTTTCAAAAAGGCAATACAGCATTTGTGTTACAGGAATTTATCTGGTCAGCTCCCATGAGCCGAATCTCACTAATTTTCCTGAAATTAAATCAGCTTAAGTCCAGCTCTAAAATTTGCCTGTAAAAATCAGTTCTTGGAGTTTAAGTGGCTGCATTTTTCTCAAAGGCAGGTCAGTCTGACTATTACTTAGACAGATTCAGGATATTAATAACAGGAATATGATTCATTTGTCAATTGTTTAGACATGAGATCAACAGAAGTCATTCTGAGAGATCCTGCTACATAAAAGTAGAAATCTTACTTTTTGTTTGTCATGACTGACTGTTCTAATTTTACCATTGGTCTCTAACTACTATTAAGCAGTGGTTGAACCATTTGCTATTCTGCAACTTTTGTTCAACACCTAACTGTACTTTAGTTTCCTTCTTGGAGCTATTCAGTACGTGTGGTCTAGTGACATTACAATATTCATTTCAGAATCTTTGTATAACTAAATAATTTGTATTAAAATACATGTTTCTTGTACAGTATTATTTACCCACCTCTAATCCTAATCTTTTTCCTTTTCCCTGTTTCTAAAAACAAAGACATTCCTAGAGTAGAAAGAACTAAAAACTGTTTCTAGTATTTCTTGTTGCTTCCATATTTCTTTCTTGAAAAAAACTTTTCTCAGAAAATGGACTGAAGGATCAGGATGGTCTGGGTTAATAAAGCACTCTGATTAAGGAAGCCATTACATTACACATCTGTGCCTCACTTTTTATATAACATGGGATAGACGCAATTATGAAGACCTGACTTGCTGGAATATGAAAAGAGTTGTTGAGCTAATATTTGCCTCAACACTTTTGTTGCCTTATACCAAAAGGTATATCATTCTGAAAAGGATAACCAGATGACATAACATGTAACCTGCTCTGTTTACTTTCCAAGTTCACTGACCACATATCTGTTCGACTAAAGGATGTTCTTGTATTCCAATTCCCTAGCCTTCTAACTGGGATGTTCACCAATGGCTTGAGGCTCATTCACATCTTTAAAAGCCTGTTTTAATGTTTAATGTTATGTATCAATCTGTATCAATCTGTACGTTAGCTGGGTGGGATTTATGGGGATGGGATTTTTGACAATGGTAGACGTAGCCTATGTAAAATTCATGTACACTTCCAGCATTGTGTCTTATGTGTGTGTTTTTTAAGATAAAAAAATAAAAAATAGGCTTGACTGGTTTCAAGCAGAACTGATACAATGGCTTTTTTATTCTTCTTCCATGTATATTTCTCGGCAAGTATGCAGGGGTGGTATGCAGTTTGCACCAATTTGCTAGAACCAGTTGTTACCATTCTAAGCAGTTCGGAGAACCGGTTGTTAGAAGAAATTACTGGCCTAATCCTGTAAGGAAGGCAGGAAGGAAACATTCTGGTGTTGCTTACAGAAACTGCCTCTCCATTAACCCTTATTACGCTCTTGGCAGAACTAGACTTCCTGTCTCAGGAACCTCTCTGGAGTTTTTTTTCCCCCTCCTTTGCTGGTACTTTGCTTGTGTGGAGTGACCAAAGTTACAATGGCACTGAAAAAAGTGACTTATGACCCTTTTTCACATGATGGTTGCAGAATCGCCACAGTCACGAGAGGCCATGCGAGGAGATGCGTGCCTTGATGTGAGTGATATTGAGTTGGCACACCCAGCCAATAACATGACCACCAAGCCATGTCCACCCAGTCACATGACCACCAAGCCATGCCCACCAACTAAGCCACGCCCACAGAACTGGTTGTTAAAAAATTTAAATCTCACCCCTGCGTGTGTATGTGTGTGTATGTTGCATAATTAGTTGAGATGTGATGCTATTTATCACTCACATGATTTGCAGAGATTCTAGAGAGTCTATGATTATATTTTTAGGGATGAAGTGATCCTCTTCAAGTGCTTTGTTTAAAAAAACAATAATATGAAATGGCTGCTGTAAAGAAGCCACAACATTCGAGCCTCCATCAAGATAATTGTGGTTCGTCCCTCCTTAAAATTAACACAGAACAGTGTTAACTTAAAGAACAATGAGGGCACTTCAGATTAAGTGGGATGGAAAAGACAGTTTTATGAATTTGCAAATGATTCAACAGGTGGTGGTGAATTCAGTTAAACTTTCAATAGAAAGAGCTGACAAACAATTTTGAAAATATAGTAGGTGGTTTGGAGAAAGGCATCTGTTCTTTTTTAAAGTTAACCACTACAGAGTGAATCTCAAGCAAAAAAAAACTTGTTTGTGACAAACCACACAACTGTCTATTGTAAAACATGCAAAATTTTACAGTTTATGCCTCTGAAAGAGTGAGTGGGGAAAATTAATCTCATAAAGCAAAATGGGGTCTTTAAGAGTTATAATGCTGAAATCAAATAATGTTGAAGCATTCCCAACATGTCACCAAAGAATTGTAGTGACAACTCCTACATTTTGAAGAGTTGTTGAGAAAAGATGAGAAAGAAGAAGATAATTTTGATAAAGCATAAGGACAAGAGGTTTTAGAATGCATGTGCAAAGACTAGCAGTGAAAAATAAACTGAAAGATTTGGCAGGGACAAGGCCTCATTGTTTGGGGTGCAAGGGAGAGACAGGCTCTTGCCAAACAACTCTTTAAACTCTAGGACAGGGGTCTCCAACCTTGTCAACTTTAAGACTTGTGGACTTCAACTCCCAGAGTTCCTCAGCTAGCTGGCTGAGAAACTCTGGGAGTTGAAGTCCACAAGTCTTAAAAGTTGCCAAGGTTAGAGACTCCTGCTCTAGGACACTGTTTCTCAACTTCAGCAACTTTAAACTGTGTAGACCAATGGTTGCCAATCGGTGGGCCATGCACACTGGTAGTCCCTGAGAAAATTTTGCTGGTCCACAGAGAAATGGCACCCCCAAAGCAATTAATCCAGGCTGCGTGGGAACAAGGCTACACACCCACATGGCCCGCAGGAACACAAGGCTTACGTCGTTTGCATTATGAACAACATAAGGTAGTGAGGGGAGGGGGGAAATGGCAGAGTGAGGAGAACTTGCCCCATTCGCTCCATGCGCCTCACCTGGCTGCCAGGCTGCTTCTTTCCACTTCTTTGCTCTGCTTTTGGCTGCATACAAGGAAAGCAGCAAAAGTCTTTCTCTCCCCCAAACTCCGCCAGAAATGAATCTTTGGGACCCTGCAAGGCCTCCTGCTCCAAGAGGCTGCACTGGCAAAGACTCATTTCTGGTGGAGTTTGGGACTTCTGCTGCTTCTGCTGCTTTCCTTGCATGAAGCCAAAAGTCTCTCTCTCTCTCTCCCCCTGAGAACGGAGCTGAAGATGGTAAAGAATGATTCCCCCACCCCATTTTCCGATTGATCAATCGTTCTTTCTTTGGGATCGCAGAATACCCCCCCCCCTTTCCCTCTCCTACTGAGAATGGAGCTGAAAAGCAGGTTAGGAATGTGGCTGCCTTAGAGGGTGGTGTGTGTGTGAGAGGGACCTGTGTGTGGTGTGTGTGTGTGAGAGAGAGAACATCACAGCCAGCCCTCCAAGATTAGATCTCTCTCTCTCTCTCCCCCTGACAACGGAGCTGAAAAGCAATTAAGAATGTGGCTGCCTTGGAGGGTGTGTGCGTGTGTGAAGGCCCTCTGTGTGTGTGAGAGGGGGAGAAGGGAGGGAGGGAGAGAGAGAGAGAGAGGGAGAGAGAACATCACAGCCAGTCTTCTGAGGCACTCTCTCTCCCCCCCCCCTCTCTCCTCCCTATCCCCCAAGAATGGAGCTGAAAAGCAGGTTAGGGATGTGGCTGCCTTGTGAAAAAACTCAAACTAGGCCTGAATATAATTGCCTGTTAACAGAGGAAGGCAAAAAGTTAATGGATTGGGGAATGGAACGGGAACATTTTTGTATTTTTGTTGCAAATCCTGTTTTGTATCTTTAGTAATTGTGAAGAAGTACGAGAGAAGGAATACCAATATGCTTCTGAGGGTTTCTCAGAACCATTATTTCTTTCTTAAATTCACCCTGGACTTCTCAGGGATAATCTGTGAGCATTCTAAAGGTGGCTGACAGTGCCTGGCCTTGGTTGGAAACCTGAAGCTGCCCTTTTGTGGCTATTTGGTGTGATGCAGCAGAAAAGAAATGAACTCTTAATAACTTTTTCTCTCTGGGTGTGAATAAATATATCAGACAGGTCAGTGTTATTGGCATTCTAGTTCTTGTTTCTGTAAACACAGCAAGCAAGCTAGATCATCCAGTTCTAGCAGGAAGCATGCTCCCACAGCAGGGAAGTCAGTTGTAGGAAAGCATTTCAATGAAACAATCCATTAAAGGCTCTCCCAGGAGTGGTGCTTGCATTGTCATTCCCATTTTGAAGTTGTCCGGTAGATAAAGCCAAAGAATGATCATTAAGCATATTTACCTATTGATCTAGGACAGGGGTCATGGCAGTGTTACGTAACGTATTGGGACTTTTTTCTCCTTCACTAAACTGGACCTGGGTGTGGGCAGTGCATGGTGCATCCGGCTCATGGACCAGGAGTTTGGCAGCCCTGGTCTAGGACTAGTTTACTGGAGAATAATGTGAAAGAGAAGATGGGCCATTATGCATGGGAAATGGAGATTAGACAACCTTCCATTGCTTTTATCAACTTGGATCTGCCTTAAGCAGTCCTGCTTCAACTGACCACTATATGGTGCTATTGCAAGGTTCTGTGCTCCCTATTTTTCAATTTTCGGAGACTTCCCTTAGCTAGGAGCTGTGTGCGTAGTTGTAATGGCTATATCTAGAAATCAAGACTTCAAACAACCGGGTGTCTCTGCATTCAGGAGGCCAAAAGCATGAAACTGCTGACTGTATCAAGGTAGCTAGAGAGGAAATTAACCATTATGGGATTCTCCCTCCCCATCCCTGGTGAATTATGGAGACTCGATTGAAATGATATTATCTTTTCTTTTTTTTCAGTTATATTGAAAGGTAATGTGACATGCTAAATTGACAAGGACAACAATAATAATAGTTTTCTATTCCAAAATTTCCATTCATTGTACAATGAAATCAAATGATAATTAAAGAAGAAACTGAGAACCCAGCATAGTAAAAAGGCTTTTAAGGTCTCAAGGTCCTTCCAGGTTGATACTGGTAGTGGGTGGGTTCCATCTCATTGAACAAAAGTAATTTTCAGAAACTTGTACCTTAGCACTTTTCCAATACGATAACACCCCAGTCAGAAGGTTTGCTAAAAACCAATTCTCAACTTTGGTTTTCTGGAAAGACACACAATTACACCATATCCCACATTCCTTGGCCTGCTGAAGGATGCTAGCAATAAGCTTTGAAGTCTCAAAATAATTATATTGACATTCAAATACTTACTCCGTTTCAAAATAGCAGTGCAGGATGGTATCCATCTGAGATCATAGCTAAATTGTGGGAGTTCCTTTAGAAGAAGCTATGAAATATATTATTGTTCCAGGTAATCCTCATTTAGTGGCCACAATTGGGACAGGAAATTGCATCATTAAGGGAAGTGATTGCAATTGTGCTTATTATCTTACTTCAACTTTGCTTTAAAGACTTGCAAAGATCATAAATGTAAGGACTGATTGTAAAGTTACTATCAGCTTTGGAAGCCCTATTAGTACCAGACACTTCCACACTGCCACATTCTTGAGCCTGGGAAAATGAAAGGGGGGAATTTCTTGGAGCGTACATGGTTAGACATCATAGCATTCTTCTTCTAAGTCAAGGTCATGTTATTTCTGCACATGGCTGAGGAGTGGTTGAGGGGATGTCTCAAGTTGAGATGGATGGTGAATGGGGCATGTGATGCAAGGTGGATTTGTAATGGGGCATGTGCAGAGGGTGGATTTGTAATTTTTTACTTATCGAAGGGAAACCCTGGAACTTTCAGATTCAGGATTTCCCAGATGTGCCAATTTACTACTCTAATAAAAGGAACCTTTGAGAAGATGTCTGTCTCGGAGTTATTGGAGTTGAGGTTTTCTGGAACGCTGAAAGTTACATTTCATCACTGTTGTAGCTGCGGTTATTAAATGAGGCTGTTGCTAAACAAGGATTAATTGTACATTCTTGAACAGTGTTCTGGTTTCTTCTGTCTCCTAGATTTGTTCTAATTCTGCCAGAGACCATAATCTCTGTGTTGTTTTGGTGTTAGTGTTTGACCCAGCCCTTGTCTGATGAGTTGGAAGTGGAATGTACAGTGCTGTAACTACTTAGTGCTGTAAGCTCCATGTTAAAATTCTAGAGAACTATTTCCTCTCCCTTGTGTACCTAAAAGAACCCTTCACAGAATGCCATATATGTGCAGCAATTCAGGTTCAGAGGAACAAAGAACTCCTAGAGTATGCAGGGACCCAAGCATGCAATTCCAGACCTCTCTTTTCCTAGGAAAAACAGTAGCTGTTTCAAAAAGTGTCAGACAAATGTATTTGCATGATCTGTCGGTCTTTCAATCTAAAGGACTGACATTATTATGGATGGTCCCTCTGTTTACAGAATGCCTGTCACCCAATTTCTGTACTCCTGTACTTGACATGAGTTAAATGAAATAGCTTGTTTTATTGACTTCCTGCAAAAACAGAAGCAGGAGTACTGAAATTTAGGATAAGGGCACTGAGATATCATGGGGGTGGGGGTCAAAGTGGGGTGTTTTTTTTTTGATTGATAGGAAAAATGTTACCAGTAAAAGTCCTTTCATAGTAGAGCTGATTCTCTAAAGAGGTGGTGGATTCCCCTTCAGTAACTGGTACAACATGCTTTAATTTGGATCCCAGCATTGAACAGGGACTTGAACTTTATTCGTGCCTATGCATGATCGTAATGTTGTTGCCATTTACCCTCACTCTAATGATGGTCATTTCAACATAAAAATGCTGGTGGATTCTGTTCACAGGCCCAAGCTTCGTGTAGCATCCTTGTTGGCTCAGCTATTATACCATTTACATCTATGCAGTTGATCTGTTATACAGTTTTGTTCACTAGCTTCTCCTCAAGATACATTAGAATTGGAGTCATCTGAATGTGTGCTTGTTCTCCTATAAGTAGGAGAAATCTTTGTGATTAGAAAAATTAAGAGTGGTAGCTGAAGCAGATATCCCAAAGGTGCTTTTTCCAGAAGTAACTGGACTTTCCTGCTTTTTCTTTTGAAGATAACAGATAGCAAATAATCAGAGTTGGAAGAGACCTTGTAGGTCATCTAGTCTAACCCCCTGCCCAAGCAGGAGACCCTACACCATTTCTGACAAATGGCAGTCCTATCTCTTCTGGAAGGTCTCAAGTGATGGCGCTCCCACAACTTCCGAGGGCAAGCTGTTCCATTGATTGATTGTTCTCACTGTCAGAAAGTTTCTCCTTGTTTCCAGGTTAAATCTCTCCTTGTTCAGTTTCCACCCATTATTCCTTTTCTGGCCTATAGGAGCTTTAAGAAAATAGATTGACCCCTCCCTCCCTGTGGCAGCCCCTCAAATATTGGAAGATCGCTATCATGTCTCCCCTGATCCTTCTCTTTACTAGACTAGTCATGCCCAGTTCCCGTAACCATTCTTCATATGCCTTAATCTCCAGTCTCCTAATCATCCTGATTGCTATTCTCTACTTTTTCTAGAGTCTCTACATCTTTTTTATAATGCGGTGACCAAAATGGATGCAGTACTCTAGGTGTGGTCTTACTAAGGCTTTATAGAGTGGTATTAGTGCCTCACTTGATCTTGATTGTATCCCTCTGTTAATGCAATTTAGGATTGCATTGGCTTTTGGGGGTGTTGTTTGTTTCGCTTCTCATCCAAGAAGCTTCTTCAGCTCAGACAGGATAGTGAGGAAGAAGCTTCAGAAAACTAAAGTTGAGAAACAAAACAAAACAAGGAAGTCCAGTTGCTTATGGAAAAAGCACCTTTCAGACAACCATGACCTTGGTTGAGAATTTCTACAGACTTTTAACTGAACCAGTTAAAGACTGGTTTTTAAAAGTTTTTTTTTTTAGCTCTTTCTAAAAGTAGATGAATTGCATTAGTAGCATGACATTGGTGCTTAATATTTATGGATGCTGCGTAATAAACAGGCTTTCATTTTAATACCGTGTTTCTCCAATACGCCCCCCCCCCCAATAGGAAGACCCAGCATGTTTTCTAGGCATAAAATGAAATTAAGCCCCTCCCCCCAAATTTAGGCCTAGTTTAAAACATGCAAAATTTGAGGGGGAGGCAGGGGGGAACTTGCCATTAGGAGTGCCCTGCGGGCAGCTATGCCTCACCATCAGCCGCTCCTAACAGCCAATCATGGTGGAGCACAGAAGGCTCCCATACCCTTCTCTTACCTGGGTCAGCAGGTGGGCGGCGTTGGCATGGATGTCCGGCAGCATTTCAGTCGCTTCTCAGGCCTCCATAGCTTCCATGGTTCCCACCGGTGCTGGCGCCTCTCTCACCAGCACTGTCTCCAACAACAGCTTCTGAGTCTCTCCCACTTTCCCCCCATTCCTGTAACAGGAAAAAAGAAACATTTTGAGGTACCTGGGTGGGTGTGAGAAGAGCCGACCGAGCGTCTCTGCTGCTGCTACCCTTGGTGCTCCAGCCTCGGGCTCTGCAAGTTTGCAAAAGTCCTGGTGCGCAGCCCGTTCCTGCATTCCAAGTGCCCAGGCCAAGCTGCAGCTTTCCCTCTCTCGCCAGCGCCGTCTCCAATAACAGTGGCAGCAGCAGTGGGAACCATGGAAGTGTTTCATCCATTTCTTGGGTGGGGGAGCCACCTCCGTAAGTTCCACAGTTACTGCCACTGCTGCCGCTGTTATTGGAGACGGCACTGGCGAGAAAGGGACAACTGCAGCTCGGCCTGGGCGCTTGGAATGCAGGATGCGCACCAGGACTTTTGCAAACTTGCAGAGCCCGAGGCTGGAGCACCAAGGGTAGCAGCAGCAGAGACGCTCACTCGGCTCTTTTCACGCCCACCCAGCCATCAGGATTAAACCAAAACGCAGCACATGGCACTCCCAGGTACCTCAAAATCTTTTTTTCCCTGTTGTTATGGGGACGGGGGAAAAGCGGGAGCGACTCAAATGCTGTTGTTGGAGACGGGCACTGGTGCGCACGGGGGGGGGGGGTGTAAGAAATTAATTCACCCCTGAAAAGATGTCCTAGCCGTTTTTTCAGAGCCCCCCCCCCAAAAGGCCTGGCCTTATTTTGTGAGAAACACGGTAGATGAAACTATGCTAGTTGCATTTCTGCTGCTTCCATCTCTTTTTATTTGTTAAAAGCCTGAGTGTCGGGTTCCAGTTCCTATTTTTGGGCTGCAACTATCCTTCTATGCCGTAACCAAGCAAAAATGAAACATGATGCCTGGGATGGAATTTATTCTGTTTTGTAATAGCTTAGTCACAACGATATTGTTCAGAGTATTGTGCCTTCAAAAATTGCAGGAGGTGGGTGTGGTGGTTTGAGAACGAAAGACACAAGAGACTCTGCCTGGCTACTGAAACAAATACGAGTTCAGTAAAAGAACCTTGGGAATTGTCTACACTGCCCATGATAAGGAGGGAGGCAAAGAATCTAAGGGAGGCTATACAACACTAACAACAAACCCTAAAGTTCAGTTTTTAAGCTGCTGCTTCTAGCATTTTTCTGTTGTCCATTTTTTTCTCTAATCAACTGAGTGCTAATCCATTAGTGATAGTAATTGACCAACCAGCTTATTGCTTATTGTACGCTGAGTGCGTGTGAGACTGGTCCAAAGTCATCCAATCGGCTTTCATCCTAAATGCGGGACTAGAATCACTGTCTTCTGATTTCTAGCCTTAACCAGTAAATCAAACTGGCTCTGTTACCAGCTGTCAAGCTACTTATAGCAAAATAGAGATGTAACAATTTAACTTTAAAGGAAATCTGGGACTTTGGGAGGCAAACACAGAGAAGCAAAAGACCATGACTCCTACAAAACTAAACTGAACTTGACTTCTAATCACATCTTCTTAAAGAATGGTAGAAGCTGCTCTAGGAAAAGAGCTGTCTTTTTGTTTATGGCCACCTTTCATTTTATACAGGTAGTCCCTGACTTACAACCATTCATTTAGTGTCTGCTCAAACTTACAACGGCATTGAAAACAGTGACATGACCATGAAAAAAGTGACATTTCACTTTTATGACTGTTGCAGCATCATGCAGGTCATGCAATCAAAATTCAGACGCTTGGCGACTGAGATGTATTTATGACCGCAGCAGGGTCCCAGGGTCATGTGATCACCTCTTGTGACCTTCTGACAAACAAAATCAATGGTGGAGCCAGATTCAGGTAACAACCATGCTATTAACCTTAACGACTTCAGCGATTCCCTTAACAATTGTGGCAAGAAAAGTTGTAAAATGGGGTAAAATTCACTGAACAACTGTCTTGCTTAGAAATGGGTATTTTGGGCACAATTATGATCATTAAGTTGAGAGCTACCTGTAGTTAATTCAGGGGTCCCCAAACTTGGCAACTTTAAGACTTGTGGACTTGAACTCCCAGAATTGGCTGGAGAATTCTGGGAGTTGAAGTCCATAAGTCTTAAAGTTGCCAAGTTTGGGGACCTCTGAGTTAAATGAACAAAAAGAGTGGAACTTTCAACATGAAATATCATCATTGCAGAAAAATATGTATTTTCAAAATGAGTATATTTGTGGGTCACAGTTATAGTGGAAAGAAATTCAGCACAAATAGTCTTTAAAAAATAAAAAACAAACAGGGAGTATGCCCAGTTCCTCAAAAGAGGATACAGGTTAGGTTAATCGTACAAACTCTTACATGCTTCTCTCATATTCTAATGTTATTCCAATCAAGAAGATTTGCCTTTACTGACCCAAAAATGTGAAAAGTTGTGTCTCTTCCTCTGTAACAGCATCTTAATGGCCAACAAAGAACAGCTGCAACCACAGTTTAATTGAATGCTAGGATCAGATGTAAAGCAAAGTAACCATTCAGTGCTCTCTGCTGTTTGTGAGATGCTGAATATTTTATCACAACCCTTGGCATAAAATAAGATCAAATGGTTTCTACAGTATCCTTATTTGCAGAAAGCTCCCTTTTCCGGGCCTGAATGTGGCAGGTTCAGAAGTGGTATTCAGCAGGTTCTGACCAGTTCTGGAGAACCGGTAGCAGAAATTTTGAGCAGTTTGGAGAACCGGCAAATACCACCTCTGACTGGAGATTTTACAGTATCCTTCCCCTGCCATGCCCACAGAACTGGTGGTAAAAAAAAATAGAATCCCATCACTGGGCAGGTTGCATGTACGAATTCTTTCAAGGCAGAGATCCTAAGGGCAGTTTAAAAAAAACAAAATCTTCTAAGCTTTTGTACTTTGTATGAACATGTAAGACAAAGGGCCTCTGATAACACAAGGTATTTTACATTTTCTAAATGTAAAGCCTATGAATTGTATGGCCAAATTCTGGGAAATACAATGGGTGCAGTGGAATCATTGCAATGGCTGGACAAAACTCTTGCGTCCCTGTGTTCCTTAAGCCTCCTCTTGCTGGTCACAGTCACAAAGAGCCTCAAGGTAAACTTAACTTAAGAAGGGAAAGATAGCTTGACTCAAGGGATGGCAATTTTTCCATTACCGCTCCTGTTGCTCAATTCTACTCTTCATTAAGGATAATAGCGATACATTTGAAAGACTATACCAAATCCCTGAGGCCCAGCAAAAGCTCCAAGCAGCTTTCAGTGTCTTGTCTAGCTACTTCTAAGCTCTGGACTTCTGCCAGAGTCACACATTGATCCTTCTCCTATTACTGGGCACCCTAAGCTGTAGAGAAGATTCACAAGCCAACATTTTGTTTCATAAACAGGTAAAATTTTATATTCATGTAAAACAGACCAAAATAATAAAAAATATATACACACACGCACTACAGATCACAGTACTAGAGAATATTAACATACAGAGAAGTGCAAACTTCCCTCCCCAATTAATTGGCTTTTAAAGTTTATTACAGAGATTAATCTGGCTTATTCGAAAATGTGAAATACAGCTCACATCATGTACTACAGCTATATCAAGAAATTCTAGAAATCTGGAAACTTTTTTTTAAAAGCTTTTTATACAAAGGGGAAAGAGAGTGCCAGCAAAAATTTAATGAAAACATACATTTGTCACTCCAATATCAAAAAGCATAATTATTGGTGAACACAGGAAAGTCTATAAAACTACCAGCCATTTGTGTTAAGATCTTTTTTTCCACCTCTCCATTTTAAAGTAGCATTGAAAAGGATAAAAAGTGCACACACACCCTTATAAGGCACGAACAGATTTTCAGAACCAATTAAAAAAAAAAAAAAGGAACAAGCAACAGCGAAAACTAATTGCTAAGTAGCCTCCACTTCCTAAATGTTAATTCAGCGTATGAGACTTCCTTCTGAAACTTCAGTAAGCAGAACTGTGTTTCCATTTAAGCTTATGACTACCTCTGAACCTCTGTCAGATGCTGCTTCATTTTTAAGATAAAGGCCCTTTCTCTGCCTTGACAACAAGCATTTTGCTTTTTGTAGTTATATTTTGTAGGCATAAATTGCCAGGCCAGGAGGAAATATGTTCACTTAGCTAGATCAGTTCCAGTGCAAAGGTTTAGGGCAAATGCTCAGGTAGATTTTATATTAAATGGCTGATGATTAAATAGAGTCAAGTGACAGTTCTGAAAGATACTAGGAGGCTACGTGTTGCTGAGAACGTTAGTCTTGGAGGTTGTAAATAGCACCCAAGTGGGAAAAACATCCTTGCCACAATGTAGAGTTTTGTCCTGTTAATATACTCCAGCCCCTTGATGAGGTCTGATTTCTGAGACTACCCCATAAGAGCAGCATGAACAAAGGAAGTCTGTAATATTCACTATTCTTCCTTGCAATCCTATTGCTGGGAGACATGCTAGAACTACACAATAGCACTGTAACACTAAAAATCTGTAGTAACAATTAGGAATCTGCAAAAAATTCTGGATCTGAATAATCTCATACTGACCTTGTCTGAATGCACCACCTACCAAGTTCTCTTAGTGTGGAACTTGAGCATTCCAAATATTTTGGAAGAGTTTTGAGCTCATGACACTTCCAAAATGTTCAGATCAGCCAATTCGCATTCAAGAGAGGGTGTTTCGAATTTCAAATGTTTTGCACATCCTCAATCTGTAAAAGTTGTGATCACATTAATTTAGAAACTCTGAGAAAGAACTCTCTAATCAATGGTAGTGAAAAAGTAGCAAAAAGTCAAGGAAAATAATGCTGCTGATTTGAGCCAGAAAATTTTCTACACAAATAAAAAATTACAGTTCACAAAACTACTTCTAGCAAACAAGTATCTTAAACTTGTGAAATTACCCTTAACCAAGCATTTAAACTTACAATGAGATAAAGATTATAGAGATGAGTTTCTTCCTCTCCAAGTCTAAATGCAGCTTCTACGGCAGGAGTGAGCAGACTATACAAACCATGTGTAAGCCCTCACGTTTTTCACTCCAGGATCACACTGTCAAAAATGGGCAATGTAATCTGAAATTACACTGGCATTTTTTTAAAAAATGAAAACCAATTTATTAATAGCAAAAGTGCTAAAATATTCATGCTTAAAGCTCCATCCAAAAGTTTGAATCTGGTTATTCTCGGGTTATTATTATTATCATTCTTTATTCAGAATAATATTATTCCTTAAAAAGTTTTGCTGGTAATTGCTCAAGTCCATCATAATGCAGTCTCATCTTAAACAGTAAAACAATCTCAATTGTTCTGACATCTATGGCTAGTAAATCTGCAATTAAAGTCAGGTATGGTTAAGTTGTTGTAAGAATCCAGAAACTACTGAAAGCGGTCTGTGAATAAAAGTGTAGTTGATGATTTTACAACTCATTATTTTATCACAAAACTCGTTCTCAGCCATTTTTTTTTCTAACTGATTGCACTGCAATGCTTCATTACTGAAGTTTACATGGTAGGTTGAATTCAAAATGCATTGCAATGTTTACTGGAAGCTATCATGTACCACAAAATGTCCGAGAAAAAAATTCAATCAGAGCTTAGATGGGTTCCACCAATGCCATTGCTAGAAAGAAGAAATGAATGCATATGGTATCCTTGCAATTTCATCAGCTCCTTTAGTACAGGTGTTACAAATCATAAAAGAGATTAAAAGCAGCCTTGGCTCCCATCAATTACATATCAGAATATAGTAATTGTCATAAAGATAGTGCTTTATGGTAGATCAATTCTACTAGTCATTTTGCTGACTAAATGGATAGGCTGTAATTGGGGATTAATATGGCCAGAACCTTGAAAATCAGTGGGCAGGAGGCATCTCAGACCTCAGAGCTTGAGAAGGGAGCAGGGCCAGGGATATCTTCAAGTTAGTCTTGACTCCTGGTGATTGTCTGAATTAATCTCTGCAGTTTTCTTGGCAAAATTTCAGAAGTGTTTTGCCACCACCTCCTTCCTAGGGCCGAGAGAGAGTGACTGGCCCAAGGTCACCCAGCTGGCTTTTCTGCCTGAGGCAGAAAGGACCCTGAAGAAATAAGGAGAAGAGATGCTGCCTAAGTCAAATAAAAAAAGACTTCAACTGCATAATGGGCAGACAAACTCAGGAACTACCCTAACTTATTAAGCTGTAAAAAGAGATGGCAAGTACTTTCGGACCTGCAAGATTCTGTTCATGTAGCAATAAAATAGAATTAGCTTACAATAGGGTTCAATAAAGCAGAATTAGCTCGCCTGGTCTACTTCCTGTCTGAGGTACCCGGGAAAGTCATTTGTACAAATGGTCCTTGACTTACAACCACAATTCCTATTGCTAAGCAAAACATTTGTTAAGTGCGTTTTACCTCATTCTCCACAGTTGTTAAGTTATTAATATGTTTGTTAAGTGAATCTGGCTTTCCCATTGACTTTACTTGTCTGAAAGTCACAAAAGGTAATCACAAGACTCCAGGCCACTGCAACCGTCATAAATATGTGTCAGTTGCCAAGCATCTGAATTTTGATCACATGACCATGATGATGGTGCAATGGTCATAAGAGTGAAAAATGATCATTAATGACTTTTTTCATTAACTTTGAATGGTCACTAAATGAACTGCTGTAAGCTGAGGACGACCTGTATTTTAACCACTACACCAAACATGTTCTGGTTAGCTCATCAGAAATTTAAATTTCCAAAGAGTGTTGAACCCTGGAGCCCTCCAGTACAGTGTACAGGATCACTCTTTTAGAAAGGAGAATCCACATCTGGGCCTAATTTACTAATTCCCTGATTCTCTCCTTCACATATTATTCAGGTTATAATTCAGCACTAATACTATAACCACATTTCATTAGTCTTTTGAGCATGTCTAATAATAGCTTGAAAATTCCTTTTCCCGCAAACAGTGCCAAATAAAAAAGCTTTTCAATTTCAGTAAGATGCCTCCATTGTGGAACAGCAGACCATTTCCTGGGGTGGAAGATATGAGTTTGACATTACTATATACTTTGTTGACAAAATCTCTGGAGAGAAATGAAGGAAGATATCAATCAACTATATTTGTAAATTATAAATAAAAAAACACTGGAAGCTTGAAATTCTAAATAACCCATTAGCCACTTTTGTCTGCAACTTAATTAAAAGCATATCTTCATGTGTTACACCTTACAGATGCTGGGCTAATAACTATTCACATCCTCT